>CM065592.1:65961399-66561399 GCA_033119425.1 Bufotes viridis
CCGCCAAAAATAATTGTGCAAAGGTGATACTATGCCAGGGTGCCCCCACAGCAATAGTGCTCCCCAAAGCCCCACCAATAGCAACAATTCTGTGCACTTTGTATTAAAATTGCCCCCACAGCAATAATGTTCATTGTGCCCCAGAATAATAATGCCCCCATAGTACCCATACATCATGTTCTACATAGTCCCCAGTAGTAATAATTCTCCTTATAATATGTGCCAGTAGAACAAAATGCCCCCTTCCCTTAATGTGTGACAGTACTAAAAATATCACCTTATGATTTGTGCCTGTACAAAAAATACCTCCTTATAATATGTGCCAATAGAAAAAATACCTCCTCATAATGTGAGCCAGTATAAAAAATACCCCTTACAATAAGTGCCAGTGCCACAAATATCCCTTTACAATGTGTGCCAGTACAAAAAATACCTCTTACAGTGTGTGCCAGTACAAAAAATATACCTTTCAATGTGTCCCAGTACAAAATTGTGCCAGTACAAATAATGCCCCTGCAGACACTTGACCCGGAAGGAAGAGATGGAGTAAGGTAACTCCTTACCAAGGCCCCAGAAGACAGTGTGTATGATAGCTGCAAGTAAGTAGAGAACCCAAGCTGGACACCTGGCATTTTGAAGGCCTGCCATCATTTCTGGAGCACAGACTAGTACTTATGCAAAACAAGAAGACAGGTGGCACACAATGTTTATATTGTAGATGAATGTGTATGTCAAACGTGTATAAATACTGTAAAGTTCTGCAGTTGTACATAGTCACTTCTAATGTATGTGTGACATGATTAGTGGTCTAGGGCTCAGAAGCTCTCATAGGACCTAATTTAGGTATCTAGAGACTATCTGTTGTTCATTCAGGTTACTATGATGTCTAATAGAGCCTAGTCTTGTTTAAAAAAACATTAAGTGAAAGGTGCCCCTAATATTAATAAGTATGGTGTAAACTGAGACAAGCTAGGGAAAGGTGTGTACAATGTTTGGGGTTGCCCTTGCTAGGTTGGGTGCTCATATCTGATACTGCTGACAGGAGCAGCTTTGACTTGAATCCGATTATCTGTTCTTCAGTAGCTCCGGCACTGGAAGTCCGCACCAGAACTGCACAGCACCATCCATTTGGATAAGTGGTAACTGCAGCGCTGCTCTTATTTACTGCAGTCGGGCTGGTGCTGCAGTAGCCAGCAATGTGAGCCATGTAGTTTCTGTGGCAACTTCCAGCAGAACAGTTGATTGGAGGGGATTAAGTGTCAAGCCCGCACCTGTCCCTAAATACCTGTGTACATGTACATGTGTACACCACGTGTGTGTTACCTCCTGCCGGTTGTCTATATGAACGTCATTTTGCTTGAAGAGGTTAACCCAAATAAATAGATAGGTATTTTTCTACACAAATGACCATAAGAGTAGGCCACACGGAGTGGCCTTGATATGGTTGGGTTGCGGCCATGTTGTGATCAAGAACCGAATGGCCAATTAGCCACAGCTGCCTATCATTTAACTAATGAAGACTGTATAGTTGGTCTTTATTGTTAATGGCCGCATGGTATTGAAGGTACTGCGCCCAATTTACAAGGAAGACTAACTATATAGTGCGATCATCATTAGTTAAATGAAAGACAGCTGCGGCTAATTGGCAGATCGGTTTTTGACTGCAAACCAACCATATCACGGCCGCTCTGTGTGTCCCTTTTGGATCACCCAAAAAAAAGTTGAGAAGTATGTGTATGTTATATATAATACGTTACAAGACTTTCCCTCTTCCATATATCATCAAAAGCTTACATTGGCTGCAGTGAGTCACATGACACACATTGTAGGGCGGAGCTTAGCTCAGTCTTTTTAATGTCCGCCTTCCTGTGTTTACAGCCATTTAGTACAAGGGGAAAGGCAGGATTTTATCACACTAATAATTGTCAGTAAAACAACATTAATCTAGTGATCTGCCCTTAGAAAGAATAAAAAGCAACCTAAAAAAAAGCTAACAGTTAACCTTAAGCATATTTCCCCCATATAACAATGGAAACTTAAACACAAATCTGTAGTTTAGCCTCCATCTGGCTTGAATCAGCTCACATTTGTATATGTTCTCATCAGTGGTCAGAAGAACAGTTTTCCTATGAAGTTCTAGGATTTTCTTATCTGTGTACAGACCAATAGAAGTATGAAGGGTGTTGATGGTGGTTTGATGTGGGTACCTTGTGCTCATTTTTATGGGATTCTGAGGCACCTATTGAACCTTTGTATAAGTAGCCACTGAAGAATAGTCTGGTAGGTAGACATTTAGGAATTCAGGCTTCACAGTAGCTGGGAGGGCCAACAATGACTTGTCAATGTAACCACGGAAATGTATGGATTGGCTGCAGGTGCAGCTCCTAATAAGACTCAGATGATGTCTCGAGCATTGCTTACTAGACAGAAAGCGCCTATACAACTGTCCTAGTCACTTCCAGTCTATAATGACTCTATACGATGAGCTCAATTATAAGACGAAGCTCAGACTGAATATAAGGTAGAACACGTGATAGTTTCCTGCTCTGTTCTAATTTAGTAAACTTTACACAAAAATCTAAAATGTGAAAGGAAACATGTTCTATGGAGCCTTTACGGCAGCGCTCCTACAGATTCATACTGGAGAGCCATAAGGATTCTGTGTTCTCCCGGGTGGTGAATTTGTATGACACCATATAGAGATATTGCAGGAGATAATATGTATTTAATGCCAGAAACTATGATTTATTGCATGATATTTTTTAGATCTCAATTAGCAGGCATATGAAGGTACAATACGATCCCATAGATGTCTATGGGTACTCTATTATGGATTTGTACAACTGGGTGCTTCTACTGAGCTATAATATGGCTATTTGCATGAGGCCTGTTCTGTATTCCTCTCTGAAAAAAATCCTTTGTAGGAGAGAGTATGAAGGAATCAGGATTATGAAGCTGGAGGGACTCTGCCGCACTGGCTTTGTGTGCATGAAGTCTAATACAGGCTTTGCTATATGGAGAATAGTATTGAGAAACACATAATAAACATTAAGTTCAGATATTTCATTCAGTCCTATTGCCACAGGTGTATAAAATCCAGCCCCTGGACATGAAGTCTGCCTTTACAGACATTTGTAAAAGAAAGTCTCAGTATAAAGAGCTCAATGAATTCCAGAGTGGTCCTGTAATAGGATGCCTTTGCTACAAGTCAGTTCATGAAATTTCTTCCTTCCTAGATATTCCACCATCAGTTGTGAGTGGTATTTTTACAAAGTGGAAGGAACGACAGCAACTGAGCCACAAAGTGTAGACCACATAAAGTTACAGAGAAGGGTCGCAAGGTGTGAGGAGCATATTGGAATAAAAGTCACCAACGCTCTGCTGACCCAACTGCGGAGTATCCTGTGGATAGGTCATCAATATTCTACCCCCCCTTTAATTAAACTTTACTGTACACATTTATATTTTTAGAATTCAGTTTCCTCAGGCCTCGTGCACACGAACATATTTTTATTCCATGTCCATTCCATTTTTTTTGCGGACCATATACGGAACCATTCATTTAAATAGGTCCATGTGCATTCTATTTCCGTATGTCCGTATTTACGTTCCACAAAAAAATAGAACGTGTCCTATTATTGTCCTCATTATGGACAAGGAAAGAACTGTTTTACTAGGGGCCAGCTGTTCCGTTCCGCAAAATACGGAATGCACACGGACATCATCCGTATTTTTTGCGGATCTGTTTTTTGCAGACTGCAAAATACATAAGGTCGTGTGCATGAGGCCTTAGGTTAGGGCTACACGGCGGCATGTGTCGTGCGACATTTATTGTAACATGCGACATGCTGTGACTGCGACGCAACAGTCGTAATAAATCAATCGCACAATAAGTCAACTGTCACACAAAAATCAAGTGTGACACCATGGACTATCATTACAATTAGTGTTGAGCAAATCAAAGTCCACAAAGTGTACTTCGATCCGAATTTCAGGATAAATTAGATTCGCCGCAAAGCCGAATTTCATTGTGCTTCGTGGTAGCGAATCAATTTAACCCAAAATAGTGTAAAGAACAAAAAAAACTAAATAGTACTTACCTGATCCATTTGCTCTCAATGGGCCGGTTGCCGCCATCCTGATTGAAGACCTCACACGAAATCCCATGTGCGGTGATGTATGACGTCACCATGCTGGCCGGTGTGATGATATCAACACAGGCCGTGCAAGATTTTGCGCCAGAACTTAAAGCAAGATTGTGGCGGTGAGCCCGTTGTGAGCAAATGGATCCACTACAGTATGATTTTTCTTACATTTCTAAAAAAATGTACACTCTGCTATTTATATCAGATTCCGCGGTCATGTATGAACTCAGCTTCTGAGGGGTACAATTGTGGGGAGCGGTGCAATCGCCGCTTCCTGTCATTTCACCAAATACTTACAAAGAAATGTTCCTTGTGACGAAGTAATTTGTCACTAAGTGAATTTTTTGGTAAAATTAAGCAAATATTTTGGTAAAATTTGGAGAAGAAGCCGAATTGAATTTTTGAATAATTCGCTGATCTCTAATTACAATAAATTTTGCACGACACATGTCACAATGTAGTTGTGCGCCTTTAGTAGCGCGACTTATAGTTGACGTGTAGCCCTAGCCTTAAGGAATATGAAGTAAATAACAAGAGCCAATTCTAAAACTGAAACAAAGCTTCCCAGCTTCTCTACAAGATTAGACAAATTTTGGATACCCTTCATGTCTCCTGAAAGTATGCTAATCTGTACTTAAAATGGCACAAATGAATGTCTTCCAGTCTGGCTTTTGTCAAACAGAAGGAGGTGACTGTAGACAGACACTTAGATTGAAATTGAAAGGTAGGCATTTATTCCTGGAAGCACCCTTCCATCGAGATTCTCCACTTCCATCAGTTAACAAACTGGATCTCGTTGCAGGTCACAGGTTCCAAGAACTGAAAGCAATTTATCGGTTTTGAAAACTGTTAGCAATTTACTTTTCAGACTCGTAGTCTGCGAGACAAGCGAGACAATAGTGCACTTACCATTATTCTCCTGTTAAATCCAAGAATGTTTCCGGCTCTCGATTGCCATTTAAGAACTGTGAAACGGAGGCTTCTGCCAACTCTTTACTACACTTGAGGGGAAACTTTAGAAATATTCTGGGAGGGCCTCATTGTGATCCAGACTCTTGGAAACTGAAGAATGGTTACAGCTAATCTACTGTTTTTTTTGTAAATCAAAGTTAGCCAAAAAAGAATGAAATCTTTGACAGACGTATTAAATATGAAATGTTTTAGTTTACAGAATCTTTATACTTTTACACTCCATATTTTTTATGTGTTTATAATTTTATAATTATCATTTATATTATTTAATGTCATTATTTTGCACCCCAGTTCTTATGTTTTTATGCATAGTTGAGTGAAACAAGGTCAAGTATCTCAACTATGCATAAAACATAGAGACAGGGGTACAGAAAAATGGCAGCAGGTGCTCCGGAATGAGAAATATTTGGCTGTAACAGAAGACAGTTTGTTTGCCAAAGGGCTGAAGAATGGTACAATAATGAGTGTCTGCAGGGAACAGTGAGGCATGGTGGAAGTATCTTGCAACTTTGGGGCTGCATTTGGGGATTGGGTCAGGAATAATAGTATCCTCAGTGTTGAGAAATACAGGCAGATACCTATTCTTCATGCAATACCATCAGGGAGGCATCTGGTAGGCTCCAAATTTATTCTGCAGTAGGACAGCGACCCCAGACATAAATCCAATGTCATTAAGAACAATCTTCAGTGTAAATAAGAACAAGGATTCCTGGAAGTTATGATATGGCCCCCACAGAGCCCTGATCTCAACATCATCCAGTCTGTCTAGGATTACATGAAGAGACAGAATGATTTGAGCAAGCCTACATCCAAACAAGATCTGCCGTTAGTTCTCCAAGATATTTGGAACAACCTCCCTGCTAAGTTATTTCAAAATCTGTGTTCAACTGTACCTGGAAGAATTGAGGGCGTTCTGAAGACAAAGGGTGGTTACTAGTGTTGAGCGAAGCGAAGCATTCAAAGCTGAATTCGGTCCAAAGTTTAGAAAAACTTTGATTCACAACAAAGTCGAATTTCATCGTGCTTCATGATAACTAATCAGGTTTTCCGAAAATGGCAGGTGCATGTGTTACAAAGCGAAAGTAAGAAGCCTGGGAAGGCAAGATCACCCATAATGCTAATTCGCAGATAGCCATCTCCTGTGATGTCACAGCCCTCTAAAACCCTGATCCTGGGCAGTTGCCACCAATCCACCATTTCACTGTGAGCTGAGCATAGAGAAAGATGTGGCAAGAGCTCATTCAGTTGGGGCAGTGTTACTGAAAAATGTTTTAAAAAGGAATATTGGAGAGGGAGGGTGCAGTGAGATTGTATGGAGAGTTTTTTGAGACTGTAGGGAGAATGTAGGGAGACAACAGGGAGACTGCAAGTTGAGTAAAATCGCTGTTTGCATCACGTTCTAGTGCACCCACATTCAGAGTTAAACCCTTATTTTAGTGATACAGTTAGTGTGCCTGAGTAGAAGGAAGGCGTAGTCACCATGTTCATCATGTTCTAGTGCACCCACATTCATAGTTAATCCCTTATTTTAGGGATACAGTTACATTATATGTGCATTCCTGGACTGTGTAAGTTTTTGCCCTGTACATGTGCACAGTATACACAGTGCAAATGTCTTCTGTTAGCTGTTGCATTACATAGCGTCAGTATTAGGCCACGTTAAATATTTTGCCCTGTACTAACTTGCGTTGGGGGGGGGGGGGTTTGTAGGCTGGTGAAAGCATTATACATGCTTGCACTCTGGGGACATTATACTACAGCGGGACAATGGGTGAGAGCATTATACATGCTAGCATTATGGGGGCATTATAATACAGGGAGACTATGAGGGGAGAGAATTATACATACTAGCTCTACAGGGGGGTATTATACTATAGGGGACACTATAGGGGGCAATATAATATAAGCCAGACCCCTACAAGGGGAAATTATAATACAGAAAGCACTACAGGGGATATAATACAGGCTGTAGCACTACAGGGGGCCTTATAATACAGGGGGCATTATACATATGAGCACCAAAGGGGGGAGCATTATATTTACTGGTATTACTGAGGGCATTATAAACAGGCTACACTACAGGGGTCATTATAACTACAGGGGGCTCTGCTTCAGGCTTTATAAATACTGGGGCTACTACAGGGGGCATTAAAAATACTGGGTACACTATAGGGTGCATTATAAATACTGGGTACACTATAGTGGGCATCATAACTACTGGTGGCAATTTGGGGGCTTTATTACTACAGGGGACTCTAAAGGGATGTCTTTAGAGGGACCTTGTTACTGCTGGCGGCACTATAGGGGAGCTTAATGCCCTATAGGGACATTATTAAGGGGTTATCCACACTATTTTACTTACCCTGCTCCCCGGAACCCACGTCGCTCCTGATCCATGCATGGCTACCGCTGCATCTCCTTAGAGATGAGCCTCCCTAGCATCACCCACAATGCTAGGGAGGCTTGTCCCCATCACGGCCTGCCATTGGCTGCTCCCCCCATTGCGCAAATCTAAATATCTGTTCAATGGGGAGATGCAGCTGCGGCCATGTGGGGATCAGGAGCGACGGGGGTGCTGGGGAGCGGGATAAGTAAAATCTATATGAGGGGCCTCGGCATTGGGGGGCATGTTTTGTAATTTGGATAACCCCTTTAATATTGAGGGTACTGTAGAGGGAATTATTATTACTGAGCACAATATGTAGGGCATTTCTACTAATGGGGTTGCTATTAGAGGTACTGTAGGGGGCACTATTACTACTTAGGGCTGTCTGGGATCACTATTACTATGGGGGGACTATTTGTGTGGCACTGATTTTTCTGCAGTAGAGTATTCATGGGGCAAAGCAGTATTGGGAGTAGCACCAGGATGGGGAGGATGATAGAAACGTGAGGAACCTTAGATGTCTATGTTTCAAACTCTGCAGAGATGAAACACTGAAAGATGTCAACATGGCGGTCTGCTCCCAACGGAGAAGATGAGAAAAGAGAACATTTACATCAGAGGAGAGGACCAACTTTACCTGCCAGAGTGCCAGCCAAGGTGTTTGCAAGTAAGGGACAGCTGGCACTTTAGAGGGAGCACTTTTGCTGTTATAAGGGTATTGTGACTTTTACTTTACAGGTGTCACTGTTATGGGGTCATTTATTGTTATGGGTGAAAGACACAAAGTTGGAGCACTTGACAGGTGAATTATATCTTGCTACACCTGTGAAGCGGAAGGATATATTTGCCAGCAAAATCAGCTATTAAAGTTGGTGTGTTGGAAGCAGGAAAAGTGGGCAAGTTTAAGGATCTGGGTGATGACTCTGGCATGGGCTAGATTTTGATGGCTAGACAATTGTGCACCTAAATAGGCACAGAAACAAAAGAACTGGACGATTTAGCAATGAAACAAGGTGGCGTGTTCCAATGGCGTGCCTAGGGTGTTTGGCACCGAGGGGTGGGTCCTTTCTCTGGCATCTGCAAAATAAAAGTGGAGCCCCAGTTATGGGTCTACAACACAATGAAAGCCAGATATCCCTCAAAGGAAGGAAAACCAAGCAAAGGGGTGTCTCCATTACAGAGATCACCAAATCCACCATATTAAGCAGCCCCTATGTCAAGATCCCGCTTTTTTACAAGCTTTAAGGATGTGACAGGGAAAACCTAAGCTAGGTATCCATCCACAGCCAGCTGTTTCGGGGTGTTGCCCCTCATCAGTGTGGAGTAGGATTCTGGCTAACCGGGAGCAATGCCTCGGAGACTACTCAAACACAACAATAGCTGATCTCAGGGAGACCAGCTACAAAAAACACCGCGGAGCCTCACTTAAGAGTCTCAACACAGCAATCCGAAGTGCAAAGTTCCCTGGGAAACAGGAATATGCAAAATAAATGTGGAGCCCCAGTTATGGGTCTACAACACAATGAAAGCCAGGCCTTTGCTTGGTTTTCCTTCCTTTGAGGGATATCTGGCTTTCATTGTGTTGTAGACCCATAACTGGGGCTCCACATTTATTTTGCATATTCCTGTTTCCCAGGGAACTTTGCACTTCGGATTGCTGTGTTGAGACTCTTAAGTGAGGCTCCGCGGTGTTTTTTGTAGCTGGTCTCCCTGAGATCAGCTATTGTTGTGTTTGAGCTTTCTCTGGCATCCTCCCCCCCAATACTTTTAAAAAATAGTACCCCCTCACAGTGGTATTGCCCTCATTGTACAACCTTCACAGTAGTTTTGTACAAATGTGTGCCCCCTCACAGTAGTTATGCCCACATTGTGCCCTCTATGTGCCCCTTTCACAGTTGTAATGCCCTCTTTGTGCCCTCCTTCACATTAATAATCCCCATTGTGCCCCCTTCACAGTAATATTCCCCATTGTGTCCCCTTCATAGTAATAATTCCCATTGTGTCCCCTTCATAGTAAAAATCCCCATTGTGCCCTCTTTATAGTAATAATGACAATTTTGCCACCTTCACAGTAATAATGCCCATTGTGCCCCCTTAATAGTAGTAATGCCCACTGTGCTAGTAATGCCCTCTATGCCCCCTCCATAGTAGAAATGCCCATTGTACCCGCTTCACAGTAATAATGGCCACTGTGCTCCCTTTACAGTAATAATGCCCACTGTGCCCCTTCATTGTAGTAATGTCCTCTGGCTCTGTGCCCATTCCATAGTAGAAATGCCCATTGTGCCTCCTTCACATTAGTAATGCCCTCTGTGCCCCCTCCATAGTAGTAATGCCCTCTGTGCCACCAGCCCCCAGCTGTTTGAAGAGAGGGCAGCGCTCATATGAGTGTTGCTTTCTCTGTTCACCTGCGCGCCGTAGCATTTGCAGTGATGAGCAGGTAAACAGAGCAGAGAAGGCAGTGCTCATACAAAAAAAAAAAAAAAAAAAAAAAAGGACAATCCCTTTAAAGACATACTTGGAAAACATTACACACAGCGCTACAGAACATACAGGGTCATACAGCGCCACATACCTCTTACATACAGTGACTTCTCTTCTCTGATGTAGATATTCTCTTTCCTCTTCTTGTCCTGTTTGACCAGACCACCATGGTGACTTCTTTCAGCCGCGCCTCGTCTCTTGAGAGTTTAACAAATAGACATCTTACTTTCCTACTTTTCCATCATCCTCTCACCTTCTCAACACCTCATCCTGCCACCCCCAATACTGTGTCCACTGTGCTCCCCAAAACTTTCCTGCAGAAACAGTCCCCCTGAAAATAGTGGTATCACACAGATCTCCATTAGACCTCCAAACCCCCAATCAGACCCCCATTAGACCTCCAGACCCCTCAGTCAGACCTCCTGACCCCCCCCCCCCCGAGTCAGACCTCCAGACCCCCATTAGACCATTCCAGACCCCCATTAGACCATTCCAGACCCCCCATTAGATCTCCATATCAGACCTTAGACCAGATTGTAAAATAATAAAATAACTTACCTCTTCTGTCGCCACTCTCCCTGTCCTGGCTGTCTTCTCTTCTCAGTCACCTGACCTCCTGCAGCATCAGGTCAGAGTGCACTCTGTACGTCCTGACGCAGGCAGCCAGGACACAGCAGCGCATGCCCTGAGAAGAGCGAGCAGGAGGAGGAGTAAGTACTGTATTGCGCTTCTCTCCCCCTCCTCCTGCAGACTAGTTGAGCGCGTACCACCTATAGTACCTAAACATTGTATAGAACAAGTACAGGCAGTGATATTACCTAGAGACAATGGCCTCTTTCAGCAGGATAATGTGCCCTGCCACATTGCAAAAATGGTTGTAGACTGGTTTGAAGAACACGACAACAAGTTTAAGGTGTTGACTTCCAATCTCAATCTTATCGAGCATGTATGGGATATGCTGGAAAGAACAAGTCTGATCCACCTCACAAATTGCAGGACTTAAAGCATCTGCATCCCCTACTTTTGACCCAAGTCCCTCTTTCCCTCTTTGCTCCTTAAAAGTCCCTCTTTTTCATCTGAGCTGTTTTGGTGGCAAATGGAGGGACCTACACAGCATTAGGCAGGTAGTTTTAATGTAATGGGTGATCAGTAGATATCATTTAGTTAATTTTTCCTCGTTTGCTCTTTCCTGAAGTAAACAGATACACAACACAACAAGCATCCCCATGTCCTGTTCCTGAATAAACCATGCACATCTCCGGCAACTTGCTGAAAATAACACGTACTCCAGCTAACAGTCTGCGATTGTGGCCGCGCTCCGCCAGGCGAGAGAGTTCAATTGAGGTGACACAGTCAATGCAAGAACATGCTGCACTAAACCTGCATTGAATTTTAACTCACATCCCCTGCGCCAAGGATAATAACCGTGAACTACAGGACAGTATCCTCTCACAGCAAACTAATGAGTTTTTGTAGAACTCTGAACATCCTGTATGTGCTGACGTCTTGTCTAAATTTGAGCCAAAATGGAACTGTCATTTTTACTGCCACAATTCATTCATGGCATTGAAAAAAAAAATAAAATGTTTTTATAGAGTCCCATAAAGGTACACCCAGGAGTCAACAGCCGGCTGCTCTGCACCAAAGATCGTCCACTTTACCGCCCCACATTGATGGTGACATTTCGCAAAGGTTATCAGAATTTTACGCCAGAAGGAGATTATTAAGAATGATTTATGGAGAATGTTTCTCCAAGTCTTTATGACAATTTTCAGTGATTAGAGAAAAGGCCGAAATATTTCAAAGGACTGCAGTGGAACAAGGTGTTGTGATTAAAATCGTTCCCTACCACATCCTAAATCTCTGGTGCAGAAATATTCTTTTAATCTGGCATCAATGTGAGCGGATAGATAGAAAAAGTATATGAAAGTCACTTGTTTTTTATACAGTACTGCAAAACTGTCATGAGTATTTCCTCTCTCTTTTTGGAATTGAGATACTTCCCACCCTCCCAGCCACTGCAGGTCATTTTCTGGTCTTTTCAGGTCATTTTTATTAGTGCTAGGAGTATCATGTACTTATGCACCTGGCTGGGGGCCACAGATGCTCTCCTGAATTCAACTGTATTGCCATCCTCAGGATGGCGACACAGTGGAATACTGCAGTGGGGAAGCAGTTTTTTGTGTGGCTCTGTGGTATTTGGTTCTTCTGGGGCGATATTTTGTGCTGCAATAGTAAGGTATGTCAAAAATAGGCACCCCATAAAAATAAACTAATACCTATTCCATTTCCAGCTTCAGCAATCCAAGAGTATGGCTGTGAAAATATAAAATCAAACTCATGGCAATTCTACTAAATCGCCAGTACATGGCAGCAGAGTGTTTAAAGCCTGAATGACATAGCACTGCAAATAGCCGGGGGGGACTTAAAATACAGACCTTTTGTTCCTGGCTGGACAGAATATCCTGTTACTATCCTGTCTACCAGACTGAAGGTTATGGTTTGTAATTGCAGATACGAGAACACACATTAAGGGCAATAAACAGGGTAAAATGACTTAATGCACATCCCTGTAATCAGCTAAGGCTGGCGATGCAGTGTGAGTAGATAAACCCTGCACAAATGTTAGTGAAGTAAACTGGTGTGTCACATGGCGCTAGTGTATCGTGAATGTGGCTGTTATAGGAGCTGATGTTAATATATATGATTGTACTGCACTATTTGCTTACTGTGACGCAGGTTCAGTAATAACAGAGCTGCACATGGTAATGGGTTATCTCTATAAGAATGTTATAGCTGAATATGTGAATGTCAGTATTAAATAGATAGAGCAGTATTAATATACTGTTACTATCCTGTCTGCCAGACTGAAGGTCATGTTCAATAAAAACACTTCTGGTTTCACCCAGCCCACTCCCTTCACACATTGGAATTATTAACCATACTTTCAGCATATGTGCAACACACTACGGTGTTGTAGGTACTTACTTCTGTTGTCCCGCCTTCTGTCAATTTGTACCTCCCTAAAACATGGGACCACTTTTTGGTTGTTTGTTGACTGAACATATACACTGCCAGGCTCGGACTGGCCCACTGGGGAGGCTGGCGATTCCTTGGTGGGCCACCAGTCTCCTGCGCCCGGAGATAAGACGGAGGAGTAATTATTTCTCTTGTTTCTCAGGAGAGATAATTATTGTAGACGCTATGTGGCAGTATCACACAGCCTTCTACTGGTGTAAATTGTACAGGAGGCCCCGCAGTATCTTTTAAACTTCCCGGCTGCTGGCAGAAGGAGGAGAGAACATGTCTGGCCATCCTCCTGCCCTCCCTGCTGTCAGAAAACTGGCTGCTGGAGAGAAGGACTCCTCTGCGGTGCTGGGCTCATTTCTCAGGTGCGCTGTAGAAGACTGTAAGGGGGAAATAGGGGATTTGTTTATAGCAGACACAGATCTATGAATGTGTGCTGCTCTCTGCAGAGTTCAGAGTGGCATTGGGGGGACTCTGCCCTAGGTCCCCCCATGCCTCTGCTTTAGGTGCACCCTCATAAGTGCCCCAGCTCCTGATGCCCCCACTCTAAATGCACTGCTAATATTGCCTCTTCTTCAGTTACCCCTGCTCCAGGATCCCCACTATTTCCCTGTCTCAGGTGACCCTAATGGCTCTGTTTCAGTTATGACCCTCCGTTTGTGCCCTTTGCTCACGTTGCTCCTCTAGGACCTTTGCTTGGGCTTTGTTAAAGGTTGTGACCTGCAAACGGGGTTGGACTTATGCGGGCAAGAATAGGACATGCTCTTTATTTTTGCGGAGCCGCCGTCCGGAAGATCGGCGGCACGCTCTGCAAATGCGGATGCGGAGAGCACAGTGTGTGCTCTCCGCATCCATCATGTCCCCATTCAAATTTGAGGAACGGGTGTGGACGTAGATTGCGGACGTGTGAATTAGGCCTAATACAAGGCACTTACTAATGTATTGTGATACTCCATATTGCCTCCTTTCCATCACATTATACACAGCACGTATCCGTGGTTATTACCACCCTCTAATCCAGCAGTGGAGGCCGTGCTTACACACTGTAGGGAAAGGCTGGATGTGCGCATAGGCCAACACCTTTACCTATAGTGTGCAAGCACGGCCCAGCCGCTGGATTACACGGTGGTAAAACCCTTTAAGTGTGCTACCCTCAATAGGGTTAGGAATAAATGTCTTGGTGTGTGCATTGCGTGTTTCCGATGTGTGATTGGTGTGTGCTATATATGTTCTATGTATCAGTGGTGTATGTGCAGCATGTGACATGTGCATCAGTGGCATGTGACCCATGTATAAGTGTCTTGTGTCCCATATCTGTCCAATGAGTGATTGGTGTGCGCTGTATGTGTCTTGTCTCTGACTGACTTAAGTGCAGGATATTCATATATATGTGTAAATTCTGCCCCATGTATGTTTGTGCATTTTGCTATGAATGTCTGCCATCATACTTCATCGTTAATACTTCTGTTATCACTGTAAGGGCTCATGAACACGACCGTTGGATGTTTTGCAGTCCGCAAATTGCGGGTTCCACAAAACATGGATATCGGGTGTGTGCATTCCATATTATGCGGAACAGAACAGCCGGCCTCTAATAGAACAGTCCTATCCTTGTCTGTAATGCCGACAATAATAGGACATGCTCTATCATTTTGCAGAACGACCATGCAGACATACAGACACAGAATGCACACGGACATGGAAAAAAAAAGGAGCCCTAAGTGTGGGCCCCAGAATCAGTTACACTTTGTCTTCTTTTTGGCTACTGCAAACTGGTAAAAGGGGTGGATCCTTAGGGGTGGAGTCTCTACACTTGCACTGGACAGTTCTGGGTGGGCAGGGCTGGCACTTCCCGCTCTTGGGCTGGGCGTTGTCCTGTTTTCCCGCTCTTGAGGTACAAAAAGGTCATATTCCATCACTGGCAAAGATGGCGGATTAACCCCTCGGTAGCCGGCGTGCACAATCTTGCACCTGTCGCTCCGCAATAAACATAGTAAAGTAATTTTTAGGGGTTTCCCTGACAATTCAGTAGGCCTTGTAGTATAAAGACACAAAGGTAAATCCTGTTCATGACGCCAAAACGGCATCGGGTGCCTCCCCCTAGGGCCCTCTATGTGTCGCGTCCCAGATGTAGGAAATGCCGAGTGGTATAGTGCGGCCTAAATGTCTCTTTATGTGTGTCACGGTGCTCCTACCTGGATACGGCTGGACCCCAGGCTTTGGCTCTAAAGCAATAAATAGGGGGAATAATTGAGGGATTTGAAGAAATAACTTGAGTCCAGACCTTGAGATGAAGTTCAATGGCAGCTTTACTCGAATAAGTTTCTCCAAACAGTTTCAGGCTTTGTCTTGGTTCAGGCTTTAGCATTAACCTCTTAAGGACACAGTACATACCCGTACGTCCTGTGTCCTGTCCCTTAAGATGGCGCATGCTCCTGCTTCATGCGGGCGCCTTAGCGACGGGTGTCCGCATGGTTCTTGTAGCACACACCCGCGGCTAATGTCTGCGACCAGCAGCAATGCCGATCCCTGACATTTAACCCCTCAGATGCTGTGTTCAATCCTGACCACGGCATCTGCGCGCGATCCAAACCGAAAGTAAAACTTTCGGTTGTGCTCCGACTCCCCCGTGTGGCGATCGGAGGAGCCGGAGTGAGCCTGTAGTAGCCTGGGTCTCTATGAATGAAACCCAGGCAGCTCTGTAGTATTTACTATGGAACCTTGCCTGTAATAAGCTCCATAGAAAATATGTGATTTTCTCATATATTCTTATGATATTGTATTGGAATGTATGAAAATTGCAATCAGATGATTGTATGTTATAGTTCTCTATGGGAACTATAAAAAAGTTTAAAAAATAAAATAAAAAGTGTCCAAATGGTGGAATCGCCTTTTTGGTCGCTTCATTTTCCACAAAAAATTAAATAAAAGGTGATAAAAAAAGTCATACACACCCCAGAATGGTATCAATATGACCCCCAATGCTTATCTATGCATAATATGTGTGTGTATATATTGTGGTGATGTGTACAGTATAAGTACTGGGAGGCGTGTATATCCCACCACGATACCTCAGCTGGGTGAATTAACTAAAATCCAGAAAACTGCAGTGGTTTCAGCAAAGTGTACTTTGCTGAAACAGTTTTGCCTAGATGTTGTTCTGGGCTGGATTTCATGTGGACTGGGGGATAGGTTTGGTAGTAATGGGATCTTCCAGTCCACACCCTTTAACTACATGTATTGTCTTTTGCCGGAGGTGATTGCAGGTAAGGCCTGCTGCTGTAATCACGGAGGGATAAAACAACCTGCTGTGTATGACTTGGGGGGAGAAAGGCTGAGGAAGCCTGAAAGAGAGGGGAGCCTGAGAGGCTCTGTGTGGTCGCAGCCAGGAGGGCTGAGGGGCCACGAGGCTTTGTAAAGTCTGAAGTTTGGGGGGCCCACCAACACCTATGGAAAGAGAGTCGCACGGTCAGATTCGGGAGGACTTCTGGACCATCTCCCCCCAAGGGTTCTGGAGGCTGCTGGACCATATATGTCTCAGGAAGCCTGATCTAATCCGTGTGTGAACAGCGCTCTATAGGTGAGGAAGAGATAACATGTGTACTAGGTAGAGCCCAGATGGGCAGGTGTTTATTTTCGATGTTTATGTGTGTGATGGTGCTGAAGTGCCAAAATACAGCACCTTTTAGACTTGAACTTCGTTGTCACAGGAGAAGTCTGTGCTTGCGAGCGACCCCCTGAGAGAGTGCAATCCCTTACTATATATATATATATATATATATATATATATATATATATATGTAAATATGTATATTGTAATTTATTTTGCCCCATTATATTTTGATGATTACTAAATAAAGTAGACTTCTAGGATTATAGAAAAAAACAGCACCTTACCAATGTAGAAACACATTTCTCTAACTAAAACCTTCATTAGTATTCCTCTACAATGTTCCATATACCAGTACGTTTTAGTTGGAAAAATTCAATCAACAGGTTGCCGTGTGCCCTGTAGCCTGGTAAGGCAGCAGTCTTCTACTAAAACTCATAAATTCAAGTCCTGGGATAGCAGCAAAAAACTGATTCATTCAGTAATCGCAAAAATGCTCTGGAACAAAATAAGGCATGTATATATTTAATTAGTAATTACAAAAATGTAATGGAGAAAAATAATTAATAAACACATTTTAGCTCTTCTCTCTCTTGCTCTCTCTCTATAACAGTATAACAGTGACATCTACAGTACCCCTCCCCTTCACAGTGATCTCCATAGCCCCCCACCCCTTGACACTGACCCCCCACAGCGCCCCATCCCTTAAAATGGGACCTCTACAGCAGCCCACCCCTTAGCACTGTTCTGTCTAAGTACGAGCTTCAGGGAGAAAGTCACTGTCCCTCCCACCCCTACAGCTGACAGAAGTTGATTTTTAACTTAATTTTTTCAATCCCTGTTGGCTGAGGAGAAGGAGGGGGCTTGGCCTAACCAGATCGGAGTGGGGCTTAGAGGGACCTCGAAGTTGACTTTTAACTTAATTTTTTCAATCCCTGTTCGCTGAGTGGGAGGGGCATGGTCTAACCGGATCAGGGGCGTGTCCTTTTAAACAGCTCACTCTAAGACAGCAGTACTATGCTGTCTGAATGTGAGCTGCAGGAAGAAAGTCAACGTCACTCCTACAACTGCAGCTGACAGAAGTTGATTTTTAACTTCATTTTTTAAATCCCTGTCTGCAGAGGAGTGGGAGGGGGCATGGACTAACCGGTTTGGGGGTGTGGCTTAGCGGGACCTCGGGGCAAAGTTTTAAGGGTGACTTGAATGGCCACCCTACCTGCCCCCTGAACTGTGACCTCCACAATACTCTGCTCCCTTAATAGTGTCATCCACAGAGTTGTTCTGGAAACCTCAGGAAATAAGGTACTAAGTGCTATTAGGCCATGGCTTTACTTCAATAATGAATATACTGGTGACATATTTCCTTTAAAGCTCATCTACAGCAGTGAAGAAACATGGCTGTGTTGTTATGGTTTGCTGGAGTCAAACTGTGTGTGTGGAGACAAACTGCCAGCGAGCTTCTATTGGCTGATAAGGGTCATGTGACCAGGCTTCTATTGGCTAATGCATTTTTTGGGAATATCTCAGGAACGGTACGTCCCAGAGAGTTGAAACCTGGTCTAAATCCTTCCCAGACACCTGATGTACCCGTGTGCCAAATTCCGTGATTGTAAATGCAACATTGCAGATTCCTTTAGCGAATATACATAATACATACATACACTCAGCTTTATATATTAGATATATATTATATTTATATACATGAAAGTAGAGAACGAAAATGTTTTATTGTTAATTATTTTGCTCCAGTACATTTTCTGATAACTAAATAAATTAGACTCTTGCTGTTATCTCAGCATCCTGGTATACAGAGATGGATCTGTAGCTACCAGTGCATTGTACAGGAATACTAGTAAAGTTTTTTTTTTTTTTTTTATCTGCTAATTAATTTTCCATATAACTGAGACATGGCTGCATGATAGCTATGACAGTGGGAATAACTGAGACATGGCTGCATGATAGCTATGACCGGGCAGTTAATGTACAAGGTTACAGTCTGTTTAATAGGGATCGTCAAAACCGGAGAGGGGGAGGGGTCTGCCTTTATGTAAAGTCCTGTCTAAAGCCCACAGTCCGAGAAGATATAAGTGAGGGACATGAATATGTGGAGTCACTGTGGGTAGAAATACATGGAGGCAAAAACAATAATAAATGACTCATAGGAGTTTATTATAAACCACCTAATATACCAGAGTGCACAGAAAATCTATTACTAAACGAGATAGACGAGGCAGCAAATCATAATGAAGTCATTATTATAGGGGACTTCAACTACCCAGATATAGACTGGGAAACTGAAAGCTGTACATCCCATAAAGGAAACAGGTTCTTGGCAATACGCAAAGACAAAATGGGATAGATTTAAAAGCATCCTAAAATCTCATTGTGAGAGGTACATACCGAATGGGAATAAAAGGTTAAGGAACAAAAAGAAACCAATGTGGATAAATGGAAATGTAAAGAAAGCAATAAATGACAAAAAGAAAGCATATAAATCACTAAAACAGGAGGGTAGCGAGAAAGCACTTATAAACTATAAGGAAAAAAAATAGAACATGTAAAAAACTAATAAAAGCAGCCAAACTAGAGACCGAGAGATTAATCGCCAAAGAGAGTAAATCAAACCCTAAAATAATCTTCAATTATATAAATGTTAAAAAGTATAAATCTGAAGGTGTTGACCCTTTAAAGAGTAATGAAGGGGGAGTTGCCGAGAGCGACGAGGAGAAACAAAACTATTAAATATTTTTTCTCCACTGTATTCACCAAGGAAAATAAACTGTCAGATGAAATGATGGATGTAAAAATAAATCCCCCATTAAAAGTGTTCTGTCTGACCCAAGAAGAAGTACAACAGCGACTTAAAAAGATTAAAATAGACAAATCGCCAGGACCGGATGGCATACACCCCCGTATCCTGAGGGAATTAAGTAATGTCATAGCCAGACCCTTATTTCTGATACTTGCGGACTTTATACTGACAGGGAATGTTCCACAGGATTGGCGCATAGCAAATGTGTTGCTAATATTCAAAAAGGGTCCAAAAACAGAGCCTGGAAATTATAGGCCGGTAAGTTTAACATCTGTTGTGGGGAAACTGTTTGAAGGTTTTCTGAGAGATGCTATCATAGAGGATCTCAACGGAAATAAGCAAATAACGCCATATAACGAGATAGACGAGGCGACAAATCATAATAAAGTCGTTATCATGGAGGACTTCAACTACCCAGATATAGACTGGGAAACTGAAAGCTGCACATCCCAAAAAGGAAACAGGTTCTTGGCAATAGCCAAAGACAATTTCCTTTCCCAACTGGTTCAGGACCCCACTAGAGGGACGGCCATACTGGACTTAGTATTAACCAATAGACCTGATAGAACAACAGATGTGCAGGTTGGGGGACACCTGGGAAATAGTGACCATAAAGTTATAACCTTCCAATTATCCGGACTCTATAATAACAGGGAATGTTACACAGGATTGGCGCATAGCAAATCTGGTGCCAATATTCAAAAATGGTCCAAAAAGAGAGCCTGGAAATTATAGGCCGGTAAGTTTAACATCTATTGTTGGTAAACTGTTTGAAGGGTTTCTCAGAGATGCTATCTTGGAGTATCTCAATGAAAATAAGCAAATTACACCATATCAGCATGGCTTCATGAAGGATCGGTCATGCCAAACAAATTTAATCAGCTTCTATGAGGAGGTAAGTTCTAGACTTGACAGCAGCGAATCAATGGATGTCGTATATCTGGACTTCTCCAAAGCATTTGACACCGTACCTCATAAAAGGTTAGTATATAAAATGAGGATGCTCGGACTGGGAGAAAATGTCTGTATGTGGGTAAGTAACTAGCTGAGTGACAGAAAACAGAGGGTGGTTATTAACGGTAGATACTCAGATTGGGTCACTGTAACTAGTGGGGTACCTCAGGGGTCAGTATTGGGCCCTATTCTCTTCAATATATTTATTAATGATCTTGTAGAAGGCCTGCACAGTAAAATATCTATTTTTGCAGATGACACTAAACTGTGTAAAGTAATTAACACTTAAGAGGACAGTTTTCTGCTACAGATGGATCTGGATAGATTGGAGGCTTGGGCAGAAAAATGGCAGATGAGGTTTAACACTGACAAATGTAAAGTTATGCACATGGGAAGGAATAATGCAAGTCACTAGTACATACTAAATGGTAAAACACTCGGTAACACTGACATGGAAAAGGATCTAGTAATTTTAATAAACAGCAAATTAAGCTGCAAAAACCAGTGTCAGGCAGCTACTGCCAAGGCCAATAAGATAATGGGTTGCATCAAACGGGGCATAGACGCCCATGATGAGAACATAGTCCTACCACTTTACAAATCATTAGTCAGACCACACATGGAGTACTGTGTACAGTTCTGGGCTCCTGTGAACAAGACAGACATAGCAGAGCTGGAGAGGGTTCAGAGGAGGGCAACTAAAGTAATAACTGGAATGGAGCAACTACAGTACCCTGAAAGGTTATCAAAATTAGGGTTATTCACTTTAGAAAAAAGACGACTGAGGGGAGATCTAATAACTATGTATAAATATATCAGGGGTCAGTACAGAGATCTGTCCCATCATCTATTTATCCCCAGGACTGTGACTGTGACGAGGGGACATCCTCTGCGTCTTGAGGAAAGAAGGTTTGTACACAAACATAGAAAAGGATTCTTCACTGTAAGAGCAGTGAGACTATGGAACTCTCTGCCTGAGGAGGTGGTGATGGTGAGTACAATAAAGGAATTCAAGAGGGGACTGGATTTATTTCTGGAGTGTAATAATATTACAGGCTACAGCTACTAGAGAGGGGTCGTTGATCCAGGGAGTTATTCTGATTGCCTGATTGGAGTCGGGAAGGAATTTTTTTTCCCCTTAAGTGAGGAAAATTGGCTTCTGCCTCACAGGGGTTTTTTGCCTTCCTCTGGATCAACTTGTAGGAAACAGGCCGAACTGGATGGACAAATGTCTTTTTTCGGTCTTATATACTATGTTACTATGTTACTATATCACCATGGCTTCATGAGGGATCGGTCATGTCAAACTAATTCAATCAGTTTCTCTGAGGAGGTAAGTTCTACACTTGACAGTGGTGAATCAATGGATGTCGTATATCTGGACTTCTCCAAAGCATTTGACACTGTACCTTATAAAAGGTTAGTATATAAAATGAGAATGCTCGGACTGAGAGAAAATATCTGTATGTGGGTAAGTAACTGGCTGAGTAATAGAAAACAGAGGGTGGGGTACATCAGGGGTCAGTATTGGGCCCTATTCTTTTCAATATATTTATTATTGATCTTGTAGAAGGCCTGCATAGTAAAATATACATTTTTGCTGATGACACTAAACTGTGTAAAGTAATTGAAGAGGACAATATACTGTTACAGAGGGATCTGCATAGATTGGAGGCTTGGGCAGAGAAATGGCAGAGGAGGTTTAACACTGACAAATGTAAAGTTATGCACATGGGAAGGAATAATGCAAGTCACCCGTACATACTAAATGGTAAAACACTCGGTAACACTGACATGGAAAAGGATCTAGGAATTTTAATAAACAGCAAACTAAGCTGTAAAAACCAGTGTCAGGCAGCTACTGCCAAGGCCAATAAGATATTGGGTTGCATCAAAAGGGGCATAGATGCCCGTGATGAGAACATAGTCCTACCACTTTACAAATCTCTAGTCAGACCACACATGGAGTACTGTGTACATTTCTGGGCTCCTGTGAACAAGGCAGACATAGCAGAGCTGGAGAGGGTTCAGAGGAGGGCAACTAAAGTAATAACTGGAATAGCGCAAATACAGTACCCTGAAAGGTTATCAAAATTAGGGTTATTCACTTTAGAAAAAAGATGACTGAGGGGAGATCTAATAACGATGTATAAATATATCAGAGGTCAGTACAGAGATCTCTCCCATCATCTACCCGTGACTGTGACGAGGGGACATCCTCTGCATCTGGAGGAAAGAAGGTTTCTACACAAACATAGAAGAGGATTCTTCACTGTAAGAGCAGTGAGACTATGGAACTCTCTGCCTGAGGAGGTGGTGATGGTGAGTACAATAAAGGAATTCAAGAGGGGCCTGGATGTATTTCTGGAGTGTAATAATATTACAGGCTATAGATACTAGAGAGGGGTCATTGATCGAGGGAGTTATTCTGATTGCCTGATTGGAGTCGGGGAGGATTTTTTTTATTTCCCTTAAGTGGGGAAAATTGGCTTCTACCTCACAGGTTTTTTTTGCCTTCCTCTGGATCAACTAGCAGGATGACAGGCTGAACTGGATGGACAAATGTCTTTTTTCAGCCTGATGTACTATAATACATATATAGTGTATAATGTATTGACATCCTGTTTGCCTTAGAAGCTGCTGATTGACATTGTGCAGTTATTTAGTCTGTGATCTACAAGTACATCCAAATTCTTCTCTACAAGTGGCTCTCCTAGTATTACTCCCCCTAAGATCTGTGATGTAGATTATTATTGCTGGCTGATAGCAACAAAATGATGTGCGGGGTATTTAAAAAGGGATTGTGCCAAATTTTCAAGTTAACCCATAATCCAGAGGATAGGGGATAACTGATAGATGTGGATCTGACTGGGGCTGGGACCCCCATTGATTCCCTTCCTGATGAAGTGGTAAGCTGAGCTTTCACCCTGCCACTCCATTCATTCTCTATGTCATTGCTGGAGATAGTACAGTCGAAACATTAGCACCATTTGTACTATGATGTTCTGCATTTCTGTATTATGTTATTTTGCAGCTACCGGGAGACAAAATGGAATAATACACATGACAGCTACTGAAGAACCTCTTTTTTTAAAGAGAAGGGGTGCACTAAATGTCAATGAGTGGTTAGTACAAGAATTTCCTGCTAAAGTGACCTGCAATAGGCTGATTTTGCAAGAATTAATAAGTAGCGCCTCTCTAGCGCTGTGCACCTATGTATAATAATCAGGTTCTGATATCAGAATTTAATGATTATACACTTTTAATTACAGATGTGTTAATGGAAAATTTCTCTTGAAGTATACTCTATATACATATGGTTTAAACAGTAACAGGATTTGTTCTTTAATAATATGTGATTATCCGTGCTGTGCACAAGCTAGAGAGTCTCCGGGAATAGATCTTTAATGCCTTTTGTTTACTGAGCGGTTGTGTTAACAAAATGCAATTACAGTCTTAAAATAGCAAAGTATTTCATCTTGTGTATGATCTCCAAGAAAATGTAAAAAAGGAAAATACATGAAAAATTATAACAATAATAAAAAAGCAGCATTATACAGTACAAGAAGCTCCATAGTCCCCAGCTATTTGTTTGCCATTTATAATACTGGTGTCTTTTTATGGGATAGAGGCTCTCAAAGGCTACTTTGGGTAATTTACCCCTTTGTGAAAGATCATTGAATGCTAGACATACCTCCACAATGCCCTCAAATACATTTTGTCTAGTTGACATATGAGGGGGCGCATCATTGGACTGTGAGAAACGAGATGGTCTTTTTGAAGAAATTGACCTAGCTGTTCAGAGGTGGTTACAAGAGGACACCCACATGCGGCAAACAGGCCCCGAATGGCCCAGACTGACCATCAGTAGAGAGGATCATTTGATCCGCCAACAAGCACAAGTAGCTCCCACAGAAGCTCCCACAGTTTCAGTGTTGCAGTCAGCCCAGAGAACCTGGTGCACAGGATGGGAGTGATAGTGGCCCTGATGAGATGCTGTGTCATGGTGTCCTCGCTAAGGCTGTCGCTCCCTAGAGATCGGTGCAGTGAAAATATAGTGCCATGAATCAGGCCTAGAGTAGAAGCACAAATGTCTTTCCTTACTAAATGCAGGAGGAGAGTAACTGTACATCTAGCAAGAGTTTGTATACAATGCAATTTCATCGAAACTTGGTATACACATACCGTTCTACCTGGAAAGAAATCTTGTGGGGGTCTCAGCTCTCTAGGACGTACCGTTCCTGAGATATTCCCAAAAAATGACCTGCATTAGCCAATACAAGCCTGCAAGTCTTTCTCTTCATATCCCAACTGCCATATACACGGTCACATGTCCCTTATCAGCCAATAGAAGCTCGCAGGCCCTTAGTCTCCATATACACACAGTTTTACTCCAGGTTTCGATAACAACTCAGCCATTTTTCTTCACTGCTGTAGGTTAGCTTTAGGCAAGGGCTACACGACGACATACGCGACACGTAGGGCACAACTACACTGCTACATGTGTCGCGCGACAATTTTTATAATGAAAGTCTGTAACATGCTGCGCCTGCGACGTGACAGCCACAGAAAAATTAATTTTGGATGGATTTTTTTGCAACTGTGGTGTCGCAGTCGCAGCATGTCACATGTCGCAGTGTGACATCATAGCCTATCATTAAAAAAATTGTTGAGACAAAATGTCGCGCGACACATGTCGTCATGTAGCCCTAGCATTAAAGGGGCAGGGCGCTGTGGAGGTCACTGTTAAAGAGGCTTTCACTGTGGATGTTGCTGTTAAGGGGGCAGGCTGCTGTTGAGGTCACTGCTAAAGGGAAGGACACTGTGGAAGTCACTGTTAAGGGGCAGGGGCCACTATTAACCCCTTAAGGACCTGCGGCATACATACACGGCACGGGTGGACGTGACTTAAGGACCAGCGCCGTACATGTACAGCGGGCTGATCGGGCGGGTGCCAGGAGCTGTGCCCACCTGATCAGGGCAGGGTGCCAGGAGCTTCATCCGCCTGATCAGTGGCAGAGGTCCGGAAATCACTGATAGCTGAACCACTGCTCTATGCGCCGGCATCAGTGAAAACACCAATGCCGGCGCATAAACCTCGCACTGCCACCAGAAGGTCTGACCGCGGCACGTGCGGGATCCTGCCGGGTGCGGGGTGGCCATCAGGTCCCCGCGCTGCTGTGACGGGGACCCGATGGCAGGAAAGACAGCCTGATCCCTTCCTTAGGCATCGTGGCTGCCTTCCTTGACAGCCTGTGAGATCCAGCCCCCTGGATCTCACGGGCAGGAAGCTGTAAGTGTATACACCTACAGCCAATACATTACAATAAAGAAGTAATGCATTGTAAAGGGGATCAGACCCCCAAAAGTAGAAAAAAAGGGGTGGGGCACTGTGGGGGGTCATTGTTAAGGGGTGGCGGACTGTGGAGTTCACTGTTAAAGTGGTGGGGTGCTGTATTATGGTGTATACTGATGATATCTTTTAACGACACACACAAACATTAAATGAAATAGATGAAATATACCCATGCGAATCCGGGTCCTTCTGCTAATATATATATATATATATATATTGTGGTAAGGTGCAGGGTGCCGTCCTAGATGGCAGGTACGTGTCACCGAGGTTCATAGCCTCGGTGAGGTAAGAGCCGTTTGTTGGTGTCAGTAGCAGGTAGTGCTACTGACACATTTGCTAAATAGCATGGCTGCAAAGCCGATCCGGGCCGGCTCTTACCGGGAGCTGCTAAAATGTAGGGTGGGTGGCTGCTCCCCACGACCCAGTCCTGGTTTTGGGCTGGGTTTAAAAACTCAGCCAGCACCAGCAGCTGTGAGAGTGTTTGTCCTGGAGCTGATCACAGTGCTGTGGAGCTCTCTGACCTGGAGGAAGGAGCTCAGCCAAGTGGGGTTATTCCTGGAAGCCTGATGGTGGATTGTCCTGCGGCTGGGCTGACAGCCAGGTGCGAACCCGCACCTCAAACCTCCCAGGTGATTGGAACCTGTGTTTGGACTTTTTGTTTTTCCACTCGTTTTCTGATGTGTGTGTGATTTAACACCAAGTGACTGTCTGCTGTTAATTTGATGCAAGTGTGAATAAAACACTGTTTTCCGCACCTTCTGGACTCCCTTGTGCCTCTATACTGCACCCGCACCGCTGTCTACCAGAGCGACTCCCACATTTGGTGTCGGATGCGGGCATGCGCAGTGAGGCTGGCGTGAACGCCGAAGTTTGTTTTTCTGGGAACGACTGGATGTCCTATATTCGGCCGGCAAAGTTGCAGCCTGTGTTCCCTGACAAAATGGAGCGGCGGTGAAAGCTCTCATAGAGGCTAACGTGCAGCAGCGGGAGACCAACCAGCTACTGCTACAGCATGTGATGGCGTTACAAGCCGCAGGAGCGTCCCACCACGTCCATGATGCCCGGAAGCGGTCCGTGCGGCGGTCCCAAAAATGACCCCCTCAGGCGGCGTTGAGACATACCTGGCGGTCTTTGAGAAGGTCGCCGTGAGGAAAAAGTTACCCGTGACCAGTGGGCCGAGGTGGTTGCTCCGTTCCTGGCATCCGGACCCCAGCAAGTTTTTGATTTAGCAGATGACCAGGCTGCTGATTATCCCACGGTGAAGGGGAGATCCTGGCCAGACTGGGGGTAAATGTGTTGGTCCGGGCTCAGCGGGTCCACCAGTGGGACTTTAAAGCGGCTGAACCCGCCAGGCCGCAGTACTATGAGTTGCTGCACAGGTTGCAAAAATGGCTGCAACCTGACATTCTAAGTCCGACTGCTATGCTGGACCGTCTGCTGGCTGACATGTTCTGGAGGGCCTTGCCTTACCCCCTTCAGCACTGGATCGGCCAGGTATCACCCACCAATGCCCTAGAAATGGTCGACCTGGTGGAGCGCTATGAGGCCACCCAAAACTTGAAAGGGGGTGTTGTTGGGAGGGCCGGTCAAACCCGGAGGACTCCCATCCAGTCCCGGCGACTGGTACCCGAGAAACCTGCTCGGCGTGTACCCCCTGTAGACCCGGCCCGATAGTCTGCTGGCGGTGTCACGAGCCTGGCCACGTAAGGGCCGACTGTCCACAGTGGGGAGAACCCATGGAGATTAATTATGGGTACCGGGCTTCCATGTATGCCCGGAGACTGTGTGCGACCGGCACCCCGAGACAATAGACAATCGTCATCTGTGCCAGGTGCAAGTCGGGGATAACCTGGCAGTGGCGCTGTTGGACTCAGGGAGCCTAGTAACCCTGGTAAGTGCTGCCCTGGTACAGCCCACCCAGTATACGGGCCGGAAAGTTGGTGTGGTGTGCATACACGGAGACTTAAAGGACTATCCCACTGCTGTAATGTCTCTGTCCACGGCGGCCGGCACATGGACTTGTGAAGTGGCGATCTCCTCAAAGCTACCCTATGAACTAATAATTGGGAGAGACTTCCCTGGTTTTCCGTCACTATGGCCTGAGGTGAAAGTGACTAATAGCCCTGAGACAGGGGTAACCCTAGCTGAGTGGCCTGGTTCCAGTGGGAGGCCAGAGCCCTGGGAGCCCGAGTCCGAAGGGCCTGCGGTAGGGGTGACCACCACTTCTGTGATAGAGGGAGGCACCCCCACTGAGTGTAATGGTGGGAGACATGGAGGACTTGCCACCAGGACCTGAGTTGGCAGACCTCCACGTCTCCGGAGATAATTTTGGGACTGCCCAACACCGGGACCAAACCTAACCAGGGCCTGGGAGAATGTGCTGGAAATTGATGGTAAACCCCAGAGACCAGGGGCTGAGTTAATATTTCCCCGCTTTGTTGTTCACCAAGAAATGTTATATCGGGTGAGACCAAATCCGGGGTGAACCTGTTGAACAGTTGGTGGTGCCCACAGCGTACCGCAAGCTTGTCATGGAGCTTGCCCACCAACATGTTCTTGGGGGACACTGGGGTGGCAGAAAACCCAGGACCGCATACTGCAGCGGTTTTATTGGCCCAGTGTGTTCAAGGAGGTAGAGAATTATTGTAAGTCCTGTCCCACCTGTCAGATAAATAGCCCCCAGCCACATTTCCGTAGTCCTCTGGTACCTCTTCCAATTATTGAGGTCCCGTTTGAGCGAATCGCTATGGATCTAGTGGGCCTGTACCAAAGTCTGCCAGGGGCCACCAACACATTTTGGTAGTTCTCGACTATGCCACTCGGTATCCGGAGGCGGTGCCTCTGCGACATACCTCAGCTAAGCTCATTGCCAAAGAGTTAATGGAAATGTTTTCCCGTGTGGGCCTGCCAAAAGAGGTTCTGACAGACCAAGGGACCCCTTTTATGTCCAAAGTTATGAGGAACTGTGTAAGTTATTGCGTATAAAGCAATTGCGGACGTCCGTTTACCATCCGCAAGCGGACGGTCTTGTCGAGAGGTTTAACCAAACTTTAAAAAATATGTTAAAAGGGTGGTGTCTAGAGATGGGAAGGACTGGGACCTGCTTCTGCCCTATCTCATGTTCGCAGTGCGAGAGGTACCCCAGGCCTCTACTGGGTTCTCGCCCTTCGAACTGCTTTATAGCAGACACCCTCGGGGCCTGTTGGATATCGCCAAGGAAGCATGGGAACAACAGCCTGTCCCCCACAAAAGTGTCATTGAGTATGTCACCCAGATGCAGGACCGGATGGAAAGGGTGTTGCCGCTGGTCCGGGAGCATATGGAGGCAGCGCAACAAGCCCAGAGTAGGGTGTACAATCGTCAGGCTCGAGTGCGGGGCTTCAATCCGGGAGATCGGGTTTTGGTTCTGGTACCCACCCTTGACAGCAAATTCTTAGCTAGGTGGCAGGGCCCCTATGAGGTGATCGAGAAGGTAGGGAAGTAAATTACAAAGTACACCAGCCAGGGGCGGCGCAAGCCGGAGCAGGTGTACCACGTGAATTTACTAAAGCCGTGGAAAGATAGGGACACGGCCGAAGACCACAGCCCCCGGCCAGGGCTTCTAGGTGAAAGGGTCCAGCCCCACAGTTCGAGGCCTGTGAAGCCGTAACCACGGTAAAAATTGCAGACAGCCTGTCTTCCAAACAAGTTCAGGAAGTCAGGGAGTTCATCAGTCGGAACACGGATGTGTTCTCGGACCTCCTGGCCGCACGTCTCTCATCCGACATGACATCGTCACTGAGCCTCAGGCCAAGATCCGGTTAAAACCATACCGGGTACCCGAGGCTCGGCGGCGGGCCATCGCGGAGGAAGTGCAATTAATGTTGAAGCTTCGATGTCATTGAAGAGTCGAAAAGTGAGTGGGCCAGTCCCATAGTCCTAATACCCAAGCCGGATGGGGCGTTGCGGTTCTGCAACGACTTTCGCAAGTTAAATGAAGTGTCCAAGTTTGGCGCGTATCCCATGCCCGGGTAGACGAGCTTGTTGAGAATTTAGGACAAGCCCGTTATTTTCTGTGCTGGACCTCACTAAAGGGTACTGGCAGGTACCCTTAACGGAGTCGGCCAAGGAAAAAACGCTTTTGTTACCCGCAGGGCCTGTATCACTACAAGGTGTTACCCTTTGGCCTGCATGGCGCCCCCGCCACCTTCCAAGGTTAATGGACATAGTGCTGCGACCACATCGTCGGTGCGCCTCGGCCTACTTAGATGATGTAATCATCCACAGCACCCGACTGGGAAAGCCATTTGCCCAAAGTGCAGGCGGTAGTGGATGCCCTGAGGAAAGCTGGTCTAACCGCCAATCCAAAGAAGTGTGCGATTGGGTTGGAAGAGACCAAATACCTGGGGTATGTCATTGGGCGGGGAGTCATCAAGCCTCAGGTAAATAAGGTAGAGGCAATACGGAGTTGGCCCGACCGGTCACCACCAGGCAGATAAAGTCGTTCCTGGGGATTGTGGGGGTATTACATGAGGTTTGTGCCCCACTTTGCCACTATCGCTTCGCCATTGACAGAGTTATTAAAGGGGCGTAAGACAGGGATGGTCCGCTGGAATGAGCAGGCGGAAAAGGCTTTCTCCGCCCTGAAATCGGCCCTGTGTGGGTCCCGGTTTTGGTGACACCCGATTTCAGGAAAGAGTTCGTTGTCCAGACCGGCGCCTCTGAGGTTGGCCTTGGTGCGGTACTATCGCAGGAAGTCAACGGGGAGGAGCATCCCGTTGTCTTCCTCAGCCGCAAGCTCACCCCAGCCGAGACCAGGTACAGCATAGTCGAGAGAGAGTGCCTGGCCATCAAGTGGGCACTCGAGGCCCTCCGTTATTACCTGTTGGGCAGAAGCTTCCGCCTGGTGACCGACCACTCCCCGCTCAAGTGGATGTGCCAAGCCAAAGAGAGGAATGCCCGGGTCACCAGGTGGTTTCTGTCCCTACAGAATTTTAAATTCACGGTGGAGCACAGAGCGGGCCGGTTGTTAAAAAATGCAGGCGCGCTCTCCCGGGTACACTGTTTGTCGTGTGTCCACCCCCTCAGGGTTGAACAAAGGGGGGTATGTGGTAAGGTGCAGGGTGCCGTCCTAGATGGCAGGTACGTGTCACCGAGGTTCATAGCCTCGGTGAGGTAAAGCCGTTTGTTGGTGTCAGTAGCAGGTAGTGCTACTGACACATTTGCTAAATAGCATGGCTGCAAAGCCGATCCGGGCCGGCTCTTACCGGGAGCAGCTAAAGTGTAGGGTGGGTGGCTGCTCCCCACGACCCAGTCCTGGTTTTGGGCTGGGTTTAAAAACTCAGCCAGCACCAGCAGCTGTGAGAGTGTTTGTCCTGGAGCTGATCACAGTGCTGTGGAGCTCTCTGACCTGGAGGAAGGAGCTCAGCCAAGTGGGGTTATTCCTGGAAGCCTGATGGTGGATTGTCCTGCGGCTGGGCTGACAGCCAGGTGCGAACCCGCACCTCAAACCTCCCAGGTGAATTGGAACCTGTGTTTGGACTTTTTGTTTTTCCACTCGTTTTCTGATGTGTGTGTGATTTAACACCAAGTGACTGTCTGCTGTTAATTTGATGCAAGTGTGAATAAAACACTGTTTTCTGCACCTTCTGGACTCCCTTGTGCCTCTATACTGCACCCGCACCGCTGTCTACCAGAGCGACTCCCCACAATATATATATATATATATATATATATATATATATATTCTCACACTAATAATTCATAGACTACATTTATCTGAAAATAATATATAGTCAACTTTCACTTGCCTTGGCAGCTCTGATGAATAGATTGTAGGTTATTTCACTAGGATATGAGAAATTTTAGTGTAATCAAGATGAAGCCATTGCAGAAGAGCGCCTGGCAGGGTACATGGAGATTAGATAAGGAGCATTTCACTTCAATCAGCAGTAACTGCCAGTTAATATACTTTATCAAAAGATGTGTGAATTCTGAAGACATAATCGCATAGGGAATAAAGGTAGCAATAATCTGAACGAGTCGGAAGGGGAAAACACTTGGCCCCTGGATATTATAGTGGGCCCACTTTCTTCTCTGATACAATATTTTTTTAGCCCAATGTAACCCATAGTATATTATATACAGTGTAGTACTATTATATACAGTACTATTATATACAGTGTAGGACAGGTCCCATTACCTACTAAGTATCATGTATACATAATACTGGTGTCTTTGAGCTCTCTTAGGCACCTCCACCCGCTACTGTACATGTAAAGCTACTCCCCTCTACTCATATTCAATCCATCCAAACTCATCATATCTTCTTAAATGTATGATCTTGTGTAAATATGTTCAATTGAAGCAGTCACATTTAAGGAAACTTCTAAGGTTGTCTCCACCTTCCTTTGCCATGGGATTTTTAAACTACTTCTGGGTTTTCCTTCTTAATAGAGTTCCAAAAACAGCACCCCAAACAAAGGAGGTGGAAATACTCCATAATTTCTAAAAGGGATGGAAAAGGTCAGGATTTGTGGTATGGCTCACTACAAACCAAGACAAATTAGATATTTTAGATATTTTTTCTCCGTATCCCTCTCTGTTTATATGCAGTATCCTAGAAGGAAAACTGCAAAGGGTTAATTATTACTGATAGAATGAATGCAATGTGTCTAGAGTTAAATATTGTGATTAGTTATATATCTGCACTTAATGGCACAGTATGGACAATATATGGTTAACAACTTGGCAAATCATCTTAGGTTGTCAGGAGATGGACCAGGTCCGCACCCTAACTAGTAAGTGTTAAGGGAGTCTAGTCTGAAACAACCTGGAGGGAATATGTGTGGGTTCAACCTCTTACACAGCTAGGACCATGTTTAAAGAACCCTTGTCTCTGAGTCTACAACTGTCCAGAAAGTAGCCATATTACCAAAGTACTCATGAGGGAATGAGAGACCAGACATCTGAGAAGGTCTAAAACCCCCAAGCCCATACATTGGACTCAGATGGCAAGGTATTGTGCTTGTGTAGGGTAGAAAGTTTTCTAACACCAGTTATTTTTCGACCCTTGGCACGTGCTTAGGCTTTTATCATATCACTTAATTTACAACGGTCCCTAAGACCCACTATGCCCTTTTATTTCATGTGCCAATTAAAACATAACGTTTATTCTATCTACATTACAATTTCTCACTAAATAAAGATTTTTAAAACTATCAGATGTGTTACATGGTTATCGATCAGTCTCCTTATTCTGACCAAGTAACTTGCCCATATCCCCTGAAGACGCCAGGTTTTGGCAAATCATGTTGGGGGGCATAGTTTAAGTCAATTTTCGGCAGAGTGTTTACATGGAGATCTATAAAGAGGTTAGCACGCTGCTACAGTGCATTAATAGATAGTGAGGGAAGGATAGCTTGCGAATAGCTGTCAAATCCTGGGAGATAGCTATAGTGCTTCAGAATAAGGCGAATGATCGATAACCATGTGACACATCTGATAAGTTTTAAAAATCTTTATTTTTCTTCTTTTTTAATTTTTCTAGTAAGAAATTTTAATGTAGATAGAATAAACGTTATGTTTTAATTGGCATATGAAATAAAAGGGCATAGTGGGTCCTAGGAACTGCCATAAATAATAGGTACGGCAGAAAGGCTTTTCTACTTTGGAAGGGAATGCCTCATACCTTGAGATGGATTGGCCACCCGCATCACAGTTCTACACCCCTCAGTCTGGGAACTGCAGAAGGATTTAAAGGGAGTCTTTCACCTAACCTGAGCCTTTTAGACTGCTCAGATCAGTTTATAGACTCCTGTGCCCTAATTCCAATGGTACCTTTATTTGTGCAGTCCCACGACGAGATGGTCTAAAAAAGACTTTTCAAACCTATGCTAATTAAGTTCGGAAGGTGCCCAGAAATCCACACCTCTTCACCCCTCTGGCCCGCCCTCCATTCCTATTAGTACCTCCTCCTCTCCCTTACAAATCTCATGCCTGCTGGAGGAAAGACTATGCTGTGCTGACCTGCCCCTTCTTTGGCTTTACTGCAGGCCTCTGCACATGTGCTGGTCTGTAGTTTGAAATCCAGCGGCGCGGGCAGAAGTAACCGGCACATGTGCAGAGGACTGCAGTGAAGCCAATAAAGGGGCCGGTCAGCACAGAATCGTCTTTCCTCCAGCAGGTGCGAGATTTGTGAGGGAGAAGAGGAGGTAATAATAGGAATCGAGGGCGGGCCAGAGGGGTGAAAGAGGTGTGGATTTCTGGGCACATCGGCAGTAATGCCGCCCCTGGACACCTTCCGAAACTAATTAGCATAGGTTTTAAAAGTCTTTTTTGGAAGATCTCGCCGAGGGACTGCACAAATAAAGGTACCATTAGAATTAAGGCACAAAAGTCTACAACCTGGTCTAAGCAGTCTAAAAGGCTCAAATTAAGTGAAAGACTCCCTTTAACCATAATCTCATTCCAAGCCTGTGGTTCTACTGGGAGACTGATTAGTGTGTTTAGAAAGAGAGAGAGATAGAGAGTACTATAATTCCCCTCATTACTGCTTTCCATATTGCTTCTATTAAGAGAATATTGTACTGTGACATCATGTGGAACTGTGCCTTTTGCTGTACTATCATCAACTTAGTAAAGAGATACTTTATTGTAAACGGGCCTGATCATTGTCTCCATCATTCACCAGTCCTGCTTTGCATCTGGCAAAACATCTACCATCAAGGTCACCCCAATTAACACCAGGTAGAAGTCCCAATACCAGGGTGTGTCGTGAGGGAAGAAAGGGTGCACCCTCCGGTCATTGCACTGCACCTTCATTTGTAAGTATTACCACCACCCTCAGAGCCACAACTACCGCTCCCATCCTCTATGCACTCTGGAAAGGTCCACTGCATATACCTTTTTTTTCAGCCCTTACAGCAATTGCTTCACATTTTTAGGTTATGACATATGGGCAGGAAGCTAAGAAAATTATTATTTCTAGTTATTCTTTCATATTATTCATATACTGATGAGTTAATAAAACGCTAGACTTCTATTGCACGCCTTAATATGTTTTAGCTGTCTACTTTGAGACTGCTTCTTCCATTGAAATGAACAAAAATCCTAAGAGGAGGAGTTTACATGACAAATTTTCATGGCTTACAAGTGGACTGTCATGTGGACGTCTCTACCTTATCATAATACATAACATATACCATGCAGTTTAGGTAATTACATGTTGTAGGTGTAGATTACCAAAGCTTCATTTTCATGGATTGCCACCAACGTTATTACTGTGTGCAGTCAATGAGGCTGCAAAGCAAAAAAAATAGGCATTTTAATTTAATAAAAATTTCTATAACAAGCGTACCCAGGAATATGAAGCTATAATGGAATATGGTGGTGAGGTGAGATTACACGGTGTTCATGACATAAGTGACATGCATCATTATCGGATACAACATTTATGATTAATTAAAATACATTTCGTCAGCGCTCTCCATGCCAACATATCAGGAGACTGATTCACGAAAAAAATAATTTCCTGCTACATGTGAAGAATTAATCTCACATCACAGACAGAGGAACCGCCCAAATATTTGATGGCACAACCTCATTTTCAATTCTGGACTATGCAAAAAGGTATCTCTACTATCTCCAAAGGAAGAGAACCATCTCGCCAGCGCCACCTCTTGAAAGTTGCTCTCTGAGAGTCAAAATCCAACTTGCCAACAAGCCTTGGGATTTGACAAGGGAATATAACCAAGACAGATTGTAGTGGCCTGGAGGAGGGGTACTTTGAAATCTGGACATTTGCCTATTGCAAACATTTGCAAAGTTATAAACTTCTTGCTTTATTTCACTTGAAAGAGCTGCATTGGCTCATATTGACTCATACTGTTTACTATTATGTTACTACATTTTATATGTTTGCTGGCCTGTGATATATATCTTGTTCATTTGCACTGTATTTGCATAGCACTGTGGAAAGGGTTAATGAATACTGAGAGACTTTGGGGACTTTGAATGAGAATCTGGTAATTTTCCACAGCTGCTATAGGGTTTAAAGAAGAGCATGTTTTGGTGGGAAAAAATACATTCTTGTTTACCACCAAAACCAGACAGGCTGATCTTTTGAATGTCTGGTTTAGCTCTGTTGTTCTGTCTGAAAAACTGCTGTTTCATTGCCATTGAGTTAATTGAAGCTCTAATGTAAGTCTATGACTGATGGGAGCTGTAACAATGTATCTGTTTGTGCTGAGTTTCTCCACTCCACCCCTCCCACTATAAGGTTTTAGTTCTGCTATACACTGTATATAAGGAGAGCAGTCAGAGTCTGTTCTGCAGTTAGGGACCAGTGCTTGGAGGGGAAGATTTTGCCAGTCTGCATGAGTGACCAGAAGAAGAAACTGATATGGGGACATTGAGCCACACACCATGGGTCACGAGCCCTGTAACCAAGGAACCACCCGGACTACTGAGATACAGATTGTCAGTTTTCAGCCTTTGATCAGGGTACCAGCCTTCTGAGAAAGAGGGACAGCTAGCTCAGGCCTTTCCTCAGCATCAAACCCTTCATATAACAGGGAGGAGACTGGAGAAGCCAGCCCTATGCCTTTCCTCTATTGTTTTGCACCTGAATTCCTCCAATAAAGAACCACACTGGTTTACTGCAGACCCTGACTCTCTGGCCTAATTTCCCATTGGGGTGCACCATGCCTTACCATCCCTTCTGGAGAGCAGCAACACATGGTGACACCTTGATGGTGTCCAAGGGACCCAACGTAGAGTTAGGGCCACCCAAACCCAGGCTTGTTGGAAAGTCTTATTTTTACTTGTAGGGAGCCACTCCAACAAGGTGGTGCTGGGAGATGGTTTTATTATTGGGAGATACCTCTCTTTGCAAATTAATTTCCCATTGAGCATTGCTAATAAGTCTCCATACCATGGAGCACTTCCGGTAAGTCTCTATACAGTACTGGTCTCAGCACCCTGCCTTTTTCCAGTCAAATTTTGGACTGGAATTGTATTTTACAGGTGGAACTGTAGTCAGGGGCCCCTTCTAAAACATTTGCCTGCAGGTTGACACCTAACTCCCAAAAATCATGGCAATGTGCAAACAAGTGGTCTGTTTCTTTTTGTTACCTTCTCTAGGACCAAATATATGGAATGGGACTGAAATGGTTACCAGAGGTCATATTATTCTCTCTTCTCATTCGCCCTAGATTGTCCAACAGATTTTTAACATCCATGTACAGGTATGCTTTGTGATAATCCTGATTCCCCCTAACTATTCTCCCAGGGAAACTCATCAAATACATTACTGGGTAAAACACAGAGGATAGAAGACGTGACACAGAACTCAAGGGATCCTGATGCCCCATGTATTTGCTATATAGAAGAAATCACTTTTGCCTAAGGCAAATCCCCAAAGGTGGAAAACTGGGCATATTTATTTTAATGACAATCTTTTATAAATATTTTTTATGCCAGTAGTGGTCAACCTACCAACCATTTCTAAGTATTATTTTACCTAACATTAATAATTTCTTTTTATAGATGCTATATCATTACCTAAAACATACAATAGACAACATATAACCACACAAAGGCTGCATGCCAAAATCCGGGTATGTGCAAACCAACAATCTATGCATAAGACAGATAAACAGCATACCTTACAATGGCAGCCTTGTGTGCAATGAGACATTCAAGTCCATCTCTCATCTGACTAAGAGCTGGTAAGCCTCAAAGTTACCTGATCTGAGCTGGATAGCATGGGGGGACCTACACACCTAGACCATTATGATAATGGTGACAAAAATGTAATTTTTTTTTGGTATGCCAGCTAACGCTTCTCTCACTGCTTAGAGGGCTGCATAAAAATTTTCAGTTTTCTAATTGTCCTAACATTATATTCAATAACCTTTCTATACTGTTTTATCATGTAAATCCATTTGCATAAACATGGACATATGGGAAAGACATGCAAATAGTGTTTCAGGTGAAAAACAGATTCTGCACCCGAGCATCCCGATGTGTTTGGCGCGAGCACCTGAGGGTGCTCGATCAACACTAATAATTGTTCTAAAAAGTACACTTGCTGTGATGGACATATATGGGAGGGAAAGGGGAGACTTGGTCCTGTCTATTGTAACTTAGATCGCGGTATTCCTCCTCCGCTATTTCTGCTTGCACCCGTTGGCAGCGTGCAGCTTTGGCCAGAAGCGAAAGGGAGCGTGGGGAAGCTGGCAAGTAGTTGCTGTATGGGAGCTTCTGTGTGACATCACACTCCTCTGCGGATACCTCAAAGGACCAAAAAACTTCAGAGGTGTTTCGGAATACATGTATTTCTTCATCAGGGATAGGTATAAGTCCTCCTCCTTGTGGTTAAATAGATGTCCGATTCCCATGGTAACTACCTGCTCCGTTTACATGTAGCCCTATGTCTTACTTTTCCCACGGGTTTGCATTGGATGTGCAGTATGCATCTATTCTTATTAGTATATAGCCAATTTAGCCCTAATATTTACATATGTTACGATTGATAATATTTTACGTTTTTTTTTAATAGTGCTCTTTTCTGATGTGTTTCTGTGTGTATCTGCTAAAAGGCAAACCACTCTATTTCTTGATTTAATCTATTTGGTGCCAAACTATTCAGTTTGTAGATCCATCTACTTTTACATGTTGACATTTGTTTTATCTGATCTCCCCCTCTCATGTCAAATTTCACATGTTCTATACCTCCAAAGGAAGATCCCTGAAATTCTCCTCCATGATTTTCCCTAAAATGGCGTGATAGAGGATGGCCCTCAAATCTTTTTGCAATATTATTAATATGTTCTCTTATTCTTATTTTGAGGGCTCATTTTGTTCTCCCTATATATAGTTTACCACCGGGGCATTTGATGTAATAAATCACCCCCTTTGTATTACATGTCAGATGGTTCTGAACATTAAATTAATTTTGCCCATTTGTTATTCTTAAAATGGGTTCTTTCTGTTTCGGTAACCGACAATTGTTATACATCTTACATGCAAAAATAACCTTTCTTTCTGATGTTGTCTCCACAAGGTGTTATGGGTGTTTTTGTTGTGACGCCAGTTGCATTTCAGCAACGAGGGACTAAGTCTTCCTATGTAGAAGGTGATGGTGGAACCCAGGTGTAGGAATGCCAAAGTGGTATGAGGGTGGACTATAATGTCCCTTTAGGTTTGGCTTTGCACTTCTCACGGTGCTCCTACCTGGATATCCTGGAATCCCAAGCGTAGTTGTCCACAGCAGTGCAAATAGGGTTAACAGATGAGGGATTGGTAGAACAAATTGAGTCCAGATTTTGATTGAAGTTGAAACACCTTTACTTGAATAAACTTGCATTAGGGAACAATCTTCCAACTTTATCTTGGTTACCAGCAGGCTTTAGCATGAAATTCTGGCAGGCAAACACATTCAGCTCTACTACATCTGTACTTTCTAGCTCTGCTGTGCTGATTAAATAGGAACTTTTCCTTTGCTGCTGTAGGCTGCAACTTAACTTTCTGTAGTCTGACTCTGTCTTTATCTTAATCTGTATCTTTGTCTTTATCCAGGGGACCTTGCCTCCTGTATTCTGAAGCCTGTGTCATGGGCCCCTATGCCCAACAGAGCAGACAGTGCTCTGCTGGCTGGCACACAGCCTTCCAGGAGGGACAAGGGCCTGCTCCTTCCCCAAGCAGGGGCTTAGCTAAACTGACCTTCACTAACATTGAACTCCTCCCTATCTAGAGAGGGCTAGAATGGAAAGACAAGTTCCATTTTAGGGAAACTAGCTCTGCCATAGGTGCCACCATCTGCTGGTGAACCAGGCACATTACACTTAAACAGAACATTTGCAAGGGAAATAAATATACATTGTGCAGGACATGGCAATAAATACACATGATAGTACAGGATGCACAATTAAAGATAGTGGAGGGGCGCAAAGAGTGGTAATGCCCCTAACAGGTCGTTACATTCCCCCTTACTTAAGAGGTAAGCCTTTCTCGGCTTGTGCTTAGGATACACAAAATAGTTGCTCTACGGGTATCTACAAATAATCAAAGTGCTGCATAGAAGCGGAAACATACAAAGACATTTAAGACTGACTGAGTACAGTGTCTTGCAAAAATTATCCTTCTCGCAGGGAACCAACCAAAAACTAGTGCTTCCTTAAAGTACTCACAATGCACTAAGCGCTCAACACTTCGTGACTTGGCCTTCGTCAAATATTGAGCGTGGGGGGTGTAATGTACTATAGTCCCTCCACATTCTTTGATACGCCTGCAGAAAGAAGGGTGGCTTTATCCTGTATTCCCTTTCAAGCACCAAGGTCTTATAATGCTTTAAGCTTTGTCACCTTGATGACTATACAGGTAGCTACACACAAATTCTACTTAAGGCGGCATGCTAGGCCTTAGGACTCGAATAACCTTGGCTCAACACAAGGCTCTCAAACATATACACATTAGGAGTATGAGGCTACTCACTCCAATCTCTTCGTACATATAATAGCAGTGGGTTACCCTTGACGATGTTAGACCTGCTTGTGATGTTACCACTTGGTTTACCTGGTGTGACAATCGGTCCATAATGAGCAAGGCAATGTTAGTTCTGCTTGGAACGTACCAGACATCCTCAGAGGCTGTCCATAATAATTAGGCAATACAGCGCTAACTATCTGGTGACCTGAATAAAGTGCAATAATCATAACCCATACAACAGTGCATAAGAGAACACATTGCGGCACCTGCAAAAGAATGCACACAATGGACACAATTCTTGTAACGTTGCTTAACCTGAAAAAGGAGTGCAAATCTTTAATGCAAATACATAACGCAAATATATAGGGCATATTTTAAAAACACATGAGGTACGGGATGCACCATTAAAGATAGTGGAGGGGCACAAAGAGTGGTAAGAGTGGACGTTACAACTCCTCCTTCGTAATTTTGGTCTGTGACCCGCACTCTCTGTTTACATCCTAGAACAAGACTCATGAGGGGAGGTGGATGTATCATCAGGTCTCTGTGTCTCCCTCCCCAGCTCAAATGTCATAGATCCAAGCCTGCTTGAAGCCCTGCCCTAAGACATGCTATCATTGCTGACATCACATCTACAAGGCAGGGTCCAGAAGAATGAGCAGGATACCAGCCTCAGAGAGAAAGGTCATTGATGAAGTTGTGTCTACAGGGCAGAACCTTACAAGCTTTTCCAGGCCTCAGATGTAGACATGATGTCATTGAGTTAGGGAACAGTGTTGGGCGTGAATATTCGAATCGCGAATTTTAATTGTGAATATCGCCACTTCGAGAATTCGTGAAGATTCAGAATATAGTGCTACATATTCATTTTTGCGAAATATTCTAGATTTTTTTTTCCTCTGAACCCATGATCCCTCCCTGCTTCTTGCTTGTGGGCCAATGAGAAGGCTGCAATATCTTTGTCTGAGCTTAGCAACATCCCTAGCAACCAATTGGAAAGTTGCCTACCCTCTACTATATAAGAACCTCCCCAGCAGCCATTTTCTGCAGTTTTTTGCAGTTCTGAGAGAGACAGCAGTGTCATTGCTATGCTCTGTGCTTTGCTGAGTCATTACATTAGATAGTTAGTTAGCCTATATATATAATACAGATAGTTAGTGGGAGATAGTCAGTGTAGGTTAGATAGTGATATAGTGTAGCTGTAGGTTCCAGTGCAGGGTGTTAGGTAGTAGTGTTGAGCGCGAATATTCGAATAGCGAATTTTTTTAGCGAATATCGGCACTTCGCTAATTCGCGAATATTTCGAATATAGCGCTATAAATTCGCTATTTCGAATATTCTTTTTTTTTTTTTTTTTTTTTTAGTTATATTTTTTTCTTTCCCTCTTCCCAACAGTAGTTCTTACCTGTCCTGAGGATTCCTGGCTTCCTGGCTGCTCTAGTCAGTGCCCATTGCCGCTTCTGCCGACTTCCGTGCTCATGGAGCGTCCCCATCACCATGGGAACATCTCCATATACTAAAATGTACTGTCGGATTTGAGGAATTACGTTGAAATCGCAATGCGATTAATTCAAGTTATATTAATCGCATTGCGATTTCAACTTAGAGCTGGGTTTATAATGGGTCAGCTTGCTAGAATGAACGAGTTAACTGAATATGGAATATAGCAGCACTGCTAAGTTGAAATCGCAATGCGATTACTTCAAGTTAAATTAATCGCATTGCGAATTCAACTTAGCAGTGCTGCTATATTCCATATTCGTTAACTTCGTTCATTGAATCGTTAACTTCGTTCATTCTAGCAAGCTGACCCATTATAAACCCAGCTCTAAGTTGAAATCGCAATGCGATTAATATAACTTGAATTAATCGCATTGCGATTTCAACGTAATTCCTCAAATCCGACAGTACATTTTAGTATATGGAGATGTTCCCATGGTGATGGGGACGCTCCATGAGCAAGGAACTTTATGGTTGGCTTGGTAGAATTAGCGAATAGCGAATATGACGAATGTATTCGCCATATTCCTCAAAACGAAGATAACGAGTATTCTACATCTTCGTTTTAGCAACCTATTCGTCAACCTCGCTAATTCTAGCAATCAAATAGGAAGGTTGACTATAGAGACAGCTGTGTTAAATTCGCTATGCGATTTTTTTTTTAATAGAATAATTATATAACTTGATATAATTATTATAATAATTCTATTTATTAAAAAAATATATAAAAAATCGCATAGCGAATTAAACACAGTTGTCTCTATAGTCAACCTTCCTATTTGATTGCTAGAATTAGCGGTTGACGAATAGGTTGCTAAACGAAGATGTGAATACTTCGTTATCTTCGTTTTGAGGAATATGACGAATACATTCGTCATATCCGTCATCTTCGCTATAATTCTAGATATGAAACCAATAGGAAAGTAGCCTTAAGTTAAAATCGCAATACGCGATTATTTAAATCGCATATTAATCGCGGTAACTAGAATAATGACGAATATTCGATTTCGACGAATATGAAACGAATATTCATTCGAATATTCGCGAATTTCGTCGAAATCGAATATGGCACCTGCCGCTCATCACTATTAGGTAGTGTGATAGGTTCTGCTGTCCATACATACATGCTACATACATAGTGCTGTGATGTCACAAGTTCACAACAATGCTTAGTGCACTAATCACTAATGTAGTCAGACCTGCTAAAATGTGAAGTTGCACGTATTGCACCAAAATATGCGCATCATTAATTGCTGATTTGCACAATTGCAAGTATATTGGAGCACTCTATCTGCATATAAAGCTATTGTAATTTCTGCTGTGCCAACCATTTTCTCTAGTCTCAGGAAACTTCTAGCGCTTGAAAAATGTAGCAAAAGTGACCCACGCCTGTGCGCGTGCAATATGCGCACATTACATTACCGATTTGGCAATCAAGAAAATAATGCTGAATTCTCAAATTTGCGAATTTATGATGAATATTCGCCCACAATATCGCAAATTCGAATATTTCCCCTGCCGCTCATTACTATTAGGGATCAAGAAGTGAAAATGCAGGAAAATGGGGCATAAACAATCACTATTAGTAATTGATACAAAGAAAAAAAAGACAACGCGCTGGAGCACGCTGCCATGGCTAGAAACACAAAGAGAAAAAGGACAATGTAACAGCACTCTGCAAACACAAATAAAGTACAATAATTCCATAATTATAGAAAACATTTTGGTGCTTATGCTACGCTCATAAATTAAACATACTTAGCAAATACATTTTGTACAAAATTATCTGTTACCGTCTGCCAAACATCAAGGCGATCTCTATCAGACGGGAACCTAACACTAAATACTACCTGTAATGTGCCAAAATGGCCACCATAAAATTCAGGGAGTGCAGGTTTCACATGCATGCCGGGTCCACTCTGCTTTTTACCATTTGTGGTGCCATAACGGCCTCCATTAAATCAGGGATGCAGGTACCAACATGCATGCTGAGCCCACTCTATACTTCTCCTGGTGCCAAATGGCTTCCAATGAATACAATGGGAGTAGGCTACAGCTTTATAATTACTCTAATTAAAAAATGGTAAAAAGCAGAGTGGACCCAGCTGCATGTGGAGCCTGCACTCCCTGAATTTTATGGTGGTCATTTTGGCACATTACAGGTAGTATTTAGTGTTAGGTTCCCATCTGATAGAGATCGCCTCGACGTTTGGCAGACAGGCCCAGATAATTTTGTACAAAATGTATTTGCCAAGTATCTCTAATTTATAAGCGTAGCATAAGCACAAAAATGTTTTCTATAATTATGGATCCCCAGTCAGTGCAGCAAGGTGTAATAGGATTGTTCCTATTACCGAGGCTGTCCCCTCCCCTACTGAACCCTGTTCTACTTTGTACATAAATGCTGAGAAACGATTCCTCCCTATTCTTTCCCTGCACTTATAAATCGTTTTTTCACCACAATCCAGTCTTTCCTATCACTGTCCCTAGCGCCTGCAGACACGTCTCTCCCTACACTAAGTACGCTGGTAAATGGCAGAATCTAAGATGGCTGACGCTATTTAAAGGTTGGGTGACATCACAGGGCTGTCTGGCTGCTGATTGGCTGCATGCATGGCATTATGGGTGATCCCGCCTTCCCATAGTTCCTTTCTCCATGTCCTCACACGTGCAGCAGCCATTTTAGGAAAAAATGCGATTTGTTAACACGAAGCGTGAGTGAAATTTGGCTTCAGTGTGAATCAAATTTTTCCTAAAATTTGGATCGAATTCCACTTCATCAACTTCGAGTTGCTCATCTCTATTCATCAACACACAAAAAAAATCACAATATGTTCATGTTTAATGAGCAGATGGATAACAATTACAATTTGTTTGATCCATATGGGATTTGAGTTGACATATACTTTAATACATTACTCTGTGAAAGAACACTTTTGAATAACCTAGAGATGGATATCCATCTTTCTTACTGTATAGTTTGATCTCACAGATTGTCTTTATATCTATTTACTTTGTGAGTGTAATTACTGATTCCATGAATAGAAATTTATAAAATGAGGGAGACATTTGGAAACAATTCTGGTCTGGTATACTTGGTGTTGTTAAATCTACAAACTACAGCGATTACTTTTGTGGGTGCTATGCTACATTTTTTTTACCCATGAGCCCAGTGCCACAGAGAAATAAGATTTAGGCCTCATGCACACGACCGTTTTTTTATGCTGTCCGCAAAAAGGGGTTCCGTTGTTCAGTGATCCGTGTCCGTTTTTGCCTTCCGTTGTGCTTCCGTGTGTCTTCCGTTTTTTTAGCGGACATGACCCAAAAGATTTTACCAAAAGACAGGCTGACAATGTTTCCCAAGTGCCTGCCAAGGGATCCGCAAAAAAAACGGACACGGAACACGGATGACACACGGATGGCCATCCGCATTTTTCACGGACCCATTGACTTGAATGGGTCCGTGAACCGTTTTTCACGGACAAGAATAGGACAGGTTATATTTTTTTGACGGACTGGAATCACGGACCATGGACACGGAGGACAAACGGTGCATTTGCCGAGGTTTCCACGGACCCATTGAAAACCAATGGGTCCGCAGAAAATCACGAAAAACGGAGCAACGGACACGGAAACAATCAACGGTCGTGTGCATGAGGCCTTAGGCTACGTTCACACGACGACATTTGTCGCGCGACAAATAGGGCACAACTTCTGTGCAACATTTGTCGCACTATTGTCGCGTGACAATTTTTATAATGGGAGTCTATAATGTGTCGCATTGCGACATGCGACATGCTGAGACTGCGATGCGACAGTCACAGAAAAACCCATTTTGAATGGATTTTTTGCGACTGTCGCGCCTAAGTCGCAGCATGTTGCATGTCGCAATGCGACACCATAGACTCATTGACATAACCAAAAAGTAATTAAATAATATACAAGGTCACCACGTATTAGTAAATATGTAAGGCCCTATGAGTGGTAAACTCTAAAACCAATAAGTTTATTGATATGCATTAAAAGGCAAGCGTCCCAATGGACTATATGCCCAAAATTATTCCCCAAGAAAAAATCCTAAAAATGTAATCCCATCAGGGAGGGAGAGGCAGATTACGGCAGATAAACGCCTAGGGGGAGGCAGGTGAGGTAACCCTACCGTATCCCTTAGCCCGAGGGACTCGCCTGATGGTGGTAAGCCCTCGTCCTCGTACCTAACCCTGTCACCCTGAATATCCCTCAAAACACCTGCATACCCCGACGCGTTTCCCCCTATTCAAGGGTTCATCAGGGGGTCACCAGCACAAATTAAGGTGTTAGTGAATGGTCATTGGTGTAACCATGAAGAAAGAGGGGGCTCGTGGTAACCAGCGGTACCTGATGTATATAAGGCAGCACTCGTCGAATGACATATATGGTGTAGCGGCCCTTCAGGTGTCCAGCCCTCTCATAGGTCCAACGATATGCACACAAGCAACTGCATGTGTGCCAGGGACATTACTTTAATCCTGTTCTGGTAGCTCAGTGGGCGACATCTAGCCATTTTTTAAGGACACCTGCACTGCATATGTGCCAGGGGAAGGGAAAATATTATAGATAATCTGTCTGTGACTTCAGACTTCAGACATATTCCAACTTCTTTCTGTGAACTACCCCTGTGATGAATATCTGATAGGGAAAAATACATTCATTAACCCTTTAAGGACCGGAGGTTTTTTACTTTTTGAGTTTTCGTTTTGCGCTCCCTGCCTTCCCATAGCCATAACTTTTTTATTTTTTGGTTCATGTAGCCATATGAGGGCTTGTTTTTTTCGGGACAAGTTGTACTTTCCAACACCACCATTTAATATTGCATATGATGTAGAGGGAAGCAGGAAAAAAATTCCAAGTGGGGTGAAATTGCAAAAAAAAAAGCAATTCCACCACAGTTTTGTGGCTTTTTAAATTCCGACGTTCGATGTGCGATAAAACTGACCAGTTACTTTTACTCTACTGGTCAGTACAAATCGGGTGATACCCTATATGTATAGGTTTTCTTTAGTTTTGATAGTGAAAAAAAAATTCAAAAGTGGGAAAAAATCAGTTTTACTTTTTTGTCACCATGTTTTGACCACTATAACTTTTTTGTAATTATATGTACATAGCTGTATGGGGGCTCATTTTATGCGTCATAATCTTATATTTTTATTGATACCATTTTGGGGTGTGTATGACTTTTTGATCACCTTTTATGTAATGTTTTGTGGAAAATGAAGTGACTAAAAATGGCGAATCCGCCATTTGGACGCTTTTTTCCGTTTTGCTGTTTGACGTATGGGGAATATTTTTTAAATTTTTATACTATGGGCGTTTTTGCACATTGTGACACCCATGATGTGTATTTTTAATTTTTTTTTAGTTTTTAAATTTTTATTTTAGCAAAAGGGGGGTGATTTGAACTTTTATGTTTTTTCTATTTATTTATTTTTTAAACTTTTTTTTTTTTACACTTTTATATAGTTCCCATAAGGAACTATAACATACAATCATCTGATTGCGATTTTCATACATCCCAATGCAATAGCATTGGAATATATGAAAAAATCGCATATTTCCTATGAAGCCTATTACAGGCAAGGCTCCATAGGAAATACTACAGAGCAGCCTGGGTTTCATTCATAGAAACCCAGGCTACTACTGGCATGCTCCGGCTCCTCCGATCGCCACTCGAGGGAGCCAGAGCGCAAACTGAAAGTAAAACTTTCGGTTTGTGCCTCCTCCTGCTTCAAGATCTCGCGCGTGCGCACAGGGCTCTGCCTGATGCGCCCGTGCGGACTTCGGGAATCGGCTTCTTCAAGCGAAGTGCGCATGCGCGAGATCTTGAAGCAGGAGGAGGGGGAGGGAGGGAGAGGCGGCACAGAGCATTAGGAGGCGGCGCACAAGTCAGGAAAGGCGGCGCTGGGCACGATCGGCGTTGGGTGCGGCCGGGCACCCTGCATCCCTGGACCTTCCCTTGGGCACCTTATTTATTTGATTGACAGGTTAGTAAAACCTGTTTTTGGGCTAAATAAAGGTACTGATCGCTTTGATGAGCACACATTAGGACCCCTGATGAGACCCTGAGTGTCAGCATATGTTTAGCTGACAGGGGTCAAACCTGGTGACAGAATCCCCTTAAATACTGCAGTTACTTTTTTGGTTTAAAAAAGCACACTTTTTGTGCTAGATGGTACATTTGCAGCCTGCACTGCATTTCTGACAGTCCAATAAAACCGTTAAATACATCATTTACATTGTTGGTAGAAAAAAAAAAACTTTTTGTGCTAGATAGTACATTTGTGGCCTGAACTGCATTTCTGACAGTCCAATAAAACTGTTAAATACTGCGTCCGTTCCGTTTTTTTTTCACGGATAGGATGCTTCCCCATTCATTTCAATGGGTCCGTCAAAAAATGCGGATGATCAACTGTTTTTGTTCCGCATCCGTGATCCGTGTTTTCATTCCGTCAAAAAAATAGTGCATGTCCTATTTTTTTCATGTTTGCGGACAAGGATAGGCATTTTTACAATGGATCTGTCATAAAAATCGGATCCGTCAAAAAAAACGGTCCGTCATCCGTTTTTTTTGACGGACGCAAAATTTGCAGGAGGAGCGGACGCGGAGGCAGGCAACGGTCGTGTGCATGTAGCCAAAAGCACACTTTTTGTGCTAGATAGTACATTTGCGGTCTGCGCTGCATTTCTCACAGTCCAATTAAACCATTAAATACTATATTGTTGTTTGGAAAAAAAAAACTTTTTGTGCCAGATAGTACATTTGCGCATGCGCTGCATTTCTGACAGGGAAAGAAATACACTTAAATCCATCAGTTTCATTGTGTGTGAGAAAAACACTTTTTTTTGGCCATAAAGTACCTTTGCGGCCTACACTGCATAGCAGACAGGGCAATAATTTTCAAATATTTGTCTGTTCCATTGTTGGGTGACTTTAACCCTTTTTTGGCTGTTTTATACCCCTGCTCTACATAGCAGACAGGGTAATAGTTTTCAAAAATTCGTCTGTTCCATTGTTGGGTGACATTAACCCATTTTTGGCTGATTTTTACCTCTGCTCTACATAGCAGACATTTTTGCCGTCAAAAAAACCCTGCTCTGCATAGGTGACTAGTGGCTGAGATGGTGGGTTCCTGCACCAACATAGGCCAGGTACACAGTTCTCCAGCCAGGGCTCATGTGCAATACACAATTTTTACACCCCTGACACAGAAAGATAATTTATCTGTCTTTTCATTCTGTGGTTGACCTTCCAACAGCAATTTTGTGGTGTGCGCAATGCAACATCTAATATAAATAATAATAATCTAATATTTAATCTGTCTGTTAGGCCTCATGCACACGGCCGTTGTTCGGGTCCGCGTCCGAGCCGCATATTTCGCGGCTCGGCCGCGGACCCATTCATTTCAATGGGGTCACGAAAGATGCGGACAGCACTCGTGTGCTGTCCGCATCCGTTGCTCTGCTCCGTGCCCCCGCAAAAAAATAGAGCATGTCCTATTCTTGTCCGTTATGCGGACAAGAATAGGCATCTCTATAATGGCCAGTGTTCCGCTCCGCAAAGTGCGGAACGGAACGCGGAGCAGCTTCCGTGTTTTGCGGATCCGCGGTTTGCGGACCGCAAAACACCCACGGCCGTGTGCATGAGGCCTTAGTTAGGTGGGCGACAAAATAATTTTTGTATGAAGTACACCTGCACTTGCATATGTGCCAGGGGCAATAATATAGTTAATCCGTCTGTGAGTTCAGGTTTTCACATATTCCAATTTTTTGCTGTCAAGTACCCCTGCACTGCATACATGACAGGGAAATTTCTAAAATCCGTCTATTAAATTGGTGGTTGACAGTGAACCATTTTTGCCTTTTACAAACCCCTGCTCTGCATAGGTGACAGGGACCTAAATTTCTAAAAATTGTTTGTTCCATTGGTGGCCGACATTAACCCAGTTTTGCCGTGAATAAACCCCTGCTCTGCATAGGTGACAGGGATCTAAATTTCCAAAAATCGTCTGTTCTATTGGTGACTGACATTAACTCATTTTTGCCGTATACAAAGCCCTGCTCTGCATTGGTGACAGGGACCTCAATTTCTAAAAAATGTCTGTTCCATTGGTGAGTGACATTAACCAATTTTTGCCATATACAAACCCCTGCTCTGCTTAGGTGACAGGGACCTAAATTTCAAAAAATTGTCTGTTCCATTGGTGGGTGACATTAACCCAGTTTTGTTGTGAATAAACCCCTGCTCTGCATAGGTGACATTGACCTAAATTTCTAAAAAATGTCTGTTCCATTGGTGAGTGACATTAACCCCTTTTTGCCGTATACAAACCCTTGCTCTGCTTAGGTGACAGGGACCTAAATTTAAAAAAATCATTGGTTCCATTGGTGGGTCACATTAACCCAGTTTTGCCATGAATAAACCCCTGCTCTGCATCGGTGACAGGGACCTAAATTTATAAAATTCGTCTGTTCCATTTGGTGGTTGACATTCCATTGGTGTTACATTCTTGGGTGACATGACATTCTACCATTTTTGCTGTATACAAACCCTCGCTCTGCATAGGTCACAGGGACCTAAATTTCTAACAATCATCTGTTAGATTCTTAGGTATTATTGAACCATTTTTACCGTATACAAACTCTATACAAAATCGTCTGTTCCATTGGTGGTTGACATTAACCCATTTTTGCTGGTGAAAAACCACTGCTCTGCATTGCTGACAGAGAACTAAATTTAGTAAAAACGTCTGTTACTGATCGGAAGATGCGCGACTACTTGCGCATGCTGGTAGGCGCTCTGTTGATGGCCTTCCCACCTGACAGCGGGGGCTCAGTGGAAGCACAAGGCGAAGGCAGAGGAGGAGGAAGAGGTCACCAACACAGCTGGGGCACCGCCAGCAAGTCAGAAGGCTGGGTTAGCATGGCCAAAATGTGGAAAAGCTTTGTAAGCACCACCACCTGATATGAAACGTCTTAGCAGGAGGCAGCATTTCAGCAACATGGTGGAACAGTACGTGTGCACACGCCTACACGTACTGACTAATGAGTCGACCCCATTCAACTTCTGGGTCTCCAAATTGGGCACATGGCCTGAGCTTGCCCTTTACACCTTGGAGATGTTGGCGTGCCCTGCAGCCAGTGTATTGTCTGAACGTGTGTTTAGCATGGCAGCACAGCCAATGTAGACAAGCTCACGTTCATTAAAATAAACCAGGCATGGATCCCACAGGACTTGTCTGTACCTTGTGCAGAATAGAAATGTATACCAGCCTTACCCAGCCATTGTTAAACTCCAGCGCACTTTCTCTTTGTTTTATTTTTTATATTTCCCAATGTTTTAATACAAATAAAAAAACAAAAAACAAAACCAAAACCAAAAAACAGTGTTGGATACCTCCTCCACAGCTGCTTCCAACTCCACGTCCACCGCCTCCTCAACCTCCTACTCCATATGGACCTCGTCCTCCTAGTTCAAGATTATTATTTTACATTTTGATGTATTTCATGCTAACTTAAGTCATTTCCCTACCCACATTTGTTTGCAGGGTACTTGTCATGTTCTTACCCACATTTTGCTGCCTTTTGCAGCCTTCTTTTAGAGCCATTTTAGTGCCCCAAAGTTTGGGTCCCCATTGACTTCAATGGGGTTCGGGGTCAAGTTCGGGTCCCGAACCCCAACTTTGCGATGAAGTTCGGCCGAATCCAGTGAATCCGAACTTCCAGGTATTCGTTCAACTCTAGTCAGTGGCATTTTTCTCCATAGACTTCTCAACATAGCTTCAATATCATCTCGAAAAATGCTTATTCAACATGAAATGTATAAGAAAATGCTACTAAAACACATGTAAAAAACTTCCATTGGAGTCATAAGCTCAAAATATATATGTGTGACAGAGATTTGCAATCTGTTGATCACAGGGAGCTCTATAAATACTTATGTTAATCTTCACATATTGTCCGACCACTGGACACTAGAGATGAGCGAAATATTGAAATATTCGATTCTGCTGCTTTGCAGAGTTTTAAAAAAACAATCCGCTTCGTGACAAAGTAATTAGTCAGAAAGCGGATTTTTTTGTGAGTAGTGGGTGCAACGACAGGGAGCGGCGATTGTGCCCCCTGTTATTTTACGCCTCAGATGCCACATTCATACATGATCGCAGCATCTGATATTAATAACAGAGTGTAAAATAAAAATAAATGCTAACCTGATCCATTTGCTTGCAACGGGCCGGCCGCTACCATCTTGCCTGAACGTCTAACGCAAAATCTCTCTTGGCCAGAAATGACATCATCAAGCCGGCTCGCATGGTGACGTCATATGTCACCGCGCACGGGATTTCGGATGAGATCTTTAGTCAACATGGTGGCAGCCGGCCTGTCATGAGCAACTGATGGATTTTTTTACACTATTTCAGGTTAAATCGATTTGCAACCACGAAGCACGAAGAAATTCAACTTTGCAGCAAATCGAATTTATTCTGAAATTCAGATCAAAGTCCACTCTGTGGACTTTGTTTCGCTCGTCAATACTGAACACCCATATCTACCATTTTGTAGTTATGACAACCACAGTTCTGTAGAATAGGTTATTGGGACCAACCTGACAGGGACACTGTTCGATGAATTTGTTAAAAATGTAATTACATGTATTATGAGGTTTGGGGTTATTATAATAAAAAATTGCACTATTTGGCTTCTGCAGCTCGTTTACATTAAAATACATAGAAAGATGCTCGATGCCGTCCTGTGCTAAAACTGTCAGATAAGCTTTCTTTGATCTATTTTGACTTGTTCATATCTCTTAATGCTTGGATTAGCATTCAAGAAAGGAGAGAGGGGTCGGAAGACCGGGCAGTCCTAGAACTCATTTGATGGATCTGGCACTGAATGGCATAAATCAGTTTGCATTGTATTGTAATACATGCGAGCCACAGAAACCAAGCTTTTAATAAAAATCTAAATAAAAAAAATATATTTTAGTCCCATAGTACATTCAATTTAGTAAAATAAAATTTGATTTAAAGGTGTCCGTAGTCTTTAAACATTAGGAAGTCATTTTAGGTGCAAAAAGATGCGTATCAAGCCTAACAATGTCATACGGCACAGCCATTTTCTTATACCGTCTAAACATTTATCTCCGCTAGCCAGGCGCCTGTACGCACATAATCCTTCCAATTACTTAAACTGTATTCAAAATTGAAATACAGTTTTGTGCGGTGAATTTCTTCACAATGAATGTACAGACATCCGCCCTATATTAATTAAGCACAGGGCATCTTAGCAAAAGCTCTCTCATACCAAATGAGTAACATCTCATTACAGATCGAATCAGCTAATCCAGTTATTCAGATTTCATTCATGTTATGCCAGAAAAGGGCACCTAATCCATCCCCGGTTATCATTCTAATTAATTTTCCTTAAAATGTACATGCTTCTATGACTTCACTAAAGGTACAAGCCAAAGGCTGCATTACATGATGGTATGTATCATTCACTCCTAACGGATAAATTATTCATTACTCATACTTAATTATGGGCTTACGGTTTTTATCATATTTCATTTAATAATTTGCAGCATTTTGACCTTTAAGCAAAAGTATTGACTGAACAGCATGGGGCGTGCTGTAAGGAATGGCAACCAAAGGCATCAGGTTGAAATACTTTATAGAGGCTTCCACACAATACATAAAATTGGCTATTTATTAGTAAAGCAGTCAGATGGCGGCCAAGGTGACAACAAGAACCGGTTTGTGTTACTTGAATAAGCATACGTCCATGCAAAATTGCTCCAGAGGAAGCCAAAGATCCATGTGAGGAACAGTAGGTGACAATTCTCCTTAGGGAAAAAAAACCAGCCTCCAAATCTAGTAATCAGAGTAAATCCTTGAATTAACGACTAGAAAGGAGCAAATTCTTGAAATTCATTGTGGGTACTATTCTAACAAATCTCTTGACCGATCCTACTTGGGTATGAATAAATTTGATCACCATTAAAACCTCCTCTGGCAGAGCGCCATAGTGTCACTCATCTTACCTTTCTATGCTGGTGTAGAAACGTTCTTTCCTCTAGACTAATTGGATGACCCAGTCCTGGGTATAAATACTCCACGGGAGAGATCCCTGTATTGACCTTTGATATATTAAGCCATAGTTAAACTAGTTTCACATCTTCGGTAAAGGTATCCAGCAGGCTGTTCCAGCAGAGGTACAGCCTGCTGGAGTTCAACGATCCAGATAGAAGGATAGGGCCCCGCACCGCTGGACCCCATTGACTATAATGGGATTCAGTGGGTATTCGGCTGGTTTCCAGCATGAGTGCCAGTTTCTGCGGACAAAAAACAGTGCATGCACCAATTTCTGTATGGCTGGAAACCAGCGGATCCTATTATAGTCAATGGGCTCCAGCGATGAAAAATAGGATACGGCTAGGCCAAATCCATAGAACTCCAGTAGGTTGTTCCTCTGCCAAAACATTGTGCTGGATACCTTTACTGTAGATATGAAACTAGTCTTATTAGTTATAGTTATTTGTTGTATGACATACTATTAGAAATTATGGTTACCAAATTATTTGAAAAGGGTTGTTGATCCAAGGATTTATTCTAATTATATTATTTTAAGTCGAGAAGATTTTTTTCTTTTAAGATTGGTTTGAGGGGGTTGCCTTCCTCTGGATCAACACAATATGACTTTAGTGCTCTTTAGTTGTCTTTTGCAGTGGTCCATTCTGGTTAATTGCCTTGAAATCTGTGACTTTTCCCCGCTCACGCCAGGTCTAAAAAGTGGTCGTCAGGCCCATCTTATTTATCATTTTCTTTGCCTTGTTTAGGTGTAGAAAATCATCTAAATGTAACAGCAAGGAAGCTGTCTTAGATTTAGAATCGGCGCTGGATGCACCGAAGTTATGTAGAGGCCTGCGCCAGATTTAGTTGTTATTTAGACGTTTGTCTTAAACGCCGGTCTTAATAAATGACAATCCAAACTTAGATAAATTTGTCTCAAATCCAGTAACATATTCGCAAAACTTCCAGCGAAACATTTTTTTTCTATAAATCTGTCTCAAAATGTTTTAATACAATTAATTATAAATATTAAACTAAAAGAGCAAAGCGATAGATATAAAAGTAATATGAGTCGCAGGTTCTTTGAGGAGATGAAATTAATTGCCATCGTAATAATGTGTAATCTCGGTCGTTTGCCACATCCAGAGAAGACAAGGATCATTAAGAAAAAAATCCGACATAAAACAGCTGGTGTTATGGCAGAAAGCAAAAGAGGTATTTTAATAAATGGTCCAATTCAAATTATTGAAAGTGTAATTTTATAGAAAAAAAAATGCATTGTCTTCTTCCGTTTATTCATCCGTGGATTTGCAGAGTTTCGGTGAGATAAAACCAAGCGACTTTTTTCTTCTTCTATAATTCAGCGTGATTCACGTGTCTTTATCCTGCGTTCCTTTCTGCATATTTTATCTGGTCTTTGTGCTGCGGCTGTTGCTAAAACAAAGGAATGAGTCACCCGTACTTTGCTACAGCGGAAAATTCACGTGCCCTCAGAGCATAAATTGATAACAACATTCACCAACTACGGCTTAGAATATTGAAATATCCTACTATGTTGTGGGAAAGTGTCAGCCATTTTAGTCGGAAAGAATTTTATATAAGATATGCTCAGGAAATATGACTCTATCCCCTCTACTACTACTACTACTACTGGTTGTAGTCATTTCAGAATTAGAAGGGAAATATACAGTACTTATGTTTAAGGTCTCCTAAACGGATTGTTCAAAAATTGAAAACATGGCTGCTTTCTTCTAAGAACAGCTTTAGAGCTGTCCTGAAGTGAATGGGGCTGAACTGCAGTACCGCACACAACCTGTGGACGTGCGTTATGCTGTTTTTAAAAGACAGCAGCCATTTTTTTTTATTGCCTTTAACCCTTAGAGGACATGGTGATTTTCCTTTTTTTTTGTTTTCGTTTTTTCTCTCTGCTTTACCAGAGCCATCACGTTTCTATTTTCCCATTCACATAGCCATATGAGAGCTTGTTTTTTGCGGGACAAGTTTTACTTTTTAATGGCAACATTTTAAATTGTATACAGTGTAGTGGGAAGCTGGAAAAATTTTTTTATGGCATTCCCTCTGCTGTAAGGATGACCTGTGACCATCTTTCCCTGCGTATGATTACTGTATGATTACAATAATTAAATGTATTAATTGTATTTAATTTTTGCTTTCTTTGGGAAGGGCGAGTCCAGTGAGGTGTGCCCCCATTTTATTGTTTCCATTAGGTGAGCCACCGAACCATATTTTTCACGTTATTCTAATAAATAGTGAATGTCTTAAAGGGGTTATCCCATGACTAATGTAAAAAATGAAAAGAAATCAGGACATGACAACCTGTTTCTAACAAGCTAGAACCAGCCCTGTACCTCACATGGATCCAGAGATCTCCCCGTTTATTGCTCTGCTAGATTTATATCAAGCTGACAGCTCAGGGGGAGAGTCTTTCTGCTGCACCTAAGAGGGCGTGTCCATGCTCATCCTATCACAGCTCAGGAGGCAGGTGAAGGATGAAACTGAGCATGTGCGGCCATCTCAGTAAGCTGGACAAAGAAATAAGAAAAAACAAACAAGTGGCGCTATACAAATAAATTTTATTTAATAACTCAGTTGCTATGCAAAATTTTTAATAACATGCAATTACAAATTTGTTCAGATCTAGGCGCTGGTTTAAAAACTATAGAATATTTTTCATGGGACAAACCATTTAATAGTAAGGATGATTGCCTTAAAACTTAGGGGGTTATTTATTAAGACCTACATTTTAGATGCCTATTTCTAGTTGTGCCGCAATCTGTGACTTTTCCTAAAAAGGTGGGCATGACAAAGCTTGTTTTAGGTGTAGAAAATTAGGAAGCTGTCTTATATTTCACACGGGCGTCATGTTTGACTCCCGGATAGGATGCGGGTGCGTTGCGGGGAATATGCACGATTTTTCCGCACGGGTGCAAACGTTTGTAATGCATTTTGCACGCGCGTGTGAAAAATCGCCATGTTTGGTGCCCAGATCCGAAGCCGGACTTCATCACTGAAGTCCGGTTTCGGGTAGAGCATTCTGGAGAATTGATTATTTTCCCTTATAACATGGTTATAAGGGAAAATAATAGCATTCTTAATAAAGAATGCATAGTAAAATGAAGAGGAAGGGGTTAAAAATAATAAAAGTTAACTTACCTTAGACACTTGATCGCGTAGTTGCGATCTGTCTTCTCTCTTCAAGCTTCAGCTACCAGCTAAAGGACCTGTGATGACGTCACATCACATGGTCCAATCACATGGTGATGGACCATGTGATTGGACCATGTGATGTGACGTCATCACAGGTCCTTCAGCTGGTAGCTGAAGCTTGAAGAGAGAAGACAGATCGCAACTACGCGATTAAGTGTCTAAGGTAAGTTAAGTTTTATTATTTTTAACCCCTTCATCCTCATTTTACTTCATTCTTTATTAAGAATGCTATTATTTTCCCTTATAACCATGTTATAAGGGAAAATAATAAAGATCTAGTCACGTTGCTAAGCAACCATGCGGGAAAATCGCACTGCATCCACACTTGCTTGCGGATGCTTGCGATTTTCCCGCAGACCCATTTACTTCTAGGGGGCCTGCGTTGGGTGAAAAACGCACAATATAGAGCATGCTGCGATTTTCACGCAACGCAGAAGTGATGCGTGAAAATCACCGCTCATGTGCACAGCCCCATAGAAAAGAATGGGTCCGGATTCAGTGCGGGTGCAATGCGTCCACCTCACGCATTGCACCCACGTGGAAAACTCGCCCGTGTGAAAGGGGCCTTAGACTTAATTTAGAATTAGTTATGTAGAGGTCGGCGCCGGATATAGGGCTTTTTAAGAGCAGCATCTAAAACACCGGTCTTAATAAATGACCCCTTTAATGTCCAGAAAAAACACAACACTGAAATATATATAAATAGTAGAGGTTAGTTTATTATTTCATCCAAAAACAAAAATAGGACATGGCCAACGTTTCGGTTTTATCCCAGAACCTTGTAAGTATCACGCAGGACATAATTAATACATGAAAACAATGTACAACAATCGTTAGAATTAGATGTTGAGATAATGCTACAGCACTGTGCAAACACATATAATAAAGTAAATACAATAGTGTCATACTGACTATAGAAAATGTACTATGTTATAAATAGAGATGAGCGAATTTCTCAAAAATTCGATTTGGCTGGTTTTACGAATTTTCCGCAAAAATTTGCTTCGAATAGGGGTGTAGAATACTGTGCCTTGCAGTAATACACATAGGGAGTCTGCTGTGGTAGTGAAATAATACTGTGAGTCCGTATGACATGCATATGACAGGAGTCGCTCTTAGAATCACTGCGCACTTCACTTATTTGGGCAGTCATGGGGCCAAAACTGACTAAATAACTCAAGTATGAACTCAGTCTTGCAGGTCCATTTTAGCGTCAAGAAGGCTACAGAGTGGCAAAATGACAGAGTCTGGAGTTGGAAAAAGCATCATGAGGCCACAGAATGGCACAATGACAGAGTATGGATAAAAGACTGAGGGAACAGATTGTTGAAAAAGATGCAGATGGAAAGTTATCTATAGAGGTTATCTATAATGCCGTACGACGGTAACCCGCAGATTGTCACTTCAATGTAAAATTAAAATTTTTCAATAAAATTTTTTAAATATTAAACACTGAGGGAACAGATTGTTGAGAAAGATGCAGAAGGAAAGTTATCTGTAGAGCTGTACGATAGTAACCTGCAGATTAATGCAGCCCTCAAAACTAAAGCAAGTTGGGTTTGTTGGTTCCAAAACCCAAATTAGATCGTTGAGCGGGTGATCAGTCCAAGACCTTCAAGCAGCAGCAGCAGCAGCATGATACCAATGAGTGGCAAGGTGACATAGTGTGGAGATTACAGCAGCAGCATGATACCACAGAGTGGCACAGTGACATAGCGTGGAGATGGCAGCAACAGCAGCAGCATGATACCACAAAGTGGCAAGGTGACATAGCGTGGAGATGGCAGCAACAGAAGGCCACAGAGTGACATAGTGTGGAGATGACAACAGCAGCAGCATGATACCATGAGTGGCAAGGTGACAAAGTGTGGAGAGGGCAGCATCAGAAGGCCACAGAGTGACATGGTGACATAGTGTGGAGATCTAATCTGATGCGTCAGGCATCGGTGGGTTAAAATCCTGGCTGATCCATCTTGACAAAAGTAAGTCTCTCCACATTTTGGTGCTACAGGCGAGTTCTTCTTGCGGTAACTATGGCCTTGCCACACTTCACACCCACTCTGATGCCACACTACTGGTCGACAGCTGGTCGACAGCTTTTCCAGGGCAAACTCTGCCAATTGCGGCCACAAATCCAGTTTGGCTGCCCAGTAGTCCAGAGGATCTTCTATGATGGCTGGCAGGGTGCTGTCCAAGTATGCCACCACCTGCTGGTTCAGGTCCTGCTCCAGGTCTAGCTGCTGCTGTTGGTGAGTAGTTTCTTCACTGTGCGAGTGAAGAAAGCTGCTCATCATGGACTCTAGACTCAGGCTGCTACTGATGGAGCTGGAACTGTTCCTGCCACCCCATCCCTTCCCAGCAGCCATGGCAGTGGAATGTGAGTGCACAGGGTCCCCCCTAGTAAGACCTATGAGAGGATGGACGATAGCACAGATAGGCAGAGGCCAACTAACTACATAGGATGTCTCTGTAGTACTTCAGTTTGTCCTTCCTCTCAGTGGGTGTGAAAAAGCCCCCATTTTGGGCCGGTAGCAAGGGTCCAACATGCCAGAGCCAGAAGTCATCCCTCTGCCGAATGGTGACAATTCTGCTGTCACTACGCAAACAAGTGAGCATGCAGCTGGCCATTTGTGCAAGTGACTCTGAGGGATTCCCTGCCTCCATCTCCACTGCATACTGCCACAGTGTGTCTGGGTCCTCTGCCTCATCTTCCTCATCACCCTCTTGCTCCTCCGGCTGCTCCTACTACTCCTGTCCTGTCACCGCAGTAGAAAAACCACATATTTTGCTTCATATTGCCTGTGCTCCAATGCCCTCTTCCCCCTCCTCCTCCTCGTCCAGTTCAGCCTCCACAGTCCCCTGACAAGCCATATTCACCAGCATCTGTTCCAGGACATGAAGCAGTGAAATGACAGCATTCATCCTGTAGTCCTGGCGACTGACAAATAGTGTGGCCTCCTCAAAGGGACTAAGCAAATGGCATGAGCTGCCACTGGCTGACATCATAGTTACACAGGGGAGTACTCCTATCCACTTGGATCATCAAGAAATCGTTCATGGCCTTTATCTGTTCGTACAGTTTGTCCAGCATATGGAGGGTGGAATTCCAACGGGTGGAAACGTCGCATAACAGCCTATGTTGGGGCACTGGCGGATCCAGAGCCTGGTCTCGGGAGGGGCACTTTGGGCGATTGATACGCCCCAGCTCCCATCACTACAGAAACACAGCCCCACTTACCCAGTGGCGGATTAACATAGGGGCGTTCGGGTCGGCAGCCCCGGGCCCGGCATCACTGGGGGGCCCAATGCCGACCCGAGCGCCCACATACTGCGGCGGGGCACGGGAGCGTATAGTTCCCTGCCCCGCCGCCTATCACCGCCATAGGCTTCAGGCCTAGTAGGCCTGAGGCCTATGTGGTGGTATAAGCCCGGCGTGCGCGATGACATCATCGCGCGGCGTGCGTGATGACATCATCGTGCGCCTGTATAGTGGCGCACGCACGCTCTGATGTACGCGCGCCTGCCACACCATTCAGCATACAGCATACAGGTAAGTATTAGCTTTTTATTTTTTTGTGTGTGTGTGCTAACTTGGGGGGGAGATATTAAGGGACAGTGGGGCATGTTTCCATGGGGGCACATTATTTAATGGATGACAGTTGTGGGGGCAAAATAATGGATGGCAGCCAGTTGTGGGGGCAAAATAATGGATGGCAGTTGTGGGGGCAAAATAATGGATGGCAGTTGTGGGGGCAAATTAATGGATGGCAGTTGTGGGGGAAAATTAATGAATGGCAGTTGTGGGGGAAAATTAATGGATGGCAGTTGTGGGGGAAAATTAATGGATGGCAGTGTGGGGGCAAATTAATGAATGGTAGTTGTGGGGGCAAACTAATTAATGGATGGCAGTGTGGGGGAAAATTAATTAATGGATGGCAGTTGTGGGGGCAAAATAATGGATGGCAGTTGTGGGGGCAAATTAATGAATGGCAGTTGTGGGGGAAAATTAATGGATGGCAGTGTGGGGGCAAATTAATGAATGGTAGTTGTGGGGCAAACTAATTAATGGATGGCAGTGTGGGGGAAAATTAATTAATGGATGGCAGTTGTGGGGGCAAAATAATGGATGGCAGTTGTGGGGGCAAATTAATGAATGGCAGTTGTGGGGGAAAATTAATGGATGGCAGTTGTGGGGGCAAATTAATGAATGGCAGTTGTGGGGGCAAATTAATGGATGACAGTGTGGGGGCAAATTAATGGATGACAGTGTGGGGGCAAATTAATGGATGACAGTGTGGGGGCAAATTAATTAATAGATGACAGTGTGGGGGCAAATTAATTAATAGATGGCAGTGTGGGGGCAAATTAATTAATGGATGACAGTGTGGGGGCAAATTAATTAATAGATGGCAGTGTGGGGGAAATTACTGTATGGGGGCAGTGTGGGGAAATTACTGTATGGGGGCAGTGTGAAGGGAAAATACTATATGGGGGTAGTGTGGGGTATTGGGGACACTATACAGGTATTGTTACCTGGAGCACAATATAGGATGTTAGTATTACTGGGGCACTCTATGGGACATTATAACTGCTGTAGACACTATAGGGATCTTTGGGTCATTTATCAAACTGTTGTAGTAGAACTGGCTTAGTTGTCCATAGAAATAGGTTCCACCTTTCATTTTTGACAGCTCCTCTGGAAAATGAAAGGTGGAATCTGATTGGTTGCTATGGGCAACTAAGCCAGTTCTAATTTACACCAGTTTGATAAATCACCCCAATTATGAGAAATCTAACGTGTCTGTGTAACAAACTCTGTAGGGACGAGATGCGGCGGGAGGAATTAGTCATGGCGGTCTGGGTCAAACGGAGGAGAAGAGGAAAGAGAAGAGCTACATGACAGGAGAAGTCCCTGGATGTAAGAGGTATGTGGTGCTGTATCCTCACTGCTGTGACCTGCATCTCATCTTCTCCTCCAAGTCTTTATCATAATCATATGTATTTTAAATTTGGCACCTCAAATTTAAATTTTTCACCTGCAGTCCTATGTAACAGCCCAGATAACAGTGATAACTTTCTGTGTGCAGATAATGTACATAGCTCCCTGCAGTCCTAGGTAACACCCCACATAACACAATAATTCACTGTGTTATGTGGGGTGTTACATAGGACTGCAGGAAACATCTATGACATCTGTACTCAGAGAGTTATGAGATGGTGGGGGTCTGACTCCTGGCACCCCCGCCAATCAGCTGTTAGAGGAGACCGCGATGTTCCAGTGAGCGCCGCAGCCTCTTTGCTCCTTACAAAGCACGGCGCTGTCCATGTGATAGCACTGCGCTTGGTATTGCAGCTCAGCCCCAATCACTCAGATAGGACAGAGCTGCAGATAGGCCATGTGAACGATGAATGTGATGTCATATGGCCGAGGAAGAGACTGTGACGCTTACAAAGCACCGCAGCCTCTTTATACAGAAAAAAAACCTGAAACCTAAAATGGAGTGGGGGGGGGGGGGGGGGGCCCAAGTTGGGTAGACAGCCCCGGGCCTATCATGCACTTAATCCGCCCCTGCACTTACCTCTTCCATCCAGTGACGTCTCCTGTGATGTAGATGTTCTCTTTCCTCATCTTCTCCTTTCAGACCTTCAGACCAGACCGACAGGTTTCGTCTCTGCAGTTTGACAACAAAATAAATCTCAGTTACTACTTTTCCGACATCCTCCCATATTCTGGACAAATTATCCTACTACCCCCATATAAAATACATCAGTAACGTCCCCATAGTGCCCCCCGGAGTCTCCTCTCTCCCCCCATCATGTCCCCCCCCCCCAATCATGTGCAGGCTCCTTTTCCCACCCATCCCCCTTCCCCAAAATTATTTGCAGGCTCCTTTCCCCAGCCCCCCCAAATCATGTGCAGGCTCCTCCCCCACCCTCCCCCAAAATCATGTGCAGGCTCCTTCCCCCCTCCCCCAAAATCATGTGCAGGCTCCCCCTCCTCCCCCAAAATCATGTGCAGGCTCCTTCCCCCCTCCCTCCCCCAAAATCATGTGCAGGCTCCCTCCCCCAAAATCATGTACAGGCTCCTTCCCCCCTCCCCCAAAATCATGTGCAGGCTCTTATCCTCCCCCAAAATCATGTGCAGGCTCCCTCCCCCAAAATCATGTGCAGGCTCCTCCCCCTCCCCCAAAATCATGTGCAGGCTCCTTCCCCCTCCCCAAAATCATGTGCAGGCTCCTCCCCCAAAATCATGTGCAGGCTCCTTCTCCCCCAAAATCATGTGCAGGCTCCTTCCCCCTCCCCCAAAAATCATGTGCAGGCTCCCTCCCCCAAAATCATGTGCAGGCTCCTTCTCCCCCAAAATCATGTGCAGGCTCCTTCCCCCAAAATCATGTGCAGGCTCCTTCCCCCAAAATCATGTGCAGGCTCCTTCCTTCCTTCCTCTCCCCCCAAAAAAAATCATGTGCAGGCTCCTCCCCTCCCCCAGGCTTCTTTTCTCCCTCCCTACTTACTTACCTCCTTGCAGCGCTGGATGCAGGCCTCTTCCGGCCTGTGTCCCGCTTCTGTCCTCTGCTCAGGCGGCGCGATGACGTCATCTCGCCGCCTGAACCGCTCTGATAGGCTGTCGGCACGAGGCCGGCAGCCTATCAGAGGAGCAGGGGAGGGAGACGCCTCTCCCTCCCCTGCCGCACTGCACAGCGATCTGTATCGCTGGCCAGAGGACGGCGACACAGATCGCTATGGAGATGAACGCTTCCACAGTGGAAGCGTTCATCTCCTGTCACTGCCGCCGGTGCTGCCACAATATCAGGGGGGGCAATTGCCCCGTTGCCCCCCCCCGAATCCGCCACTGTGTTGGGGGACGCCGTTCTACCGCTGCAGCTCAAGGAGGGTTTGCTTTGCGGTGTACGAGTGGCTGAAGTGCATGCAAAGTTTCCTGCCATTTTTAGGATGTCTTGCAGATGGGTGGAAGACTTCAAGAACCACTTAACAACCAGATTAAACATGTGTGTCATGCAGGGCATATGGCTCAGCCTTCCTTTACGCAGTGCCGACACAATTTTCTTCCCGTTGTTGGTTACCATGGTTCCGATTTTTAGTTGTTGTGGAGAAAGCCAGCAGTTGATTTCTTTCTGAAGGACACGGAACAGTTCCTCCCCTGTGTGCCTGGTGCAGAACCGCGTGACACCACTGTGCCCTGCACATGTGGTATGCTGGAGGGGCACTGTGACTTGCCCCTGTAGTGGAGGCTAAGTATATGGTGGAGGATCAGGAGGACATTGTCGCAGGACCAACGGCGTGACAACATGGAGGCGGAAGGAGCGTCACCAGGCCAAGTTGCTGGTGTGGCTGTGCAGGAACCACATTCACCCAGTGGGCCATAAAGGACATGTATTGTCCCTGACCATAGTTACAGCTCCACACGTCGGAGCTACCGTGCACTTTGGCAGACACCTACAGGCTCAAGGACTGGCACAAAAATGACGGCTTGGGACTCTCCACCTCGGCTCGGCACAAGCCATCAGTTCTGTGAAAGGTGCAGAGTCCACCACTTGGAAAGGGAGGGACTGCAGCACTAGCAACTTGGACAGGAGCATGTTCAACATCTGTGCAGTTGGATGCGTGCATGCATACTGTTGTCTCTTGGCAATTGTTTCGGTGATTAATTGCTGATGGAATGATTGACAAGGAGTAGAAGCATCAGGACCAGCAGACAATAGGACAGACAGAAAGCTCCCTTCTGCGGAGCCGGTGGAGCCTTGACTGCCTGCAATGGGGTGTGTGCCACTGGGTGATGAAGCTCTTGCTGCGGCAGGCTGGACCACCACATCAGAGCCACGAGTGTCCCAGGCCACTTTATGGTGTCGCTGCATATGTTGTCGCAGGGCCGTGGTGCCAACATTGGCCCCCTGGCCACGCTTCACCTTCTGCCCACAGATTCAACATATGGCCATGTTCACCTCCTGTGGAGTCTTGACAAGAAACTGCCACACCGACGAATAGCTGATTTTCCCCCCAATACTCTGCACTGACTGACTGATAGTGCCACTGCTTGCTTGAACCCGTGCACCACTCCTTTCTGGGCAGGTAGGCTTCTGCGGTCTACCCCGGGCCTGTTTGGCTGCTGACCTCCCACTGCTGCCACCCTGCTGACTCCCAGCTATGCTATAACGTTGCTGGCTCAGCCGCTGCCTCGTGGGCAAGCTGCCACCCTCTTCTCCCGATGATGATGAAGCCCCTTCTTTACCCAGCTCCTAAGTGCGATCGGCTTTATCATCATCAAGTAGTGTCTGCAAGTCACTGGTGTCCTCCTCAACTCTCTCTGTGTCAGGAGCCTGACCGCTCCCAACACCAATATACAAATTTTAGTTGAAAAGTCCACTAAATAGCAGCAGCACAGTTCCGCAGGAATAGGTCAGCTTCCTATGGATATAGTTCACAAAATAGGGGATGGAACGAGCGCTTGCAAACGATCCTAGTTCTTGTATAACGGTGTTGTCCACATCTACGTGTTTATACAGCATCCACCTCCGCGTCACAAGTCTAAGCGTCCTAATATCCTCACACTTCACAGATCGGTTCCTTCAATAAGCACCTTTACAGACGAAAAAACACCATAGCGTAGAACCATAGGGATAAGATAAGTATAGAAATTTATTATACTCACAAACATCCGATAATATGCACACATAAAATGCCCGACCCGGGTTTCGCCTGCGCCTGTCTGGGGCTCGAGCCCCAGGCCGAAGCGCAGGCGAAACCCAGGTCGAGCATTTTATGTGCATATGACTCGGATGTTTGTGATAATAATTTCTATACTATCTTATCCTATGGCTCATGCTATGGTGTTTTCGTCTGTAAAGGTGCATGAAGGAACCATCTGTGAAGTGTGAGGATGTTAGACGCTAGACTGTGACGCGGAGGTGGATGCTGTATACACTGCGTAGATGTGGACAACACCGTTATACAAGAACTAGGATCATTTGCAAGCGCTCGTTCCATCCCCTATTTTGTGACCCGCTCCCAACACCAGCTCCCACACCACTCTCCTCACCACTACTTGCCCGCCTAGCGGAGGAAGCGATGGATGTCTCCTCCATATCTTGGCTGGGCAGTAGCTGCTGACTGTCCTCGAGTAGCTCGTTCTCGCTGAATAGTAGAGCTGAGCCCACAGCAGATAGTACTTCTCTGGCTGTGGGAACAGCAAAGGACAGAGGCAGTTTGAGGACAGGTGAGGGCACAGAGCCTGCTCCCGGGCCATGCCAACTAAGGGTTGTGTCTGACGAACCCACCGACTGTTGACTGGGGTGTCCGATGTCACTTGGGATGAATTGGATGACCGAGTTAACCAATCAATAGCCGCTGGGTTGCTGGTCAAGACACGACCAGTAGATGACACTGGGAGCTCAGGTCTCTCGCTGTGACTCCTGCTGCCACGCCCCCTTAATCTGCTGCAACCTCTGCCTGCACCAGAAACATTTATGCTTCTGCCACTCCTCTGTGCATAGCCTGGCACTTTTCTGTCTGACATACTTTTAGCTGAACTAAAATCATTAAAAGCAAATTAAAACAACCTTAAAAGCCCAGAATATATTTCTCTTTTTGGACAGAAATAGGCCACTAACCGGTTTTAGCACAAATACAAATAAACGTGAACTGCCTATATATTTCTCATTTTGGACTGAAATAGGCCACTAAATTATTATTGCGGAAATAAAAACAAACGTGACCTGCATATATATTGCTCATATTTGACTGAAAAAGCCTAATAAATGATTTTAGTGTAAATAACAGAAAAAGCTAACTGCGTATATTTTTCTCTTTTGTTTCTTACATATGGCAATATACGCTTTTAGCGCAAATAACACCCAAATGTGAACAGGGTATATATTTCTCGGGTTGTACTGAACTGGCAATATACGCTTTTAGTGCAAATAACAACAAATGTCAACGGTGTGTATTTTTTTCTTTTTCTCTAGAAGAATGGCAAAAAACGCTTTCAGCGCAAATAACACCAAATGTCAACAAGGTATATTTTTCACGGTTGTACTGAACTGGCAATATACGCTTTTAGCGCAGATAACAACAAATGTCAACGGTGTGTATTTTTCTATTTTTCTCTAGAAATATGACAAAAAATGCTTTTAGCGAGAATAACACCAAAATGTCAACAGGGTATATTTTCACGGGTTGTACTGAACTGGCAATATAAGCTTTTAGCACAAATAACAACACATGTCAACGGTGTGTATTTGTCTGTAGAAATATTACAAAAAACACTTTTAGCACAAATAACAACCAACTGTGAACAGGGTATATTCTTCACAGGTTGTACTGAACTGGCAATATACGCTTTTAGCGCAAATAACACCAAAATGTGAACAGGGTATATTTTTCACGGGTTGTACTGAACTGGCAATATACGCTTTTAGAGCAAATAACAACAAATGTCAATGGTGTGTATTTTTCTCTTTATCTATAGAAATATGACAAAGAAATGCTTTTAGCGCAAAAAACACCAAAATGTGAACAGGGTATATTTTTCACGGGTTGTACTGAACTGGCAATATACACTTTTAGCACAAATAACAACAAATGTCAACAATGTATTTTTCTCTAGAAATATGACAAAAAAACGCTTTTCGCGCAAAAAAACGCCAAATGTCAACAGGGTATATTTTTCATGGGTTGTACTGAACTGGCAATATATGCTTTTAGTGCAAATAACAACCAAATGTGAACAGGGTATATTTTACTCAGGTTGTACTGAACTGGCAATAAACGCTTTTAGCGCTAATAACACCAAATGTGAACTGCGTTTATTTTTCTGGTTTTGTACTATAATAGGGCACTAAATGCTTTCACCATATATAGCTGCAGTGAACAGAGAATGAGAGTATATATTTCTCTTTTTCCACAGATATAAGCCACTACAGGCTTTTCAACATAGCACTTGCACCCCAATAACTAATTGCTGGAATGACAGAGCTGTATTATGAGACTATCTGGATCCCCAAGTAATGTTTCACTGCACAATTAAGTTTTTCCTATGATTCTCCCTATCTCTCCCTGCCTGTGAAATGATTCCTCTCACTATCCTTTCCCTGCACTAGTGAATCGCTTATTTGCTTTTTTTTTAAACAATTAGTTGTTCTTTCACTGACTCTCCCTAGCGCCTGCATACATGTCTGTCCCTGAACAAAGTACACTGGTGAATGGCAGAATCAAAGATGGCCGCCGTATTTAGAGGGCATGTGACATCACCGGGCTGGCTGCTGATTGGCTGCATGCATGGCATTATGGGTCATCCCGCCTTCACAGAGTTCCTTGCCTTATGTCCTCACACGTGTAGCCGCCATTTTAGCGGGCTAGCTGCCATGTTAGGAAAAATATGATTCGTTACCACGAAGCGCGAGGAAATTCACATTCGTTCAGAGTTGAATTTTTCCTGAAATTCAGAAGAAATTCAACTTTGTCAGCTTCGATTTGCTCATCTCTAGTTATAAATAATTTTGTACAAAATGTATTTGCCAAGAATCTCACATTTGTAACTTGCATTAGTACATTTTCTATAGTGAGTATGGTAGTATTGTATTTACTTTATTATTGTGTTTACAGAGTGCTGTTGCATTGGGATGTGCTGACTAACCCCCAATTTTTTCTTTGCAGTTAGATGTTGATATACATGATAGATTATTGTTAGATTTCAGTTAGTAGGTTTACAAGTAAATTCATATTATCATATGTTCAAAGGGTTGCATAGACAGAAATACAGTAGATATATGATAGAAGACCCTCAGATGATTGCTTCTGGAAAAAGGTTACATTAGAGGTAAGTACGTCTGTGCATATTGGTACACTGTATAAGCAGAGGTATCTTTGTAAAACCTATGAGGCACAATGAGAAAAATGTCACCTAAATGTTCTCCTGTCCTCCTCTGTAATTCACGTTACGTCTTTCCTATGTATTCCAAGATACATTCACATGTGGTCTTATAGATTACTCCTCGTGAGCAGTTGATAAACTTGTTAATCTCAAACATCTGCTATGTTTTCATGTATTATTTCCTGTGTGACACTTACGTGTCTGTATTTATGCCAAAATTTCCCCACTGAGGGACAATAAAGGGATTTTCTTCTTCTTATCTTCTTTTTCTTCTTCTTACCTCTCTCAGGCCGTGAAAAATATTTGGGGATAGAAGTTAAATGTTGGCTATGTCATATTCTTGTTTCTGGATGGAATAATAAACTAACCTCTACTTTTTATATATAGCCAGAGCAATGCTGTTCTCATTTTCCTGTGCCTCTCGCATCTTAATGACCGCTTCCACAATGGAAGCGGTCATTAGCATTTTCACTGTTTGCTCTGGCATGGGGCTAGGGGCTACATGAATTGATCATTTGGAGGTTTCCCACCCCTGCTGTAAATGATACATATTTTTAAGGTAGGTCATCTACATATGTCAAATGCTTAAGGGTCTAACTACTGGCACCCCCACTGAAACCAGTTCTCTTATTTTTATTTTACAGTTATGGTCAGTAATTATGGGTTACCATTGACCCTGATCTAATGGCAATGTCACCCATGTGAACTTAACTGTAGAAACCAGTGTCAGGCAACTAATGCCAAGGGCAATAAGATATTGGGTTGCATCAAAAGGGGCATAAGTGATGAGAACATAGTCCTGCCACTTTACAAATCACTAGTCAAACCACACATGGAGTACTGTGAACAGTTCTGGGCTCCTGTGAACAAGGCAGACATAGCAGAGGTGAAGAGGGTTCAGAGAGGGTGGACAACAGTACCCTGAAAGATTATCAAAATTAGGGTTATTCACTTTAGAAAAAAGACGACTGAGGGGAGATCTAATAACTATGTATAAATATATCAGGGGTCAGGGTCAGTACAGAGATCTCTCCCATCATCTATTTATCCCCAGGACTGTGACTGTGACGAGGGGACATCCTCTGCATCTGGAGGAAAGAAAGTTTGAACACAAACATAGAAGAGGATTCTTTACGGTAAGAGCAGTGAGACTACGGAACTCTCTGCCTGAGGAGGTAGTGATGGTGAGTTCACTAAAAGTTCTGGATGTATTTATGGAGTGTAATAATATTAGAAGTTATAGTTTGAGATAAACGAATCAAAGCTGACGAAGTGGAATTCGATCCGAATTTCAGAAATAATTTGAATCGCACCAAATCCGAATTTACTCACGCTTTATGGTAACGAATCACATTTTTTAATGGCTGCTGCACATGTTAGGACATAGAGCAAGGGACTCTGGGAATGAGGGATCACCCACAATGCCATGCATGCAGCCAATCAGCAACCAGCCAGCCCTGTGATGTCACAGCCCTATAAATAGCCTCAGCCATCTTGGATTCAGCCATTTTTCACTGTACTTAGTGCAGGGAGAGATGTCAGCAGGCGCTAGGGACAGTGCTAGGAAAGACTTTAAAACTTATATTTTGCTCAATAGAAGTTCAGGGAAAGAGCATTAGAAGTTTATGGAAAGGATAGGAAGGAATCATTCCACAGTATTGAAGCAGAACAGGGTTCAATAGGGGTGTTTACGGCCACAGTTACAGTTGTGTTCAAAATTATTCAACCCCCACTGAAATTGAGTGCTTTGGCCAGTTTGACATTGATTTTGATCATTTCACTCATCTTGTTTACAATTAAATCAAAGAGGCACTTGTAAGTCAGACAAATATAACATAACATTTATAATGAAATAACCACAAATGTCTTTTCTGTGCTCACATCATTATCAGTTTTATTCAACCCCCAAGTGACATTCAATCTTAGTACTTAGTACAACATCCTTTTCCAGTTATAACAGCTTTTAAACGTGAAGCATAGCAGGACACAAGTGTCTTGCAGCGATCTACGGCTATCTTCGCCCATTCTTCATGGGCAATAGCCTCCAGTGCAGTCACATTCTTAGGCTTTCGCGCTGCAACTGCTTTCTTTACGTCCCACCAGAGGTTCTGAATCAGATTTAAGTCTGGTGACTGCGATGGCCACTTCAAAATGTTCCAGCCTTTAATCTGCAACCATGTTCTAGTGGACTTGGAGGTATGCTTGGGATCATTGTCCTGTTGAAAGGTCCAACGTCTCCCAAGCCTCAGGTTTGTGACGGACTGCATCACATTTTCATCCAATATCTCCTGGTACTGAAGAGAATTCATGTTACCTTGCACACGCTAAAGCTTCCCTGTACCTGTAGAAGCAAAACAGCCCCAAAGCATGATTGACCCCCCGCCATGCTTCACAGTAGGCAAGGTGTTCTTTTCTTCATAGGCCTTGTTCTTCCTCCTCCAAACATAGCGTTGATCCATGGGCCCAAACAGTTCTAATTTTGTTTCATCAGTCCACAGAACACAAATGTGGTTTGTCCACATGACTTTTGGCATACTGCAGTCGACTCTTCTTATTCTTTGGAGACAGCAAGGGGGTGCGCCTGGGAGTTCTGGCATGGAGGCCTTCATTACGCAGTGTGCGCCTTATTGTCTGAGCTGAAACTTCAGTACCCGCATCTGACAAATCTTTTTTCACTTCCTCAGCAGTCACACGGGGACTTTTCTCCACTTTGCGCTTCAGGAAGCGCACAGCAGTCGAAGTCAGCATCTTCTTTCTGCCACGAGCCACCAGGTAGCGTTTCAACAGTGCCCTTTGCCTTGAATTTGCGAATGATGCTTCCTATGGTGTCTCTTGGTATGTTTAACATCTTTGCAATCTTCTTATAGCCATTGCCCTTCCTATGAAGAGAAATCACCTCTTCTCTTGTCTTCCTGGACCATTCTCTTGACTTCACCATGTCTGTAAACACACCAGTAAATGTCTAGAAGGAGCTGAGTATCACAGTCATTTTACATCTGCCTAATTGGTGCTTATTATGCTTGATTGCTGCTCCTTGACATCCAACAGGTGTTTTCAATACCTGATCGAAAACACTTGAATGAACCTCTGTTCTTAAGAGTGGTAGTCTTTAAGGGGTTGAATAATTGTGTCAATGAAGAAATCACAAAAAAAAAAAACATTTAACCCCTTAGTGACCAAGCCTGTTTGGGCCTTTATGATCAAGCGTTTTTCGTCCTTTTTTCATGGTCTCGTTCCCAGAGCTATAACTTTTTTATTTTTCCGTCTATATAGCAGTATGGGGGCTTGTTTTTTGCGGGACAAGTTGTAGTTTTTAATAGCGCCATTTTGGGGTACACATAACTATGTTATTAACTTTTATTAACTCTTTCTGGGAGGGAGAAGGGGAAAAATAGTACTACTGCCACTGCGTTTGTACATTATAAATTTTACGGTGTTCATTATTCGGTAAAAGTAACATAATATTTTCATTCCCTGGGTCAGTACGATTACAGGGATACCAAATACTTATAGTTTTTTTTAAGGTTTACTACTTTTTTTTCAAAAAAACCCCTTTTTTTAACAAAAAAAAAATGATTTTGCATTGCCACTTCCCAGGACCCATAACTTTTTAATTTTTTTTTCTATGGAGTTGTGTGAGGGCTTGATTTTTGCGGGACGACTTCTATTTTTCATTGGTATAATTTTTCAGTAAATTCCGCTTTTTGATCGCTTGTTATTTTGTTTTTTTCTGTGAAAATTAAGAATAAATTAGAAATTCAGGCTTTTTTTTTATTTATTTTTTAACGGCGTGTACTATAGGGGATAATTTATGTAATATTTATGTAGTGCCGGTTGTTACGGACGCGGCAATACCAAACATGTGGGGATAATTTTTTTTGCAATTTTTTCATTGAAAAGCGTATTTTCAATGGAAAAAAAGCATATTTTTATATTTCATGGAATTTTTTTATTTAATAAATGTGTATTTTTTCTAATTTTTTTACTACTTAATAGTCCCACATGAGGACTATAATATACAGTATTTTGATTGCTTTTAAAATGTAATGCATTATATCTATAATGCATTACATTTTAAATGCAGTCAATTCTACCTTTGACCAGCAGGCTACGCCAGAGAGGCATAGCCTGCTGGTGAATACTTCAGGGCAGGCTCAGGGCCCTGCCGGAGGGAAGGTGAGCTTCCCAGCCCATCAGCACCCCGCAATCGCATCTGCGGGGTGCTGATGGGTGACAGAGGGAGTTCGCTCCCTCTGTCAACCCTTTACATGCGCAGGCGCCATTGCGCCCGGCATGTAAGGGGTTAAACAGCCCGGATCGGCACTCCTGCCGGCCCGGGCTGTTAGAGCAGGGTCGCGGCTCTCATGTGAGAGCCGGGCCCGCGCTCCCCGCTGCACGGGGGACCCGTGCAGCGCTTAGACTGGGCCGCCGTAAAAATGCGGCAGCCCAGCCTAAGGCCCCTTAGTGACCGCCGTAAAAACACGTATGGGTGGTCACTAAGGGGTTAAGACTGTATTACAAAAACAATTGATGTCATTTTAGTTGCATTTGGTTCTTTAAAAAGTCCTTGTAAGATTTTATTCTGAACACAATTACAAATGTACACTAAATTGCCGAAAACCCTTTACAGCATTGGGGGTTGAATAATTTTGAACACAACTGTATATGTTCTAAAGCCTTTTATTTGGCGTGTATTAGTGGCGAAAAAGAAAAAGGGCTTATTAGACGTTGTGTGGTGAAGTGAGAAAATTAAAGCCCTTTTTGGCATGTACTGTATTAATTTCCTTTTTATTTACTTATTTGATCTAACAGTATGTCAGATAGAGAAGAGACAGGCCCTGCACAGGGGAGGGGCACAGGCGTAAATGTTTCTGGCGCAGCCACAGGTCACAGCAGAGTAAGGGGGCGTGGAAGCAGGGGTCACTTTGAGAGGCCTGAGCTCCCAGTGTAAGCCAGCAGTCGTGTCTTGATCAGCAACCCAGCGGTTCTTGAATGGTTGACTCGATCTTCAACTTCGTCGCAAGTGACATCAGACACCCCCAGCCAAGAGTCGGTGGATTCATCAGACACAACCCTTAGTTGGCATGGCCCGGGAGCAGGCCCTGTGCCCTCACCTGTCCTCAACATGCCTCTGTCCTTTTCTGTTAACTCAGCCAGAGAAGTATTATATGCTGTGGGCTCAGCTCCACTATACAGTGAGGACGAGCTACTAGAAGACAGTCAGCAGCTACTGCCCAGCTATCCGCCGCTTCCTTCGGTAGGTGGGCAGGTAGTGATGAGGAGAGTGGCGTGGGAGCTGGTGTTGCGAGCGGTCAGGCTCATGGCTCAGAGAACGTTGAGGAGGACATCAATGACGTGCAGACAGTACTCGATGATGATGTAGCCGATCGCAATTGGGAGCCAGGTGATGAAGGGGTTTCATCATCATCGGGAGAAGAGGGTGGCAGCTTGTGCGTGAGGCAGTGGCGGAGCCAGCAAGTTGGTAGCGTGGAGTCAGCAGGGTGGCAGCAGTGGGAGGTCGGGAGCCAAACTTGCCTGGGGTAGACCACCGGCTTCGCAGGAGCCTACCAGCCAGGAAAGTGGTGGTGCAGGGGTTCACGGAGGCAGTGGTGGTAGCAGTCAGTTAGTGCAGAGTGTTGGGGGTAAAATCACCTACTCGGCAGTGTGGCAGTTTTTTGTTAAGCTGATAGAGGAGGTCCTGATGCTCCTGCTCCTCCTTCTCCTAGTCAGTCATTCCGTCAGCAATCGATCACTGAAGCGATTGCCAAGAGACAACAGTATGCGTGCACTCCTCCAACAGCGCAAAAGCTGAACATGCTCCTGGCCAAGTTGCTGGTATTGCAGTCCCTCCCTTTCCAAGTGGTGAACTCGGCACCTTTCAGAGAACTGATGGCTTGTGCCGAGCGGTGGAGAATCCCAAGCCATCACTTCTTTGCCAAAAAGGCAGTACCAGCCCTGCACTCGTATGTAGAACAGAAGGTGGCAGGCGGAGCACTATGAAGTGCCCTTTGTGCTGTGGCATTAGAAGAATTATAATGTCTCTGACTTTTAGTCAGACTGTCTATTATTCTGTGATTCCTCTGGCGCTGTTCTATGGAAGCAGTATGTTTAAAGAGCACACCAAATGCTTGAAATAACTTCTTTAATAACTTCAACTTTTCTTCACATAACACTGCTGCTTCTGCAGCGGGTAGTCCATGTACAAAACATGTGGTAAATAAAGTATCACAAAATGGGGGTTCAACAGTTCAATCTTGTCAGTTAACATAAAATGGTGGATGTATTTCTGTCTTTGACTCTACACAATTGCTCATTTGATTTGCAGTATGCTGTTTGATAGCAATTTGCTTAATTTGGTCCCAATTTGGACTTTACATTTGCATTTGGTATTTGCAATTTAGTATTTGATGCAAGCAATGGTTTGGTGGAACTGCAAGTAAACAGAAAACCATTTACATATACAGTCCTAATCACACTATTAACTATAGGAACATATATGACTGTATTAAATACCTATTTGGCCCCTTATACTTCCATAAAACTGCTCTGGCTGAAACTATGTCTGTTCACCTCTCTGTTTCTGGTGAACATGGCCGGCGTGTCCTATAGGTGGACTAGGCAGCCGCCAGGAGAGCCGGCCCCCCTCATGCTGCAGCTGCCCAAGCGCTCTATAGAGAGCCTCAGGCGGCTGCAGCACTGCCCAGGCTAGAGCATCCATGAGGGCGCACCTCCCGGGCACAGCATGAAGAGAGGAACTGACAGGAGGGAAGCGCTCAGTGCTCCCTCCTGTCAGTCCCTCTGGTGTAGAATGCACTCTGGTTTCAGTCCCTCTGTGCACTTCCTTTCAGTCCGGCCAGGTACAGGAAACAATAGCTCCTGTACCGTGGACCGGACAGAGCTCGACCATGCTACACTAGAGGGGGGGGGGGAGAGAGAGTGACAAGGGAGGGAGGGGGGAAATGAGAGTGACAAGGGAGGGAGGGGGAAATGAGAGTGACAAAGGAGGGAAAGGGAAAAGAGAGTGACAAGGGAGGGAGGGGGAAATGAGAGTGACAAGGGAGGAAGGGGGGAATGAGAGTGACAAGGGAGGGAGGGGGGAATGAGAGTGACAAGTGAGGGAGGGGGGAGTGAGAGTGACAAGGGAGCGAGGGAGGTAAAGAAAGTGACAAGGGAGGGAGGGGGGAGAAGAGAGTGACAAGGGAGGGAGTGGGGAATGAGAGTGACAAGGGAGGGAGGGGGAATGAGAGTGACAAGGGAGGGAAAGGGGAATGAGAGTGACAAGGGAGGGAGAGAGGGGGATGAGAGTGACAAGGGAGGGAGAGAGGGGGGTGAGAGTGACAAGAAGGGGAGAGAGTGACAAGAATTTGGGGCTGAGAAAGAGAGTGACGGGGGGAGAGAAAGAGTGACAGGTGAGGGAGGGGGAATGAGAGTGACAAGGGAGGAAGGGGGAGAAGAGAGTGACAAGGGAGGAAGGGGGAGAATAGAGTGACAAGGGAGGGAGGGGGGAGAAGAGAGTGATAAGGGAGGGAGGGGGGAGAAGAGAGTGACAAGGGAGGGGGGGGAGATTGACATCCATCACACACACACAATGCAACCCTTACACACAAAGACAATGCACCCCTTGCACACATACACAGAAACACACAATGCTTCCCTTACACCCACTCAATGCACCCCTTACAGACACACACACTGCATCCCTTACATACACAGAAACACACCTTGCAGCCCTTACTCATACAAACACAGATTCACACAACGCATTCCGTACAAACATTCAGAAACACACAATACATACCGTATACACAAACACAAACTTCCTTCTATACCTTACACTAAAACACACTGCAATCCACTACACACACACACACTGCATCAGCTACACACACTGGTATTCCTATACACTACATTCCATAAGCACACACACATTAGATTCTCTACAGCAACACATAACACATCCCCTACACACTTCACCCACGGTGAACAAACTCATGGGTGGAACATGTAGGTGATTTATGGGTGGGTCTTATGGTCATACTCATCGTCATTCCCTGGGGCCCAGACCTTGAGCTGTATAAAGAGCCTCAAAAAATGGAGCTGCTTCCCGTTCTCCCAGAACATTGATTTTTATGACCACAGTTACAGACAGCCTCCATAGAGCCTGTTCTACAACAGACCAGTGGAGCCAGACTGCAGCCAGAGCCCATCATCATCCTCATCTGGGTGTAAGTAGGCGATCTAGTATATTATTCGTGGCACTAGTCTCTAATGTACCTCATATTAAAGGGACACTATAGTCCCCAGAACCACTGCAGCTTAATGTACTGGCTCTGGTCTTTATAGCCTGTCCCTGCAGTCATTTTAATGTAAACACGGCATTGTGATGTCACATTGGGGGGGGGGGGGCAAACTTCTATTTTGCCTAGGGTGGAAAAAATCCTTGTACCGGCCCTGAGGATGAATTGGCTAAGACTCTTGGGCAGTGTGAGGTTGGCTGTGATTGGCTTACCTTTCCAGTGATATGAGTCTTAAAGGTACATTATCTTTTTTTGCTTCTGTTAACACAATATACATATAACTGTTATATGAGATTCAGAAAGATGAATCACATTAAATAACTCTGCTTTAGGCTTTAACATACAAACATATGAGCTGTATTAACATTATTTGGCAGGTCTAGCTATATATATGTGAGCTATATTAGCAACCTAGGACAGGTCTTAGTTGGCCAGCTACACAATCCTTGAGCCTGTCGGTGTCTGCCAAAGTTCACAGCAGCACTGACGTGTGGAGCTGTGACTACGGTCAAGGACAATATATGTCCTTTACGGCCCATTGCAAATGTGGTTCCTGCCCAGCCAAACCAGCAACTTGGCCAGGTGACGCCGCTTTCGCCTCCACGTTCTCACGCCATTGGTCCTGCAACAATGTCCACCTCTGCCTCCTCATCCTCCACCATGTCCTTAGCCTCCACTGCAGGGACAATTCACAGTGCCCCACCAGCATACCACTTGTGCAGGGCACGGCGGTGTCACACTGTTCTGCACCTGGTTTGCCTGGGCGAACGAAGTCACACAGAGGAGGAACTGCTTCGCGTCCTTCATCAAGAAATCGAATCCTGGCTTTCTCCGCGACAACTCAAAATCTGAACCAATGGAAAGAACATGGTGTCGGCCCCACGTCAAGGAAGGCTAAACCATGCTCCCTGCATGGCACATGTGTTAAATCTGGTTGTCAACCGTTTCCTGAAGACTTCCACCCATCTGCAAGACATCCTAAAAATGGCCAGGAAACTTTGCAAGCACTTCAGCCACTCGTACACCGCCAAGCACACCCTTCTTGAGCTACAGTGGCAGAACAGCGTTCCCCAACATAGGCTAATATGCAAAGTTTCCACCCGTTGGAATTCCACCCTCCATATGTTGGACAGAGGTACTCCCCTGTGTAACTTCAATGTTAGCCAGTGGTAGCTCAAGCGTGACACCTGCCGTTTGCTCGTGCTCTTTGAGGAGGCCACTTTATTTCTCCAGGACTATAGGATGAACAACGTTATTCCACTGATTCATATCCTGGAAAAGATGCTGGTAAATCTGGCTGGTCAGATGCTGCTAAATCTGGCCGGTCTGACTGGCTGATATGGTGCAGGGCATGCCTCAGTGTCCAAGGCCTTGTCCTAGTCGCTAGGAGCTTGGTCACAGTGTCGTGCGGAAATGTACCCATACGCTTTGTCAATCTAAGTGATGAAGTTGTAGAATTAAAAAAGTACTATCCAGTGGCAAGTCTATATCATGTCCATCTGCAAGATGTCCTGGATTCCCCTACTGCTGCTGCACAACAATCGCTTCAAACAGCGGATGCAGCCAAGGACCCGCCTGAGCAGCCCTGGTGGGCCGAACTACATATTGGAGATGCCACCACCTCTGCAGAACAGACGTGGTGGACTAAGCCAAGGAACACCATCAAGTCTTTAGCAAACACCACTAGACTATGGTCAAACAAGTCTAATAAAGCACACTATTCCCACCAACACTGATCCTCCAATCAAAGAGAGATATAGGCCAGTGCCTCCAGCCCAATACAGCAGGTGAAGAAAATTGTTCATGATATAAAGACAGTTAATGTAATCCAGGATAGTCACAGCCCCTGGGCTGCCCTTCTGGTCCTGGTAAAAAAGAAGGATGGAACTGTTAAAGGGGAATATTAATTATTAAGATTTTGGGTAATATCAGTAATTAATATTCATAAATAGGCGTAAGTCGTCTATTGATGACTCCGCCTATTTATACCTTTAATAAAAACAAGCTCTGTTGCCTCACTCTACACTGAACTATATGCGACTTACTGCTACTATTATACTACGGCGGTGACTACAATAACAAGACTACACGCTATAGGTAGAATAATAAAGAAATATTTATTAACACACTACACGTCACTCTATAGTCTAGTTATTGCTATAATTATATATACCTATATCAATGGGAATAGGTATATATATTTATATCTGTACACAGTAATACAGTCAATTCAACACTATCAGCAATATACTACAATATTAAACTACGCTACCACAATCCCAAGTCCTCCCCAAAATCGAACTATAAATACAGATACACATACACACTCTTCAATAGCAGCCCACCCCTACCTGGATAAATTCTTTCCCTATAGGAAACAATGGGTTAAAACATGCAGGCCAGTGGTAGTGGTCTTGCAAAGGTTCTGGGACTGCAGGGGTTACAGTGGGTTAGCCCAGTAAGGGGTTATTGCAGGGGCTGATGCTGGGGTTCAGGGCAGCAGTGAAGGGGTTACTGCTGCAGGGGTTCAGGGCAGAAGCATTGATAAGGTTACTCCTGCAGGGGTTGGTAAGGGCAGGCACTGCAGGAGAGCAGTGAAGGGGTTAATCAGGGGCAAGGGATCAGGGGCCAGGGCAGCAGGGTTAATGCTGCTGGGGCTGAGGGTTAGCAGGGACAAGAGCAGCAGGGCAGGGGAGCCAGGCACAGCAGGGGTTAATGAGCAGGGGCCAAGGCAGCAAGGCAGGGGATAATGCAGATTGCAGGGCAGCAGTGGTAAACTCAGCCATTCCAGGGTTGCTTGGCTCCTCTCTCCTAGCACTGCCGGCGTCTTCTGTTCTCCTCCTTCCTGTCTGGGACTGCTCGGCGTTCCTCCACTGGTGCAGGTCGGGTTCCTGGCTGCCACCAGTGCAGAGCTTGCTCAGGAATGGCAGCAGGCAGGTGTGAGCGCATCTGCACGCACAGTGAGGCGAAGACTTTTGGAAGATGGCCTGGTGTCAAGAAGGGCAGCAAAGAAGCCACTTCTCTCCAAAAAAAAACATGAGGGACAGATTGATCTTCTGCAGATAGTATGGTGAATGGACTGCTGAGGACTGGGTCAAAGTCATATTCTCCGATGAAGCCTCTTTCCGATTGTTTGGGGCATCTAGAAAAAGACTTGTCCGGAGAAGAAAAGGTGAGCTCTACCATCAGTCCTGTGTCATGCCAACAGTAAAGCATCCTGAGACCATTCAAGTGTGTGGTTGCTTCTCATCCAAGGGAGTGGGCTCACTCACAATTTTGCCCAAAAACACAGCCATGAATAAAGAATGGTACCAAAACACCCTCCAACAGCAACTTCTTCCAACAATCCAACAACAGTTTGGTGAAGAACAATGCATTTTCCAGCACGATGGAGCACCGTGTCATAAGGCAAAAGTGATAACTAAGTGGCTCGGAGACCAAAACGTTGACATTTTGGGTCCATGGTCCGGAAAATCCCCAGATCTTAATCCCATTGAGAACTTGTGGTCAATCCTCAAGAGGCGGGTGGACAAACAAAAACCCACTTATTCTGACAAACTCCAAGAAGTGATTATGAAAGAATGGGTTGCTATCAGTCAGAAATTGGCCCAGAAGTTGATTGAGAGCATGCACAATGTCGAATTGCAGAGGTCCTGAAAAAGAAGGGCCAACACTTTAAATACTGACTCTTTGCATAAATGTCTTGTAATTGTCGATAAAAGCCTTTGAAACGTATTAAGGGCGTGTAATTATATTTCACTACATCACAGAAACAACTGAAACTAAGATCTAAAAGCAGTTTGCAGCAAACTTTGTGAAAACTAATATTTGTGTCATTCTCAAAACTTTTGGCCATGACTGTACATACATATATAGGTAACTGGGGTATATATATATATATATATAGTCGAAAAAGTAGAGCAGCACACCAAAATAGTGCAAAAAAAGTGTTGGTCTTTATTCACACATCAGTGCAGGCGACGTTTCGGCTCTGAACATGAGCCTTTCTCAAGCTTGAGAAAGGCTCATGTTCAGAACCGAAAGAGCCAAAACGTCACCTGCACTGATGTGTGAATAAAGACCAACACTTTTTTTGCACTATTTTGGTGTGCTGCTCTACTTTTTCGACAATATTGAAGATTGGGTCGCTTGTCCCATTACTTGAGCCTGCACCCAAACTATTTGTCTGTGCTGCCACACCTTTCGTCTTTCTGTATATATATATATATATATATATATATATATATATATAGTATAACCTCCCCCCTCTGGCTATACAGAGCCAATATATATATGCATATATTAGACATATATACATATATATTCAAATATTCCCTCTACGGGAAACATCCGTTTCTGTGTGGATTACCGCAATATGAACAACATAACGCAAAAGGATGTGTACCCCCTGCCACAAATTGAGGAGTATCTAGCAGCCCTGGGATCTGCTGCTTATTTCTCAACCCTGGATCTAACCAGTATCTATTGGCAAAGTCCCCATGGCACCAGAAGATAAAGAGAAAACAGCTTTCACTACCCCAATGGGTTTGTTCGAATTCAATTACATGCCATTCGGCTGTGCAATGCCCCTGGGACATTTCAGACACTCATGGAGAGATGTCTTGGACACAAAAACTTTAAAACCATATTGCTGTACTTGAATGATGTGATCGTCTACTCCAAGACCTACGAAGAGCATCAACAGCAATTGGCGGAGGTGTTCCAGATTCTGACCCAATATAAATTAAAAGTAAAGCCTTCAAAGTGCCACTTACTGAAGCCCCAAGTTAAATACCTCGGACATGTTGTAAGTGCGGGGGCGTGAAAACAGACACTGATAAGTTAGTTGCAGTAAAAAGCTGGCCCTCTACTAAGACAAAGAAGTCACCAGCTTTTTAGGATTTGCAAGTTACTACCGGAGATTTATCCCACACTTCGCTCAAATTGCGGAGCCTATCCAGGAGCTTTTGAAGGGTCATCCCAAAGGTTGTCAGAATGCTAAGATACCGGTAGAGTGTTACGAAGAGCAGGAGACTGCTTTCCAACCTTTAAAAGAACTTTACAGAGCCACCAGTCCTGGGCTACCCTGACAATAGCCTGCCATTCTGCCTCTATACTGACGCAAGTAAATAATGTTTAGGAGCTGTTAGCCTACTATCTCAGACACAAGCTGGAACTGATAAAAATTCCTAAGTATCACCCGCGCTCCCGTCCCCACTCACCACTCCTCACTAGTGGAGGAAAAAATCGCTGCAAGGTTTCTTCAACCAGCAGGCTAATTGCACTGGTACAAATACAAGGAACGTCTGTAGAGGGGAACTGGCCTGGCGTGGCCAGAGTAGAAACCTGCGCTGATAGTGGTGCGATTAGGCTATGGATAGATGTATGTTGTATAAACAACAGGTAACAGTCTTAGGAGACAAAGTCCAAAGCGATCTCTATTACCTTGAGATGAATAAGTCTGTAGGTAAGGGATCCTCCTGATGTGTCAGGGTGGAAGCCGATGTTAGATTTCTTCAGGTTCAACCTACTAGCAAGAGCGATGCCCCGGCCGGTAGCACTTCGCCCTTGCGAGGGAACTAAACAGCAAGAAGTCCGGGAACTTCGGCATGTGACGTCACCGCACTTGTATGGATGCCTTCAAGAGACAAAAACGATCCGACGCGTTTCTGAGCCTGAGCGGGCTCCTTCGTCAGGGATGGTATGGTCTGTCATTCCTGAGAATAAATAGGTGCTGGTTCCCATGACAACTTTATGTTAGATTTGACACATAGGTGATACCTTATGCTAATCTGTGGGGCTTTGAAAAGTATAGTGTATTAACTAAAAGCAAATAATTCAATATCCTGGTTTAAACCATATGGCGCTAGACTATTCAATTTGAAGATCCATTTGCTTTCTTTTTTTGACATTTCTTTAATATAGTTACCTCCTCTTTTATTAACCGGCACTTTCTCAATGCCACCAAAAGTGGACCCCACAAATTTCCCTGCATGATATTCAGTATAGTGACGGGATAGCGAGTGTCCCTCAAATTTTTTATGTATATTATTAATATGCTCTCTAATTCTAGTTTTTAACTGCCTTTTTGTTCTGCCTACATATATTTTTTGACAGGGACATCTGAATTGATGTGATGAATTGATTAATTTAAAATGAGGAGTTATTGTCACTTATTTCTAGTGTAGTGTTTTTTTTGTAGATTTCTTTATTAATTTACAGTTGGCGCATAGTTTGCAGGGATAGAAACTTTTTTTTTGCATATATTTGTGTGCAAGAGTTTTATTTGATGTTATGGAAGGTGCTATTAAGCTGGAAAGGTTCAAAGCCTTTCTAATTATGAATCTTGGATGTTTGGGGATTAAATTACCAATCTGTTTGTCCTGTTTTAGGATCTCCCAGTGCCGTTTTATAATTCTCTCAAATATTGTCGCCCCTTCACTATATCTGCTAATAATCGGAATTTCAATCTTTTGTGAGCCTGGATTCTCTCCTTCTTTTGCTTGTTTACTCTCTTTTTTATTTTTATTAGTTTTTTGTAATAATTTGGATTGATCCAATCCATTCATTTGGTCTGCAATAGGTGCCAAGTTTTTCTATTAAATATCCCTTTTCAATGAATATAGTGTTCAATTTTTGGGATTCTTCCTTGTAATCAATGTCGTTCGTACAATTCCTCCGTGCTCGTATATATTGGCTCTGTGGTATATTATGTAGCCAAATTGGCAAATGACAGCTGTTAAGCGGTATAAAACTGTTAGTGTCCCTGGGTTTGTGGAAAGTTTTTGTATGTATGGTCCCATTATCAATAAAAATTGTGAGATCCAGAAAATTTATCTGTTTTTTACTCCAGGTAGGGCTAAATTTAAGATAAAATTCATTTTTATTTAGATCACTTAAAAAGCATTTAATAAAATCTCATCCCTGTCCCAAATAAAAATAATATCATCAATAAAACGCTTCCACAGGACCAGATTCGCACCGGTTCCGCCAGATGAGCAATGGGAGAGCTCCTCCCATCATCCCATATATAAATTAGCGAAACTCGGTACGAATCTGGTCCCCATAGCGGTCCACCAAGTTTGTAAATGAAAGTCGGACTCGTAATTAAAATAGTTGTGTTTGAGTATAAACATAATACAATCTCCAATAAAATTACTTTGTTTGTTTGACATCACACCCTCCTTCTTTAAGAAATATTCAGTGGCTTCTCTTCCTTTCTCATATTCAATTACCGTATAAAGTGATGTTACATCAAGGGTACCTAAAATATAGTTCTCCTTCCAATCTATTTCTTTTAAAATCTGTAATATGTGTTTAGTATCTTTGAGATATGCTGGTAATTTTTGTACGTATGGTTGCAATAGTACATCCACATATTTTGATAAATTAGACGTTAGTCCGTCTATTCCGGAAATTATAGGTCTTCCAGGCGGATTGGTTTTACATTTATGGATCTTAGGGAGGTAGTAAAATATTGGGATCCTTGTATTTTGAATATTAATATATGCTGCCTCATCTGTTGATATAATCCCTTTTGTTTTACCTTTGTTCACTAGAGATTTTAATTTTTTCTTATATGTTTCTGTCGGGCTCATAGTAAGTTTTTTATATGTTTTTTCGTCTGATAGTAGTCTCACAGATTCGGTGTGATAAGCCTCCTGGTCCAGTACTACTATACCACCCCCTTCATCGGCAGGTCTGATTATTATCCCGTTATTAATTTGTAAGGTTTTTATAGCCTTAATTTCTCCTTTGGATAAATTCTGGGGGCCTCTTTTCTTATTTGGATTAATTTTTCTTAAATCTCATGTTACTAGAGTCTGAAAAGTTCTAATGGGGTCTAAATATTCATTCAAAGGGTTAAAGTTGGATTTCAACTTCAATCCAGCATGAATAAATGAATCCCCCTCTTTAGTAATCTGTTCTCCATTTTTCATTTATCCTCTATCGTTTTCCATTTCCTTGTTGGTACTGTTACTGGGCTTCATTTGTTTTACTATGATTAATTTGTTTTTTGGAATACCAACTTTTTTTTTTAAATATCTCTTTAAAGCTAATCTCCTAGTGAATTTTCTTAAACCAATAAATGCATCAAAGGGTGAGAACTTGGATGATGGAGAAAATTTTAATCCCTTCTCTGGTAATTTTATTTAATTCCCATTTAGAACATAGGAGCTTAAATTAAATATTCCCTGTCCCTTTGGTGCTTGTGTATTTGTTTTCTTTGTTAGTCCTTTTCCTCTTCTCCCTCTTTGGGTTTTTTCTTTTTATGGTTGGCCTTGCTTGAAAAAAATCCTTATTCACAGCTTTTTTGGTGGTCTTACTTTTATTTTTATTTTTATTACTAGACGCATACTCATTTTCATTTGGTCGTCTTTTATTCGATGGTTTTGCATATGATTGGTTTACTGATGTGGGTTGGTCAGATGTGTTCTCCAAGGCTTGTGGTTCATTATTCATATTGTAATGCTCAGTATCAGTTGTTTTTAATTGACCATCGTTATCCTCGTCTATCCCTATTTGTAGGAGCTTGTATCTATTTTCTGTTATGATGGACTCATTCCTACAATTGCCATCTGTATTTTTATGTATATTTATTTTTGGTGATAGTGGATGTTGTTTACTATTATTAACAGTTGGAGAAGTATCCATGAAGGATTCTTTTTCTGTGCTTTCTTCATGGATAGAGATATTTCCCAATGTGCAATCGCATACTGTGTTGTCAATAGTATTATAGTCCGAAATGCTTCTTTCTAATGTTTTTCCCATTCCGTATTCCTGTCAGTCATAATCTATTGGTATATCTCTATTAAGTTTTTTGGTCTTTCTATTTATAATTTCTTCTTCATTATGTCTAATTCTCCTATTGACTGAATTAGAGATACTTAGAACTTCTGGGTGATTTTTATACGGTCTTATTTTGTCAAATAACATCATGATTTCCTTGCTATTTTTCCGTAAAGTATTCTTTCTTTTTTCTATGATGAAGGATACTGCTCTTTTTGAAAAATCATGGAAGAGATCCTCCCACTCTCCGATGGTCACGGTGTCCCCCAGGTCACCATTAAGGGGCTTGATAATTCTTAGTCCCTTTGGTACCGTATCATGTTTCAGGTAGTTTTCTAGTGTAGCTACCTCCCACAGGTCCCTCATATCGGTGATCAATAATCTCTCAAGTCTTTTTATACAATGTACAGATTATTTTATTTGTTCATCTATAGACTCATGTAGTGGTTTAAATGCTTTATGGGGGTTAAAAAAATGTTTGTACAAGCTGTATGCGTTGCCTCTGGTCTCCCCATAATTCACTCATGATTAGGTATGAATTACGTTTAGGTAGCCCAATATAAGTGGATATAAGAGATTGGTATGGTCTCTGGATGGTATTGCAATTCCTAAATCTAATCTATTCGGGGTTCCAAGTGTGTCGGTATGCTGCAGGGTGTTATCGTAGCCCAATATGGAATAATAAAAATTCCTAAGTATCACTCGCGCTGCCGTCCCCACTCACCACTCCTCACTAGTGGAGGAAGAAATCGCTGCAAGGTTTCTTCAACCAGCAGGCTACTTGCGCTGGTACAAATACAAGGAACGTCTGTAGAGGGGAACTGGCCTGGTGTGGCCAGAGTAGAAACCTGCGCTGATAGTGGTGCGATTAGGCTATGGATAGATGTATGTTGTATGAACAACAGGTAACAGTCTTAGGAGACAAAGTCCAAAGCGATCTCTATTACCTTGAGATGAATAAGTCTTTAGGTAAGGGATTCTCCTGATGTGTCAGGGTGGAAGCCGATGTTAGATTTCTTCAGGTTCAACCTACTAGCAAGAGCGATGCCCCGGCCGGCAGCACTTCGCCGGAACTGAAAGAGTCATCGCCTATGCCAGCAGGTCTTTACGAGAACCAGAGCGAAATGACCAGAATTATAGCTCATTCAAATTGGAATTCCTAGCCTTGGTATGGGCTGTAACTGAGAAGTTAAAGGGTTATCTAGCGGCCATGCCTTTCACTGTCTACACTGATAATAATCCACTGGCTCACTTGAACACTGCATGTGTGGGAGCTCTAGAGCAAGATGGGCCTCTAGACTTGTGAACTTTAACTTCACCATTAAGTACCAGACTGGTAAAACTAATGACAATGCCGACGCCTTGTCCAGACTACCTGCTCAGAAAGAACTCATTTCTAAAGATGACCAGTGGGAAGATGTGGAAATGCCGATTTGCACGTCAGGAAGCTCTACACACTAAGCATCGGATCTTCAAAGCCACTAGTTCTCCAAATACCTGTGGTCCCTCACCGCCAGTTGAAAAAGAGCTTTGGCTCAAACTACAAGCAGAGAGTAGAGTAATCGGAGAACTGTTGGATTATTTTTCCAGTGGGCGTGTACCGGACTAGTTCGCCTCTGGCGACAACGGAAAATGCTCTTTCTACAGAGAGATCTACTCCTCAGGAGAACGCTTGATCCAGTCACCTGCGAGCGCCTCCATCAGAAATTGGTGCCCCGAAGAGATGCTACGATGGTAATGGACATGTACCATAACAGGTCTGGTAATTTTGGAACCCAAAAACGGAAGCCACCATCAGGCGGCGTTTCTACTGGACTGGCATGAAAAGTGATATTGAAGCCTGGTGCCGGGAGTGTCCCAGCTGTGCTGTGGCCAAAGGAGAAAAACATGATCACCGAGTCCCCTTTCATCCAATAGTGAGTAGGAGTCCTCTAGAAATCAACCACGTGAAACTGGAACCCAGCAGATCCGGATACACCTATGTTATGACAATCATAGACCACTACACCAAGTTCGTTGTGGCTGTACCTGTAAAAGACTTAACTGCTAAAACTACAGCAGCTGATCAATATGCTCAAGGCTGTGCCACCTTACTAGAGGGCCGAGTGGCCTTCGCTTCTCCCTGAATTAGTGTATCTGTATAATAACACGACTCATTTCTCCACTGGGTACACCCCTTACTACCTCATGTTTGGAAGACAGGGACGTTTAGCTGCAGACCATGCCCTCGATATCCCTGTACCGGGTTATGAACCACTCCTTCCCCAATCTGAGTGGGTCAGAGCATCAGAGGCGCCTAGAGGATGCCAGAGAGTTAGTGGACTCTAAAATAGAGCACGATGTCACAGGCAGAGCATATACTTTAACACAGATTTATTGAGGTCTACACATTTCAAGGGCATATAGCCCTCTTCATCAAGACAATATTTTACTGAGTATACATACAAACATGAGGTTCTATTTAAGACACAGTTTGGGCGCGCTACAGCTGATAAAAGGGGGGCGTAGTTACAGGCGGGTCCTTGCTGAGTGGCAAGGGGACAGCTGCAGGAAGATTCCCCCTGCCGCTCTTCACAGATATTGACCGGGTGCGCTCCGAGGTCATCAGCCAATTATCAGTGCAGGACACACCTCCCTGACGTCAGCTGATGATGCGTTCTATCTCCGGAGCATCTCAGAGCTCCGGGGACGGAGAGTCTTCTGCTCGCCGCTGCAGGCCAAAGGGGTATCTGGCTGTCTTTAGGCTGGTAGCGCAAACAGAGAGTGATGCGCACGTCGGTCTTTTTTGCAGGAGACATTAAAGAAGTATTCCACGGGAGGATGGGTAGATAAATACATCAAAAGGGAGAACACATAATCATTCAAAAGGACACAGATACAATTGAAATGTAACACTTATCCAGGGGTAAAAACTTGTATCATAATAAAAAATTATATAATATAATATATATAAAATAAAACAAGTGTATCTCATCCACGCTCTAGCTGGTGGAGGTGTTAGAGAAGGCCCAGCAAAAACAAAAACAGGACTTTGATCTACATGCATATGCTGAGCCCTTACAACCAGGAGACAATGTCTAGCTCAAAAACAATCAATGGCGAGAATAATAGGTTGGGAATAGAGGATAAAGGGGCTGACCCTAACCCTAACCCACCCTAATTGGTACCTACTGTGAGAGTGCCAAATCACTGCTTATAATTAATATATAGTAAAAGGGTCCTAGATGGAGATGGTTTGGCAAAGATAGTACATGTGGTGTACTAGGCTCCATATTATGCGGATAGATATTAAGATACTGGCTCAATATCTTCAAGGTTGAAATATATACAGGTCGTGTGTTCAGACTTTAATTATGTGGTCCCAACTAACAGGCCCAAAGTATAAAAACTTGTACTGATAAAATGAAGGATAAACCGCAGCACTCACTTGTCTTCTGTTATCCAAACTTTATTCACCAACTTAGTGCGACGTTTTGACCATCATGGTCTTTTTCAAGGCTTGAAAAAGACCATGACAGTCAAAACGTCGCACTAAGTTGGTGAATAAAGTTTGGATAACAGAAGACAAGTGATATATATGTCACAGGGAAATGATGAAAATGGAGATTTGATCAAACCCCTAAGGGAGATGATGAAAATGGAGATTTGATCAAATTCCTAAGGGAAATAGCTACTACAACATTTACTGAAACAGTTCCCCGAACTAACCTAAGTCTGCGTGAGATTGTAGGAAAATTATCCTTATTTAGAGGTCAAAGATTTAAGAAGTGTTCTTGTGAACAATTCAAAATACAATGTAAAACAAAAAGAAGTGCCTGTAAAAAAAAGTAACGTACTTTGTAACTCGAGATGCCACAAATCAACGTGTTTTAATAAAAATGAATGAACATTATTATTTATTAATTACATTCACTAAAAAATTTTAAAATTTCACTAAAAATATCCTTTTTGCTTTTAAAAATATCAGCTTAAGTACCTATTTATTACAATATTAATTCATATATTATATAAAATATTAAACTTTTCACTAAAACAGTTAAGGGATATGATCAAATCACTTACTTTCTTTAGGGAACATCATCTTCCGTGAATTGGTCATCTCCCTTAGGGATTTGATCAAATCTCAATTTTCATCATTTCCCTGCGACATATATATTACGGGGAGTGTCAGACTGGCACCCAACACTGCTGGCGCCACCACTAAAAAGGTATAGAGACTTAAAAACCATTATGCTGCTACACAATCACCTCTTTAATAATCCTGTTAGCATTGCTGAGCCGAGAGGTTTTGCCTGCCATTTTCATACTGACTCACAGTATTGTTTCACTACCACAGCATAGACTCACTATGCGTGTTGCTGCAAGGCACAGTGTTCTGCACCACTATACAGGCTCTCTGTCGCCAGGAGATAGCTGTTTTTAACGTGATTCTCTACAAATTAATTCGGATCAAATCGATTCTGCAAACCGACCGAATCGAATGATTCACTCATCTCTAGTTATAGTCATTAGACTTCTGGAGAATGGATGTTAAACCAGTGAGTTATTCTGATTGCCCGATTGGGAAGGAACTTTTTTCTCCTAAAATGAGAAAAATGACTTCTATTTCACAGGGTGATTTGCCTTCCTCTGGTTTAGCTTGCAGGATAACAGGCTGAACTGGATGGACGGATGCCTTTTTTCAGCTTTACAAACTATGGGGGTAATTTATTATTAGATATATGCAATTTTTTGTTGTATAACTGTTGCAGATTTAGACGCAATCTGCGACTTTTTCCTACTCACACCAGGTCTAAAAAAGTGGGCGTGGCGTGAGTGGGGTAAAGGGTAGGCTGGCGTGTATTATTTATCATTTTCTGTTTTAGGCGTAGAAAGGTAGCTGACATAGACTTAGGCTGGCAGTAGATGTGGCTAAGTTGTGTAGAGGCCGAAGCAAGCACAAGGGATATTAAGACTGGCATCTAAAACGCCGGTCTTCTTAAATTACCTCATATGTTATTACAGTGATGCCCAACCTGCGGCCCTCCAGCTGTTGTAAAGCTCCAACTCCCACCATGCCCTGCTGTAGGCTGATAGCTGTAGGCTGTCCAGGCATGCTTGGGGTTGTAGTTTTGCAACAGCTGGAGGGCGGGAGGTTAGGTATCCCTGTGTTATTATGTTATATGTTACTATTATGTGACTGATAACTGAAGAATAAGCTAGGAGTACATGTGATATGTGGATTCATGAGGCATTTTATCTTATTTATATATGATACACCATATATTATTGTGCCGCGTATCTCGTATATTGATTGTTTATACCTTTATGTACCTTTAATTACTATGCCTCTTTGCCAGATATAGCGATAGCTCTGTGAAATTTGTTTCCATGATCTTATTGTTGTCTGTATTGTAGTTGTGTTGGTTGTGGGTTCAGCTTTGTGTCTGTTGTTTGGGTTTATGATTTTCTACTGTCCTGCTGGGCTAAGCAGTTCATGGTCAGATTTTTCTAGGTTTTATAAATCTTACCTAGATCCTACCTAAAGGCAATTGATGTCTGTTCCATTGACTGCATCTCCTTCATTCATTTCCTTCTTCATGCAGTTTTCTGTCATATATCGGTGAGTTTATTATTCTGTATTTGTTGTCTGTCAATCTGATATGTGCTTTGAGTGTTTCCCACTGACTGTCCAGTTGTTACATAATTCTACTCTACTCAAGCCCTGGGGTAACTACCAAGAGACGTGATTAAGAACTCTGAAAGGAAACTGCACACTACTATTTCTTGCCACTGAAGAGGGAGCCTAGGTGCCTCCAAAACTGATTTAGCAGGCTTCTTTTACATGTGTCTACTTCTCTGAAGACTAAGATTGCCTGAAGACGGATTGCTTCATGTGATGGTTTGGAGTGGAAGACACATTTTTTAAATTGAACACCATAATTTTGACAGTAATGGAGTGGTGATAAGCGCTTTAACACTGGCAAAGTTTATATGTTTCTTGTAGGGCCCGTTCACACAATGCTTTTGGCACTATTATGCTTGCAGAATCCATGCAAAAACACCTCTATAAAGCATCCCATTCATGTCACGCTAAAAAAAGAAGCAGGATGCTCTATCTTGGAGCGGAATCTATGCTGATTCTATAATTGAAATGAATGGGAAGCTTCAGTGCATTTTCACAATCCTTTGTGTGAACACTAGGATGATATTCAATTGTTTGCTTAGAGCGGCACATGGCCACAACTAGTGTTGAGCAAATCGACTTAAAACAAATTGACTTTGATCCGAATTTCAGGAAAAAATTTGATTCACCATGAGGCCGAATTTCCAGATGTTGTCACTGATGACGTCACCGCGCCCACCCTGCGTGATGACGTGGTGATGTCACATGTCAGCGTGCGCGAGATTTGGTGCTCTTTCTTCTATCAGCGGCCTCTCCGCAAACAAATGGATGAGGTATGTTTAGTTTTGTTTACCCCCTAAAAGGCCTCAATGTGACAGTATTGAACGCGGCATCTGAGGGGTTTAAATGACAGGAGGCTGCAGGATTGCCGTTCCCCGTCATTGCTCCTACTACAATGGAATCATATTCATGATGATATCATTCATAACTCATCAAATTTCTTTGTGAACTTTGTGAATTGAATTTTTGATAACTTCGCTCATCTCTAGTCACAACTATTGATATTCGAGAGTGCTATTATTATTCCCATGCAAGGTATTATTTATTGACTCCAATGAAGAATAGGACTTTACTTAGTCTATTGTGAGACTTTTCATACTTTAGTGTGTAAATACCGGTACTAGTGACCACAAGAGCCCCACGGGACACCATATTATCCAGACCGGGATTGTGCCATTTTTAGCTACAGTATGTTTACTGTACAATATCAGTTTGTTTGGTTTAAGGGTCCTTTCACACTGGCGTTTTTGTTTTCCGGCATAGAGATCCGTCGTCGGGTCTCTATGCCGGAAAAATCCTGATCAGGATCATCCCCATGCATTCTGAATGGAGAGAAATCCGTTCAGGATGCATCAGGATGTCTTCAGTTCAGGACCAGAACATTTTTTGGACGCAGCAACTACCGCAGCATGCTGCGCTTTTTGTTCCGTCCAAAAATCCGGAACACTTGCCGCAAGGCCGGATCCGGAATTAATGCCCATTGAAAGGTATTAATCCGGATCCGGCCTTGAGCTAAACGTTGTTTCGGCGCATCGCCGGATCCGACGTTTAGCTTTTTCTCAATTGTTACCATGGCATGGTTGCCATGGTAAAATGTAGTGGGGAGCGGGGGAGAAGTATACTTACCATCCGTGCGGCTCCCGGGGCGCTCCAGAGTGACGTCAGGGTGCCCCACACTCATGGATCACGTGATCCATGGGCATGGGGCGCTCTGACGTCATTCAGGAGCGCCCCGGGAGCCGCACGGACTGTAAGTATACCGCTCCCCCGCTCCCCGCTCCTACTATGGCAACCAGGACTTTAATAGCGTCCTGGCTGCCATAGTAACCTGAAAGCATTTCGAAGACTGATCAGGATCCTGATCAGTCTTCTAATGCTTCAGACGACCTGCGTTCTGATGGATCCAGTGGGATGGAAGTGTCTGCCGGATCCTCAGAACGCAAGTGTGAAAGGACCCTTATTTTCATTTTATTTTATTCTTTTTATGTATGTGGATCCACCATATTAATACACTTGATTAAGTTTTACTGTTACTCGAGAACTACTAGTCATTTGGTTTACTGTATACTGGAGAGCCATAGCAAGTTACTGGATTCATTTACAACCGGTGTCATTGCATTGACTCCATTTCACGAACACAGACTTAGCATTGTGTGTATGCCTTCATAGATTTTATGTATAAGGCAGCGCTTTATTCTGCATGGTTTTCGTGGCAGAAAGTGATTGATTGCTCGACAAAAGATGAATATGTTATTCTATTAAGTCAATCAATACACATTTTTTCTAGTACAAAATTTTCAAAATCCAAATTGTCATTTTTATGCTGATTGTATCAACCAAGCAGAGACTGAAGCCACTGGTTTCTAAAGCTTCGAATAGATCCGGTTATACGGTAATTGGAAGTAAAGATGTAGGTAACAACATGGATTTTATAATATCTTAGCCACTGATACCAGGAGAGGATGGAGACTAGGCCCAGACTCATGAGACCTGGATCTGGCCTACACGCATGGAAAGTTTAATTATGCTTGTATTACATACATTCCGGGCTGCCATCAGGGTGGTATCTATGTGGTACTCCTTTAAGGCACCCAAGCAAATATAAGACCCAAAATTACTACTAGACTGCCACTCACGAAGACCCAACTTATGTAATTACACAGGGCCTAATTACTATTCTCCAACTGCCCCCCCCCCCCATTGGACCCGATAACTAAATGCTTGATATTTCTGATTGCTGACCTGCATACTGTGAAACCACTATGAAATGACCAACCAAAATGGTATTGAAAAATGGTCTTCTAGAAAGGTGGTCCTCTCAAAGATGATGTCCAGTAAACATAACAGTGGTGTACCTCTAATAGAGGTAGACCATGGAGCTGCTATGGGGCCCTTGAGAGGAGGGGGCCCCAGAGTGGATGGAAGGTGCCACCTCCTGATTATAACGCTACAACAATGGCTGCTGCTTATTTTTTAAAACATTTTTAACCCCTTGACAATATGTGCCATACATTTACGGTGGATGTCATCTCTTTAAAGATGGCGCCTGCTTTGGAGTGGAGTGGTTGCCGTAGCTGCTGGGTGACTGCTGTTTCACACAGCAGACAACCAGGGCTGTTTTCTACAATCGGCGATAAAGATCACAGACATTTAACCCCTCGGGTTGCGTGGTCATTAATAACTTTATTATTTTTCAGTTGAAGTAGCTTTATAACAGCCTATATCTTGTGGAAAGAGTTTAAAGGGGATAGGCCAAGTTATTAGCATAAAGAGTAACTAAACCTTTGAATGAAATTTTAATATGATGTCCTTAAAAAAAACTTTTTACAATATATTTTATTTATTAATTTTGTATTTCCTACCTAAAGCTTGCCTACCTGTGCGCTTAAAACCCAGTACTCCGTACACCGCTGACAGCTCAGCAGTGTACAGAGAAAGGACTGTGAAGTTTATGAATGGGCAGCAGCAGCGCAGGGAGTACGGGCAGGAGCGCACATTGCTGCCCATGCTCGCCGGACAATTACCAACTCCTGGCATAGCACATGGGTACCCTGTACCCATGTACTATGCCAGGATTAGCTGAGCGGAGCAGGTTCCTGCTTCTGCTTACTCTACTAAGCTAATTGCTGACATGCAGTTCTCTTAGTGTACGAAGAACTGAGTACGGAGAACTGCCGTAGGTATGAAAAACACTAAGAAAAATACAAAATTAATAAATAAATTATATTAGAAAAAGTTTTTTCAGGGCATTAGGGACATCATATTAAAATTTTATTCAAAGGTTTAGTTACTCTTTAATCTCTGGAACCCTCACCACATACAAAAACAGGGGCCCTGTTCCCCAAAATGAATGGAGCAGAAGGTTTCACATTACCGCTGCTGCTCAATTAATATTCTATGGGACTGTCAGAGTAAGGTAGGGAAACAGGACAGCCATTCTCATGATAGGTGGGATTCCCAGTGAATGAACCCCCACTGGCAAGACCCAAACAAAACATTGATTCATGGCAGAAAAAAAATTCTGTCATTGTTTTTACATTATAACTTGGAAACGGTGGCTCACTCTGGGCAAATTATGGTTATGGTGCTGCAAACCCAAAATGGAGGGACACCCACCCTCTAATTGTAAATATCATAAAAAAGGACCAGATTAATGGGTGAGCACTCTACATTTGGTCTCAATAATGAACAGTTTAATCAAACATCTTAAAATCGAATTATTATATCATAAAAACAAAAATAAAATAGACTTCACATAAATTATGTATAGAAATCGCAGGTATGAATAGTCTCTTGTGTCCGACAACAAGTACAGTACGTTGTAGGGAATTCTGTGTTCCAACAGAGTAGCAAAGCAGTAAAGTTGGTACTTTATGGTAGTTTGCGGTTGGGTTATATATATATATATATATCCAGTCTAATCGCTGGTTTACTAGCAGGCGCTAAAAGGTAAGTTTTCACTCCATGTGGTATTGCACATATAGTTAAGTTCTTTATGATTCTATATTGTAGCTGTCAGTGGATGTTATGGCAAATTATATGTTGCGTTCAACTGTAGTCACTCTTGTGCCAGTAATTTACAGTCTCACATAGACTAGTTCCTCTTACCTTCCTTTTATTCTTTTTGTGCCTCTTTTCGGTGTGGCGAGAGTCAGGCGGCACGGGACAAAGCCGGCATCTCGCTACGTACTCCTCGAGCCAACTTACCCGAGATCTCACGAGAGTTGGAGCGATGTCTCGGTTTTACCTGGATCACGTGACTTTCGTCCAACGTAATAGAAAAAGAGAGTATCTGTCTAAATTCTTAGTATTGGTTATGATCGTTGAGGCCTTACTTTCGTTCAATTGTACAGCATGGCCCTGCTTAATGTTGCAGAGGTATTTCCAATCAGGTGTGCGATCCAGCCCATTGATTCATGGCAGAAAAAAATTCTGTCATTGTTTTTACATTGTTCACTGTGTGTATAAGTATTCAATTTATTCTACAGGTCATTGTGATTGTGGCGGAAAAAAAAACATGCATTTTTTAAATGAATTTAAAGGGGTTTTCTGAGACTTTAATATTGATGGCCTATTCTCAGGATAAGTCATCAATATCTGATTGGTGGAGGTCAGACTCAAGCCACCCCCGTCTACCAGCTGTTACAAGAGGCTGTGGCACTCCAATGAGCACTGCCGGTTCTTCCCAGGACAATGACATCACGTTCAATGGTCACATGGTCGATGTAATGCTCAGTTTTATTCAAGTGAATATGCAAAACCCCTGGAAAACTCCTCTGATCACTTCTATAATCCTAGTAGGCTTACAGATGTGGCAAGCCTGAGGGTCCCGGTTGCAGTTTGTTCGCATTGAAGGAGTACCAACACTATTAGAGAGGGGGATCCCTGCTGTGGTTGTCAATGACTTCAGTATCTAAAAGGTTAAACAGCCAGACTAGTTATTATTTTAGATCTCAGGCCTTGCAACAGGTCGTCGACTGTATATTCCCTGCTGCTGATGACATGAGGGGAGAAGCTGTGCTAAATTCAGAGAAATAAAACTGAGCTCTCATCAATCAATGTACATGCAATTTAGGCATTATGATATGAAAAAGCTTACAGAACCCCCATAATTCCCTGGAGCTGACGTCACATGCCAGTAATATTGAACTGTAAGTACTCTCGCAGCTCCAGTACCTGGATGTATTACTTATTGTAGTGCCGCATCTATTTCCCTTGTTGGCACCAGACTGTCTGAATCTATGATTCTCTAGAATTGATCGCTTCTTTCGTTGGGGTTGCCTAGCAACCAATGCTCTCACGCTTCCTGTCATCTTGCTTGGGATTTCCCTATATTGCTTCTTAATATCTAAATATAAACATCTCCGGTTCACAACGAAGACAGATGTGACAGTTTAACCTGCAGAAAGAATGAGGTAACCGTAACCTGATATCTCATCTATTACTGATCCTGTACATTGACAAAAGCATTTAAGGTCAAGCCATATAAAGCAGAAAATGAGAGGGATAATGCAACGTGCTTTCCTTCTTATCCATACCATCCTTTAGTAGGTGATCTGAACAAATGCGAGCTATTGGCATACATTATATGGCTGGTTTTATATTAGAAAGGATTGGGGTAGGGAGGATTTCACAACTCCTGACAATGTGGCACCCAACCAGAAAAGGTTGTGCACCCATGCTCTCGGAATAGTCTCAGTTCAGAGGTGGCTGACCCAGGACATACCCGTGCATGGCACTAAGGGGACAGGACTGGAAGAGGTAGAGTTTGTACAATACTATATTCAATCAATAGATCAGAGCAGGAGGTACAGGGTCAATATGGTAATCAGGCAATAGTTTAGGCCAGAAGGAACATAGTCAACAGAGTGATCAGGCAGAGGTCAGGACAGGTGGCACAGGGTTAATATGGTAAACAGGCAAAGGTCGGGCATAGAAGGACAGAACAATATAGTAGTGCATGTTTGCAGGGACTAGACGCACATGGACTTCCTCATAGGAAGGTGCCATATATACACCAAGGAACGCTGCCATAGGCTGGGGAGAGAGACAGTCTGTGTTTAATAGCCAGGAGGAGCACATATGCCTCATGGGAGCATACACCAGTCAGAGCAGGAGGAAGGAGATGGAGACGACTGCAACTGGCCTGGAGTGAGGTTAACCAGGAGGGGTGAGTTGTGCCTAAAGGGAGACAGGAGATGCGGAGGACACAGACCGTCAGCATCACAAAGTGACAGACAACCAGACAATATCTTTGTATGCCAATTTCATGTTTAGCTGTTTAGGGGTAGTCTGTGATCATGGCTCCATGCTATGATATGAAATCAAATCCAGCACTGCTAGGGAACATAATATAAATATTGGGCGGGATGGATATCCATGGAATTAAATGGGATGCTTTCTTTCTGAACCAGAGCCCAAAGTGTTCATTCGGATATGTCTAGTATTGCAGCTCAGCTCCCTAAAGTGAATTTGACTGAGCAGCAATGTCACACACAACTGGAGATGAGCGAATCGATGTTGACGAAAGTGAAATCCGATCCGAATTTCAGGAAAAATTCGATTTGCACCGAATCCGAATTTCCTCACGCTTCGTGGTAAGGAATCACATTTTTTAAAATAGCTGCTGCACATGTTAGGACATGGGAATAAGGGATCACCCACAATGCCATGCATGCAGCCAATCAGCAGTCAGCCTACGTCTGTCACAGCCCTATAAATAGCCTCAGCCATTTTGGATTCTGCCATTTTCCAGTATGCTTAGTGCAGGAAGAGACATTAGCAGGCGCTAGGGACAGAAAGATTTGAAAACTTTTATTTTGCTGAATAGAAGTTTAGGGAAAGATCATTAGAAGTGTAGGGAATTGGATAGGGAGGAATTAATCTGCAGTATTGAAGCAGAAAAGGATCCAATAGGGGATTTTATGGGTAATAGGAACAATCCTATTACACCTTGCTGCACTGACTACGGATCCAAATTGCCATTATACTGCTGCTTTCAGGTTTGCAATAGATGATACCTCTGTAATTCCAGCAAACCTTGCTTGTTATTGGGGTGCAAGTGTTGTTTGATACAGCCATTAACAGGGTGTATTACTAGGGAATATTTATACGTCTTATTAGGACTTGTGCAGTGCAGTTATATGTTCTAAAGCCTTTTTTGTTGTGTATTAGTGGCAAAAAAAAGTATTATTTGCCATTCAGCTGTACAGTTATATGTTCTAAAGCCTTTTTTGGTGTGTATTAGTAGTGATGTCCCGAACTATTCGCTGGCAAATGGTTCCCGGCGAACATAGCTTATTCACGTTCGCCATGGCTGGCGAACATATGCGATGTTCGCGTTCGCCCCTACACTTTATCATTGAGCAAACTTTGACCCTGTACCTCACAGTCAGCAGACACATTCCAGCCAATCAGCAGCAAACCCTGCCTCCCAGACCCTCCCACCTCCTATCAAAAAGCAAGGACGGCATCCATCTTAGATTCATTCTGAAGCTGCAGTTGTAGTTGTAATCACAATGCGATTAATATAACCTGTATTAATCGCATTGCGAATTCAGCTTAGAACTGGGTTCCTAATGGTTGTATTGCTAGAATATAACGAAGATTGAGAATATAGAATACAGAAGACATGCCAAAATTCCATTCACGTGTCATCTCTGTTTTGGATCCACTCCTGTTTTTTTGAGCTTTAGTAATACTGATGGATTACTGACCAAATGCTGACCGATTGAAGGCGGATGCTCAACAGATAGGGTCCGTTTTTCGGGTGTTTATTGTTCTGACGGATCAGAGTAAGGGCAAAATAATTAGTGACGTCAACACAAACTTACTGCTGACCCTCTCCACTCTGTCAAGGGGCCTCTACTTGTATAAGCGTTTAATAGAACAGGTTCTGTAGAGATCTATGTGGAATCAGCTGACAACGGTGTAAAAGGATTGCTCTCTTTCACGTACAGTAGGATTTTGGGCCTCTAATCCCTAAGGGAACTAACATTGACCGGTAAGCCTTAGGTCATACTTGAGTTATTTGGTCAGTTTTGGCCCGTACCTGCCCAAATAAGTGAAGTGTGCAGTGATTCTAAGAGAGACGCCTGTCATGTGCGTGTCATACTGACTCACAGTATTGTTTCACTTCCACAGCAGACTCCCTATGCGTGTTACTGAAAGGCACAGTTTTCTACACCACTATACAGACTCTCTGCAGCCAGGAAATGTCTGTGTTTTAACACGATTTGCCGCAAATAAATTCAGATCAAATCAAATCTTTTCGGAAAATTCAGCGAACCGGACAAATTGAGTTTTTGAGAAATTCGCTCATCTCTACACACAACCTATGGACGAGCATGGCACTGTTCATGTAGAGAGCTGGCATGTTTTTTTAATCTTGTACAACCTCCTTAAAGAGGATTCTCTGCCATGGACATAAATATTGCATTTGCGCTGCAAATAGCTAGTGAACAAATTATTAAAAACACTTCAAAAGCGATATCAGGCGCACTTAATTCAGTTGCATTTGGTTCTACTGAACCAAGCTAGATCATCACGTCTTTCCATGGTAGGCTAACTGTGATTTAGTGGAGCCCAGGGTGTGCAGATAATACAGCCATTAAAATACAACCACGTTACAGCATCTGAAACCGGCCTAAAGTGCCATTACTGAGACCAAGTTGGGCCTAAACTTTAATACTGCGAGATGGCACTGAAGATCTCCTCAGAAGGTTTTCTGTTGTAAGTAATATGCATTACTTTGTACAATCTTCTTGCACACCATCAGAAGGCAAATTTATTTAGAACCAAACTCGAGGGTCAATTTTTTTTATGGGATGATGAAAAATAACCTATTAGATCTTATTAATGATAGATCCTGTATGCCAGGCATGTCCAAACTGCGGCCCTCCAGCTCTTGCAGAACTACAACTCCCAGCATGCCCTAATAGCTGTAGGTTATCCAGGCATGCTAGGAGTTGTAGTTTTGCAAAAGCTGGAGGGCCGCAGTTTGGACATGCCTGCTGTATGCTCAGTGGTCCCTTAAAGAGGACCTTTCACAGTTTATCAGTTAAAGCTATGTACATTGAGAGCGGCACCCAGGGATGTCCCTGCTCTTACTTGTATCCCTGGGTGCCGCTCCGTTCGTCCTCTGTAGCCCCCGGTACCGGCGCTCCTACTGCTGTAATTTTGCCTGGGGCGGAGACTTCTTCTTCTGCCCTGGGCGTCTTCTTCTCCCAGGGCTGGAGCGCTGGCAAATCGCAGCGCTCAGCTCATATCCTGAATATGAGCTGAGCGCTGCGATGACAGCGCTCCAGCCCTGGGAGAAGGAGACGCCAGGGCAGAAGAAGAAGTCTCCGCCCCAGGCAAAATTACAGCAGTAGGAGCGCCGGTACCGGGGGCTACAGAGGACGAACGGAGCGGCACCCAGGGATACAAGTAAGTGCAGGGACATCCCTGGGTGCCGCTCTCAATGTACATAGCTTTAACTGATAAACTGTGGACCAGTGAAAGGTCCTCTTTAAGTTACAATGCACTCATAATACAATATTTGCAACATACAAGGATCTTTTCTGGGCCATCATAACTTGACACCATAAACACCATACAATATCTCAGACATTGCTGATCTGTGGTTCATGTGATTGACTGGAAGATCCAACCAATCAATATGGTCATTTCACTGATAAAACACCTGCACTGGCTGTCTAGTAGCATCTTTGTACAGTACAATGCGACACTGTTGGTCTGATTCTCCACTTTGTAAAGTACTAAATATTACTACAATACATTATTATAGTCCAATACATTAACACTAGTGTTGAGCAAATTGAAGTTCACAAAGTGGACTTCGATTGGAATTTCAGGAAGAATTAGATTTTCTTACATAGCTGAATTTCCTCGTGCTTCGTGGTAACGATTTTCCCTGAAAGGGCGATAAAATTTTGCTAAAAATCATACTTGCCTCATCAATTTGGGCAAAAAGAGGCCACCGTGGCCATCTTGCTTGAAGATCCCGCGCAAAATCTCGTGCACGGTGACACATGATGTCACCACTTCGGCTGACGTGATGGCGTCATCATTCAAGATTTCACGCTAGATTTTCATGCAAGATGGCCGTGGTGGCATCTTTGTGATCTAATGGATGAGGTAAGCACAATTAATTTTTTTTTTTAAATTAGCAAATACCAGAATGCTTTAATATGGATCTCAGATGCCACGATCAGCGATGAACGTGCTTGTCATTACACCTGTTTTTTACAAAGAAATGTGCCTCGTGACAAAGTAATTAGTCACAAAGCAATTTTTTTTTTTAATTCAGCGAAGCAGCCAAATTGAATTTTAGAGAAATTTGCTCATCTTTAATTTTATATTAAAAATGAATCCAAGTGTATGTCAACTATCTGCCTTTTAAGGTCCTCCAACAACTCATCTGTCCTAACTAGTTGTTCTGGTTACTTAAATTCCTCCCTTTACAAAAACAAAGAGTCTGCATAACTGCTGATCAATTCAATATTAGGATCTGTTTTGGGAACATTTTTTTTTTCAAAATTGCTAAAACGTAGACAGTAGAAGCACTCTTTAGTTTGTACTAAGATATTGTCATATAGTTTTCTACCTCCCTCCCCACAACAGACCTCCCTTCTCATTCCCTGCAGTAGAGCTCCCTCACTGCAGGAGAGCTCCATCCTCCCTCACTTCAGGAGAGCTCCTTCCTCCCTCCCTGCAGTAGAGATTCTTCCTTCCTCCCTGCAGTAGAGATTCTTACCTCCCTCACTACAGTAGAGCTTCATTCTGTCTCCCTGAAGTAAAGCTTCCTCCTCCCTCACTTCAGTAGAGTTCCTTTCTCCTTCCCTGTAGTAGAGTTCTATCCTCCATCCATGCAGTATAGCTACCCCCTCTCTCACTGCAGAAATATTCACTTTTCTTTCCCTTCAGTACAGCTCTATCCTCCTTCCACGAAGTAAAGGTTCCTTCTCTCTTAGTGCAGTAAAGCTCACTTCTCCTTCACTGCAGTAAACCTCCCTTCCCTGCAGTAGAGCCCCCTCCTCCCTCTTTGCAGTAGAGCTTTCTCCTTCCTCACTATAGTAAAGCTCCCTCCTCCTTTACTGTAGTAGAGCTTTCTTCTCGTCTACTGCAGTAGAGCTGCATCCTCTTTCCCTGCAGTAGAGCTTCATACTCCCTCCCTGCAGCAGAGCTCCCTACTCTCTCCCTGCAGCAGAGCTCCCTACTTTCTCACTGCAGTAGAGCTTTCTTTACATTCTCCGCAATAGAGCTCCATCCACCCTCTGTGCAGTAGAGCTCTCTCCCAGCAATACAGCGCCCCCGGCAATAGAGGTCCCTCCTTCCTCACTGCAGTAGAGCTCCTTCTTCCCTTCTTGTGGAAGAGCTCTCTCAAAGAAGCCAAGTATTGATGCAACCCAATGCTTCCTGCTCTCGGAGAAGATGGGCTAGAATATTCAAACATCAGATTTATATTTTGGAAAAGAAAAGTATTTTTGTGATATGGGTTAGATTTGTACTGAACGCTAAAATGCCAAAGTTTCTGTTTAAGGTGACCACAAATTTTGGATTGTTCTCAACAGAACTACAGGACCTGCTGGTGTTCTTATACTAGTGGGGATAATGGCTACCATCAGGGAAAGGAAGGATCAAGACAGGATGGATATTACGTCTTCCACAAAAAGTAAGTGTCTTTCCCCTCACCAATGACTGTGATTATTGACCATACCCAGCTTTAGGAAACAATAAAAAAAAAATCTCAGAATAGCCAGATCTGAAGGGCACATGCAGGTTGGAGATAACCGGTAAGGGTCCACCTTGGCTTCATTTGGAATTGAAGGGCACGATTGGTGAATAAAAAATAAAAAAAGAGTTCACATCAGTGTGCAGCCTTCAGTTTCCGCTTTAAAAATCTTCCTCTGAACAGAAACCTAACTAACCCCATTATAGTCTATGGGGTCCGTAGGCTCCATTCTATTCAGTTATGTTCCGAATCCGTTCTTTCCGTTCTGCTTCTATAATGGAAAAGAAGAACAGAAAGGCTGAATGCTGACGTGAACTCAGCCTAAAGAGGGTAGAGCACCTAGTTACAGAGAGTGAGAGCACATAGAGCAATTTAATTTTGAAACCACTACCTTGGGAACCAAGAGAGTTTTTCTCCCTGGGCTCAAGCGGTTACCCCCAAGGTAATGTTTTGTGCATGAACCCTTTTGCACAGAAAATAGGGTAGCATGAGGGCTGTAATGTCTAACTAAAGGTTAGTATGTCTTTGGAGTGTGGGAGGACACCGGAGTACCCAGAGGAAACCCATGCAAACACAGGGAGAACATACAAACTCCTTGCAGATGTTGTCCTTGGTCAGATTAGAGAAGTGCTTCTCAATTATTTTCTGTCATGCCCCCCCTAGGAAGAAGAAAACATTTCGCGCCCCCCCCCCCGCGCGACTGTAAATAGTTATAAGTACACCAATCTCCCCACAGACGAGGGCCATTAACACCCCCCCCCATATCATGTGCAGGCTCCATTAACCCCCCTCCCCAATCATGTGCAGGGTCCAGGCTTCCCCCCTCCCCCCAAATCATGTGCAGGCTCTCTTCACCCCCCCCCCTCCCCCCCAAGATCATGTGCAGGCTCCATTAACCCCCCTCCCCAAATCATGTGCAGGCTCCATTAACCCCCTCCCCCCAATCATGTGCAGGCTCCATTAACCCCCTCCCCCAATCATGTGCAGGCTCCACTAACCCCCTCCCCAATCATGTGCAGGGTCCATGCTTCCCCCTCCCCCAAATCATGTGCAGGCTCTCCCCCAAAATCATGTGCAGGCTCCATTAACCCCCTCCCCAAACCATGTGCAGGCTCCATTAACCCCTCCCCCAATCATGTGCAGGCTCCATTAACCCCCTCCCCAAATCATGTGCAGGCTCCATTAACCCCCTCCCCCAAAATCATGTGCAGGCTCCATTAACCCCCCTCCTAAATAATGTGCAGGCTCCATTAACCCCCTCCCCAAATCATGTGCAGGCTCCATTAACCCCCTCCCCAATCATGTGCAGGCTCCATTAACCCCCTCCCCAATCATGTGCAGGCTACATTAACCCCCTCCCCCACAATACTTACCTCCTGGAAGTGCTGGATGCAGGCCTCTTCCGGCCTGTGTCCCGCTCTGCACTCTGCTCAGGCGGCGCGATGACGTCATCGCGCCGCCTGAACCGCTCTGATAGGCTGCCGGTACAAGGCCCGCAGCCTATCAGAGGAGCAGGGGAGGGAGACGCCTCTCCCTCCACTGCCGCACAGCACAGCGATCTGTGTCGCTGTCCAGAGGACGGCGATACAGATCACTATGGAGATGAACGCTTCCACAGTGGAAGCGTTCATCTCCTGTGACCTGGAGCCCCCCTTTACGGAGCCTCGCGCCCCCCCTGGGCCCCACTATTTGAGAAACACTGGATTAGAGCCACTGATCTCAGCTATACAAGTCACCAGTGCTAACCGCTGAGCCACCGTGCTGTCCATACATCAAGCTACAATACAGGTTTTGATGGGGCACAACAGAATTTTTTTTGCAGGACTCCCTTGGTTGAGAAGTTTAAGAACTTTTTTTTTTTCAAATTTTTGAATTGGATTGGCACATCTGCTTTTTGGCTTTAGCCCATTCCTATTTTGCATGCATGGTATAGATGCCTAATTTCTCTTTTCAGTGATGCAAATGGAAAAATCCTGTTATATATTTATCCGTGTTTTATGCCAAAATATCTGGAATATTAGAAAAAAATATTAACTTGAAATATTTTTCTCACCAACTGCCAAGATTCTGTCAATTTTGTGCCAGCAGAAGGTCATACGTTCTTTCTTTATCAGCTGGAAGAGGATTTATAGGATGGTGTCGCTGGTTTTAAATAAAACATCTGCTATGATGACTCACAGTTAAATGCTTCCAGGTACATTGATAACTTACATTAAAGAGCACGGTGGAGAGAGATGAAGCCTCGCATACACACATGCACTGCAGTAAGGGATATTAGAGGGAGACATAAGCCTCGGGAAACTCGAAGGAATAATGAGTAATACATTCTGTATGACTCAACATCTTGATTGGCGACATGGCCCAGACTGACTTAGTTTGTGCTGGATGAAATTGTGAAGGAGGAATTAATCATTCATATGGCTATTTATAGGCGTCTTATACATTAATTTACATCTGTACATTTGAACACGGAAGATTCTGTATTGCTTTTGCATCAAAGTTTTACCAGACGAATGCAGAAAGTTTTTTTTTTTTTTTACATAGTAAAATGCATGGTGTCTTTTTTGTATATTTTTAAAAGAATATTAGGAGTGTTAAAATACACCCTACTTTATGGATGCTCAATTTTGGAAAAAATGGCACTGACCCCCAAAATGACAGAAAGCAAACTATTGTGTATGTAGACATTTTCTTAAAAAAATAGAAAAATGAGGTACCTGCATATTAGGCTCCTGCCAAAAAAGCATATAAACACGCAATAAAAAATGCAATAAAAAATCCTTCCATATGGTCTCCTTCAAAGTGAATGTCCACCCTGGAACTACATTTTATTTAATCTATGTTAATCAAAATTCTGCACTGATTATTATACATTTATAGTGATTGGACTGAGGTGCCTGGGGCCCACCAGTAAAATTCATTCTTGAGGCCCACTGTATAGCTACATGCGAATAGTACGAGGCTACTCAGCGACGGCAGTAGCAACATGCTCCAGATGACTGATTATAGGGGTCACAACTTTGAGAAAGTGAGTCCCTGAGGAAAGAGGATACTGGCTGGCCTATCTCTCTGCCTAGTCTTCTTCAGCAATTGATGCATGTATAATAATAATCTAGCTACGGCTACTTTCACACTGGCGTTTTTGGGTCCGCTTGTGAGATTCGTTTCAGGGCTCTCACAAGCGGTCCAAAACGCATCAGTTTTGCTCCAATGCATTCTGAATGGATAAGGATCTGTTCAGAATGCATCAGTTTGGCTCCGTTCAGTCTCCATTCCGCTCTGGAGGCGGACACCAAAACGCTGCTTGCAGCGTTTTGGTGTCCGTCTGATGGAACTGAGCCAAACGGATCCGTCCTGACATACAATGTAAGTCAATGGGGACGGATCCGTTTTCAATGATACAATATGACACAACAGAAAACGGATCCGTCTTGAACACCATTGAAAGTCAATGGGGGACAGATCCGTTTTGCCTATGTTCATGATAATACAAACGCATCCGTTCTGAACGGATGCATGCGGTTGTATTATCAGTGCGAATCCGTCTGTGCAGATACATGACGGATCCGCACAAGACGCCAGTGTGAAAGTAGCCTACTTCGTTAAATCTACCCAGTTTTTTTTATATGGACAAAGGCTGGTTGGAATCATATGCACTGCCAATCTATGTGTAGTGCAGTTAATGTACTATGCCATGTGCCACTCGTTCAGGGGGAGAGGTCTGGAGGCCCACCTTGCTCAAGGCCCACTGGTGGATTCACCTATTCCCCTGCGGGCCAGTCCCAGCCTGATTGGAGCCATGGGAGTAACGACCAGGGTAGCAGGCATAGCAGCTTCTATAGAGCCCCAATAACTTAGTGAACCCATCTTCAGTCAGGCATATGTACTGTTACTGATGTATATGGACAATGTTTTTCTGTGTTATTTCTGTGCTGTGACATCACTAATTCACTTCTGTACCTCACCATGCATATTATTATACTATTGTGATATCACAGTGAGCCTTATTGCTGTACTATGACGTCATTGTGCACATTATTACTGTGCTGTATCTTCACTGTGACATAATCCCGTGATTGTGACATCAGTGTGTGCATTAGGAAAACCAACATAATCATTAACCCATTCTAAGTTTTGGATACCTGCAGCCACCACTAGAGGGAGCTTACTGCACACTCCATACTGTGAACTCAATGATAAGACAGTATGCAGTAAACTGCTGCTCCCTCTTGTGGAGGTGGCAGGTAGGATTGTTAACTTTTCAGCCGATTACCATGTTTAGTAAATACTTGCATTCCCCGTATAATAATAATAATAATAATAATAATAATAATAATACGGGGAATGCAAGTATTTACCAAACATGGTAATAATTATGAATAAATACATAACTTGAATATTTGTAAATAAATATCTGTATTACCAGTCCGCTTGTGTTCCTACTATCAGCACCATTTGGACTGTGCCACCAACTGACAGCACCCCATGGTCAGTTATTTCATAAATTTCTTAGAGGAATAATATAGGAGTGGCACAGTGCATAGAAGAGATGCTCCAGAATTGCTATGTCATGAAGAATGCAAGTGTTGTATTACTAGAACAGGCATGTCAGGAAAGCACAGTGTCTGCTAATGGGAATTTTATTATACAGAGAGGAAGGTGGATTTTACTGTATTCAAAACAGTCTTGATTTATCGTTCATTATCTTCTCTTCTGCACTTGGGATCTCCTAGTAGAGAAGCAAAAGGCATAGAGAGGCAATATATAACTCCATACTACATAAAAGTACCAACACCACATACAGTATGACTGAGATAGTGAGACCTACTGTAGCACGTACTGTATTCTGGATATTTCCTCTTGGAGATCCAAATTGCACAAACATCTAAACTGCATAAAATCATAGTAAGTATCAGTAAATCTGCACCACGCATGGTTGTAGAGAGAGTTGATTCTGACAACCAGGGGTGCACCTAGCCTTTCGCTGGCTGAGACGAAAACTGAAATAGCGACCCCCCCCATGCCAATTTCTTAACCTAATTCCTTTGCCACAATGAAAGCAGTCATTACCCATGGCCCTTACGTTGCCCCCTCTTGCCCTTTCTTGGTGTTGCCTCACCTGGCCTCATTGCTCCACCCCAATAAGAGTGACGTCTTATAACAGCCACATTGTTTTCCGGTGAAGTGCGGTAATAAATTCTATCCAGATAATGGCGTATGCACGTAGTTGTATTGACATATGTATAGATGTGTTCATATAGCTGTACCGATGTCACTCGGAGTGACCATTTAAATTGATTGGGTTTGTTCACACAGGCGATTTTCGGCAATAACCTTTGGTCTGTGCAGAGAAGCTTGCAGCATGCTCTGACTTTGATGAATTATAATTAGTGTTGAGCGAATTGAAGTTAACGAAGTGGAATATGATCCAAATTTCAGGAAAAAATGTATTCACCATGAATATGAATTTCTTGGCACTGCCAGAATTGGCAGTTAAAAAAAACCCAACATACTCAAGTCATCCATTTGATCACAGAGAGGCCGTCAAGGCCATCTTGATTTAACTAAATGTGCCAATACTCGTAGTGACATTACACGTCAGCACTCGTCAGAACTGGCACATTTTCTTCAATCAAGATGGCCACGATGGCATCTCCGTGATCAAATGGATGTGGTGAATATGTACTTTTTTAGTTTTAACCCCTGATTACAGAAAAAAGATGCACCACATGGATAAGCAACTGACAACACTGGCTAATCCCTCACTAGGATGTTAAAAGCTGAGAGATTCGCCAATATTTCCAATCAGGAACATATCGGAGCCCCTTCAAACACCACGTCACGGTATCTCAGCATGACATGGGGTCCTACCACTAGACTACCTATGGTGTGTGAACAAGGTCTGAAAAGGTATTAAGCAGCCTACAGCCCCCTCCCACTCACCTGCATTGCAGGACCAACAATGCAATGGGGAACAAATGAGGCCGCAAGCTACACCTACAACAGACCATGTGACACCGGCTTCCAGGTGCAACAGAATGTTTACCAGCCAAATGCAATGGCACATTCAATACATATAAAACAAAAATCACAGAAATAAACGTGGCCTAAATGGGTGGGACTGCTCCAAACCCCAAACACTGTGGCGTGTTTCTAACTGGGGGGGGGGGCAGTTCCTCCGCATGTGGTTCGCAGCGAACGGCTATCCCCAGCAAAAATTGCATACAATGGAGGATACCGGCGCGAACCACAAGCACCACACAAACATCCTACACAAAACCCCTGATTAGGCTGAATGTGACTCTAAGATGCTGTATTGCGGCATCTGAGGGGTTAAATGATGGGGGGGGGGCGCGATTTCCATTCACTGCCCCCGCTCCTTACAATGGAATATGATTCATTACGAAGTAATTCGGAATGAATCGAAATTCTTGTCGAAGTACGGAGAAGAAGCCGGATCGAATTTTTGAAAACTTTGCTCATCTCTTATAATAATCTTTATGTATATAGCGCCACCATATACCGTGATGCTTTTCAATTCAAAGGGTTCATGTACAAATCAAAAGACATCACAAAATGATAGGGTAATGAACAAAACACTGGGAGTGAGGGCTCTGCTCGCAAGAGCTTACAATCTATTAGGAAGGTAGGGGGGTGACACAAAAGGTAAAGTTGGTTAGTTTACAAAGCGGCTTGGCCACCTATATAATAAATAGAGTTGTACAGGTCAAGCTGCATGAGCTAGTGCATTGGGTGTTGGGATTACTGTCAGAACAAGGTGTTCAGCTCAGGATAAGTGTTGGGGGAAGGGGTTACTAGGGGAAGAGTCAGTTTATCAAACATGATGAGCCTGCCTGAAAAGATGTGTATTTAGGGCACCTTTGACGCTAAGGAAGTTTGGAATTAACCTTAGTGTCCAGGGAAAAGCATTCCATAGAGCAGGTGCAGCTGGAGATAAGTCTTGAAGACAGGAGTGAGAGGTTCGAATTATGGAGGATGTTAGTCTTAGATCAGAACAGAAAGTCGGTGGTTGATGGAAATGTGGGGGGAGATGTATGGAGGTGCAGCACTGTGTAGAGGCTTTGTGGGTGAGAACTTTGAACTGTATTCTGTGGTGGATGGGTAACCAGGGAAGTGACTGGCACAGGCTAGAAGCATTGGTATAAGCAGGGATGCTCCAGCTGTTGCAAAACTACAATTCCCAGCATGCCTAGACAGCCTACAGCTATCAGCCTACAGCAGGGCATGGTGGGAGTTGTAGTTTTGCAACAGCTGGAAGGCTGCAGGTTGAGCATCCCTGGTATAGAGGGTGGACAGATGAGCCTGGCTGCGGCATTTAGGACAGACTGAAGGCTTTTGTGCGAGGAAGACCAATTAGTAAAGAGTTACAGTAGTTAAGACGAGAATGAATCAAAGCACCAGTAAGACTCAAATGAATGTGTCTATGTAAAAAATTTGCCACCCATGGACAACTTAAAATCTCCTCCTAGAACACGGATACGTTTCCCCAAATTGGAGGTGGCACCCAAACTGTATGTAACTGCTGCCCAACATCAAAAGCCAGAATAGAAGCATGAGCATGTTAAGGGGCGTAGCTAACGGCTCATGGGCCCTGGTGCAAGAGTTCATCTTGGGCCTCCTTCCTTCACTGCTTTGTGTGTCTTCTTATGCGGCACAAGGTTCTTTGGGCCCCTTCAGGCTCCTGGGCCCGGTAGCGACTGCTACCTCTGCACCCCCTATAGCTACGCCCATGAGCATGTTGTAGAGATGGCGGGCAAGTGATTAGGCGGGAACTAAAAGCAGCGGGGTTGGAGATGATCTACAGTCAACCAGAGCAGGTGTTCTTTTTTTTTTTTCTACCTACATGCCATGCCCAGAAATCCACAATTGTTTTAGGGCTCCAATAACTCTAAACAGCATGTGCTATTTTGATGGAATTTTTTTGTTGCAGTTTTTGAAGCCAAAAATAGGAGTGGAATAAACACTAGAAAGAAGTATAACCTTGTCTATATAATTGCGGATTTTGTCGCAGATTTGATACGGTTTTGGCTTCAGTTCTCACCCTTCCATTGGAAAGGGTAAAATCTGCATCTAAAACCGCAAACATAATTGACACTCTATTTATGTTAAAATCTGCAAGGCAGGTCAATTTCCTCATGGAAAAAAATCTGCAACGTGTACATGAGATTTATGTACCCTCATACACTTTGCTGGTACTGTAATACACAGTGATTTTTCCATACTTAAATCCGTGCGGAAAAAACGCCCGTATTCCGCAATGTGTGCAGGTGGCCTAAGGGTTTATATCCACACAAGAAGGAAAAAAGCAGCGCCCTGTCAGAGGTGCGTCCCCCTTACCATGGGAACGCCTCAGGTTTAGAATATACCATCGGATCAGAGTTTTCTCCAATCCGATGGTATAGTCTAACTTCAATCCGTCGCTGCACGGGATCTAAAGGGAGCACGCACGCACCTAGCCTGACTGCCTGTACGTCCTCCGTCTTCTCTAGGAGGAAACACAGAGACGGAGAACACATAGCAACAGTATTTTCGGCGCAGGTATTATTAGCCAGGAGAGGGAACAAAAATGCAGAAATTGAGAGTTATTGTATACACAGATAAAAGTTTAAACAGGGGCACCGATATTAATCAGCCACATCCTATGCTATAAAAAATAAATAAATAAATTGACAGTTATCCTTTAACGTAAGCCAACCAATAGCTGGTATAGAGCTAGACAAAAGTGTCTATCGCTGCACCAGATTTACCATCCAGCCTGATCCATTGTGATAAATCTGGTGCAGCTTGTCTAAGCTAACGCCATCTATCGGCGTAAGAGATGTTCGAATCACACTTTTTATAGTACGGCCACACCGTCAGGTTTCTGCATGCAGTTTTGGAAGCCAAAATCAAGAGTGGATCTGAAAAGGAAAGTATAAAGGACAGGTACGACTTCTATTTTTAGAATTCATTCTTGTTTTTGGCTTCCAAAACTGCATTCAGAAACCTGACCGTGTGGCCGCACCCTTACTGTGACCATTATTATAAATAGAGTTGAGCGAACCTGCCTTTTCGCGGGTTCGAGTTCAGGTTCGGGGTTGAAGTTAATTACGTAATGGATTCCATTCTCACGGAATCCAACACATAATTAAATGCCGGCATGCCGAGTGTATGGCCAGCTCCGAGGGTTCCGTTCTGCAAAACGCAATTTCTCTAAAGGCATTCCGCTTGGCATGCCGACATTGAATTACGTTATGGATTCTGTGAGAATGGAATCCATTACGTAATTCACTTAAACCCCAAACCCGAGCTCGAATCTGCCAAAAGGCAGGTTCTCTCAACTTTAATTATAATACCAGAAATGATAATATTATAGCAATAACACATTACTACAATAGCTACACTGCTAATAGTTGTAATACACGTTTTCTTTTTACTACTGAGTCTTCACAGATATGATTTCTTGCAATGCGAGGGTTAAAGTGGAGCTTCCCTTTTCAGGTCATTAAGCAACCACGTACTATTATAACTGAGCATCTGGCCTTATGTCACCGGAAATGTTAGTGAAGCAGATAGCTCTTGCAGAAGTTTACCTTTAAATAGGATATCATTTAAGTGCACGCACTTTTCAGTCAGGAAGCTGGTCGCTGAGTCAATAACAAATACATTTTGGTTTTCGATATGTGTGTGCACTTCTAAATGGTGGAAAGAGATGATTCATAATTTCCATTAAGAGGAGAGACCTGGCTGTGGCTGACAAGCTGCCAAGTTTGGTCTTACAAATATTGTAAATGAATGTTTTCTGTATAAAAGCCCTTCATGTGCCGGGCATTGTCTGCAAGAACAAAATGTTCAAGGGACCCTCTGGAGGTGGGGCAATTTACAAAACTGGAACAACAAAAAAAAAAATGTACAGAATAAAACGAAAGGGCAGTAAATGACCAACCCCTGGGGCTCGGCTGTAAGGTTGGAGATTGCCCTCTCCTGCCGTTTATAAGTAGGCTTCCCATCATTTTATTATTCCTTGTATTGTTTAATAGAAATCTTTCAATGTCAAACTAGCCTGCAAATATACAGTGCATTCTGAAAGTCTTCAGACCCTTTCACTTTTGTCACATTTTGTTATGTTAAGACCTTGTGCCAAAAAAAAAAAAACATTTTCCCAATCTCAGTACTCCATTATGAGAATCTGAAAACATAATTTTCTAAAAATTGTCAATTTATTGATAAGAAAAAATTAAAACCTTACATTAAACAATAAATGTAATCAGGGCACTCATTCACCCTTCACACATGGAACATACACTTGCTCACAAATATCTCAATGTATACCAATTTAATAGAAATACAATACAAATAGCAAAAAAAAATATAAAAAAATATAGACTATCCATACAGAAGTCCATAAATGGCCATATCCATTAAAAAAATCATATCAGTGACCTAATTGCTTCTTCCACTATATAGGTCTAAAAACTTAATCCACAGTGTAAAAAAGTCATAGGGCCAGTAAAAAAATCCCAATCTTCAAGTATTAGTTTATGCGGAATTTCATGAAAAGCAATTGCTTGATCAATATAGTATTATATAAACAGTCAATTCCTTGTATTATTGCCAAAGGACCGCATCAACTCAGTCTCACGGACCGAAATATTCTCTTGGTAATTTTATGGGCTGAGACAATAATTAATCAGTTTCATAAACTGGGATAGTGACTCGACAGGTGTTAAACCGGTACTTTACCGCGTTTCGGGGCTATTATACCGCTGAATACCACTGAAGAAGGGGCCGGTATAATAGCCCCGAAAAGCTTTAGCCATTGGCTATAATATATTAAACAGGAGATTGTATAACTCTTCTGTCTATCCATTGCAATAATTGGAACCCCGCTTCCAGCGCTTTCCGTGTCCAGAAGAATCTAACCAATCGGACGCTCCTGCCACCATCACGTGGGACGCCACGTAGCGATGGTAGGATCATGTGGGACGCAGCGGCAGGTCCTGGCAGGTAAAAGCTACGGGGAGTGCAGATGGAAGGAAGCCGGACTCTGAGCAAGATATGAAGAGTTGTAAAGTACTGGTTCAACATATGTCAAGGCACTATCCCAGTTTATGAAACTGATTAATTATTGTCTCAGCCCATAAAATTGCCAAGAGATTATTTTGGTACGTGAGACTGAGTTGATGCGGTCCTTTGGCAATAATACAAGGAATTGACAGTCTATATAATATTATATTGATCAAGCAATTGCTTTTCATGAAATTCAGCATAAACTAATACTTGAAGACTGGGATTTTTTTTTACTGGCCCTAAGACTTTTTTACACTGTGGATGAAGTTTTTAGACCAATATGGTGGAAGAAGCAATTAGGTCACTGATATGATTTTTTTTATGGATATGGCTATTTATGGACCTCTCTATGGATAGTCTATAGTTTTTTATATGTTTTTTGCTATTTGTATTGTATTTCTATTAAATTGGTATACATTGAGATATTTGCGAGCAAGTATTTGTTCCATGCGTGAACAGTGAATGAGTGCCCTCATTACATTTATTGTTCAAATTTTACTTGTTACGGAGCTGGGTGAACCGCGGGAGTGCACCTATTATATAGGTGTGGTGGGTGGAGCCACTGTACAGACCATTTATTGTTTAAAATCTTACATTGACATACGTATTCAGACCCTTTACTCAGGACTTTGTTGAAGCACCTTCAATATTACAGCCTTCAGTCTTTTTTAGCATGATACCACAAGGTTTGCACACCTGGATTTGGGAATTTCAGGTCTCTCTAGAGATGTTTAATTGAGTTCAAGTTAGGGCTTTGGCTGGGCCAGTGACCGAAATTAACAGAGTTGTCCCTAAGCATCTTCTATGTTGTCTTGGCTATGTGCTTAGGGTCATTGTCTTGTTCAGAGGTAAACCTTCAGCCTAGTCAGAGGTCCAGAGAACTCTGAATCAGGATTTCAGTAAGAATATCTCTGTGCTTTGCTCCATTCAGCTTTCCTTCAACCCTGATCAGTTTGCCTGTTTCTTCCCACTGAAAAACCTCATGATTCAGTGTAGGGATGGCTTTGTGCAGGTGATTCCCCCAGATATGACTCTTAGAATGGAGACTAAAAAGTTCAATCTAGGTTTCATCAGACCCCAATCTTGTTTCTCACAGTCTGGGAGTTTTTTAGGTGTTTTTTTTTTGCAAAATCCATCAGTTCTTTCATATGTCTGTTAGGCTAGTTTGACACTAGCGGCAGGATGGATCCGACAGGCTGTTTACCCAACGGAACAGCCTGTCGGATCCATCCTGCCGCTAGTGAACGTGTGCCCCCAGACTACCACTCCAGCCCCATTGACTATAATGGGGGCGGGGCGGAGTTACGGCGTAGGCACTGCAGCGCATGGCGAGAGGCTGCCGGAATAAAACTACGACATGTCCGACATTTATTCAGGCAGCCTCTTGCCGTGCGCTGCCGTGCCTCCGCCGGAACTCCACTCCACCCCCATTATAGCCAATGGGGCCGGAGCGGCAGTCCGGGGGCCGGTGTTCACTAGCGGCAGGACGGATCCGACAGGCTGTTTCGTTGGGTGAACAGCCTGTCGGATCCGTCCTGCCTCTAGTGTAAAACTAGCCTTACTGATGAGAGGCTCATCTTTTATCTGCACACAGGATCTTTGAAGCTCAGTCAGTGATCATTGGGTTTTTGCTCACCTCTGTTACCAAGGCCTTTCTCCCCCAATTACTTAGTTTGGTTGGCAATCAGCTCTAGGAAAAAAACAGTTTGTTCCAAACTTCTTCCACTTAAGAATTATGGAGGCTGCTGTGCTCTTGGGAACTTTCAGTGCAGCAGAAATGTTTTTTTTTACCCTTCTTTAGATCTGTGCCTCCACACAATCCTGTCTCTGGGCTCTAGAGGCAGTTCTTATCTTCTTATGGCTTGGTTGCTCTGATGCATTGTTAGATGTAAGAACTTATATTGAAATTGGTTTATTATTTATTTTAACAGAAGATCACAATATAACAAAATGTGAATAAGTGAAGGTTTTGAAGACTTTCCGAATGCATTGTACCTTGAATTTACTTTTATTATTACATTGCCTAACCCATTAAAGACCAGACCTATTTAAGTCTTAGTTAACAAGCAAATATTTTTTTTCATTTCTATTATCCTCAAATCCCAAGAGTCATAACTTTTTAATGTCTCCATCACCATTAAGGATTTTTTTGGGACAAGTTGTGTTTTTTAATGGAACCATTTTAGGGTACATATACTTGATTGAAATTTTGTTTTTGCTTTTTTAATAGGAATTGAAAAAACTCAGTAATTTCACAATTTTCTGGGCTTTGTTTTTGAGTTTAATTTTTACAAGAGTCGTCATGTAGTATAAATTACATTATCTTTATTTTGCTGGCCAGTTCAATTACAGTGATTCCCCATGTAATAAAAAAAGTACAAGGCAATTTAGTGTATATATTTGTCATGGCTAATTTTGCACTGATTGTTTGAACTGACAAAGAACTTTTATGGCAGCCTGGATCATGGGAGTTGAGGAACCATAGCTGAGAGCTAAGTTACGGTATGCTGGCACAGCCACTACACAGTGGATGGAACCCTCTGCTTCTGGCTCCATCTACTGTTCTGTTTCTGATACAGTAAGGTGCCTAAAACAGCGGTTTGGTAGGGTTCAGCTGAGGAGAGATGATCAATATCTACACGCTGGGAAACATGTTTTAAACAATGAAGCAGAGTTCACACAGTTTGAGAGTAGGTGGGAGGTGATCCATTTAGAATACTCTCTCACCCTCTAGAAAGCAAAAGACTTGTATTAGGTCTCTTTTTATTTCCTCCCCTGTTTTGCTTGTTTGTATGTCATGTCATTTTCTTTTTGTTTTTTGTAAGCACTGCACCTTTTTGTATAAAAGCGTGAACTGTTTAGTCCTTGTATGCTCTCAGAATCCATAGCCTTTCAAAAACGTTTTGCCTCTTTGATAAATGAAAGCAGTGTGTGCTTGTGTGCACTTGTGTGTTAGTGGAGGGGCATCTGGTTGGCTGTAAAGATAGATTGTGGCAGCATGTAATGGGGTGCATGGACTGTGTTTGAGGTGAATTATGCTTAAACTGTAGCCAGAGTGACGGTTGAGTGCAATATTGAATGAGGGGAGACCCCTTACACTCCTGCCTATCACAAATGCTGGGATGGTGTATACATGACACTCAATGTTTTGATGTTTTCATCTGGACCATTTTAATGTACATACAACTCTTTGATCACTTATGATGTTTAAGTGGACCTAACAAAAACATCAATTCTGGCATTATTTTTATTTTTACATAATTCACTATGAGTTGAATAATGTAATCATTTTACAGTTTGGGTCATTACAGACATGGTCAGGCGTGATTTGGTGAGTATCAAGACTCGAGGTTGCCGGGACAACCTTACTCATTCCCATAGAAAGGCAGTCGCGCCGTGACACACTTGGTTTGGCGTGCGTTCCGGATAGCGTCATTGTCACATGACCCGGAAACACACTACAGCGTGGGCGCGGGCCTCTGTGGCGCATCACTCTGTTGTTGCGCTACTCTACATGTTACAGGTGAGCACAATGGGGCGAGATTCATTACACTAATTAGGGGGCCTATAAATGCCTGAACACACCTCCTGACGAAGATTGCAGGTGAAATGTGCGTCGAGGTAGGATGTGTGGCACAATGGGTTCACACCCGCTGGTTCATGACACCAGGTTGGTTAAAGTTGGAGCTGCTCTTACAGTGGAGGAGCTCCGTCGATGTGGTCTATATGAAGGCATATGAACAGGAATTATTTGTGGGATACAACCTCTTTAAACAACTGCAACATAGCTTTTTTTTTAAAATTGTCTGCTAATTAAAGGGGTATTCTCATCTCAGAACGTGATCAGCTGTATAGCCTTTTCCATGTTTTTATCCAGCACAGCCTCATCCCGGTCACCGGCTATGAATTTATTTTCATTCACTTTATTGGGTGTGCTGCAGTTCCCCTGGCCATCACCAATCAAGTGTTGGTGTACCCTAGCGATAGGCTTTGATAGGCTACGATAGGCTTTATGAGATCAGAACACCCATTTGCCAAGTAAACAGTGTACTAATTCACATTGCTGCTACGTTAATAACAACGTGAAGCAACAAGACAATTTACATTTCATCTGTTCCATTTCAATCAGCCAGATGTGAAGATAATAGATCTCGCTACATTAGGCGGCTCTAAACCTTGTTGTACATCTAACAGCCACATTTCATGGTCTTATTTGATGGGAATGTTTACATTTGCATGCCGCACTTTTCCAATTTGTTTGTTCACCTAAGGCTGTACATTCATTCCCATAGCTGTCCTTCAAGTAATGAAATGCGTGTGCATACTAATTACCCAGCCATGAATGCTGCCATGGGACTTATTCCTCAATTATAAGAACCTGGTAAAATTAGAATGATGCTGACATTAGTTTATATTCAATTCACTGCAGGCAAACAATTTAAGGAAGCAAAGAGCATATTGTTAATAATGGAAAAGCAGAAGGATGTGTAAGAGTCCACGCCTTATCAAAAAAAGCCATCAAGAATAATTTTCATGTTATTACAAAGCTCACCGGAGACCGCAGTAGACAGTAATGTGAATTGCTGCAGTGTTTGTTTTTTATACTTCTGCTTCCCTTGTAGATCTATTGCTTCTAAAAGGCATTGCATTATAGATAAATTATATTTCACTCTCACCATTCCAGTTGGTAAATACATTGAAGCAGAAGGGAAGACAAAACGCCCATGAATAAATAAAATATATAGGGTCGATATCAAACTAGACTCTTACATCAGATAATCATGGTCAGAGTATGCATCACAATATATTGGAAGCCATCTCCTCTCAATATGAAGTTTACAAGACCTTTTTAAATTCTTACTGTAGCAAGACTTCATGTGATTATCTGTATTTCTTACTGCTGTACAGTCAACAAATATATTCACATTGCCAACTGGTCTTTGATCTGATAGTCCAAATGGTAATTTACAGCAAAAGAACATTACAACCCAGTAGTGAGATGTTCAAACATGTTCTACAAAATCATGGTTCCTCTCCAATTTTCCTAAGCAGCTAAGCATTGACAATACATCTTGTATCAAAGTCTCTGTGTGGTATTAAAAGGGTTCTCTGGGAGTGAGGAGGCGTTTGAATGGAGCAGCATGTGTACTGCTGCTTCATTCAAAGTCTCTGGGCTGATGGAAAGAAGTGAGCACTGAACTTGGCTGTGGAAAATCCTCTTTCAAAACCATCAACATGTAGTGAGAAGACAGATCCTTGAAGAACAAGTGGCAAGTATGTTTTAAAAAAATCTGTGATAGATCCAATTTCATTAAACTTCATGTCCTTGTGGGGAGAGCAAAATAATCTACAGCCTATGTAGAGATCTACTGGTAGATCTATGACATGTGTTGAGTAGATCACAACTCTATAAAGGGAATCTGTCCTAAGCACACAGCCAAGACAACACAGGAGTGGCTTATGGACAACTCTGTGAATGTCCTTAAATGGCCCAGCCAGAACCCCCACTTGAACCCAATTGAACATCTCTGAAGAGACCTGAAAATGGCTGTCCACTGATGGTCCCCATCCAACCTTAAAAGAGCTTTAGCGGTTATGAAGAGAGGAATGGCAAAAAACCCAAATCCAGATGTGCAAACCTTATGGCTAAAGATGAGCGAATCGAAACAGACAAAGTGGAATTTGATCAGAATTTCAGGAAAAATTTGATTCGCAGCAAATGCAAATTTCCTCGTGCTTCGTGTGGTAACGAATCGCAATTTTTCCTAAAATGGCGGCCACATGTGTGAGGACTGAGGACATGGGGCAAGGAACTCTGGTAAGGCAGGATCCCACAGATTGACATGCATGAAGCCAATCAGCAGCCATCCAGCCATGTGATGTCACAGCCCTATAAATACGGCAGCCATTTTAGATTCTGCCATTTTCCAGCGTTCTGAGTGCAGGGACAGACGTGAGAAGGCTCTAGGGACAGCAATTGGAAAAAGCTAATTGTGAAAAAAAAAAAAAAAGATTTATAAGTAGAGATGAGCGATCCACCTTCATCAACGGGTACTGGTATTGCCACCCACAGCCCTACTCTGTGACCTCGCCACTCTGTGGTGTCCTGATGCTGCTGCTGCCATCTCCACACTATGTCACCTTGATTCTCTGTGGTATCCTGATGGTGCTGCTGCAATCGCCACACTATGTCACCTTGCCTCTCTGTGGTATCCTGATGCTGCTGCTGCCATCTCCACACTATGTTACCTTGCCACTGTGTGATATTCTGATGCTGCTGCTGCCATCTCCACACTATGTTACCTTGACACTCTGTGGTATCCTGTTGCTGCTGTCACCTCCAGACTCGGTCATTGTGCCACTCTGTGGCCTCCTGATTCTGCTACCACCTCTAGACCCTGTCATTGTGCCACTCTGTGGCCCACTCATGCTGCTGCCACCTCCAAACCCTGTCATTGGGCCACTCTGTGGTCTCCTCATACTGCTTCCACCTCACCACTATGTCATAGGTCCACTCTGTGGACTTCTCATGCTGTTCCCAACCTCCCAACTTAATGACTGGGCCACTGACGGACAGGATTAGTTTTTTGTGGGTAATTGTTCTGACGGATCAAAAGAAGGGCAAATTAATCAGTGACGTCAACACAAACTTACTGCTGACACCCTCTCCACTCTTTTAAAGGGAAAGAAAAAAATAAATGAACCAGCAACTCCATAATGTTTAAATTTGAGAACGTACAGTTGTGTTCAAAATTATTCAACCCCCACTGAAATTGAGTGTTTTGGCCAGTTTGACATTGATTTTGATCATTTCAGTCATCTTGGTTACAATTAAATGAAAGAGGCACTTGTAAGTCAGACAAATATAACATAACATTTATAATGAAATAACCACAAATGTCTTTTCTGTGCTCACATCATTATCAGTTTTATTCAACCCCCAAGTGACATTCAATCTTGGTACTAAGTACAACATCCTTTTCCAGTTATAACAGCTTTTAAACATGAAGCATAGCTTGACACAAATGTCTTGCAGCGATCTACAGGTATCTTCGCCCATTCTTCATGGGCAAAAGCCTCCAGTTCAGTCACATTCTTAGGCTTGCGCGCTGCAACTGCTTTCTTTTAGTCCCACCAGAGGTTCTCAATCGGATTTAAGTCTGGTGACTGCGATGGCCACTTCAAAATGTTCCAGCCTTTAATCTGCAACCATGCTCTAGTGGACTTGGAGGTATGCTTGGGATCATTGTCCTGTTGAAAGGTCCAACGTCTCCCAAGCCTCAGGTTTGTGACGGACTGCATCACATTTTCATCCAATATCTCCTGGTACTGAAGAGAATTCATGGTACCTTGCACACGCTGAAGCTTCCCTGTACCTGTAGAAGCAAAACAGCCCCAAAGCATGATTGACCCCCTGCCATGCTTCACAGTAGGCAACGTGTTCTTTTCTTCATAGGCCTTGTTCTTCCTCCTCCAAACATAGCGTTGATCCATAGGCCCAAACAGTTCTAATTTTGTTTCATCAGTCCACAGAACACTATCCCAAAACTTTTGTGGTTTGTCCACATGACTTTTGGCATACTGCAGTCGACTCTTCTTATTCTTTATAGACAGCAAGGGGGTGCGCCTGGGAGTTCTGGCATGGAGGCCTTCATTACGCATTGTGCGCCTTATTGTCTGAGCTGAAACTTCAGTACCCACATCTGACAAATCTTTTTTCAGTTCCTCAGCAGTCACACGGGGACTTTTCTCCACTTTGCACTTCAGGTAGCGCACATCAGTCGAAGTCAACATCTTCTTTCTGCCACGAGCAGGTAGCGTTTCAACAGTGCCCTTTGCCTTGAATTTGCGAATGATGCTTTCTATGGTGTCTCTTGGTATGTTTAACATCTTTGCAATCTTCTTATAGCCATTGCCCTTCCTGTGAAGAGAAATCACCTCTTCTCTTGTCTTCCTGGACCATTCTCTTGACTTCACCATGTTTGTAAACACACCAGTAAATGTCTAGAAGGAGCTGAGTATCACAGTCATTTTACATCTGACTAATTGGTGCTTATTCTTCTTGATTGCTGCTCCTTGACATCCAGAGGTTTTTTCAATAGCTGATCGAAAACACTTGAATGAACCTCTGTTCTTAAGAGTGGTCGTCTTTAAGGGGTTGAATAATTGTGTCAATGAAGAAATCACAAAAAAAAACCATTTAATACTGTATTACAAAAACAATTGATGTCATTTTAGTTGCATTTAGTTCTTTAAAAAGTACTTGTAAGATTTGATTCTGAACACAATTACAAATGTACACTAAATTCCCTAAAACCCTGTACAGCATTGGGGTTGAATAATTTTGAACACAACTGTAGGTGCAAGCTACCTTGGCAATGTGAAATGCTGAAACCCAAATGCAGTTGTGCATATATAAACAGGGGAGCGCTTGAGAAACCTTGGCGCGGTGTTCGTGCTCAGACATGCCCTCCACAGTAGGATATGTTGGCTAATTCTTAATTTTAACATCAGAATAATATTGTTATATTGTTTATCACATAACACAACTGCCAACGTGTGTAGGATGTCTATTGTGGTATTTGTGGTCTGCTGCGGGCATCCTCCACCGTATGCATTTTTGCTGGGGATCGCCATTAGCAACGGGCCACAAGTGCAGGATCTGCTCCCCTGTTTATATATGCACAACTGCATTTGGGTTTGAGCATTTCCTGCCTGTTTAACACCACAACATTTTTTCAGTTGTTTTGTATATTGAGTTGTTTGGAGGTGTATAAACTCCTAGGTAAATGTGCCTGATGTCCATCCAAAGGCTACATTTTGGTGCACTTGTGAGGCCTGGTTCATATCAGCCAGTCTTGGGTGGGGCTCACAGCCTTCTCCCTCCTCCCATTGCAGGCATGGCGACATGCTGGAGGTAACTGGGGAGTCTGCTGCGAGTCGGCCTATACACTCCTATAATTTAGCTCACTGGCCCCTGGTATTGCCTATACGACACAGGTAGGTGAGTGTTGGGACCCAAGCTACTTGAGAAACCTTGGCGCGGTGCTCGGGCTCAGACATGTCCTCCACAGTAGGATATGTTGGCTAATTCTCAATTTTAACATCAGAATGAGGGTTAGCAAGACCGCAGAGTTCACCTGTCTCTTCTATTATTATTGTTACTGCTTATTAATTGAACAAAGATGAATATAAAATAAACTGCTTAGTTGCTATACCTACTGTTAGAAAAAAATATAAGCTCTTTGCGCATATTATTGATCAAAAATATGTCGGGCCCATCTTCTATTTTTTCTAACAGAAAGTATAGCAACCAAGCAGTTTATTTTATATTCCTCTTTGTGCAATTGATAAGCAATGTGCTGTTACTTGTAGTTCTATGTATCACCCTCTCCACTCTGTCAGGGGGGCTCTACTTGTATAAGCATTTAATAAAACATGTTCTGTAGACATCAATGTGGAATCAGCTGACGAGGGTGAGTGCACTTCTTCTTGGCGCTAACATCTACCTGTAAGGCTAAGTTCATACTTGAGTTATTTGGTCAGTTTTGACCTCGTTACTGCCCAAATAAGTGAAGTGTGCATTGATGGACTCACAGTATAATTTTGCTACCACAGCAGACTCCCTATGCATGTTACTGCAAGGCACAGTGTTCTACACCCCTATAAAGGCTCTCTGCAGCCCGAAAATAGCCGTTTTTTTACACGATTCGCCACAAATAAATTCAGATCAAAACAAATTTTTCCGAAAAATTCGGCGAACCGACCAAATTAAATTTTTAAAAATTCGCTCATCCCTACTTATGGCATCATAACCAAGAAGACTGGAGGCTGCAATCACTGGCAAAAGGTGCTTTAAGTCTGGAGTAAAGAGTCTGAATACTTATGTAAATGCAAGATTCTAATTTTTTCTTTTTAATATATTAGAAAATAATTCAAACCTCCTGTTTACCCTTTCTCGATATGGGGTAGTGGGTGCAGAATTATAGGCAAAAGCTGGATATTTTTTTTTTTACATTGTGGCAGCTGCATAACAAAATGTGAAAAGGTCTGAAGACTTTCCAAATGCATTCTTTATTGATACAAAGTTGGTCAAAACATACACAGCCTGAAATCCAGTATATGACAGACATTTGTCGATGTAAGCAGGACAGTGAAGGGGTTGTAAAGGTTAACAGATGGAGAGTAGTGTTAAGCGCGAATATTCAAATCGTGAATTTTAATTGCGAATATCGCCACTTCGAGAATTCGCGAATATTTTGAATATAGTGCTAAATATTCATATTCGAGAATAGTGTGGATCTCGAATATTCTAATTGCGAATTTAGTGCGAATATCGTCACTTGGCAACATCCCTAGCAACCAATAGTAAAGTTGCCTACCCCTTAGTGTGATTGCGAATATTCTAATCGCGAATTTTTATCGCAAATATATTACATTGCCTTTTTTGCAATCAAGTAAATAATGACGAGATCACAAATTCTCAAATTGGAGAATATTCGACCAAAAATTTGCAAAATATCGCAAATTAGAATATTGCCTATGCCACTCATCACTAGTGGAGAAGTGTTGAGGATTTGTTAGGGCAGTTGAATGGGGGAGGAGTACTTGTACTTGATAAGAAGCAACTCATTTTTACCCCAGTCAACACCTGAAGCCGTCTGCCCACCCTTCTTTTCATAGAACCATTGGTTGGTGGTGCAAGAGATTTTGTTTGAATTTCTTGAGGCAGCAGGTAGAGGTGAAGAGGTCTTAAATAGCACTTGTTGAAGTGCCTTGGGGCCCATTGAAGATATGAGACCCTTCTTCATGGAAAGTTCCAGGAGTAATGTTGTGTTCTGTTGTAAGGGGCAGTAATTGAACATTTCTGCGTTTTTATGCATTGTAATGTGTTTTATATGTTTTGTAAAGGTTTTGTTATGTGTCTGGTTCTTTTAATCAAGGGGAGGATGTAGAGTCCTGGCTTAATCAATGGGATCAAGCTTGGCCTGGCCTACAGAGGAACAGGGGAAGCCACCAGAGGGCTGATGTAGCTCAGCCCTGCTTTACCTCCAATAAGTCCTTGGTGTGGTGGTGAGTTGTGCACAACCCATAGGAACACGCAAGGTGACATATTTTGCCACTGCAGTTGTGTAGAAAAAAAAAAAGGAAAGCTAGTGCTGTGGTGCCAAGAGAGAATGCTAGAAGAGGGAAAAGATCTGTCAGAGGGGTCACTGAGCCAAAAAGAAACGTCACTTTTCACTGACAAAAACTGCTGTTTAAGTGGACTGTACATTTCATCTGAGACTAGTGATGAGAAGCATAGGCAATATTCGTTTTCACGATATTTGGCAAATTTCTGTCCTAATATTCGCCATAAATTCGCAAACTCTAGAATTCGTGATCTCCAGTCATTATTTTCTTGATTCCGAAATTCAGCAATGTAATATGCGCGTATTGTGCGCGCAATAGACTGCGGCTCACTTTTGCTACATTTTTCAAGCTGCTAGAAGTTTCCTGAGACTGGAGAAAATGGTTGGCAGCAACTTTTGTGACTGTGAGGAAGAACTCCTAATCACTGTATTTTTTTTATTTTTTTTCAAAGACGAAAGACAGACACTAATCCCTATCACAGCACAGTAATTCCTATCACACTACCTAACACCCTGCACTGGAACCTATCAGCTACACTATATCACTATCTAACCTCCACTGACTATCTTCCACTAACTATCTGTAATATATATATATGAGCTAACTAACTATCTAACTATCTAATATAATTTCATAAGGATCCTGATGACTCAGAAAAGCACAGAGCACAGCAATGACACTGCTGTCTCTCTCAGAACTGAAAAATAAACTACAGAAAATGGCTGCTGGGGAGTTTCCTATATAGTAAGGGGTAGGCAGCTTTCCTGTTGGTTGCTAGGGATGTTGCTAAGCTCAGACAAAGATATTGCAGCCTTCTCATTGACCCACAAGCAAGAAGCAGTGAGGGTACTGATGAAAAAAAATCTAGAATATTCGCGATTACAAAGATATAGCACTTTATTCTAGATCTTCACGAATTCTCGAAGTGCTGATATTCGCGATCAACAATACCTGAGACGTGAAGTTTTTCTACAACCTGGATATAGGTCTCTCTCTCCTTGTCACTAATACAACCTGTGTTGTGCCAAGAAACAGGTTCTAAAAAATAGTGGTTGTCTACTCTCAGTGGGCGAGGTACAACTGGAGATGTCCCCTATGGTTACCAGTGGTGTACCTCCAATGAAGGCAGACCACGCAACTGCTAAGGAACTCATGGGTCAAGGTGTCTTGGGGCCAACTCGTTACCCACCCCATCCATTGGAATGTCCAGAAAATGTTAAAATACTTATGACTTGTCGCCCTGTGTACCTCTTCTATTACTGATTGTCACTGTTGAGTGTCCAGCGGTCACCAAACAGAGAGACATGAAGACTGAGTGGCAGCCCATTCCTCATGTCTAGTCCATAAGCAGAAAGGTCCTTCTTACCAGACAGTCAAGTCTGGAGACATTGGTGGCCTACAACTTAAGTGTTTGCTGTGGCGCTGTGCAATTTCTAATTACACCTATGACGGATACTGCATGGAAAAAGCCCTTGAAAGCATTTGATTTAGAGTAAGAATTATCAGTTTATATAGTTGCAGAATAAATGAAAAGTTACTTATCATAATGGATAGATTTTGTGTCTTTTATCGGTTTTATAAAGAGTCTTCTCTTGTGGTTCTTTTTTCACCGTCAAACAGTGTGTTGTATTTTTATGTGGGGGTTTGGTAAAATCTAAAGGGGGTATGCATCTGTTCAGGAGGCTAGTCATCTTCTAACTGTATTATCTACACATCAGTATTGATCTATTCATTTTAGTGTCATTACTGCTATTAATTTCATTGAGATATCTACTTTATCTTTGGTATTTGTCCTATTACGGCACCTATATGTATTTGTTGGCCATGCCATTGCTTTTATTGCTTTCTATAGGCGTTGAGAAGAAAGGTATTTAAAAAAAATTGCATTTTCCTTATTATATGAGATTCACGTGAATCCCCACTGATCTGCATTACACATTCATAAAGCTGACATTGAGGATCGAAGATTTTTCTAGACCAGAGAAAGATATCGTAGATATAATTAAGGAGTTCCCGGAGCGCTACCAGTGTGGAATACACTGCAGTAATGGGAATCATTTCTTAATGATAACCCTCCTTTAATGAAATGTGCAGCGCCCAATCATCCAGGGAATTTAATTGCTCAAAATATGACATTTATTTTTCTTAAAATGCTTCTCCCCCTAGGTTGCAATTAACAATGGATCTGGAGGTATGAGTAATATCCATTATACATGTAGGAGGTCCAAGGTAAGAACATTATTTGTATATTAGGACTCCACCAAAAAAAAGCCATTATGTACATAGTGCGGATATGAGTTTATTATTTCTCAGCCTTAAGGTTATTATTAATGATATTTATTCTGAAAGGGAACATCTTAATGGGAAGCGTGATTCATGGTGGCGAATAATTGCCTCTATTTTTACTCCGCATTGGTTTTCATATAATTTGTTTCCGATGGGTGTTCTGTTCCCATTGAATATCATAACATTTTCAAAGTGTCATTTTCAAGTTGTGCACGCAGGATTGCTGGTTGTCAGAGCCGATAACATATTCACATCTGAAAGTAGAAAATAAAGGAGCCGCTTGAAAAATATTTTACCCTTTACAAGAAAAGCAGCCGTAGGACATCTTATTGTGTCGTTGTATTTAAATCTACCATACAAATCATATTTATTAAGGGCATCTAATAGCATGTATTACTGTGTTCCCTCATGAAAATGCTGTTGTCATTTTGAAGTGACTGTTGCATGCTGATTTCACTGAAATGGGTAATTTTACATTTCACGGAAGAGAACTAATGCATTTTTCATGTCTTGAAGGCCTGAAAAATAATTTTGCTCCTTTTATATGATAAATAGTCACTGGTAACATTATTTTGCATATACAGTAGATTTGTATATTGCATGTATTATTTAATTTTAGTCACTTACATAAATTGTGCTGACATATTCAACAGACATTATCATCATAATCTAAGTTATTATGATAAAGATTCAAGAGGATCATTTAAGAATATCTAAATATTTATCACAGACTATATTAGTCAAATGGCCTAAGCTGATAGGGGCTATGAAGTGACAAACAAACTTTAAAGGGCATCTGTCAGCAGATTTGTACCTATGAAACTGTTGGTCCCATAAAACAGGCATCTGTGTTGGTCCCATGTTCATATGTGCTTGCATTGCTGAGAAAAATGATGTTTTAATATATGCAAATGAGCCTCTATGAGCAATGGGGGCGTTACCATTACACCTAGAGGCTCTGCTCTCTCGGCAACTGCAGCACCCTCTGCACTTTGACAGGGCCAGGTGTGATCCCTTTTACACTGCCTGACCCTGTCAATCAAAGTGCAGAGGGTGCATCAGTTACAGAGAGTAGAGCCTCTAGGTGTAACGACAACGCCCCTGTTGCTCCACTGAAATTAGATACACCAAATGTATTAACGGGCATAGGCCTGTTAATTAATTTGGAGTGTCTTCTGACAGTCTGTGCACCAGAAATTCAGCTGAGAGCCGATATAGAATTTAACTATCATCACATCAGTTTCTAGGGTAAATTGTAGTAAATCTGATAGGCTGCGACACTACTCAAGGTAATGACCCATGAGGGATATAATCATCACGGGTGGGCAGGGAATGTATGGAGCCAGCTGTTAAGGTAATCCTGCTCCATACACAGTGTGTACCAACTGCATAAGACATTAGACACTTGGCAACAATGATAGGGATCGGAGATGATTCCGACCCTGGTCATTTAACCCCTCAGATGTCTCTGTCAATAGCGACCATGGCATCTGAGGGGTTAGACAGAGGGAGGGTTATCTTGAGAAGGTTCCCAGACCTATCATGGCTGGCTGCCTGAAAAGCAGGGAGCCAGTGAAAATCTCAATGACTGCAATCATATTCTATTGCAGTCTATGGGACAAGCAATATACAGATCACAGTACAAGTCACCTAAGAATTGTAAAAATTAGTTAAAGAAACACAAAAATATAAAACATTTACCCATAAAAATAAGCAATAAAATAATTGGTATTTCTGTTTACAAAAAAGTCAGAACTATTAAAATCTAATAATATTTTTCCTGCAGGGTGAATGAATTAACAATAATCAAAAATTGATATGTAACCTAAGATGATAGCAATAAAACTACAGCTTGCCCCAGCAAAAAAACAAGCCCTCAATCATCTCTGTAGACAGAAACATAAAAAAGCTATGGCTGTCAAAATATGCCAATACAAAAAAAAAAATGTTAGTGTTTTTTTTTTTTTACAGTAGTAAAATATAATAAAAACTAGATAAATTTGGCATTGCCGCACTTGTAATAACCCACATAAAGATGTCATGTTATTTTTAGTGCACAGTGAATGGCGGAAAACAACAAAAAAATATTTTTTTTTGTTTCTCGATTTCACCCCACAAAGAAGTTTTTACCATTTTCTAGTACAAGTTATGATAAATTAAATGGTGCCTTATAAAAATACAACTTGATCCAAAAACAATGAAGTCCTTATATGACTATGTAAATAAATCATGTATAAATTTTACAACTCTAGGAAATCGTTGCGTTAAAAATGAAAATAAATCCACCCCAAAGTTCTACGAAAAATATACATCATAATTGTTATTTCAGGATAAATAGTATTTTATAAAACAGAGCTGATGGGTTATCTTTAAAGGGTTTATCTCAGGGAATATGGAAGTCATAGAATGGTGGTCTCCCACTTGGGACTTTCTCTATGATTCGGGAACATAGAGCCGCCCTATAAATGCAGACCCTGGACCCTTCGGTGTTGGACCTGGCTTAGGGAAATTATGCTGCTTCCCCCAATATGAAATGCTGATCATCGGGTCTTATAGACGTCAACTTTTATTTCAAAGAGACCTAAGCAGTAGAGTTGAGCGAGCATGCTCGGCTGAACACCAGTACGGCTCGAGCATCGCTATGATTGGCACATGGCGGTATTTGGCTGAATAGCACATGTGCTCGAGCGCAATGCGCAAGTTTCCTCCCCGCACATTTCTTGGCTGCTACGCAGCCAATAAATGTACAGGTGGGTACCGCCCTCACTGTAATGCCATAGCCATATTGGTTACTGGCATTACAGTGATTGGCTGACCAGAACGCATCATCGGGTGCTATATAGTTCAGCACAGTCTTAGTCAGGGAGAGCTTTGCATAGGAAGGGACAGGCAGTGTAAGGAGTGATGTTGGACTATTTTTATTAGAAAAAATTTTCAGAGACCCAAAAGTCCTTTTAAGGACTATTGTGTGTGGCAGCAGCAATATATTTTTTTAGAGCATTCTGCGCTAAATAGCGTCTAATAGGCTGCTGCAGACAGTTAAATTATCTGCGTCACATCTCTTGTGTAAAGTGTGCGCATCCCAAAAATATGTGTGACATCTAGTGAACTTTTTCTGTAGACGGTGTCTGCTGCGGACAGTGACATGGGATGCGCAACATCTGCAGTGTAACGTGTGTGCTAAAAAAATGTATCAGTGACATACAGTGTACTTTTTCAATAGACTGTGTCCGCTTCTGACAGTGACATTACCAGTGCCACATCTCCAGTGTAGACGGTGTCCGCTGCGAACAGTGACATTAGATTAAGTGCGGGAGAGACAGATAAAATCAAAGACAGGTAATGGGCGGTGTGCGGCAGCAGGAGCATACAGCAGGCAAGGAGAATAGCCCACTAGCAAAGGTCACAATGAGAGGTCACGTCAGAATACAGGGGAGAGGCAAAGACTATACGAGTAACAAGCCGAAGGTCAAACCGGGAGGTCGCTTTAGAATACAAGGGAGAGGCAAAGACAGTACGAGGAACAAGCCAGAGGTCAAACCTGGAGGTTGCATCAGAATATAAGGGAGTGGCAAAAGGAAGGTCAAATCACAAGCAGAAGGTCAAATTCAGAACAATCAAACAGAGTATAAGGTAGCCCAATAAGCACAATCACAGGCAACATGTGTCCAGGAGGTTGCCTGCTTATATGCACAGAGGCTATGGTCATGTGACATGGCCAGCGCCACGTGACCTGCCCCAGAACTGACAGCTGAGCGCCGAGTGCCCAGCTCGGCCCTCAGTCCACCCAGGTATCCTGGCAATGGAGGACGCCTGCCGCACATAGAGTTAGCGTGCAGCCGGGCGCGCTCTGCCCTCCGTTGCCATGGCAGCGGAGACGCCGAGTGGCTCCCCACTCTGCTGGAAAGGCATCTCCTGCTGCTGCCGGAGAGGGACAGGATGCCGGCGGCGCCAGGGGGAGGACGTGCGTCGCCGGCTTTCTGTGACAGTTATACTCCAGCGCACTATCTCTATAAAAAATAGCATTCTCTTTTCTATTTCCCAATGTTTTGGGGTCTTCCTAAATTTATAAAAAAATAATAATAATATAAAAAAAAAAAACTGTGTTGGCTACCTCCACTTCCACATACACCGCCACATCCACCGCCTCCTTAACCTCCTACTTCACTTTGACCTCCACCTTCTAGTTCAAGATTATATTTTTTCCTATTCTATGTTATTTTAAGTCATTTCCCTATCCACATTTGTTTGCAGGGCAACTGTCCTGCTCTTACCCCATTTTGCTTCCTTTTGCAGCCCTGTAGCCCCTACTACGACTATTTTACAGCCATTTTAGTGCACCAAAGTTCAGGTCCCCATTGACTTCAATGGGGTTCGGGTTCGAGTTCGACCCGGCGAACCCGAACATCCAAGGGTCTGCTCATCCGTATACAGCACTACATATCTTACATCCAGGGACATCTTCTGTCTCCTGTAGACCTTCTCTTTCCTCTTCTCCTCCGTTTGGCCCAGACCAACAAGACAAATTCTTTTAGCCGCATATTGTCTCTACAGAGTTTGTAACACAGACATGTTAGATTTATCAATTTTTCCATCAACCTCCCCATCCTGGTGTCCCGACAATGTCATCTTGCTGCCTCCCCCAATAATGTGCCTGTGGTGCTCCCCAGGTACTATACTGCAGAAACAATAGTGACCGCCAGTAGACATAATTGGGGTAATTTATCAAACTGGTGTAAAGTAGAACTGGATTTCCTAAAGAGCTGTCAAAAATAAAAGGTGGAATCTGATTGGCTGCTATGGGCAACTACACCAGTTTGATAAATTACCCCAAATGTCCCTATAGTGTCCACAGCAACTATAATGTCCCCTAGAGTGCCCCCAGTAATAACACCCTATATTGTGCTCCAGGTAATAATCCCTGTATAGTGTCCCCAAAAATAATAGAATTGCCCCGACATTGCCTCCCCAATAGCAACGTCCCCCACTCTGCCCCATATAGTAATTTCCACCACATTGCCCCATATAGTAGTTTTCCCCACACAGTTATTTCCCCCACATAGTAACTTGCCCCACACAGTAATTTCCCCCACATTGCTCAACACAGTCATTTCCCCCACACTGCCCCCACATTGTAATTTGCCCCACACAATAATTTCCCCCACACTGCCCCCACACAGTAATTTCCACCACACTGCTTCCACATAGTAATTTGCCCCCACACAGTAATTTCCCCCACACTGACCCCACACAGTAGTTCCCCCCACACTGCCCCATATAGTAATTTGCCCCCACATGGTAATCCACCCATAATTTCTGGAAAAATTTGATTCGCCACGAAGCTGAATTTTCTCTCGCTTTATGGTAACAAAATGATTTTCCCTGAAATACATTATAGTAAAAAAACCATACTCACCTCATCCATTTGTGCGTGAAGAGCCCACTGTGTCCATCTTGATTGAAGATACCATGTGAAATCTCATACGCGGTGACGTATGAAAAGATTTTGTGTGATGGCTTCAATCAAGATGGCCGCTGCAGTCTCTTCGCAATCAAATGGGTAAGGTAAGTATTTTTTATTTTTATTTTGTAACTGTAACCGCTGAAAGCCCTCATTTTTATTCTCAGATGCCGCAATCAGTGATGAATGCGGCATCTGAGGGGTTCAATGACGGGGGGCAGCACAATCACAGTTCCCCATCATTGCACCTGCTACATACAAATAAATGTGCTTTGTGATTAAGCAATTTATCAAAGCGAATTTCTTTGTAAAATTCGACTAAGCAACCGGATCGAATTTTCCATAACTTGGCTCATCTGTAATCAGTGGGACTCCTGGCCAGCAAGTGGTAACATATTCTAGCTATAATAAAATATAATAATTTATGTATTTGATTGTACTATATTATGTGTACAGATTTAATAAAATGTGACAAAGATGATGAAATGACCAGTTTTAAGTTTTTACTCCTAATAGCCTGCTCAGGCCCCAGATTACTGCCCTGGTCCATTTTTACTCGCTAACCCTCAGAGGAACCTGTTTCCATTACTTGTAATTACTGTATCTAATTATGAAGCTAGCACGGTTCTATTATTATTCCAGCTCAAAGGAAACGGTATCTGTTCCCTCCATTAACCTTGAGGATATAGATAAAAGTGGATCCCATATAGATTTCCTTTTATGTTCCTGTTGAAAGAAATCACCAATAATATAATATTCAATTTAGAGACTTACAGGGCCATTATTACATCAATATAAATACATTTGGATATACATATCTATCCATAGTACTGTATATGGAGTCATGGCTCCCTTAACAGAGTCTGAAAAATGAGCAGACCCCTCCATTGTCTAGTATGCTTGATATTTGGCTGCCAAAAAGAATAGAATTTTCACACTTATGAATTACTCCATTTTGAAAGTTAAAATTGTAGCATCCCAGATTTGCTTATGAAAGCAGCATATGGCCCCCACAGGGGCATAAGGTAGAGATCCTACTCTCTGTGTCGCCATATAGGGTCTGTATTTAGACCAGGCTCTTATTCTATATTTAGACAGCATAACCATGCCTATTAAAAACTAAAGTGCTTTATGCTTAAAATCCACAATGACTTTCAGACCCATCCCATGCCCACCTCACCCAGAACGTGTTATTTTTTGACTACTTGTTAGTTCTTTTGCTGGTTACTTCTCTAATTGTAAAGTGCTGCAGAATATGTCCCTACAGTATAAAAAAGATGTATTATTATTGTTGTTATTACTATGGTCTTATTGTTAATATTATTAAATCTATTGTTATTTTTAATACAGTCTTATTGTTATTATTGTTATTAGTAGTAGTATTACAGTAATTATTATTATTAATTTTATTGCTATTATAATTGCTAATAATATTTTATTATTATTCGCATGAGACTGCATTCGTTAAAAAAAATTAAAGAAAAATCATTGAGAGTAATTTGTTCAACAATATATATAATTGCAAGGCAGCTACCTTCAAATTACTTTAACGTACTGCAATACCCCAGAGGACTAATGCCTAATAACTAATACCAAAAGAGGTAATACAATGTCCTTAAAGGAGTTATCTGATATCTAAGATCCAGAGCAATGCAGGTGCCAGGCAGCAGGTAAGTATAATCCATACAAGGGGCCCAGGCATTTGGGGGGATCTTTTAGATATCGGATATCCCCTTGTGTTTTATGTGAACTCAATACCAATGTTTCTTTAGGTTACCAGAGGATGAACTGATTCCGCTCCCTGGTTAGGAGTTTAGTGAAGTCTAGTCTGAGGAGAAGCTACAGGAGAGACCTGTGTGCTGAGAGCTTCACTGCATGGCCCCAGGGACTGCCAGAGGGAGGACTACCACTGTTGACTAAGAGTACTAATACACTTTTAAGGGCCAAAACCACCACTCCCATTCTCTCTGCCCTGTGCCACCCCTGCAGCTTGCTACCCTACATACAAGCTGTGAAAATATACTGTAGGTTGGTGCATATGTACATACAGAATGCACAAATGTCATATAATGCAGTGAGCGCAGGAGACATGTTGCATTCTGTGGTGTCTCACAGGGTGAGGTAATTGAGGGTGTATATGTGTCTCCCAGGTTCCTAGCATGGGCTGAAGAAAGCTATTTAGGGAAAGGGTTAAAAACCTAAGCCTGGGTCCTGATGAGCTGCACATGGGGGGTTGCTAGATAACTGGGCTGGCAAAAAGGTTTGCTCAGAACTCCCCAGGAGCTGGAGAAGCCACATCTCACTGAGGAACCTCTGAAGGTCCAGAGCCGAAAGACTGCAAGTATCACAGGTTGCTGTTCAGACTGTGTGGTTATTTTGCGTGGGCTGAGGTTAGCACAGCCACGTCCTAGAGAGGGAACTATTGTTTAGTTAGAGCCTGGACAAGGCTAGGTGTTCTGTTTATGATTTGTGTTTTGTTCAACCTGTGAAATAAAGCTGGCAGGATGCCAGTGTAACTGCACTTCGGGCTCCTGAGGTCTCCTTGCGGTAGATATCTGACTAATCCCCCTGCCTTTTCACCCCTGGAAAGGGGAGCTGGGCAACAGACCACCACAATTCTTTATGGGGGATTGTATCAAAAAAGGACTGTTTTGGCTTATTTGAGCAAAAATGTGTTTTTCATTTTTATACTACTCACTTCAGTTTTGAACAATGAATGAATGGGAAAGACATAATTATCTATGTTAATGAGTTAAAACTCCCTCTGGTGAAAGGAAGGAGGAGGAGTGTAAAAAAACGGCAGTAGTACTTTTAGACAATTAAGTTAGATTTTCTGTTAGCATTTAGGTGTTAGGTTTAACAATGTGCCAAAATTAGCAAACAACGTGCAACATCTGATACATTCGGTGGAAAGTTCTCCAGTGCAGACTCAAGCACAACTGACTTCTAATATTACCATCATTCATGATAATTCCCTACCTCAATGGGGTATTCTGATTGTACCAAGTCATCCCGACCCCTATGCTCAAGATACAATATAACTATTTATTATTATTCATAATCATTGTATTCAATTATATATTGCTGACATATTCCTCAGCGCTTTACAGACATTTTCATCCCAAGTGGAGCTCACAATCAAAGTTCCCTATTAGTATGTCGTTGGAGTGTGGGAAGAAACCTACCTAAATTATTAGATCATTGGGGGGGCTACTAGTGGGACCCCCACCTATCACAAATACAGAGACCACATACCCTGCGCTTTATTCAACAATATCCGGAACTACCATAGAGATGAAGGTAGTGACAGAAGCAGCAGTTTGCATACTGGACATTCTGCTGCTCCGTTCAATAAAGGGGGACCCCCCATGGAGTGTAGAGCCCTGCCGATAGCACCCCCACCAATCTAATAGCTATGCCCTTTCCTGTGTATAGGGATAACTTGTTTTAACTGGAATATTCCTTTAGGCTAGGTCTACACGAAGACATGTGTCGCACGACACATAGGGCACAACTCCACTGCAACATTTGTCGCACCAATGTCACAACAATTTTTATAATAATAGTCTATGGTGTCGCACTGCGACATGCGACCGCGAAAAGACAGTTGCAGAAAAATCCATTTTGAATGGAATTTTTGCGACTGTGGTGTCGCAGTCGCAGCATATTGCATGTCGCAATGCAACACCATAGAGTACCATTATAAAAATTGCCGCATGACATTAATGCGACAAAATGAACCTCGACAAATGTTGTCATGTAGACCTAGCCTTAGGGTTCATGCACACAACCGTGTGCTGGCCGTGCCCATGCTGGGGACCGCAAAATTGTAGTCTGCAAAGCATGGGCACCGACAGTGTGACCACTGTCTGTGGACAAATACCCTTTCACTTGAATGTGTCAGACGGTCGACACAGCAAAAAGTAGTGCATGCACTCCTTTTTTTCCGGTGTGGAGGCAGAGAGAGAAAACCCATGAAAGCACTCCGTAGTGCTTCCGTAGGCTTCCGATCTGTGCCTCCGTTCTGCACCACGCCGTACCTTCCGGATTGTGGACCCATTCAAGTGTGGGCCGCAATACGGGCGTGGACCTGCTACGGTCGTGTGCATGAGGCCTTAATGAAAGAGAAAGATGAAAAAATTACTAAAAATCTAACATAACATACGTAAGGTACTTTCTTTTTGTACCTTACCCTCAATTTATCCTCCCTGATTGATTGGCAAATAACCTCTTTCATTCTCTCCAGTGACAGATTTTATGACTTTTCAGTCATCATTTTTTGTTTCTTATCAAGGTTGGAAAATCGTAGGAAAAAAAAAAAGAACTAAATGGTCATTTTAATGGCCACGTAATGTGTTTATTTCATTTTTCTTTCCAGATAATCTCACTTTCAAAGCAGTTTTATTGAGTAGATGAATTTCTTCAATTACCTGATAGCTATCAGGCCTCTTGTGAAACACATGGCTCGAGGCCTATGGACGATTAATTTGACAAGATTCTGTTCTGCTTGTGGTTACTGATTACCAGGCAAATCTGATGTGTTTGGAGCATGCAGAATAGATCATGTCAGTTCAATTACCAATTATGACTCCTGAGTAAAACAGACTCTGAACCATCTGCCGCAGCTTCAAAATATCTCGATCACAGTTCGAAAATGTTGTGATCTGATTTATAAAGAAAGGGGCCTGGATTACATCGCTAATGAGATTATGCAATTTACCAGGTGCAAATGTGTTCTTGTATAAGAAAGCCGCCGATCACCAGCCCACAATGTCGTGGATGATATCATGGTGAGCAGAAATTAGAAACCAGCCAGTATGTGTGTGCTTCGTTGGTATTGATTACCTTGGCCTTTGGTTTGCTAATATTTTAGACTAAAGAACAGCGCATTTCATACATATTTTTGCTTTTTGTGATTCTTCTCCTAAGCAAGCCTGGTCACTTTGGGGTACTTAAGGTAGCTTGCTAGTGCCTGCAGAGATTTTAGTTTCTGTGCTCGTGAACCAAATTCTGCCCGTTTCCTGGATATTCCAACCATCATTCACCCATCTGCCCATTTCCTATCATCTGAATATCATCCAATATTCTGACTAGCATCCGACTATCTGCCCATTTCCTCAGCTGTTTGACCTGACCTGTGTCTGTTCTCTGTATTGACCCTTCGCTGTCAGCCCTTGTTTATTACATTGCTCATACGCTGACTACCCTAACCTGGCCTATCCCTGACTACAGTTTTTCCTGATCCCTCACAAAAAGACTACAGCAGTAGGTTGCAACCTAGTGGTTCCCCTGCAGTGAAGACCAGAACCCCGTACAGGGTTTAAAGGGTGAAGACCAATTCTGTTGTTTGACACAGTAGTTCTACAGACACTGCCATAACAGGTACTAGATTATGTCTAAAAACCCAGTTACACGGGCTAAATTTGAAGGAAGTTATTGGGAATGAACAATTTATTCCTGATACAGCAACTGCCTGCTTGTGAAAGGAGGTGAAGGCGGCATTTAATTTAACAAATCACCTCCTTTGTATGAGGATGAGTGATTCATCCAGATTCATTGTTCCTGACAGCAGATTGCTATCTACATAGGATGATCTGCTGCCAAGAACAATGATTTTGGTATCTTCATCAACTATGCTTTCACCTGAACTTTTGCTTGTTCATCAGGGCACCCTTACACAGGGCAGTTATCGGTAAGCATACCTTCCCAATAATTGCCCGGCTTATGTAAAAGGAACTTTATACATGATCTGGCATCAGTGACTGAATTTTTATTTGTCCACAAGGAATATCATAGAAGCCAGAGCCTTCACTCCAACTTATAGCCTAGTTATTGACTTGGACTTATAGCCATATCAAAATGATTTGAAAGAAAGAGAATGCTGGGAAGTTTACTTTAATGACAACATCAGTGAAGTTTGACTTGTTTTTAACAGAAATTAATTTAGGCTGGTTTCCCACTAGCAGTAATATCTTCTGGCAAGCTGTTCCGGCATAGGAACAGCCTGTCAGAAGACATTGTATGGGGCATAACTGGATAAAGCCGGAGCACCGCCATTGACTATAATGGGATTTGGCGAGCAGTGTTTTTTTTTATCCGGCTGAATCCCGGCAGTAATGGTGGAAATGCCGAGTCCCATTATAGTCAATGAGGCCTGTCAGTGCTCCGGCCTTTTCCGACAAGGCTGGATACAATGTATTCTTACAGGCTGTTCCTTTACCAGGACTGCCTGCTGGAAGAATTTATTGCTAGTGTGAAACTAGCCTTAGCTGACATACATGGATTCTTTACTGTCATTTTTGAATTTTCCATGTTTTTTCACTTTAAAGACATACTTTATGTAACACGTGAAAGATAAATCTAATATTGTTCTTCAGGGAACACATGACAGATCTTTCAATTCATCTTCATAAATGCCACACATTATTATTACATTATCATCCCTGTAAGGCAGCATTAATATCTAATTACTTTCCATAACCTTGATCAATGGACACAATTCACACATTCAAATCCTATCTGAGGTGTTTTATTCTGGCTTATAATGGTGTAAAAATAAAGCAAAAGCAGGCAGACAACATAGGCATAAATACATTAATATACTGAGAGGAATGAAGAAATAGAAGAATACATGTTAATAACACAAAAAAAGGGCTTGTCTCACTACCTATTTGGGCATAGGTACATCATAAAGGAGAGCTTCCCCCAGGGACCCCCTCAATGAACCAGAACAAAGAGCCAATACCAAAAAACGACAGAGGTCTCCAAGTATCAAGGATCAACTGTAGTATTGGTCTCTTCATGTGGGACAAAGGGAAGTTTTGGCCCCACCCAGACTCCAGAGCTGGGGTGCATCCCTAAAAGTTACACCCATGAAGACCGGCTTTCACTTTGATAAACCTGGATAATCCATTAACCACTGTTGTGAAATATTATCTTATTATAGTACCTTATTCAGTACTACAACAAGTACTACAACAAGAAAAAATATATACGCACTGCACTGTTGCAGTCATTTCCGGTGAAAGCATTTAGGGGTGTATTTCAGTACTACAAGAAAAATATATATGCACTGCACTGTTGCAGTTATTTCTCGTTAAAGTGTATAGGGGCGTATTTCAGTCCAACAAGAAATATATATTCTCAGGTCACTTCTGCAGTTATATTTCTGTTCAAAGCGTATAGGGGCGTATTTCAGTAAAAAAAATATATATATATATACGCATTGCACTGTTGTAGTTATTCCTCTTGAAAGCTAATAGGGTCGTAATTCAGTAAAACATATATACGCATATATATTCACTGTAGCAGTTATTTCTGGTGAAAGCGTATAGGGGTGTATTTCAGTAAAAAAGAAAAAAATAATAGCACTGCACTGTTGCAGTTATTTCTGGTGAAAGCGTATAGGGGCGTATTTCAGTAAAAAAAAGAAATATATACACACTGCACTGTTGCAGTTATTTCTGGTGAAAGCGCATAGGGGCGTATTTCAGTAAAAAAAGAAAACTATATACACACTGCACTGTTGCAGTTATTTTTGGTGAAAGCGTATAGGGGCGTATTTCAGTAAAAAAAGAAAAATATATACTCACTGCACTGTTGCAGTGATTACTGGTGAAAGTGTATAGGGCGTATTTCAGTACTTCAAGAAATATGTATACGCACTGCCACCTACAGACTCGGTCAGTGTGCAACTCGGTGGACTTCTCCTAATGCTGCTGTTGCCGCAACCTAAAGACTCTGTCATTGTGCCACTTGGTGGCCCCCTTATACTGCTTCCATCTCCAGACCCTGTCATTGGGCCACTCTTTGGCCTCTTCATACTGTTGCCACCTGCAGACTCTGTCATTGTGACACTCGGTGGCCTTCTCCTAATGCTGCTGTTGCCGCTACCTAAAGACTCTGTCATTGTGCCACTTGGTGGCCTCCTTATACTGCTTCCATCTCCAGACCCTGTCATTGGGCCACTCTTTGGTCTCCTCATGCTGCTTTCACCTTACCATTATGTTATAGGTCCACTCTGTGGACTTCTCATGCTGTTGCCACCCTCCTCACTTCATGACTGGGCCACTATTTTGGCTTTCGGCCTCGCTGACATCATTATTTATTTGACACTTCTTCAGACCTGTGAGAAGGAAGGAGAAGGTCTATGTAGCAGATTTAACGCCTGTATGGTCCCATCAGAATCGGCTAATGATTTGGTAGCCAAAAGCAGGAGTGGGTAGAAAACACAGAATACATGCAAATATTCCATTCGCATTTTTTTTTTTTTGCCTTTAGCCATACTGATGGATTATTGATCAAATGCTGACCGAGTGAAGGCATATGCTCCAAAGACAGGATCCAATTTTTATGGGTAATTGTTCTGACGGATCAGAGAATGGGGAAAATTAATCAGTGACGTCAACATAAACTTACTGCTGACACCTTCTCCACTCTGTCGGGGGGGTCTCTACTTATATAAGTGTTTAATAGAACAGGTTCTGTAGACATCTATGTGGACTCAGCTGACGATGGTGTAAAAGAAGTGCGCTTCTTCTTGGCGCTAACATCTACCTGTAAGGCTGAGTTCACACTTGAGTTTTTTGGTCAGTTTTAGCCCCGCTCCTGCCCAAATAAGTGAAGTATGCAGTAATTCTAAGAGCGACGCCTGTCATCTGCATGTCATACGGACTCACAGTATTATTTCACTACCAAAGCAGACTCCCAATGCCTGTTACTGCAAGGCACAGTGTTCTACACCACTATAAAGGCTCTTAGCAGCCAGGAATTAGCTGTTTTTTAACGTAATTCACCGTGAATATATTTGGATCAAATCGAATTTTTCCTGAAAAATGTGGCGAAATGGTAAATCGAATTTTTTCAAAATTCGCTCATCTCTAGTTATAGCACCAACATAACATAAAATAAATACCTGCCCATCTGGGCTCTACCTAATAAACAAGCAATTCCTGTCTCACCTATAGAGTCCTGTTCACACCAGGAAAGATCAGCCTCACGGTCAGCCAGTCACCAAGCTCTAACCACACAAGTCAGTTCTGCAGGTTTCATTCCCCCAGAACAGCATTCTAAGGTCTGCTTTATTCCCCCTAGTGATGATTCTTACAGGCCTCACCTGGGATCACTTCGAGTTAGGGGAAAAACCTGTAATGTAGAGATGTGGACTGGGAAATCCCATCACCTAATCTTTCAGTCCAAAGTGATCCAGCCCATATAAACTAAACTTATAGCTCCAGAAGACTATGCTCTGCTGAAGCAAATGCCCTTTTTCTGAATTTATGCTATCTCACCCAGCTAAGGAACCTGGGTGAGATATACACTCCCTATACTACTTTCCCATACACATTACCACACAATGTAATATGAGCATAATAATAATAGTATAGTAAAGAAACGTCAATTCAAACCCTAACCGTCTCTTACCTAAACTTCTGTATCTCACTACTAGTTGGCTGTCCACTAAGTAGACTGGCTCTACTTCAATTTATCTATGAGCAGAATTTTTCCTGTGCTGCCCCCATTCTGGTGAACTCACTGCTCTGAACCATTAGACTTGATCCTAACATTCTAAATTTCACTTTAACCATAGTCCATGACAAAGTGCTCCAAAATTGATATAGCATGGAGAATTCAGGTAGTTTCTGAAACAGACATGTCAGGAGAGGCGACATGTCCTCTTTAAATAAAAAGCTAAGGGTTTATATCACTCCTTCTATTCCCTATAGATTGTAAGCTCTCATGACCAGGGTCATTCTCTTCTTGCCTCATTGTTTGCGCATTTTTTTTGATCATTTGTCACTTCCCTAATTATAAAGCCCTGCTGAATATGTTGGCGCTATATACATGAAGATGCTCTCAGTAGCCAGCTCTGATGAAAGAAGAACATTGGCAGAATGTTCACACAGGAAAAATGTGCAGGAAATTGAATTTCCGTCTGAAAACTTTTCTGCATCTCTACGACTCCCACTCTTGACAACACTGTCATTCTTCTGTATTATTCACCCACGTTCTGTACTTTAAAGCGCCACTTTCTCTCTCATCGCTTTTCATTAATATTTCACTCTCATGTCAACGATTTTACTCTCTTTCAATCTGTTCATTCCATTTTTTTTTATATTTCTGCACTAAACACATTTTGGGGGTCATTTATCATTTGAGTTCATTTTTATTTCACTTTTAAGTCTGGTTTTGCATTGTGTGGTTGCACCAAATTTATGAAATAGTGCACAGCAATAATATATGTGTAATAGTACGCCAGGGGGTTGCCTGGCGTAGGTTGCGACTTTTTTGTGACTTTTGACTTTAGTGTAATCTCAATTTTATCTCTTAAACATAGACCACTTTGAAAAACAGCAAGGTTCACAAAACGTCGCAAAAATGTTGCAGTTGCGATGGCTTTTTTGTGACTTTCTTACGCCACAAAACTAACATATGTGATTTTATAAATGACCTCTTTTCTCCATAAACATTCCCCACATTTTAGATTCTCGATGCCGGTCACAGTTGACAACCTTTATTCCACCTGCAACCTAGATGTTACATAATAAGATCCTGATACCATTTGTCTTTTTCTACTTTGTAAAACAAGATGAATAAATCCTGTAATACAGCCATGATGGAAAGATATGTTGGTAAATATTGGGGTCATTTACAAACAGATATACGCCATTTTTGTGGCGTATATCTGGCGCAGATTCTTTCACATGCCATGTTGCGGCAGAATCTGCAACTTCTTCGCCACTCACGCCAGGTCTTAAAAAGGGGGCATGGCATGGGCGGAGAAGGGGACTGTCTTATATTTAGAATCGGTGGTGGATACGCCGAAGTTATGTAGAGGCCGGCCCTTCTACATAACTAGGAGATCCACCTCCAGTACAGGGGCTTGTTAAGACCGGCGTCTAAAATGCCAGTCTTAATAACTTTGCCCCATTATACATTTACATCTAACATAGATTACACTTATATAGGTTTCCTTCAATGAAAATCAAACATAATCTAGTACTTGACAACCTCTTTCTAACAAAGCTAAAACCAGCCCTCTACCTCACATGCCTATTCATTGTCCCAATTGTTCTGCTAGATTTATTTCAAGCTGTCAGCTTAGGAGGCGTTTCCTCTCTCATGGGTGTGTCCTATCTGCTGCAGCTGGTGGCAGTTGAAGGGTGTAACTGAGCATGTGCTTCTGTCTCAGTGAGCAGGACAGAGAAATTAGAAAAAGAACAAACAGCAGGTGGCGCTATTACAGATAGATTTCAGTTGCTATTATACATTTTTAATTACATGCAATTACAAAAGTATTCAAATCCAGGTGCTGGGCTGAAAACTGTAGAATATTTAAAGGGTTTGTCCAGTTGTCCGGTGAAACAATCAAAGTCTGTATGAATGGCACGCTGCTCTGTATAGTGTCAAGGTGCACTACACTATTAGAGCATGACATTACATACCAAGAACAGTTTGCAAGAACCCCTGGGGTACCACACAGGAAAAATGGAGGAGCGAGTAGTTTCAATAGCAATAGGCATGTTGCAGATACAGCCAACACCAAGGAAGTAAAAAGATCAGCAGTAAAAAATGTGAAACTGGTCACTTTCCTCTCTGGGATGCCAGGCATCATGACAGCACCGCTGCTGAGACCATAGTCATAGCTGCCAGCTGGGACTGAGATGTTGCTGGCCGGTGGTAAAGTGAGTTTATGACATTCTGGTGCTTAATGCTGGGATAAGGTTAATGTATTCACTTAAGAGGCAGTAATTATGTATTTAAAAAAAAACTCTGTCCTTGGCAAAGTAGGAAGATATATGGTAAACAATGACAGTGTTAGGGTCCATTCACACGTCCGTAAGTGTTTTGCGTATCCGCAAATTGCAGATCCGCAAAACACGGACACCGGCAAAGTGCGATCCGCAATTTGCGGCCGCACATAGCCAGCACTATAATGCCTTTTCTTGTTCTCAATTGCGTTTATTTGGCGACACTGCTGTGACCCATTGCTGGTGTGTATATTACTATGTTGTTTATCTTGTGCGACTATCCTAGTGTTTACTGTGGTTAAAATACTTATGGTGACCAGCTACTTAGCCCAAACTAGCAACTGTCTGTTTTGTTGGGTCCCAATTATCTATTTGGTGTGTGCACTGATTGAGGATATTTGCGCATAGTTGCTATCAATTTTCACCAGTTATACTCTGATTGTGCCATGTGGTGTGTCGTTCTTTGTGTAATTGTTTTTACTTGTTTTTTAACACTTTTTGTACCAATCATGTTTCATAAATTATTCTAATAAAGACGCATTGTTATTTATATTTTTTCATTTTTTGACTCTGATATCATTCTTTTGGATCTCTGCATCCATTTCAGCCCCATTGAAAGTAAATGGGTCCGCAAATTGCTGAACAGATGCAGACACAAATTACGGACATGTGAATGGACCCTTAGGTAGGTGGAAAAAGGTTGCTAATTTCTGAGCTTGTTTGATTATCCCAAAGTATCAGAACATTTCATAGAACAATCGAAGAAAAACAGGAAGACAAGAGGTGTGGAAATCCAGCAGCTCTACTCTGGATCAGTGATACTAAACCCCATTTATCACAACCTACGAACATCAGTCAACTTAATGGTAACCAAAGAGTAACCCAACACTCTTAATAACTGCCGAGTGAAGACACAATCTGCTCATTGTCTCTACATACATATTGTATCATTGGAATATCAGAGTAGAGGTCAACCTAGACCTCATTACACATTGACCAAGAGGGTTAAGGTAGATTTAGACCATTCAATAATCCGGCAGATTGCTGGGAACAAGCCAGTGTAAAGGTGCAGCCGATCACCCAATGAATGAGTAAAACGCTTGTTCATCGGGTGATCCTGTCATTTGTGTAGGCACTGTGGGGAGTCGCTCTGGTAGAAAGCGGTGCGGGTGCAGTACAGAGGCAAAACAAGGAGTCCAGAAAGTGCAATAAACAGTGCTTTATTCACACTTGCACAAAATAAACGATAAACAGTCTCTTGGTGTTAATTCACACTCAGCAAACACAAAAGGCAAAACCAAAGAGTCCAAAACCAGGTTCAATCACCTGTGAGATGTTTAGGTACGCGTTCGCACCTGGCGGTCGGCCCAGCCGCAGGATAATCCACATTCAGGCTTCCAGGACGACTGCACGCCTCCTTGCTGGTCTCATCCTTCCAGCCCAGAGAGCTCCACAGCACTAGCAGCAGCTCCAGGACAATCACAGCCACACCTGCTGATGTGGCTGCCTTTAAAAAGCCCGGCAAAGTCCGGCCTGGACCGTGGGGAGTAGGCACCCACCCAACTCTTTGCCTACTCCCAGTAAGAGCCGGCCCGGATTGGCTTTGCAGCCAAACTAACTATCAATGTCAAGCAGCACTAGCTGCTGCTGACACATAAAACCCGGCTCTCACCTCACCGAGGCCAGGAACCTCGGTGACACGTATCTTCCATCCATGACGGCACCTTGTGCCCTCTTACATACCTTCCCCCTTTGTTCAACCCTGACAGGGTGAACACACGCCAAACACCATACTTGAGACAGGGCATCCGCATTTCCTTGCAAGCGGCCTGCCCTGTGTTCCACTGTGAACTTCAAGTTCTGCAGAGACAAGAACCATCTGGTGACCCGAGCATTCCTGTCTTTCGCCTGGCACATCCACTTTAGAGGGGAATGGTCGGTCACCAGCCGGAACTTTCTCCCTAGCAGATAATAGCGGAGAGACTCTAGTGCCCACTTGATGGCCAGGCACTCTCTCTCCACTATACTGTACCTGGTCTCGGCTGGGGTGAGTTTGCGACTCAGGAAAACCACGGGATGCTCCTCCCCATTGATTTCCTGAGAGAGTACAGCCCCGAAGCCCACTTCAGAGGCATCGGTCTGTACCACAAATTCTCTCTTGAAGTCGGGCGTCACCAAAACCGGGGACCCACACAGGGCCTACTTCAGAGCAGAGAAAGCCTTATCCGCCTGTTCATTCCACTGGATCGACACTGACCTGCGTCCCTTTAAAAGGCTTGTCAATGGAGCAGCAATTGTAGCGAAGTTGGGAATAAACCTCATGTAGTATCCCACCATGCCCAGGAATGATTTTACTTGCCGCGTAGTGACAGGTCGGGGCCAATTCTTAATTGCCTCAATTTTGTTTACCTGAAGTTTGACCACCCCCCGCCCAATGACATACCCTAGGTATTTGGTCTCTTCTAACCCTATCACACACTTTTTGGGTTAGCAGTTAAGCCAGCTTTCCTAAGGGAGTCCACTACAGCCTGTACCTTCGGTAGGTGACTCTCCCAGTCGGTGCTATGGACAACGATATCATCCAGATACGCTGAGGCGTACCGTCGATGTGGACGGAGCACAATATCCATAAGCCTTTGAAACGTGGCGGGGCGCCATGTAGACCAAAGGGTAATACCTTGTACTGATACAACCCCTCCGGTGTGATAAAAGCAGTTTTTCCTTGGCAGCCTCTGTTAAGGGTACCTGCCAGTACCCTTTGGTGAGGTCCAAGACAGAAAAATACCTGGCTTGGCCCAATTTTTCAATGAGCTCATCCACCCTCGGCATGGGATATGCGTCAAACTTGGACACCTCATTCAGCTTGCGGAAATCGTTACAGAACCTCAACTTCCCGTCCGGCTTGGGTATTAAGACTATCGGACTGGCCCAATCACTTTTTGACTCCTCGATGACACCTAACTGGAGCATCAGCTGCACTTCCTTCACAATGGCTTGTCACCGAGCCTCGGGTACCCGGTACGGCTTTAACCGGACTTTGGCCTGAGGCTCAGTGATAATGTCATGCTGGATTAGGGATGTGCGCCCAGGGAGGTCCGAGAACACATCCGTGTTCCGACTAATGAACTCCTTAACTTCCTGAACCTGTTTGGAGGATAGGCTATCTGAAATTTTTACGGTGGCTGCTGCTTCCCGGACTTCGAGGTGAGGGGCTGGATCCTTCTCACCTAGAAGCCCTGGCCGGGGGCTGTCATCGCTGGACGAGTCCCTATCCTTCCATGGCTTCAGCAAATTCAGATGATACACCTGTTCCGGCTTCCGCCGCCCTGGCTGGTGCACCTTGTAATTTACTTCCCCCACTTTCTCGAGCACTTCATAGGGCCCCTGCCATCTAGCTAGAAATTTGCTGTCAAGGGTGGGTACCAGAACTAAAACTCGGTCTCCGGGATTAAAGTCTCGTACCCGAGCCTGACGATTATAGACTCTACTTTGGGCCTGTTGTGCTGCCTCCATATGCTCCCGGACCAGTGGTAACACCCTCTCCATACGTTCCTGCATCTGGGTAACATATTCAATTACGCTTTTGTGGGGGACGGGCTGTTGTTCCCACGCTTCCTTAGCGATGTCCAACAGGCCCCGGGGGTGTCTGCCATAAAGCAGTTCGAAGGGTGAGAACCCAGTAGAGGCCTGGGGCACTTCTCGCACTGCAAACATGAGATAGGGCAGAAGCAGATCCCAGTCCTTCCCATCTCGGGACACCACCCTTTTTAACATATTTTTAAAGTTTGGTTAAATCTTTCCACAAGGCCGTCCGTTTGCGGATGGTAAACGGACATCCGTAATTGCTTTATATGCAACAGTTTACACAATTCCCTCATAATCTTAGACATAAAAGGGGTCCCTTGGTCCGTCAGAACCTCCTTAGGTAGGCCCACCCGGGTAAACATCTCCATTAACTCCTTTGCAATGAGCCTAGCCGATGTGTGTCGAAGAGGCACCGCCTCTGGATATCGAGTAGCATAGTCCAGAATCACCAGGATATGTTGGTGACCCCTAGCAGACTTCGGTACGGGTCCGACCAGATCCATGGCAATACGCTCGAATGGGACCTCAATTATTGGGAGAGGGACCAGGGGACTTCTGTAATGCGGCTGGGGGCTATTTACCTGACAGGTCGGACAGGACTTACAGAACTCCTCTACTTCCTTAAACAAACCGGGCCAGTAAAATCGCTGTAGTACGCGGTCCTGCGTTTTCTGCCACACCATGTGTCCCCCAAGAACATGTTGGTGGGCAAGCTCCATAACAAGCTTGCGATATGCGGTGGGCACCACCAACTGTTCAACTGGCTCACCTCGGATTTGGTTCACCCGATACAACATATCCTGAAGAACAATAAATCGTGGAAACGTTAATTCAGCCCCAGGTTTCTGGGGTTTACCATGAATCATTACAACACTTTCCCAGGCCCTGGTTAGGGTTTAGTCCCGGTGTTGTGCGGTCCCAAAATTTTCCCCGGAGACATTGAGGTCTGCCAACTCAGGTCCCGGTGGCAAGTCCTCCGTGTCTCCCACCATTACACTCAGTGGGGTTGTCTCCCCCTCTACCGCTGGAGCCGTGGTCACCCCTACCGCTGGCCCTTCAGATTCGGGCTCCCAGGGTTCTGGCCTTCCAGTGGTATCAGGCCACTCTACTAGGGTTACCCCTGTCTCGGGCCCATCAGACACTTTTATAGCCGGCCACAGCGCCGGGAAACCTGGGAAGTCCCTCCCAAGTATCAGTTCATGTGGGAGTTTGGTAACGACAGCCACCTCGTGGGTCCACTTACCAGCCGCTATGGACAAAGTCACTAATGCAGTGGGGTAGTCTTTTAAGTCTCCGTGGATACATAGGACCCCGATTTTACGGCCGGTATACTCCGCAGGCCGTACTAGGGCAGCTCTTACCAGGGAGACTAAACTCCCGGAGTCCAGCAGGGCCACCGCCAGAGAATCTCCCACCTCTACCTGACACAGGTGGTTATTATCCTGCACCTCACGGGTGCCAGTTGCGCTTCTGTGTATACAGGGAGTGGCGATACCCGTAGTTCACATCCATCGGCTCACCCTGATGCGGACAGTCGGCCCTCATGTGGCCTGGCTCCTGACACCTCCAGCATACCACGGGAGGCGGATCCGTAGGGGATACATTCCGTGCAGGTCTCTCTGTCGCCGGTCGTCGGAACTGGGGTGGAGGCCTCCGGGGTTTGACTGGCCCCTTCCCAGCAAGACTCCCCTGCAGGTTTCTGGTGGCCTCGTAACGCTCCACCAGGTCGACCATCTCCAGGGCACTTACTGGAGACGCCTGGCCGACCCAGTGCTGGAGGGGATAAGGCAGGGCCCTCCAAAAGATGTCCACCAACAGTCGATCCAGCATGGCAGTGGGACTTAGTAGATCGGGCTGCAGCCAAGTTTGCAGCCTGTGCAGCAGATCGTAGTACTGCGGCCTAGCGGGTTCCATCGTTTTAAAGTCCCACTGGTGGACTCTTTGAGCGCGGACCAGCATGTTCACCCCCAGTCTGGCTAGGATCTCTCCTTTCACGGTGTCATAATCGGCCGCTTGGTCATCCGACAAGTCGAAAAACACCTGCTGGGGTCCGGAAGCCAGGAACGGAGCGACCACCTCAGCCCACTGGTCACGGGGCAGCTTCTCCCTCACGGCCACTTTTTCGAAGACTGCCAGGTAGGTCTCAGCATCATCCTCGGGGGTCATCTTGGGAATTGCTGCACGGACCGCTTTCCGGGCATCATGGGCACGGTGAGATGCTCCAGTCGCTTGCAAAGCCATTACATGTTGCAACAGCAGCTGGTTTGTCTCCTGCTGCTGCTTGTTGGCCTCCCGCTGCTGTAAATTGGCCTCCACGAGAGCCTTTGCAACTGCCTCCATCTTGTCAGGGTTCACGTGTTGAAACTTTGCCGGCTTGACATATGACATTCACTTTGGAAAAACACTTCGGCGTTTACGCCAGCCTCATTGCGCATGCCCGCATCCGACACCAAATGTGGGGAGTCGCTCTGGTAGAAAGCGGTGCGGGTGCAGTACAGAGGCAAAACAAGGAGTCCAGAAAGTGCAATAAACAGTGTTTTATTCACACTTGCACAAAATAAACGATAAACAGTCTCTTGGTGTTAATTCACACTCAGCAAACACAAAAGGCAAAACCAAAGAGTCGAAAACCAGGTTCAATCACCTGTGAGATGTTTAGGTACACGTTCGCACCTGGCGGTCGGCCCAGCCGCAGGATAATCCACATTCAGGCTTCCAGGACGACTGCACGCCTCCTTGCTGGTCTCATCCTTCCAGCCCAGAGAGCTCCACAGCACTAGCAGCAGCTCCAGGACAATCACAGCCACACCTGCTGATGTGGCTGCCTTTAAAAAGCCCGGCAAAGTCCGGCCTGGACCGTGGGGAGTAGGCACCCACCCAACTCTTTGCCTACTCCCAGTAAGAGCCGGCCCGGATTGGCTTTGCAGCCAAACTAACTATCAATGTCAAGCAGCACTAGCTGCTGCTGACACATAAAACCCGGCTCTCACCTCACCGAGGCCAGGAACCTCGGTGACACGTATCTTCCGTCCATGACGGCACCTTGCGCCCTCTTACAGCACCTAAATTATCGTTTCTGGGCAGCAGATCATGCGGTCTAAACAGCAATCTGCTGCCCAGAAACAGTGCAGCTGTATTAGGACGAGCAATCACAATAGTGACTGCTCGTTCTCATACTGTGGAGCATGTAAATGTAACACTTCACCTCCACTGAACGAGCAGCCGACTGTCATGAAGGGACTCTTACTTCTCGGCAATCTGCTGCTCGTCGGCAGGTGTAAATGCACCTTAAGAAAGGGCAAGATAAGGGTGGGGAGTGGGAGCACACCTTGATTGTAGGCTTTATTTAAATTGCTTAATAAATATAGAACTTGGTTAGACATATATGACCTTTTTCATCTTCAGCACTTAGCCTTGCCCTTAAAGTCTAAGTGTTCCTTTGTTTTGTAGACTTAAGTCGCAGACCCAGAGTTATTCCTACCGGTATGAATTATGGACCAATGTATCATGTTATTCTGTATAAGTGTAACACCCCCGAGTGGTGTTGCCACTCCTATACCCTGCTACGATCCTTAATGGTCTAATATAAAGTGACCTATGCATTATTTTCCAGCTTCTCTCCATAATATGCATCTATAATAATGTTTGTAACTGTTTATAACATGGAATATGCCTGGTTCACCAGCAGGTGGCAGCAAACCCGGCAGAGCTGTAATTATGTAGAATGGAGCTAACAATTCCATTCTAACTCCCCTCTGGAGAGAAGTGGGTTAGTACTATTTCCTGCAGGAAGAGTGGGGACCAGTTAGAACTGGTTCTAGTGCTAGTGGATGTGTGTGTGCTGGTAGGGACTCCATGTTGGAGCTCATCGGATTCTACCACATCTCTTGGCTGAACATAAGCCCAACCAAAGAGGGAAGCACAGCATCACGAAGAAAGCAAAGACACTAATTAAGCTTGTCAGGACAGCAGAGTCAGATGTAGCAGAGTTTAGTTTGCCTGCCATTTTAATGCTAATGCCTGCTGGAACCAAGCTAAAGCCTGAAATCTGTTTTGGAAAAATGTTTTACAAGTAAAGCTGCCATTGAATTTCATCTTAAGGTCTGGACTCAAGTTCTTCCTTAATCCCTAAATTATTTCCTTTACTTATTGCTTCGGAGCCAAAGCCTGGGGTTCAGCGGTATCCAGGTAGGAGCACCGTGACACACATAAAGAGACATTTAGGCTGCACCATTACACCACTCGGTATTTACTACACCTGGGACGCGTTACACAGAGGGCCATGGGAGCTCGTTGCATAAGCAATGCTTCTACGTGAGAATACCTCCATAATACAGCATACATTAAAAGATGCCACAAACTTTTTGATATCTGTATAATACAATGGGCAGAGAGAGTTCTACCATGTACCTATACTCCCATATTATGGGTGTGTACAATGCAGATCCATCATATGGCAGTGAGCAAGAGGCATAATGGAAGCTATAACAGTGAAGATGGTTGATCTGTCTGTCCTTGGGTGATAAACAAAAACACCTTCTTCATATTTAAGAAAAGGCTATGTTCACCAGCAATACAGCACTCTGTGTAAAGGGAGATGTGCTGTTAACAAATAATGAATTGGTATGGGGATGAATGATCATAGTAACGATTGTTAATTCCCATACAGAAGGGATGACTACTGCATGTAAACTCAGCTGAGTGGGCAATGGTCGGGAATCCTGATCATTGCCTGCTTTACTGGCCCCTGTAAATTTAACATTACATGGCATAAATACCAGGTAAAGGGGATATCGTAAAAGATAGGTGAACCATAAGGTGAGTACATTCAGTACACAGGAAAAGATCAAGTGAACAGAAATGGTATCCTCTCTCAGTTGTGCTGGAAACAGGTTGCTGTCAATGTCTGCATGCTTATAATAATTATGAAAATCTTCCGCGCTCCTGCTCTGCCTATTCTAGGGACATTAGATGTAACGTCCCTATATACAGTGACAGAGAATCAAAAGATATGTAAAGCATTAATATATTTTTTATCTAAAAGTTGAAAATACTCCCAACCACAAATAGACTTTAGAGGGGATTGTATTATATTCATCTTAAATCACAATTATTTTATATATGAAGGAGAATACTACCTCCAGATGTGGGGGACTGCGATGGGCACATGGTTTGCCAATCTTTAAATTGGGCAGTTGGAGGAGAACACCATTTGTCTAGGTGGAGAGCTCTGGGCGAACCTTGCCCTCGTTGAAGATTTATTGATGACGTGATCTTTATTTGGAAGGGTACTTAATAGAGTTTTTTAATTAAATTAATAAAAAAATATTTTTGGGATTTTACATTAACATATAATAATACAACCATCAACATTGGAGACTTGACTAAATACATTGAAGAGGATCAAATGCCCACAAAGACATACACCAATCTGACAGATTTCAACAGTATTATACCTAGAACTAGTTGCCATTTTCCAATGTGGCTACAAAATTCACCCAAAAGCCAATTCATTCGCTTAAGGAGAAACTGTAGCAAGAAGGAGGACTATGAAATAAAGGTAAAGGAAATGAAGAAGAAATTTTAAATGAGAGGATATGAGAAAGCATTATTGGAGGAACAAAATAAAGAAGTGGGAAAAATGGAAAGAAAATTACTAGCAAAGAATAAAGACAAAGAAAAAGGGGAAAATGAAAATAATGAGCAAAATGAAATTAAAATCCCACCCATTATAATGCAATTTAATAGCCAAACAAATATAGTAAAAACCACAGTATACAAACACTGGGACATATTAAAACAGGATAAAACTATTGGGGTCTATATCCCTGATAAACCCAAGTTTGTATATAAAAAGGCACAGAATATTGGGAACAAGGTGGCACCATCAATAAAACAATGAAAAATAGAGGAGATACAAATAACAAATATCATAAGAAAAATAATAAAAGGCCCTGAAAAATATTTTCCAATGTAAAAAATGGAGGTGTTGCTGGGAATTAAAACAAAAGAATTTAATTTTTGAAATAAAAAGTAAAGATGGAAGTCACAGTCAATCCATTGAACTACAAATTACCTGCCGAAAGGAAAAGGTAATATACAGTATAAATTAATATGACCATGCAACAAAATATACGTGAGTAGGACTCAAAGACCATTATTTAAAAGGGTTAGGGAACATCTATGTAATATCAAAAAGAAATGGCCACCCGCATCCAAACATTATAAAGAGGTATATGGAGGAATGCTTAAAGGGTCATATATGTGTGGAATAGAAGCCACATTGGAGAGGGGGAGATATAATGAAAGCTTTGTCAAGGCTGGAAACAAAATGTATATTTAATCTGAACTATTTGATCCCAGAAGGAGTCAATAGCAAGATTGAACTATTTGCATTTGAGTAAAAAGATGCCGAGTAATGTTGATAAGTGCAAGATAATGCACCTGGGGCGTAAAAACCCAAGAGCAGAATATAAAATCAGTGATACAGTACTAACCTCAGTATCTGAGGAAAGGGATTTAGGGGTCATTATATCAGACAACCTAAAGGTGGGCAGACAATGTCATAGAGCAGCAGGTAATGCCAGCAGAATGCTTGGGTGTATAGGGAGAGGCATTAACAGTAGAAAGAGGGAGGTGCTCGTGCCGCTCTACAGAGCACTAGGGAGACCTCATTGGGAGTATTGTGTGCAGTACTGGAGACCATATCTGCAGAAGGATATTGAAACTTTGGAGAGAGTTCAGAGAAGAGCTACTAAACTAGTACATGGATTGCAGGACAAAACTTACCAGGAAAGGTTAAAGGACCTTAACATGTATAGCTTGGAAGTAAGAAGAGACAGAGGGGATATGATAGAAACTTTTAAATACATAAAAGAAAGCATCACGGTAAAAGAGGAGAGAATATTTAAAAGAAGAAAAACTGCAACAAGAGGACATAGTTTTAAATTAGAGGGGCAAAGGTTTAAAAGTAACATCAGGAAGAATTACTTTACTGAGAGAGCAGTGGACGCATGGAATAGCCTTCCTGCAGAAGTGGTAGCTGCAAATACAGTGAAGGAGTTTAAGCATGCATGGGATAGGCATAAGGCCATCCTCCATATAAGATAGGGCCAGGGGCTATTCATAGTATTCAGTATATTGGGCAGACTAGATGGGCCAAATGGTTCTTATCTGCCGACACATTCTATGTTTCTATGTTTCTATAAATATGTAGAGAAAGGGGTTAAATGGAGAAGGCTTTCTTGCCCATGGAGACCAGTATGTTGAGAGGGTGAAAGAGGACTAAAAAGGCATTATAGTGTCCCTTTCCGAAAAGCATAGGATAGCTTTGTGGGCTGAGAAGGCACCCATACCCTGTAACGGTGATGTCACTGAGCGCTCGGCACAAGCATGAGTTGAGCTGTGCTACCAGCTGGGGCAAGAAACAGTTCTACACCTCCAGACACCCAGATCACAGGAGAGGTAGGAATATTATGGTACTGATATAAACCTGACTGTTGTGGTAAGGTGCAGGGTGCCATCGTAGATGGCAGGTACGTGTCACCGAGGTTCATAGCCTCGGTGAGGTAAGAGCCGTTTTGTTGATGTCAGTAGCAGGTAGTGCTACTGACACAGTTGCTAAATAGCGTGGCTGCAAAGCCGATCCGGGCCGGCTCTTACCGGGAGCAGCTAAAGTGTAGGGTGGGTGGCCCAGTCCTGGTTTTGGGGCTGGGTTTAAAACTCCGCCAGCACCAGCAGCTGTCTCTGTGATTATCCTGGAGCTGCTGATCGTGCTGTGGAGCTCCCTGGGCTGGAAGCAAGAGCCCAGCAAGGAGGTGTGCAGTCGGCCTGGAAGCCTGTGGTGAATTGTCTTGCGGCTGGGCTGACAGCCAGGTGCGAACCTGCACCTAAACCTCCCAGGTGACTGGAACCTGTATGTGACTTTTTGTTTTGCCTCACGTTTTTCTGATGGGTGTGAAGTAACACCAAGTGACTGTTTGCTGTGTACTTTATGCAAGTGTGAATTAAACACTGTTTTGCTGCACTTTCTGGACTCCCTTTTTGCCTCTGTACTGCACCCGCACCGCTATCTACCAGAGCGACTCCCCACATTTGGTGTAGGATGCGGGCATGCGCAGTGAGGCTGGCGTGAACGCCGAAAATCTTTGTTTTTGCTGGGCACGACTGGATGTCCTATATTAGTCCGGCAAAGTTGCAAACAGGAATTTCTGGCAACATGGAGGCTGCTGTGAAGGCTCTCATAGAGGCTAACGTGCAGCAGCGGGAGACCAACCAGCTACTATTACAGCACGTGATGGCTTTACAAGCTGCAGGAGCGTCCCACCATGTCCGTGATGCCCGGAAAGCGGTCCGTGCGGCGATCCCAAAGATGACCCCCTCGGACGACGTTGAGGCGTATCTGGCGGTCTTTGAGAAGGTGGCCGTGAGGGAGAAGTTACCCCGTGACCAGTGGGCCGAGGTGGTCGCTCCGTTCCTGGCGTCCGGACCCCAGCAGGTTTTTTTGACCTAGCAGATGACCAAGCTGCTGATTACCCCACGGTGAAGGGGAGATCCTGGCCAGACTGGGGGTAAACGTGTTGGTCCGGGCTCAGCGGGTCCACCAGTGGGACTTTAAAACGGCTGAACCCGCCAGGCCGCAGTACTATGAGTTGCTGCACAGGTTGCAAAAGTGGCTGCAGCCTGATGTTCTAAGTCCGGCTGCTATGCTGGACCGTCTGCTGGCCGACATGTTCTGGAGGGCCCTGCCTTACCCCCTTCAGCACTGGATCGGCCAGGTATCCCCCACTAATGCCCTTGAAATGGTTGATCTGGTGGAGCGCTATGAGGCCACAAAAACTTGCAAGGGGGTGTTGTTGGGAGGGGCCGGTCAAACCCGGAGGTCTCCCATCCAGTCCCGACGTCTGATACCTGAGAGACCTGTTCGGGTGTGCCCCTGTGGACCCGGCCCCGATTGTCTGCTGGCGGTGTCAGGAGCCTGGCCACGTAAGGGCCGACTGTCCACACCGGGAGAACCCATGGAGACTAATTATGGGTACCGGGCTTCCATGTATGCCCGGAGACTGTGTGCAACCGGCACCCCGAGACAATAGACAATCGTCACCTGTGCCAGGTGCAAGTGGGTGATAATCTGGCAGTGGCGCTACTGGACTCAGGGAGCCTAGTAACCCTGGTAAGTGCTGCCCTGGTACAGCCCACCCAGTATACGGGCCGGAAAGTTGGTGTGGTGTGCATACACGGAGACTTAAAGGACTATCCCACTGCTGTAATGTCTCTGTCCACGGCGGCCGGCACATGGACTTGTGAGGTGGCGATCTCCACAAAGCTACCTTATGAACTAATAATTGGGAGAGACTTCCCTGGTTTTCCGTCACTATGGCCTGAGATGAAAGTGACTAATAGCCCTGAGACAGGGGTAACCCTAGCAGAGTGGCCTGGTTCCAGTGGGAGGCCAGAGCCCTGGGAGCCCGAGTCCGAAGGGCCTGCGGTAGGGGTGACCACCACTTCTGTGATAGAGGGGGAGACACCCCCACTGAGTGTAATGGTGGGAGACATGGAGGACTTGCCACCAGGACCTGAGTTGGCAGACCTCCACGTCTCCGGAGACAGTTTTGGGACCGCCCAACACCGGGACCAAACCCTAACCAGGGCCTGGGAGAATGTGCTGGAAATTGATGGTAAACCCCAGAAACCAGGGGCTGAGTTAATATTTCCCGCTTTGTTGTTCACCAAGAAATGTTATATCGGGTGAACCAAATCCGGAGTGAACCTGTTGAACAGTTGGTGGTGCCCACAGCGTATCGCAAGCTTGTCATGGAGCTTGCCCACCAACATGTTCTTGGGGGACACCTGGGGTGGCAGAAAACCCAGGACCGCATACTGCAGCGGTTTTATTGGCCCAGTGTGTTCAAGGAGGTAGAAAATTATTGTAAGTCCTGTCCAACCTGTCAGATAACTAGCCCCCAGCCACATTTCCGTAGTCCTCTGGTACCTCTGCCAATTATTGAAGTACCGTTTGAGCGAATCGCTATGGATTTAATTGGGCCTGTACCAAAGTCTGCCAGGGGCCACCAACACATTCTGGTAGTTCTCGACTATGCCACTCGGTATCCGGAGGCGGTGCCTCTGCGACATACCTCAGCTAAGCTCATTGCCAAAGAGTTAATGGAAATGTTTTCCCGTGTGGGCCTGCCAAAAGAGGTTCTGACAGACCAAGGGACCCCTTTTATGTCCAAAGTTATGAGGGAACTGTGTAAATTGTTGCGTATAAAGCAGTTACGGACGTCCGTTTACCATCCGCAAACAGACGGTCTTGTTGAGAGGTTTAACCAAACTCTAAAAAATATGTTAAAGAGGGTGGTGTCTAGAGATGGGAAGGACTGGGATCTGCTTCTGCCCTATCTCATGTTCGCAGTGCGAGAGGTGCCCCAAGCCTCTACTGGGTTCTCGCCCTTCGAACTGCTTTATGGCAGACACCCTCGGGGCCTGTTGGATATCGCCAAGGAAGCGTGGGAACAACAGCCTGTCCCCCACAAAAGTGTCATTGAGTATGTCGCCCAGATGCAGGAACGGATGGAAAGGGTGTTGCCCTTGGTCCGGGAGCATATGGAGGCAGCGCAACAAGCCCAGAGTAGGGTGTACAATCGTCAGGCTCGGGTGCGGGACTTCAATCCGGGAGATCGGGTTTTGGTTCTGGTACCCACCCTGGACAGCAAGTTCCTAGCTAGGTGGCAGGGCCCCTATGAGGTAATCGAGAAGGTAGGGAAGTAAATTACAAAGTACACCAGCCAGGGCGGCGCAAGCCGGAGCAGGTGTACCACGTGAATTTGCTAAAGCCGTGGAAAGATAGGGACACGGCCGACGACCACAGCCCCGGCCAGGGCTTCTAGGTGAAAGGGTCCAGCCCCACAGTTCGAGACCTGTGAAGCCGTAACCACGGTAAAAATTGCAGACAGCCTGTCTTCCAAACAAGTTCAGGAAGTCAGGGAGTTCATCAGTCGGAACACGGATGTGTTCTCGGACCTCCCTGGCCGCACGTCTCTCATCCAACATGACATCGTCACTGAGCCTCAGGCCAAGATCCGGTTAAAACCATACCGGGTACCCGAGGCTCGGCGACGGGCCATCGCGGAGGAAGTGCAGTTAATGTTGAAGCTCGATGTCATTGAGGAGTCGAAAAGTGAGTGGGCCAGTCCCATAGTCCTAATACCCAAGCCGGATGGGACGTTGCGGTTCTGCAACGATTTTCGCAAGTTAAATGAAGTGTCCAAGTTTGATGCGTATCCCATGCCCCGGGTAGACGAGTTTGTTGAGAATTTAGGGCACGCCCGTTATTTTTCTGTGTTAGACCTCACTAAAGGGTACTGGCAGGTACCCTTAACGGAGTCGGCCAAGGAAAAAAACGCTTTTGTCACTCCACAGGGCCTGTATCATTACAAGGTGTTACCCTTTGGCCTGCATGGCACCCCCGCCACCTTCCAAAGGTTAATGGATATTGTGCTGCGACCTCATCGTCGGTACGCCTCGGCCTACTTAGATGATGTAATCATCCACAGCACCGACTGGGAAAGCCATTTGCCCAAAGTGCAGGCGGTAGTGGATGCCCTGAGGAAAGCTGGACTAACCGCCAATCCAAGGAAGTGTGCGATTGGGTTGGAAGAAACCAAATATCTGGGATATGTTATTGGGCGGGGAGTCATCAAGCCTCAAGTAAATAAGGTAGAGGCAATACGGAGTTGGCCCCGACCGGTCACCACCAGACAGGTAAAGTCGTTCCTGGGAATTGTGGGGTATTACATGAGGTTTGTGCCCCACTTTGCCACTATAGCTTCGCCGTTGACAGACTTGTTAAAGGGGCGTAAGACAGGGACGGTCCGTTGGAACGAGCAGGCAGAAAAGGCTTTCTCCGCCTTGAAATCGGCCCTGTGTGGGTCCCCGGTTTTGGTGACGCCCAATTTCAAGAAGGAGTTCGTTGTCCAGACCGACGCCTCTGAGGTTGGCCTTGGTGCGGTACTGTCGCAGGAAGTCAACGGGGAGGAGCATCCCGTTGTCTTCCTCAGCCGCAAACTCACCCCAGCCGAGGCCAGGTACAGCATAGTCGAGAGAGAGTGCCTGGCCATCAAGTGGGCACTCGAGGCCCTCCGTTATTACCTGTTGGGCAGAAGCTTCCACCTGGTGACCGACCACTCCCCACTCAAGTGGATGAGCCAAGCCAAAGAGAGGAATGCCCGGGTCACCAGGTGGTTTCTGTCCCTACAGAATTTTAAATTCACGGTGGAGCACAGAGCGGGCCGGTTGTTGAAAAATGCAGATGCCCTCTCCCGGGTACACTGTTTTTCGTGTGTCCACCCCCTCAGGGTTGAACAAAGGGGGGTATGTGGTAAGGTGCAGGGTGCCGTCGTAGATGGCAGGTACGTGTCACCGAGGTTCATAGCCTCGGTGAGGTAAGAGCCATTTGTTGATGTCAGTAGCAGGTAGTGCTACTGACACAGTTGCTAAATAGCGTGGCTGCAAAGCCGATCCGGGCCGGCTCTTACCGGGAGCAGCTAAAGTGTAGGGTGGGTGGCTGCTCCCCACGACCCAGTCCTGGTTTTGGGGCTGGGTTTAAAACTCCGCCAGCACCAGCAGCTGTCTCTGTGATTATCCTGGAGCTGCTGATCGTGCTGTGGAGCTCCCTGGGCTGGAAGCAAGAGCCCAGCAAGGAGGTGTGCAGTCGGCCTGGAAGCCTGTGGTGAATTGTCTTGCGGCTGGGCTGACAGCCAGGTGCGAACCTGCACCTAAACCTCCCAGGTGACTGGAACCTGTATGTGACTTTTTGTATTGCCTCACGTTTTTCTGATGGGTGTGAAGTAACACCAAGTGACTGTTTGCTGTGTACTTTATGCAAGTGTGAATTAAACACTGTTTTGCTGCACTTTCTGGACTCCCTTTTTGCCTCTGTACTGCACCCGCACCGCTATCTACCAGAGCGACTCCCCACACTGTATACAAATATGCAAGTGACTATCCATAGGGAGGTGTTTAGGAATAATAGAAATAATAGGAATATAAGTCACAGACGGTGCGGTAACCAATTTATATAACAACTGTATTGTCTGTATGCTCTCCCAGATAGGTGCCCACCTCACAGGGTAAAATCAGTAAAAGATTCAGTGGTAGAAAAGAGCACTTATTTATTGTGCAAGGTCTTGTCAAAGCAACGCATTTCAGGGCTAGTGGTGCCGCTTGGTCAGGTCAGGAGGGAGCTCGTGAAGGGGAACTACTAATCCTGAAATGTGTTGTTTTTTTCCTCCTACCACTAAATCCTCCGGTGGTCTTCCACATCTGACAGCTGTCCATTGTAACACTGGCAGTCCATTCCTGCTGGCATTTCCCTGCTCTAGCCACTGGAATTCTGATCTGTCCTGCAGCTCTCTAGATCTGGGAGTCTGTGCCGTAGGCATCTCCTGGCTTCTTCCTGGTGGGCATCGCCACCTGAGTACTTGTAGCTCCACCTGATCCACACTAGGCTTCTGTGGCCTCTCTGCATTCTGTCTGCAGTCCTCTGTGCCTGTAAGGCTTGCATGCACATGCTTTCTCCACCTCTTACAGGGCCAGCACACATGACTTTTAAACTGTCTCCAGATTATTTCTACGGTATTTAAGGTATCTTTCCCTATGGGAAAGTGTCTGAGCAAAATGGATTCTAGCTTGCCTAGTCCTAGTCCTTGCCTAGTCCCTGTGAAGGTGTTTACTTTTGTCTGATTTTCCATGCCTGATCTTGGCCTGTTGAACTGGTTCAATCCGTCTAGTTATTGTACTGACCCTGTACCACCTGCCCCAACTTTTGGGCTGTTTACCAGATTGAAGAACTCTGCCTGCCCTGACCTCGGCTTGCCCACTGACTACAATTCTGCTTTTTTCATTTGGTGCCATGTACCCATGTCTCTTGACCCACCTGGATCAGCTGTCACTGAACAAAGACTACTTTAAGAGGTAGTGGCCTGATGGTTTTGATGCTGCAAAGACCAGATCCCTGTAAGGGGGTGAAAACTTAGATAATGCCTTTAAGAGTACTCCTAATACAAATACATTTAGTGACACAGTGGGTTCACATGTGCTTTGCTACATCCATCCTAAAGTTTAATTAATCATCTTGTCTTATTACTCTTATCTTACATGGCACAGGCCACCAATATTTGATCAGTGGGGTTCCAACTCTTGACACTCAGGCATAGCAACATCTATATGGTTGTGGCTTTCCCTAGTGCAGCAACTGGTTACCTTTCTCTTGAATTAGGCTGAACTGTTATAAGATGTGATATCAGGGAGGATCACAACTGAATGTGCGGTACTGTTTGAATTTTTCATCTGTGCAAAGTTATTAGCCTTTTTTCCACTCATGTACACTAGTTATACCAGATATTTCTGGATTTTTTTCTATATTCTGAAGAATCTTGCATATACTGCATATATCCAGAGAATAGAGAAATTCTACAAAAAAGTACCGTCATACATTTGAAGTATTAATGTATTTCTTTAAAGTTTTTATACAGTATTTATATTTCTACATTGAATTAATTCTACATCTCCATCGTAACTTGAGATATCAGATGTCAGTGAGCTGGACTGACAGCTGGCAACCCAAAATGTGTGATTATTATGGTGCCACTAATAAGTACAATATTAGACTTAGGCCGAGTGTCAATGTGTCAACTCCATTTTTGTAAACTTGACTAGAAAAATGTCACAAAGACAATATATGTCAAGCATACAAGAAGATGAAAACTTTGTCTGTTTTATTACTCTGTCCTAACAATCCCTGATATTGTCATGTTCTAGCTTTAATAAACCTAGAGCTTCGAAGACATTTGTTCTTTCAGTTCCAAGTTTGACACGACCAATGTCTTGCACAGCGTGCTTGTTACCTTCTAATTATTGCCATGTGCATACAGTATCGTGCATGTTGACCATCGTCCAAATACAGCCCACAATCATTTGCCATACATCATAGAAGCTGTCAATCAGACATGTCATTAAATGGGTTGACTCATGCCTTGGGTCCAGCTTCTGGAATCCCTGCTGATCAGCTGTTATCACAAGTCCGGGGCATTGCTAGCTAGGGGAGTGGGGTGGTTGCTGACCTAAGTGAAACCTATATGATGCTACATGCCAATTTTTTCCCAGGTATAGTTGATGTTCTTCTCTGCTTTTATTATTCACTTACTATGACATGCCCCTGCTAAAGGTGTTGTTCCTGCACCTTTGGCTCCTCACTTTTGCACCCCATACTGCTATAATAACCACAAATTTCATTTGCATCTTGACTTGTCACAATTACTGCAAGACAGTTATAATGCTCTAATGTCACAATGCCCCTATCTCAACCACAATCATACGGTTATAATGCTCTCATGGAGGGCTCTAGACACCCGCGATGCTCCTATGCCGGCCACAATGTCTCTATGTCAGCCACAATGTGTCATGCTAACCAGAATACCTCAATGCTAGCTACAAAGCCATCAATGTCCCCATGTCAGCCATAATGCCCCCATGAAAACCACTATGTTCCCCTTGCAAGTCCTAATGTCCTTATGAACAGGGAATGGAAATGATATCAATTTTGAGATCAGTGGTAGGTTCCAGTCGACAGATCTCAACTCCTCTAAGTTAATGGGGTCATTTATCAAACTGGTGTAAAGTGCCCATAGCAACCAACCCGATTCCACCTTTCATTTTTGACAACTCCTTTGGAAAATGACAGTTGGAACCTGATTGGTTAGAACTACGCCAGTTGTACTTTACACCGGTTTGATAAATATCCCCATAAATCTCTATTCTCAACATACCCTTACTTTTTCACCTTTTTGAATGCATTTTTTGACAGTTAAGCCTTATACACATGGAGTGTTTTAAACCAATAATTTTCTATTACGATATGTTATAGAAGAGCTTAAAGAATCTTATCAATGCACCGACATCTGCCACAGTGTACTACACCTATTAATACCAGTGAAATGAAATGTCCCCATAATTGTTGTATTCTGACAACTACAAGATGTTCTTTTTGTGCAAGCCTGACACCTCCATTGTGGAAATGTGCTAATAAACAGACCCCACTCATTTCAATTCAATGAGTCATTTCCAGTGTATTATTTATAGAATGCATTACACTTCACCTATCTATCCAGCATTAGCTCATACAAGGAGTTTGATTTCCTCTTTTACACTCGGTTCACGTTTAAATTGAAGCCTCCACCGCAGATTCTGTAATTTGGACTGGAAAAATACAACTGCCCACATCTATATTGTTCCACAAAAAACAACAGACACCTTCATAGAACCCAACAGACTCCATTATGAGATACATGGGACTGTCAGGTGTTGTTGGTGTCTCTTCCTAGACCAATCCACAGAGCATTGTGGATTATGGTGTAGATCTGTGTCTCCAAGGTGAGGGATACTACTTCCTACTGGATCTCAGCATCTTAACCAAGGTCAGGTCGTCCAATTCCCACTCCCCACTCTCCCAGGCATCTCTCTGTCCTTCACTCTGACTAGCTACTGCCACAAGCATCCTCTAAGCAATCTATGTAACAATGTCCCTCCCTTCTGGGCTTACGGGTGGCCAAAGAGTGTCCTGCCACAAGTCACCAAATATTAGCCCAAACCACACCTAAAAGCAACAGTGTACACATGTATATTTATCCTGCCGATAGCCTGCATGTTAAGTGCATATTACGGCAATATGAACATCATCAACTTACCAAGTAGTGAATCAGATATGTTTTGCATGTTCCCATTAGCCTTGATATTTCTTATATCAGTTTATGTAAGAGATTTTTAGTATAAAGGTATATCAGAGTACAGTCCAAGGGGGTTTTATACCATTCTTGGAAATGTCAAAATGGATGGACATGTCTTTGGCTGTCTTTCTCAAGGATATACAGTACTTCACACTGATACAATTCATCGCTTACTGCCTGGGGTAACTAGATACAGCTACACTTGACATTGAAATCTAAAACACAATAGTTTCCCGCAAAGATATTTTCCAGGTTAAATAATTCATTTAGCCTTTGGCAAGAGGTAAATAAACCGGAGGGAGCCTCTCGGCTAAGCATCACTTTAATAAAACTGTCTGAAAAAATATCCTCTGTCACTAGATAATCACGTAAGGGTATGACAGCTGACTAATGAGACTCTACTATAAGCACTATGGCTCCACCATTAACACATGTTGATAACTAATAGTTGCTTAATTAGTATATTTTATAATATTTGCATTGATGAACTGTAGTCATTTTGTTGCTACTTTAGATATACAATAAATGCTGTATGAGTAACCAGAGGGCTTCCCAAAGGACTATTCATTACAATAGTGGTGGGGCATTTATCATGGCTCCTTGCACCAGTATATGGCATGAAAAAATTACACTCCCCAACAACTTTTTAAATGTCTTAAATCACACAAGTATTATTATGCCACCTTCAACACTGGGTAGCAGCTAGGGCGAAATGGGGGTGCGGTGGGGCTGGGCAATGGATGGATGGATAGATACCACAGAGTACAAACAGTCGGCACTCCTCTCTTGTTGGAAGCGTGGTGCTCACGTCCAGGGAAGGTACCCACATCAACAGGCGAAGAAAAGACCGGCACTTCACTTACTTCACTTATCAAAAAAAATGTTTGATATGCTTGAGAAAGGCTCGGATTCGAGGCGAAACACGTGTCACCTTGTGCTTCAATCCTCTGATGCTTTAAAATAAACTACAATTCCTTGCAAGTAAGTGGATGGATAGATAGATGCCATCAGTCCAAGTAATCAGCTAGTGATGGTCTATCCTGAGGACAACCCTTTAATGTGATGGCCTATCCTGAATACAATCCTTTAATGTGATGGACTATCCTGAGGACAACCCTTTAATGTGATGGCCTGTCCTGAGGACAACACTTTAATGTGATTATGGTTTATCCCGAGGACAATACCTTAAAGGGCTGGACAACCTCTTTAAAGTGGTGACATGAGGCTTAGCCCCAATGGCTACTAGAGTTGATGTCAGTGATATCAACTACAGTGTATGTGGAATGCTACTGACCATGTAGTCACTATATTAAAGTAAATCAAATATTTTTATTTTTCGCAGCTTCTTTCTTTCAAATATTCTGTAAGAAAACAGGAGCCGTTTTAGAAAGAACACGCATGAATTATGCAAAGCCCACTGAAGCCATTATTTTCTGTCCTTTCAGGTTGCAGGTAATTAAGCATGAAGGCCTAATGTATACATTGTCCTTGAAAGTTACTTGATATATTTATAGCGGTGTAAGCCTGTGGCTATGTGTTATACGCTGCTCTCTAATCTACACTGGTTACCGCTAATTCTGGTTTTCAGCTGATAAGTGAAAATAATATCTGTGACAGCCTTTGTGATCTGTCATGTGCATGGCCTAGCTTTATAGCACGCCATTCAGAGCTTGGGACTATTCTTAGAATACAGAAGTGCCACCACGAAAACAAAGAAGAAAAAAAAATCACCTAATTACCCTGCTAAAGCTGCAAAACATTATTTGCATATAAACGATCCGCTCTTTTTTTAGCTCCTGTTTTGCTTATTAAAATGTAAGTGTGACAAGGATTTTAGTCGAGGTTTGGCTTCTGTTCAGAACCGAGGACCACAGGTGCACTTAACTCTTAGCTGACCAGGGCAAGAATCATATTTATAACCATTTAAAATTATTAGATTGCGTCCTTGCTACTGACGTTAAGACATTGGTAACTGATTGCCTAGCATTTTATTTTTCTTGGATATCCACAGAATAAAAATGAGAACTCTGGGTGGCATTTATCAAATCCGATAGTCCGTTTTGTGGCTTAAAAAAGTTGCAAGTCATTGCTATTGTGCCATTTTCTGAGACATTTGGTTAAATTTGCAACATTTCATGATCCTGGCCACTTCACCGTGGTCTATGTTTAAGAGCCAAATGTGAAATTAGACCAAGATTATGGCTCATTTACTATGTCCAACACATAATTAGGTGCACCAGTTCATAAATTTGGTGCAGACACACAAAGCAAAAGCAGATTTATAACTAACACAAAGCCCACTCCAAATTATAAATGTTCCCCTGTAACTATATCTATAGCAGATGGTCCTCCAGCATACTTAGAGGAACATTTATCATTAGTGGTTGTATTTAGGTCATTTTAAGTCTGTCCTTGCTTTGTGTTCCTGCAAAAAATCTATGAAACAGTGCACCTGAATGATAAATTTGGCGCGAGTGCAATGTGGTTTACAACTGTGTTTTTAACATACACCATGGTGTTGCTTGCCGTAGATTGCGACTTTTTTGCACCTTTTGCAAAAGTCGCACATAGTAAATGCCCCGTAATCCAGGTCTGATCGCCCTTAAACATAGATCACTTTGAAAAATTGACCAAATGTTGCAGAAAACACCACAATCACCACGACTTGTGACTTTTTCAAGCCATAAAACTGAAATACCAGATTTGGTAAATGCCACCCTTAATCCATTAAAGGGGTTGCTTAGCTTTCAAACACTTTTGGGTAGCACCCCTCCAGACCTATGGAGAGAAGCATACATACCTGCTCCCATCGCTTGATTCCAGCTCCTTCAGGCCACCAATATGTTCATCATCCTGTGCTCCCTGCTTCTTAACTTCTGCACTGGATAGGAGATACGTGTACTGCTTCAGCCAATCACTGACTGTAGTGGTGATGTGCCCCCATAGCGGCACGTGGCCCATTGACATTCCACTTGGGGGGCAATGACTGGCTCCAGCAATGATGTGTCCCCGAAGTGGCATTTGGCTCAGTGACTTGCCGCTTGGGGAACAATGAAGGACTCCAGTGGTGATGTGTCCCTGAATTGGCATGTGCCCAGTAACGTGCTGCTTAGGGAACACATCAACACTGCGACCAGTCATTGTCTGCAGGGGAATATGTGACCCCTGTTCATACTAAAAGTTTAAAAGTGGGGTCTGGTGTGTGGTAGAGCGAAGGAGATGGAACCAATCAATATGTGTGTGTGTGGGGGGGGGGGTACTCAAAAGTGGAAATCCCCTTTAACAGGCACTCACATTGTGTGAGTAAGCACTTGTTTTTTGTTTATGGAGTGTTGTTCATGTCATTGGAACACTTACAAGCTGTGCAGCATCCCTGGTTGTTACTAAAGGGGTTATCTGGGACTTCAAACGTTTTGGTCATGTTCTATAATAAAAAAAAAAGAACCTCCCTAATCAATTCCCAACCATTTTAGCACCTCCACTCTGTTTGTCTCAGTGGTCTTTGTTTCCAGAGCTGCAGCAATGATGTCACTTACCACTCCATATAATCACTGCAGCCAATCACTTTCCTCAGTGGTCAACTGAGGTAAGGACATCATCAATGCAACGCTGGTCTCACTATAGTGTTGATGTACACAACTACTTCATGTAACTGCTGAGACCAGTGACTGCAGTGATCATGTGGAGTAGTCAGTGCAGTGATGTCATCACTAATCTGATTAGTGCAGGTTAAACAGGGACTGAGAGATCATGCCTTCTTAACCTATGCCCCAAGAATGGATGGACTGTCCCACTGTGAATCACCAGGGTACACTCATCCAGAGTTGTGTTGGGGTTATGTAGGTGATATAGCAGTAGCAAGTCCAGTAACTGGTAAAAGTTGGCACCAGGAGGTCAGCAGAATTACAAGAGTCTGGCACCCAATTCCCAAGTACTGAAGGCTCCTGTTGCCCTGTAGGTGACATTCAAAGCATCACATGCTATATAAAAAGAGGAAACAAAAGACGCTCAGTGATCACACATTGATGCACCTTGTTATGTACATTGATGTGTGGTCATGCCCAGGTGTACCCGGTGAATTTTCTCTACATACCTTATTCACGGTATCACAAACATACCTTTTGGTCACTTTGTTTATCTTCGCAGTTCCCAAAAAAGTTGAAAAGAGCCCAAAGGGACATGCAGTGATCCGCTGGCTCACTGCTAAAGGGTTAATGCTAAAGTTCACACTGTTAAAGTTGTAAAAATGATATCAGATGATCTGTACACTATGGATGAGAAAAGGATATATATGGGTAGGAAATAGTTAACTGGCAGTCTTTAGTTACAGTTGCCAGGTAGTGGGCTGGTCCCATGTACCCCTGGTTGGTTAGTTGAGGGTCTGCTGTTGAACAGGCAAGAGGAAAGACCTTTTTTGTGTGTGCTTCTTCCAAGTAGGCCAAGACAGACGTTTTCCAGCAAAACACCATTACTGAGAGTGGAACCTTACTAAGAATTATCCTCTAAGGGAAGGAAGCACTGAATATTTGCAGATGGTTGAAGACCGTTAAGAGGTCAGGGTTGACTGAGACAGCAAAGGTAACTCAAGCCTATGGCTTTAGGCTTTAAAGCTGTGGCACCATAGGTCTCAGAAATCCAGGAATAAAGCAATAAGCAAGTCAGAGAGAAGTCCAAGAATCAGCAATAAAGAAGCAATTGGTAAAAAGCTCTGCTCTACAGATGGAGACCAGTGCTAAACCTATAATCAGACAGAGTCTGCAAACTAGGAAGTGGTTAAGCCTGCCGCCCATGATCATCTTTGGGCACTGACTGCCTTGACATCCCAGTGCCACTGTGCAGGAGTGCTGGATCAGAGTCTGATGCAGGCAGAAGACATAGAAGAGCCTGTAAAATGGCTAGGGCAGCACTAAAGCCTGCCCATCAGAGACGGTGATGTCACCATCAACACTGCTAGACGGAAGCCTCCGCCAGAAGTGTAAAGAATAGAAACAAACAGCCCTTGACCTGTGCGATCCAGCGCAGGGCAAGGGAGAGCATCAGAGCATGAAATGCTCCAATGCTCATATCAGGGGGGCTGCCTGGGTGAAAATGGGGATATGTTCGAGTTCAACTCTGACAACCCCTTTAAGACAGGCATATAACATTCCTGTCTTAATAAATTCTTCCCAATATTCATGCAACACACATATACATAAATATACCATATACATGGCACACATATATAAATACACCAAATATACACTACACACACATACCGCACAACTAAGGAGCTAAACTATCAGTGGCGTGTAAGGCAATGGAAGCCAACACCTCCAGCTGCCCTACCACCACCAGAGTACCGGATAGGGACTCAGCCGGTAACACGGTTCTCCGATCCAGTTGTAACGATCTGGAGAACAGAAAGGAACTGGCTGAATCCCATGCCTGGGCAGGTCCACGAATATTGGTAATGAAAGGATAGCTTACTGGTGGCTGTTTGTTAGTGGCCCTAAGGTTCTAGGCAAACAGCCCAATGACCAGTACGTAAGCACTTCTTTAACCTTAATGACCAATATATGTACATGAAAGTCATTGATTGCTAAGAAAATATATGCAGTGAGTGATTTAAACTCAAAAAAGGAGATTTATTAAGGCTCTGTGCCATTTTTTCTGGCATAGAAAAGTCAATTGTTTTTGCATGTGCTATTGTGGAGCAAAATGTGCAACTGTTAAGCCTTTTCAAACATCCTCGCCACTTTTTGTAATAGTGTGCGGGCTGTGGGTGGGAGCAGACGGACCAGGGAGCTCCACAGCCCGACTCATCCAACAACATGTGCACCAGAAAACTAGCATCCATTATGCCAGTAATCTACTCCAGCTCCTGGCAGGAGCAGATTTAATTTCTAAAATAGCTATATTTGGTGTGCCGACCCCGTAGGTCGTCTCCTCCTTACGAGAGCCAGGGAAACTGCTTGAGTTGCATGGCAAATAATATCAAAGAAAAAATCTGGCTCTTAAGGTGGATAAGTCTTCAATCCTTGGTACATATGGACAGGACTCCAATAAGATCGTGTGCGTGAGCAACAGATTTCTTCTTTGATAGGTTTCATTTCTGTTGCATGGATGCAGTACCTCAGAACATGGAAAAAGGTTTTTTAGTTGTGTTAAATTGGTCTATAATCATTAGTGTTGAGCGCGAATATTCAAGTTTTGAAATTTTATATATAGGTACTACGAAAATTTGCGAATATTTCGAATATAGTGATATATATTCGTAAAAACGAATATTCGTTTTGTTTTGTTTTCATCTGAACCCATTACCTAGTATGCCTACCTGCTTCTTGCTTGTGGGCCAATGTGAGAAGGCTGCAATATTGTACTCTGTAGTGAATTAGAATATTCTTCATTATTTATTTATTTTTTCTCTTATGCGAAAAATCAGCAATGGAATATTTGTGTAATGCGAATATTCTAACACCTGAATATATAACACTATCGTTTTTTAGAATATTCGTTATTTTTTTCCATCTGAAGTCATGATTCCTCCCTGCTTAAGTTGCTTTTGGGCCTATGACTGTTCACATTAAATTGGAAAAAATTATGAATATTCTAAAAAAAGAATATATAGAACTATATTGTATAGTGCTATATATTCGTGTTTCAGAATATTCACATTACGCGAATAATACATTGCCGATTTTTCGCATAAGAGAAAATAATTTTTCTCTTATGCTAAAAATCGGCAATGTAATATTCGTGTAATGCGAATATTCAAAACACGAATATATAGCACTATAGAATATAGTGCAATATATTAGTTTTTTAGAATATTCGTCATTTTTTCCAATTTACTGTGGACAGTCATTGGCCCAAAAGCAACTTACGTAGAGGGGAATCGTGACTTCAGATGGGAAAAAAATTACGAATATTCTAAAAAAAGAATATATAGCACTATATTCCATAGTGCTATATATTCAGGTTTTAGAATATTCGCATTACACGAATATTTCATTGCCAATTTTTCGCAATCAATAGAATAATCTCGAATACGAATATTCGCCAATATATGACGAATATTCTAACGAATATTCGTGAAATATCGCAAATTCGAATATTGCCCCTGCCGCTCATCACTAATAATAATGTAATGTTCTGATTTACTGTATTTTCCACTAGATAGTTTTGTATGGATAGGTCAGGGTTACCAGTCCTGACTCAGTCCTTTTAGCAGACTAGGAGGTGGACTTAGGTCTGCCCCTAGTTTAGACAGAGTGTGTGCTAGCTGAGGAAGAGAGAGGAACTACATGTGCCCACTCCTCAGACAATGTCATACATCACCAGGCATGGGATTTCATGCAAAATCTTCAACCAAGATGGCAGCGGACGGCTCTTCGTGCTCAAATTGATGAGGTAAGTATGATTTTTCTAAAAAGATTTGCACATTGCTATTGGGGAAGATTTGTGCCTTGAAACTGTTGAATGTACTACTATACTGCACTGACTTACTTACTTTCTACCACTGTTGTGGTTATTGATTCCAGCATTATACATCGGCCACGGCACTTACCTCTCCTGCCTTGTACCCCTAAAAAATGCTTAACACCAGGGGCACCCCAACTACCATCAGGCAGGAGGAGCCTTGACATCAGATTGTGCCTAGAAGGAAGAAAGGGAGCGCCTTCTAGTCACTGCCCGGCCCTAGGGAGCATCAGCATGAGGATTGCCGCTGTGCTTTGTGTGAACTATCACTGCCAGAGCCACTATTACTCCCATACTCCGATTCACCAGGGCTTGTAACATGGACAGTGGAAGATTCAACAAATTTATTAAAAGCTGTGCGCCTCTTAATAACTTTGTCGCATCTTGCAGTAGTGTAGGGCAAATTAAGCCTGGCTTACACAACAGCAAATCTCTCCCAAAGTTTTTTTAAAAGTTGCTGAACTTTTCATTGCACAGTGATTAGCCTTAAAACCCCATTAACCCCTTCCAGCTATGAATATTTGGCATGGTGATGGTGCGGGCTCAGGAACTGTCCATCATCATCACCTGCAGAATTTAGCTTATAATGACTTACAAATATTCTGCAGATGGGTATTTAATGACATCAGGGGTGCAGTCATAATACCCCTATAACCCTACATAGAGCAGGCAGTAATGTAATGGAACGCAAAGGAAGTGCAAACCTGAATTTTTTCAAAAGCATCTTTGTAAAAAATAATAATAATAATAATGAAAAACTAAAGTAAAAAGAGAAGACATAGTTGATATAGCATAAATTGGTAAAAAAAAAGAGCTAACTTTATCATTAACCCCCACACCCAACCCCCACTGAAAAATACAACACATCCTACAGAAAACAAGTCTTAATACAGCTGCATCAAAGGGGAAAAATGTCTCCATCAAAGCTTTGTCCAAGATAAAAAGGGCTGCTTTCTCCTACATACAACACCGCCCTTGTCTATTAGTTGAAGTGAATGAGGCTGAACTGCAAAACCTCACATAACCTGCGGACAAATGTGGCGCTGGAAAAAAGCGGCCATGTTTTTCTAACCCTAGACAACATCTTTAACAGGTTATACAGGATATACTGAGCTAATAGAGACATGAGATATTTAATCTGTTGCTGCATCTTTATTAGCTGTTTGGAGGGGTAGTTGTCTATTGCTAAGATTTTTCTTTCCATCTGTCCTGTCAGTAGGTCCTCTACTGTGTTTGATTTGGTTTATATACAAGTATGACATAGTTTAGACCAACACAAGTAAAAAGGTGTAAAATTTGTTACATTTTGTGTCTTGATGTATAATTTATGTGCTTGTAAATTGTTTCGATTTTTTTCAGTCTTTTAAGAACCAAATACTGAAGGCAATTACTGACTAAATTGCAGCTACTTTTTTATCCATTTTTATTAAAGGGGTACTTGTATGTATTGATGGTCTCACCTCAGGATAGGTCGCCAGTATCAGGTCATTGGGGATCACCCAGCACCCCCACTGAGCTGTTTTGGGCAGCTCTTGGTGCTGGAAACTATACATTGGATGGAGTAGAAGAACAAGGTGCCATCCTCTGTGTAGTGGCGGTGCTGGGGTACTGCAGCTCAGCTTCCATTAAGTGAATAGGAGCTGAGCCACAGTACACCATCCCTGACCACTACATTGTGGACCGTCCGTGCACTGTATAGTTTCTGTCAACATCAGCTGAAATAGCTGATCGATGGGATGCCATGTGTCAGACCCCCACAGATTGGATATTGATAAGCTATTCTGAGGATAGACCATCTGTCACGACAGAGGGTAGGGATAAGTATGCAGCCCTAAACTCCACCCCACCTCTGTCCCTGGCTACTTGCACGGCCCGTCCTAAGCGACGGCGTACAACTTGGCGGCAGTCCCTCATTTAGATACGTGCAGGGGCCTAAGAAGATAAGTGAAAAATCGTAACAGAGTCAGGAAAGCCAAAGTCAAAGCCAGGAGGTCACGCAGGTACACAGGGAGCAATACAATAACGAGCTCAAAACACAATCTGGAGTCAGAAGCCAAGAGGTCACATCATATCCAGGGAGGTCACAAGTTCGAGGTCAAAAACAGAGCTGAGGTCCAAACACAGAGAAATGCACAATCAGAAACTTCTGGTGAGGGTAAAAAAAACAATCACAGGCAACCTGTGGCCAGCAGGTTACCTGTTTAAATAGGCCCAGAGGGTGGATCATGTGACGTGGCTAGCATCACATGATCCATGTTTTCTGAATCACAACACCTGAGCGCCGACTTATCACCATTCATTTAATATAACACGGCACTCCAACGAATATAGTTGATACAAAAGATTCCAAGTTTTATTTGTGCTTGTACATATGCCACCAAAGGTATAGTAATATGGCCGTATTACTATACCTTTGGTGGCATATGTACAAGCACAAATAAAATTTGGAATCTTTTGTATCAACTATATTCGTTGAAGTGCCATGTTATACTAGATGGATTGAAGTTGGGTTTACCCGGAACACAGAGCACCCGTGTATCAATAGTGGAGTGCCGGCCAATTCCCCTTTATTATTTGACTTATCACCATTGGCACTCAGCTCCCCTCTTGCATGTTGCCTAGGGGATGGAGGACGCGGGCCGCTCTGAGGAAACGAGTGCGCCCCGGTCCTCCCCGCCCCCTTGTTTTCATGGAGACGAGAACGCTGCAGAGAGGGAGCGCGTCGCCAGCTCCCCGTTACACCATCAATATCTAAGGCACTAAAAACCCCTAAAAAATTTCAGCCATATTTTTCAGATTTTTAGATCTATTATGACGTGAGGCACATTCACATTTCTTCTTCTTTTGCTGTTATTTTTGCTGCAAAAAAAATTATGAATTGCAAAAATGTAAAATGTTTTCCATTAAAATTAAAAACAGATCATCCAGGATGATCATCATGGAAAAGTACGTAAAAAAATATATTGGACTTGTTATCAAAAATATGTGACCCCCTTATTGATATAATGTAATCTTAACAAGCTCTGAAATGTGAATAATTTTTTGCTACAGTATTTCGACACCCTCCCCCACACCTGGCATTCATATTCAAATATCCCAATATATCTCGAAATGACATGTGTGTCAAAGAAATTTGTTTGACACCGAAGAACATCTGTTTGGCACATCTTCATATGGAGTCAACTAAAAGAATACAGGAAATTACAGCTGCAGTAGTGAGTAGGCAGACATTAAAGGGGTTATTCTGTGACATAAAACATTTCTATGTATTGCAAATGGAAATTAATAAAACTTACCAAGATACTTTCATTATGAAATCTGCACAGATGTCAGACCCCCAGCTCCATGGTTGATGTAAAGATGGAGAAGGAGGCAGGCTTGGCTAATGTACTGTGCCAGACAAACAGTCCCCTTCTCCATCTTTGCATCTGTCTGCATCAGTCATAATGGACAAGGAGACTGGCCTAGCAAAAGTACTGTGCCAGACAGTCAGACTCATATTTTTTCTGAAAAGAGAGAATAAATTTGAGTCCTAGAAGACATGAAGGAGAACCACCCACTTGAAATAAGATGTGCAAGCCAATTTTCCCTCCAAAAAGACAAGAGTACTGTGTCTTATTGAAAAAGTTCCCTGATTAGTTGAGGTATGGCAACAAACTTTCCTTCTAAAATGAAAAGAACACTAAGCCTATCTGAGGATAGCAGATGTAAGATTCAAACATTTACATATATAGTTCCCAGGAAGCCAAAACAGCGTTGGCTGGACTACAATACATCTCGTGCATACTTGTTGGTCTCCCTAATGAGAAAGAGCAAGAGCACCCCCAAGGCCACTTAGCTCACCAGGGCAAATTTCCCTTGAGACATTAAGTACTTTTATCCTTTTGAAAGGATAACTGGCTTGCATGTCTAATTTACAGTGAAGTATTATGGTTGGGTCTGTCTCTCTCTGTGATTTGCCCAAAAGGAATCACAAGAAATTTAGGTTTATTAGAATCTGAATGTTATGGGAAATGTGGGACAAATCTGCTCATCTCTAGTCTTCACATATTTCTACATTTACAGGAGTATGCTGTATTGTTCTTTGCTCTGTTCCTATTTGTTTACTGGGAAAAGAACTATACATCTCTAAATGTGTCCATATCTTTTCTGTTACACTTCTGTGTTCATTCTTTTGGAAGGAGAACAGAGCTACACTAGCTTGAGCTCAGCCTTGGCTTTTCAGTGTGCACAGATGAGAGGAGTGCATGGAAGAGTAGAACACTTCTGTTAAGGGCCTCATATCATAAACTACTTCTGAAGCTTTCAGTTTGGCTTAGAACCTGTTGCAACTTTCATTGCTGCTTGTGTACCCCTCAGCTTTTAACGGCAAAATTAGAGAAATTGCCATTTGACAAATTGCATCAAGAGAAACAATTTGCTGCATCTAAGACGGTATTAGGAGTTGGAAAACTTTGCTCCGGCCTAGCCAGACCATTGGTTATGAAAATGCCTTATAAGACTGTGTACTTCCATTAAGTTATCATGAATTACTTGTTGAACTACATCCAATCTCTTGCCCTTGAGTTTACACTCTAACACTAAGGGCATCCCATTTTCCACCAACTAGGAGACCATACATAATGTGTAACCTGGCTGAACTACTTCCACTTTCATTCCAAGTACAACCCTCTCATCATTGCACTAAGCTTACGGGTAAGAGAGATGTGGTGGAGAGAAGCCCAGCCACCATAAACACAGTGAATGAAACAGGCCCAGACCCGCCCCTATCCTGTCTACTGCAAATCCCATTCTCACCACACTCGCCCTGGGTTGTTGAATACTGGTGTCTTCTAATGTGGCTGAGGAGCATTTGGTCCCCCTCATGCATTAGGGTTCAGGACCTTTCCACCTCTATAGCTGCAGGTGACTATAGTCACCTCAGTATTTTACTTCTGCCATAAAACACTCACAGGTTCAGGTCAGAAAGTTTGGTGGAGTTTTCCTACTGGTGAGCTGCTCTAGTGAACAGTTTGTTCAATAGTGACCTTATTTGTTTGAAATTCACAAAACGCCAGTATCTGTAAAGTTCCTTACATGTCAGGGGAAGATACATGAAGGTAAGTCTACAGTATGCACATTTACAAAAAAAAAATTCACAGTTTACCTATAGAATACTGTAGATAATGTGTAAAACTTTGGAAATGCATTACTTAATTTATCCAGTGGCACAAATATTCTGAGCTCACATTTCCCAGCATTCCCTGCTTGTTCAGCATTTATCCAGAGCCCATTCTGATGCTATCTATTCCTTATGAATGAGCTTACAAAATCAAGAATGCAGCTTTGGGGGTACAGTAATGGCGGTTTCAATGGGTAAATTAAGTTTCTCATCATTTTTACTAGATATATAGTTCCAAAGCTTTAAAACTTTTACTGTGCATATGCCATCTTCATATATGTCAAAGGCAAAGGTAGAAGTCGAGATTTTCTTATGATAATGTCGGATGTTATTTATCCTAAAAACAAAGTATAAATGCAGAATCTCTAGTTGTAAGTCGACTATAGGCTGATCACAATGTAATATACATTACTGTGTAATGCATGGACACGCTGGGTCCTTTACAGCGAGAGATGCCGTTTGTATCCCCTCTACAGTCTGTCAAATTTAAACAGGCCCTGAGCAGAAGACCCCTCAAATTGTTAGAATTTTTGGAAATGGGTTTACAAACTGCAACGGTGACATGCAGCAGTGATGTGCCTTTAAATCCCTAGAGCACTGAAGCTTTAATGGTCCTCACTGGTCTTTGTTTTCTTTCCTGGAGCAATAATGTGCCGTACATCCATGTGACCACTGCAGCCTATCACTGGCCTCAGTATTAACTTTAGCATTTATTGCATGAGACAGCTGAAGCCAATGGTTGGCTGCAAAAGTCCCTTGGGTGTATGTATGTCATCGCTTCAGGAGAATTAAACAATGACCAGCAGGGACCACCAGAGCATTACTGCGCGTGTGGCTGGGGATTAACAGGTGAGTAACATTTGTTTTACATTTTACTATATCTCCTGCAACTTCTTTAAATTCTTAAACTTTCAAACAACCCCTCTAATGCGCTGTAGGCGCCCGGTTCACATACAGCTATATACAGCCCATATTGATGTTAGCAGAGCATATGAAATGTGATGTTCCAGAATTTCTTTGTCCTTTAACAATTAGCCCCCCAAGTATCCAACTGCAGATACACAACAGTGTTATCCATTAGAAAAATGCTAGTGATGAATGCTTTTAATACAAGACATGAAAGTGCTTGCCTATGACTACATCTCTCAACATTATCAAATTTGTGACTCATTATGATTGCTGGAAGCTCCATTGTTGAGGACATGTGGCTGTGAAATGAGAATGTTGTATTGAAGTTAAAGTGTATTAATCAATGGACTGACCAAACAATAAAGCAGACACTTACATTGTGTCTATGAATGACTCAAAGGGCCGAATTTAGAATTCATATGTTACTCTGCTTCCCCTGCCTCAGCTCGAAAACATTAGGGTCCAAATTCAAAGATGGACCTAGTTACTGATAGCAATCACTTGTCATGCCTTTACCAGCCATGGGCACATCTGCTGATCTGATAGTTTCATTGCTAACCCAACATGATATGCTGAGTATACAATATCGGTCACCAAAAATACTTCATGATGAATATACCAGCCACCTTCTGTCCTTCCTAAGGTGACATAAGAGAGGGGCCTATTACTCCAGCCATCCCTGCATTGGTTGGTAAGTATCACCACCAGAAAGACATATGTTGGTCCTGGACCCTGATGTAAATCTTTAAGTGTTCCCCTATCTACTATGTGTTATTGATAATATAGGTGTCTTCTTATATGGCAGAAGGGTCTTTTGGACCACCCAGGTATCAGGGCTCTGGCGGCTCTTGGTATGACTACAACCTCAGTGTCTTGCAAAACTGGAGACTTGGGTTCAAATCCAACCAAGGGATATATAAATTTCTTTCCACAGTCCAAGAACATACTGGTTATTTTGAATTAGGAAAATTTAGATCTAGATCTAGGATACTATGGCTCTTATTTTTGACCATTTTTGATATAGTGCCATGCCAAGTGTATCTAGTTACATCTAACTCTAGTTAAAGGGGTAATCCACCTAAAATGTTGACATCCCATAGAGAAATGTTAGTAGATCACCACATGGAATAGATAAGCTTGCAGCTTTTATGTCTACGGATTTCCTAAACTTTAGAGCAGTTGGCATCATCAATAAAGTCCCTGGCACAACTAATAGCCTCTTGCTTATAAGAATGATTTCTAGTAAGGGTTTACTGGAACCCTGGGGTTCCTTTAATCCAGTTAAGGGTTCCCCAGAAGACAACAGTAACACCTGTAGGAATGCTGTACCAATTTTAGGCAGACCATAGAAGTTTTCAATGTGATTAGCAACAAATATTGTCTTGAACATAAAATTATACAGTGCTTTGCTCACACCTACACCAACCTTCTTTGATGCAACCAGGGATCACTGGGAGTGGAGACCAATTTCCGGGTGTTCTCTATGCCAGGGAAGTTGGGAAATGCTGGCTTATGCTGCATTTATACTGTCCAATTGTTGACAGATTATCAGGAATGAAATTTCCTACAAACGTTCGTTCCCGATAATCAACCCATGCAAAGGGGCTACAAAGTGTTTGTTCATCTGGTGAAATGATCTGAGGGCAGATTGTGCTGTGTAAACAGGGATCTGCTGTCCAGAAAAAAATAATTTGTATGAGGACGAGCGATGGCAGTAGACATTGCTCATCCCCAGACAGTGGAGGTGATGGCTGCAAGAAGGCAATTGTCGGGAAGGAACTCTTTCTTCCTGATGATTGTCTGGTCACCGATGCAGTGTAATTATGCCTTTAGATATTTGTTCCAGAGAGTCATGCCATGCCAGTAATTCCCCAGAAACCTTACAGATATTTCCATTGGTGGTGTTCTGACCTCATTAACTACAGTGATCTTGATTTCTGATACTTTTGTCAAAAGATCAATATTAGATTACTTTCCCGTTTAAACAAAGCAAGGTGTACTGTGAAATACAGTGGTCCACCGAGACGCAATGGCATCAGGATACAATATTTTCAACTTATAATGGTCTTTCCTGCGCCATTGTAAGTAGGGGTTCTCTAGGTTTTTACAGTTGATGACCTATCCTCAGTGCTTGTGCTTTTGCTGTGTCTCTTCCTGTACGCTGCATCGGTCTATGGTCTTTGTCATAGATAGCAGTGGGGAACAGGAAGGAGATGGGAGATGGCATGTGCACACTGCATGCGCCGTCTCCTCATACAGCTGATCGGCAGGGGTGCCGGGTGTCAAACCCACGCCGATCTGATATTCATGACCTACCCTGAGGATAGAAAAACAAGTAGTGCAGGAACAGCACACACCGGTCCGTAATCCTAGTGGAAAGATGCAACAGCCCTGCACCAGCCGCAGATCCAATCAGCCAGAAAATACGTAGAAATCAAATAGTGGTGGCAGCATCTCCCATTACTTCATCTTTATTGAAGACTTCACAGCATACCAAAAATTTGCAACGTATCGCCTGTGCAACAGCCTTTGTCAAGCATGATACGTTGCAAATTTTTCGTATGCTGTGAAGTCTTCAATAAAGATGAAGTAATGGGAGATGCTGCCACCGCTATTTGATTTCTACCCTGAGGATAGGACATCAATAGTAAAACCTAAAGAACCCCCTTAAAACTAGACTCAACATACAATGCTTCAAACTCAGATCCAACTAACATGCACATTTTTTTTCGGTAGAACACCTGTATCATTTGTCTAGTTTTACCTCTATACAGTACAGTGCGGTACCACATGCTCTGTACTGCCCCCTCTGTGCCTGGATGACCTACACATTTGGATTTCAAGTAAAGGTTGCTTAAAGGGGTATTCCCATCTCAGACAATGGGGCATATCGCTAGGATATGCCCCTATTGTCTGATAGGTGCGGGTCCCACTGTTGGACCTGCACCTATATCGAGAACGGAGTGGGAAGAGCTGTGGCTGGAGGACCCCAGATTTCCCGTTGTCCGTCCACCACCAAGCGCTGCTCCCCGCCTCTCCCAGAGAAGTGAATGGGTGCGCACCGCGCATGCGCGGCCCGTGCTCCCATTCATTTCTATGGGGCCGACGGAAATAGCCGAGCCAGCTCGGTTATATTCGCCGGCTTCATAGAAAATAAATATCATATCCTTGCGATATGCCCCCATTGTCTGAGATGGGACAACCCCTTTAAGTTAAAATGGTTTCAACATCCAATGATTTCCCTGGAACCAATTAATATTGTAACTTGAGGGACCACTGTATTTGCCCAAGGGTATGACCATACACTCAGGTTTCTTGATGCAATATTGGAAACCAAAATTAGGAGTGGATCATAAAAGAAAAGGAAGTATAAAGGACAAATATCACATCTCCACTTTTTTTTAATCACTTCTGATTTTGGATTCCAAAACTGCATCAGGAAACCTGACCATGTGGCAGTACCCTCACTGAATGTAGCAGGTTATAATATACACATTTGGTTGTACACAAGCTCATGCACAAATGTGTTCAATAGACTTATGTGTGGCCCTGCTTCATATTCCCTGCATGCTCCACTGTTGGCCGTGTTACAGAGATATTCTTCTCTATAAGCAATGGTGCTATATGTAGCGCCATATGTTGGCACATGGCCTGCCTATAGCTCTGTAAAACATTCTCCTGCACATTGTTCGGTTGCATGCATGAGGACTAAAACTTTCTGAAACTTGACAAAGTAGAAGCTTTTTTTATGCTACAACCTCAAACTCTACTTGACAGATTTTAAAAAAAAGTATCAAACCCATAAAAATATCTCATTGACACCCATAATCAAGTTGATAATTGAAGTGAGCCCTTGCTTTTAAGCTCGGCTGAAGTATGTCGACACTCAGATCAATGATTGACTTAAACAGTGTGCAAAAACAAATAATTCTGAGCGATTCAACTTTCTCCCGTGGTAACAGCTTTCGTGCAGGGCTCTGTGTGAATGATGACACTGTAAGAAATAATCATGAATGTGATCCTTCAGCCAGGATTCAGCAGGAGAGAACTTTTCAATGCCATAAATCTTTAGAGTTTCAAGGAGAGTCTATTTATTCAGGTGTTGCAGCTTCTCACTGTGGAACCTTATTGTTTCTTACAGAATGCTCCTCTAGTGATTTATGGAGAGAATTTGCACGATGGTCAGTCATGTCTTCCACTGTTTATGCTTCATAAGCCGGTCCCTCAAACGCTTATTTTGCAATCTGTGTTTATGTTCTGTTATGGGTCATAGCTGCATAAATTTACCACCAGGATATCTGAAATTATACTAATATGAAGAATGTCATTCATATTAACACTAGTTTTATAATTATTACCTTCTCTGTGGTCCATTTACATTGGGTAAAAATTCTGACAAATCCATTAATAAAAAATGGAATGTCTCTTATGGTCGGTCTGGAGGCTTGACATTGTCCAATGAGTAGGAGGAATAAAAGTACATCTTAAGGGATTGTCTCATCAATAATAATCACTTCTATTGCACCAAGGTATGCTATGAGATTATGTTGGTATGGATGTAGAATAGTGGAACAGCTTAGAAAACTAATTTTCTTTTACCCCATGAGGATATTAATAGAAGAAGGAGGGACCTAGTTTGTTTCCCGTGCAGAGTAGAGAGTGGTTGCAAAGAGCATTTTTCGCTCTGGAGGACCTGGCCTGTCCTGCATGACACATACAACTCATTAATTCAAATAGACATTACAAAATGCTTAATTTCCCCTGCGATGGTGCTTTCTGGGAAATTGAACACTTGCTGCCAGGTTTCCCCACACATAACAGCTGCGAGTTACTTTTTTTTTCTGCACCAATAGTGTTTGTCCAAAAAGGAGAACCCCTTTAAGAATGTGGTTTGGAATATTTGTAGAGAGAGAAAATAGTAGTTTGCAATCACTACCCGGGGTTTCTGGACAATGTTCATAAGCTTGGGGCTTATCTCTAATCATGACCCTTTAGCCCAGGGATGGGCAAACTCGGCCCTCCAGCTATTGTAAAACTACAATTCCCACCATGCCCTGCTATAGGCTGATAGCTAGAAGCAGTCTTTGCATGCTGGGAGTTGTAGTTTGGTAACAGCTGGAGGGCCGAGTTTACCCGTCCCTGCTTTAGCCCCTATACAGACATCTGGACTCTGTTGCAGGGGAACCACCAGGCCATTACCTCTTGAAGTAGTCTCTGCTCGAGTGACTGCTGACCGATCAAGTGACACTGGTGCGGGACACTGAGGAATCAAGCAAAACCATAGTCAGTAACAGGCAGAAGTCAGGACAGGCCGAGTTAGTATGATTCAATAAACATTCCAAGGTCAGAGTGGTCAACTCAGGGTCAAAAGGGAGATCTTGTGATGGATTAAAATCCAGGAAACAGTCAGTACTTAGGCAGATAAACGTAATCAGCACACCTTTGCAGGAACTAGCAAACTGGAACCTATTGCTTAGGCACCTTCCCACAGGGGAAAACACCCTGAGTACTCCTGGGTGCCTAGCCATTAGCTGGGAATAAAAAGGGTGAGCATTCTGGCCCTTTAAGAGCAGGAGGTAGCACACTCAGGTGCCCTATGGACATCACTATTGCAGCCTATGTCAAGGGGACAGCAAACTACTTCAGCATCCAGACCCGTCTGGGAAATGATGGGTTCGAGCCACTGGAACACAGGACCACGGGAGCCTGCCAGCATCATAACATCATACTTTTGACATACAGAATTCAAAAATGTAAAAATATAATTTTATCCCTCTATTGCCATATATTGTATGAAAGTAGATACCTTTCACTTAGCAGCTTAAAATCATAGATGCCTTCATGCAATTTTGCATCAAAGAGCAACATCTTGTAAACAAAATCATAAAAATTAAAGTTTGCGGCCAAAAATCTGACCCAAGCAGAACATACACACAACTCCTCCTAAAACATAAATATTGTATCTTCGTAAAATCTTCATAATTGGTCTACTACGGCCCATGAGGTGATTACATTGGCAATAAATCATCTTTTTATAATAGAAAGCTGTTGAAAGTCTATCTGTAGGCCGTTTGTTATGGAGCATGAATACATAGTTTGTGGAGAAAGATTTTGTATAACTTATACTTTATTCAGATAAATCCCTGGTAACTGTGGCCTCCTGATTCCAAGGGTTGGGATCAGAACACCTATGCAGGGACAAGCAAACTGGTACCTATTGCTTAAGTACCTTTAAGCAGCTGATTGGCGGGGGTGCTGAGAGTCAGACCCCCGCTGATCAGATATTAATGATGGATTCTAATAATAGGTCATCAATATATATGGCTGGACAACCTCTTTAAGAACAGCCTTTTAAGTATTGGTGGGCTGTCAGTCACTAAGTGGGGCCACTCACTGGACTTATTAGCCTAAAATTATCAGAGATTTATATAGAAAAATACAAGGCATACTAAATCTTACAATGCTGTGTATTAAAGGGGTTGTCCCACAAATAATATTTCACAGTTTTCAAACCAGCACCTGGATCTGAATACATTTGTGATTGCATCTAATAAAAAATTAGCCTAGCCACTAAGTTATTCAATAAAATGTACCTATATAGCGCCACCTGCTGTTTGTCCTTTTCTTTGTTTTTTGTCCGACTCACTGAGATGGCCGCACATGCTCAGTTTCATCCTTCAACTGCCCCCTGAGCTGTGATAGGGAGAGCTGAGACACGCCCCCTTAGCTGCAAGAGAAAAGACACTCCCCCTGAGCTGTCAGCGTGATATAAATCTAGCAGAGCAATGAATGGGGAGATCTCTGGATCCATGTGAGGTACAGGGCTGGTTCTAGCTTTGTTAGAAAGAGACTGTCATGTAGTGTATGGTGTCTGATTTTACATTAATCATGGGATAACCCTTTTAGTATGCTCAGTTTCACCTGCTTTATAACATGCAGAGCAGCCTTTCAATGGGACAGGTTTACTTTAAGACTTTAAAGGTGTCCAATACATCTACAATAGTTGTCAGCCAAACCCCTGTCCAGCCAAGAGCTATCTCTCCCGACTCCCTATACACATGTACATTTGGCTCGACATCTCACTTGTTTTTTTTATAGTGCTTTCTAGTAAACCACTCTTGGAAGTGAAGTACGGGAAATGCCAGCATCCAACAGGAATATATTCTGATTATTTTTGAGGACACTTAAGTTTTAGAAAAAATATTTGAGTCAAATCTGAGCACCTCCTAAGATGGAAAATAATATTGAAGACTGAATAAATGTTATATCTCAGATATCTGATGTTTTCTGTGGATCTCCATATTTCAATGCCTAATCACATCCTTAGCATCTATTTGGTGACACTCAGAGGTGAAGAGCGGTTATTGATCACTGACAGTGATGGGGAGGAGAACGGAAGAGACAGGGAAATTAACTACAAATCTCATGGAAAGAAAAAAGTCACATGACACTACAACATCACTATGTATAATATATCCAGCTACTGTGACATCACTAAAAACATTTTCTCATTACTGTAATATCACCATGTAAATTATATCCTAATATTATCTATAATACTATTGTCCTATCTTACCATATTACGTATTATATATATTACTATGTATATTATCTGACTACTGTGACATCACTATATATATATAAATAATTTCAATACTATGACATCATTATGCATGCCATCCTACTGCTGTGACATCTCTCTATATATTATATTACTACTGTGAAATGAATATTATTCTAGCACTGTGACATCATTAAATATATTATCCTACTATTGTGACATCACTACATATATATACTACCCTGTTACAGTAACATAACTGTATATTGTACTACCTCTGTGACTTCATTACATATATTATCTTATTACTGTGACATCATTATATATATTATCCTACTATTGTGACATCACTATATATATATATATATATATATATATATATATATAGACTACCCTACTACAGTAACATGACTATGTATATTGTACTACTTCTGCGACTTCATTACATATATTATACTATTATTGTGACATAATTACGGTATGTCTATTATCACACTACTTCGACATTACTGTTGGCATAATTCAGGAGATGTAATTTAGTTCAGTCGATTACCCATGTGCTGTGGTAATCTCTGGGCATTGAGTCTATGCTGTAACATCACAATGTGTATTATTACTGTACTGTGCGATAGCTGTGAGCATTATCCTTGTACTGTGACATCACTGTGAGCATTACCCCTGTGCATTATGTTGACTAGTTATGTAAGGCTAATAGAGATACTGTACATCTTTAGTAGTGGTGCATTGTTATCAAGGAACAGGGTTTGTTAGAAGTCAGCAATGATCTAATAAGGGTACCACTTGACTACTCTTCTTTTAAAACTAGCGGACCACCTATTCCAGATGGTCAGTTCAAGGTCACGGCTGAGAGGAGATGAAAATGTCATTGGTCATCACAGAAGCTGTGATGCATGCACTGAAGGCACCACCGATTCATGTGTCAGGTGAACTTCTTCAGTTTTTATTCAATTCACATATACTTCTGTAATCTATTTCATAGAGCAGCAGATTACAATCACATACTATACTTTATAGATCTAGGAGGTTCATGTTAGGGATTGTCAATCTTTCACGGTAGAGCTTTAGAGTTTGTTCAATAGGTGGATAGAACATGATCCAGGTAGGTCAGTTTGCATTGTGAGGTAGAAAACTCAATGAGCAAGCCAAGTAGTTCATGATTAGTCATCGTACTTGTGTTTCTATTGAGGTGAGGTGTTCCTGGTGACTAGGTCAGCAATGAGCAAATAGAAAAAACATGTACAATTTGGCAGGGAATGGATATATTTATTAGAATCAAAAAAGTGGAACAAAAACAGATTATGTGACACTGGCATAATATGTCATGGCCACTGAAGGCTTGTTTTAGAAGGTAATCAGATTTACCTTAGGATAATGTGGCTATGGTTAGATAAAGAGTTGTTTGGTTCCAAGTGCTGTTTTTCAGCAGTGGAGCCAACAGAATTTCTTGATACCCCACGAGGATCTGCATAACCCCCCCATAACTTACTGAACTGTTTGTTCATTATTACATTTAATTTTTTTGTTTTATCTTCATGTTATTCCATACAAATGCAGGGTAACATGATTTTAAACTGAGGTCCATTAGCTTCAGTTTACCCCTTTAGTCTCAGTTTGTGGATTGTTTGCTGTTAACAGAACTTAGCCAACTTGTCTAGTTTATTATTACCTGCTGTGTTCCTTTGACCTTCACTTCTTCTTTCTTATCTGTACATTTTATTCTGGTGTTGGTTTTCTACAGTATTTATTCTGTGCCTATGTGAAGAGTCTTGTATTAGCTGATGCGCTATGATGCCTAGTTTAAAGAGCTGTCACCACCTTAACTCAGACAATCCAGAATGAAACCATTTGTAAATGTACCTATTATAGATGAGCAAACCACTGGAGATTCGTTTCGGGTCCAGTTCATCAAATAAATAAAAAAATTTGTTCTAGACCCAAATCGGTTTGGGCCAAATTAAATTGCTCCAATTGCCCCGAAAGTTGGTATATAACCGTCTCTAGCCTCTTGGGACTCAGAATTTTTAGGAAAACTTGTTATCTCTGTTTGTTTATTCTTTATGATTTTGTCCCCTCCCCAAGTTCTGGAACGCAGTGACAGCAATAGTAAATGAGGTCTGAGTGACACAAGTTTGACAGCGTTAACATACAGCATCTTTAAAACCCACATGGCCACATGTGTTATGCTTTTTCATATTCCAAAGCTTCCAGAAATTGTCCCTTATCAGGGACAGATGTGGTTTAAACACACACAGTGTTATGGAGTTAAAAAACAAAAGTGGCTTGGGGGACCAAGCATTCGAAAATTATGCCTTGACAGGGTCAGAATGCCTGCCCGTAGAACATGACAAGTGTCTCATTGTGAACAACCCTAAAAAAAATCTCCCTTTTAATTGGTAGCAGCAGCTGTGCAGTGTGGATGTGGAAAGGGTATGGTACGGATATAGTGGCATGCGGCCACAATAGTATTTGCAGCAAAATCAGCATGGCATGGCACGTGCAAGATCTATGGGTAGAAGTAGCGATGGTGGTGGCAGTATGGACCAGTGGCCGGGTTTGACTGGCCTCAATGCTATGCTGGGTCCCCCAGACACCGTTGAGGTGTCACTACGTGTTGCTGCTCTCCGGAAGGGATGGTAAGGCGCGGTGCACCCCAATGGAAAATAAGTCCAGAGAGTCAGGGTCTACCGTAAACCAGGGTGCTTTTTACTAGAGAAATTCAGGTACAAAACAATACAGGCGAGACATTGGGCTGGCTTCTCCAGTCTCCCTTCTGGCAGAAGAAGGGTTTGATGCTGAGGAAAGTCCTGAGCTAACTGTCCCTCTTTCTCTTCAGAAGGATGGTACCCTGGTAAAAGGCTGGTGATCCAGGGTCTGTGGCAGCGTATCCCAGTCTCAGCATCTTCTTCTGGTCACTCAGTAGTTTGGCAGAGTCTCCTCTTCCAAGCACTGTTCCTTAACTGCAGAACACTAGGGGCTCTGACTGCTCTCCTTATACACAGTTTTACTAGACTAGAACTTTCTAGTGGGAGGGGTGGAGTGGAGAAACTCAGCGCAAACAGATACATTGTTTCAGCTCCTGTCTGGTATAGACTTGCATTAGAGCTTCAATGATACTCAATGGCAACGACACAGCAGGTTTTCCAGACAAAAACAAGCTTCCAGACATAACAACAGAGCTAAAACCAGACATTTAAAAGGTCAGGCTGTCTGCTTTTCAGTGGTAGCTGTAAAAAATTACCAGCTTCTCAATCAAAGCCCTAACAGTCTCTCAGTATTCATTAACTCTTTCCACAGAGCCATGTAAATACAGTGATAAAAAACAGGATATATATCACAACATATAAAATGCAGTTACACAGTATTAACCCCTTCTACCCTGGACCAGTTTTTGCCCTTCTTCATAGGTGACATGTGTCACTTTATGTGGTAATGGCTTTGGAACACTGTTATTTATCCAAGCCATTCTAAAATCGTTTTCTCGTGACACATTGTACTGCATGATAGTCATAAATTTGAGTCAATATATTTCACCTTTATTTATGAATAAGTCCCAAATTTACCGAAAATTTTGAAAAATTCGCAATTTTCTAAATTTCAATTTCTCTGCTTTTGTAAACAGTGATACCTCATAAAATATTACTTATTAAAATATTACTTATTAAAATATTACTCATATGTCTTTTTTATGTTGGCATCCTTTTGTAAATGTCATTTTATTTTTTTAGGACGTTAGAAGGCTTAGAATTTTAGAAGCAATTCTAAAAAATTTTAAGAACAAAAGTGTAAACCCCCACAAATGACCTTATTGTAGAAACTACACCCCTAAAGTTACTCAAAACTGATTTTACAAACTCTGTTAACCCTTTAGGTATTCCACAAGAATTAAAGGAAAATGGAGATGAAATTTCAAAATTTCACTTTTTTGGCAGATTTTCCATTTTAATCCATTTTTTCTTTAACACATCAAGGGTTAACAGCCAAACAAAACTCAATATTTATTACCCTGATTCTGCGTTTTACAGAAACACCCCACATTTGGTCGTAAAGTGATGTAAGGGCACATGTCAGGGTGCAGAAGAAAAGGAGCGCCATATGGTTTTTGGAAGGCAGATTTTGCTGGACTGGTTTTTATATGCCATGTCGCATTTGAAGCCCCCTTGATGCACCCTTACAGTAGAAACTCCCAAAAAGTTACCCCATTTTGGAAACTAGGGGATAAGGTGCCAGCTTTATTGGTACTATTTTGGGGTACATATGATTTTTAATTGCTCTATATTACATTTTTTGTGAGGCAAGGTACAACAAAGAAATGCCTGTTTTGGCACCATTTTTTTTTTTTTTTACAACATTCATCTGAGAGGGTAGATCATGTGCTATTTTTATAGAGCAGATTGTTATGGATGCAATAATATCAAATATGTCTACTGTCTTTGTTTGTTTGTTTCAGTTTGACATAATAAAGCATTTTTTTAAAAAATTATGTTTTTGTGTCTCCATTTTCTGAACGCCTTATTTTTTTTTATTTTTCTGACCATCGTCTTGTGCAGGGGCTCGTTTTTTGCAGGAATAGTTGATATTTTTATTGGTACCATTTTTGGGTACATATGATTTTTTGATCATTCATTATTACACTTTATGGGGCAAGGTGACCACAAAATTGGTTATTTTGGCAGTTGTTATTTATTTACTTTTACAGCGTTCACCTGAGGGGTTAGGTCATGTGAAACTGTTATAGAGCAGGTTGTTACGGATGTGGCAATACCTAATATGTATACTTTTTCTTATTTATTTAAGTTTTAACATAGTAACATAGTATATAAGACCGAAAAAAGACATTTGTCCATCCAGTTCGGCCTGTTTCCTACAAGTTGATCCAGAGGAAGGCAAAAAACCCCTGTGAGGCAGAAGCCAATTTTCCTCACTTAAGGGGAAAAAAAAATTCCTTCCCGACTCCAATCAGGCAGTCAGAATAACTCCCTGGATCAACGACCCCTCTCTAGTAGCTATAGCCTGTAATATTATTACACTCCAGAAATAAATCCAGTCCCCTCTTGAATTCCTTTGTTGTACTCACCATCACCACCTCCTCAGGCAGAGAGTTCCATAGTCTCACTGCTCTTACAGTGAAGAATCCTTTTCTATGTTTGTGTACAAACCTTCTTTCATCCAGACGCAGAGGATGTCCCCTTGTCACAGTCAGAGTCCTGGGGATAAATAGATGATGGGACAGATCTCTGTACTGACCCCTGATATATTTATACATAGTTATTAGATCTCCCCTCAGTCGTCTTTTTTCTAAAGTGAATAACCCTAATTTTGATAACCTTTCAGGGTACTGTAGATCCCTCATTCCAGTTATTACTTTAGTTGCCCTCCTCTGAACCCTCTCTAGCTCTGCTATGTCTGTCTTGTTCACAGGAGCCCAGAACTGTACACAGTACTCCATGTGTGGTCTAACCAGTGATTTGTAAAGTGGTAGGACTATGTTCTCATCACGGGCGTCTATGCCCCTTTTGATGCAACCCATTATCTTATTGGCCTTGGCAGTAGCTGCCTGACACTGGTTTTTGCAGCTTAAGTTGCTGTTTATTAAAATTCCTAGATCCTTTTCCATGTCAGTGTTACCGAGTGTTTTACCATTTAATATGTACGGGTGACTTGCATTATTCCTTCCCATGTGCATAACTTTACATTTGTCAGTGTTAAACCTCATCTGCCATTTTTCTGCCCAAGCCTCCAATCTATCCAGATCCCTCTGTAGCAGAAAACTGTCCTCTTCAGTGTTAATTACTTTACACAGTTTAGTGTCATCTGCAAAAATAGATATTTTACTGTGCAAGCCTTCTACAAGATCATTAATAAATATATTGAAGAGAATAGGGCCCAATACTGACCCCTGAGGTACCCCACTAGTTACAGTGACCCAATCTGAGTATCTACCGTTAATAACCACCCTCTGTTTTCTGTCACTCAGCCAGTTACTTACCCACATACAGACATTTTCTCCCAGTCCGAGCATCCTCATTTTATATACTAACCTTTTATGAGGTACGGTGTCAAATGCTTTGGAGAAGTCCAGATATACGACATCCATCGATTCGCCGCTGTCAAGTCTAGAACTTACCTCCTCATAGAAGCTGATTAAATTTGTTTGGCATGACCGATCCCTCATGAAGCCATGCTGATACGGCGTAATTTGCTTATTTTCATTGAGATACTCCAAGATAGCATCTCTTAGAAACCCTTCAAACAGTTTACCAACAATAGATGTTAAACTTACCGGCCTATAATTTCCAGGCTCTGTTTTTGGACCCTTTTTGAATATTGGCACCACATTTGCTATGCGCCAATCCTGTGGAACATTCCCTGTTATTATAGAGTCCGTAAATATCAGAAATAATGGTCTGGCTATGACATCACTTAATTCCCTTAGGATACGGGGTGTATGCCATCCGGTCCTGGCGATTTGTCTATTTTAATCTTTTTAAGTCGCTGTTGTACTTCTTCCTGGGTCAGACAGGGCACTTTTAATGGGGGATTTACTTTTACATTCTGCATTTCATCTGACAGTTTATTTTCCTCAGTGAATATAGTGGAGAAAAAAATATTTAATAGTTTTGCTTTATCCTCGTCGCTCTCTGCAACACCCCCTCATTGCTATGTAGAGGGCCGACTCCTTCAGATTTATATTTTTTACTATTTATATAATTGAAGAACATTTTAGGGTTAGTTTTACTCTCTTTGGCAATTAATCTCTCGGTCTCTAGTTTGGCAAATTTTATTCGTTTTTACATATTCTATTTTTTTCCTTATAGTTTATCAGTGCTTCCTGGCTCCCTCCTGTTTTAGCGATTTATATGCTTTCTTTTTGTCATTTATTGCCTTCTTTACGGTTCCATTTATCCACATTGGTCTCTTATTGTTCCTTAGCCTTTTATTCCTATAAGGTATGTACCTCTCACAATTAGATGTTACAATGCTTTTAAAAATCTCCCATTTTATGGTTGTATTTTTATTTTTGAGGACTTTGTCCCAGTTAGTTAGGCCTATGGCCTCGCTTAGTTGGCTAAATTTTGCTTTTTTGAAGTTTGGTATTTTTGTTCCTCCCTTTAGAAACTCTCGTTTGAAGGATAATTGGAAGGTTATAACTTTATGGTCACTATTTCCCAGGTGTCCCCAACCTGTACATCTGTTGTTCTATCAGGTCTATTGGTTAATACTAAGTCCAGTATGGCCGTCCCTCTAGTGGGGTCCTGAACCAGTTGGGAAAGGAAATTGTCTTTGGCTATTGCCAAGAACCTGTTTCCTTTATGGGATGTACAGCTTTCAGTTTCCCAGTCTATATCTGGGTAGTTGAAGTCCCCCATGATAACGACTTCATTATGATTTGCCGCCTCGTCTATCTCGTTTAGTAATAGATTTTCTGTGGACTCTGGTATATTAGGTGGTTTATAATACACTCCTATTAGTATTTTATTATTGTTTTTGCTCCATGTATTTCTACCCACAGTGACTCCACATGTTCATGTCCCTCAGAGATGTATTCTCGAATTACGGGATTTAGACACGACTTCACGTAGAGGCAGACCCCTCCACCTCTCCGGTTTTGACGATCCTTTCTAAACAGATTGTAACCTTTTATATTAACTGCCCAGTCATAGCTATCATCCAGCCATGTCTCAGTTATTCCCACTATGTCATAGTCCTCCTCACACATCACTAATTCCAATTCACCAGTCTTGTTAGTCAAGCTTCTGGCATTAGTATACATACATTTGAGAGGTTTATGTGTATTTTTTACCCTACATCTTTCATTCTGAGCTGTTCTAGTCCCCCCTTCCATTCCTTCCCCTAGTCACACTACCTCGCCCCTGGTCTCTATCTGCACTATCTTCCCCTCCTATAACGTAATTACCCTCCCCCCCAGTCCCTAGTTTAAACACTCCTCCAACCTTCTAGCCATCTTTCTCCCCAACACAGCTGCCCCTTCCCCATTGAGGTGCAGCCCGTCCCTACGGTAGAGCCTGTAGCCAACAGAGAAGTCGGCCCAGTTCTCCATGAACCCGAACCCCTCCTTCCTACACCAGTTCTTGAGCCACTTGTTAACCTCCCTAATCTCCCGCTGCCTTTCTTGTGTGGCTCGTGGTACAGGCAGTATTTCAGAAAATACTACTTTTGAGGTCCTTGCCCTAAGCTTTTGACCTAAATCCCTGAAATCATTTTTAAGGACTCTCCACCTTCCTCTAACTTTGTCATTGGTTCCGATATGGACCATGACCGCTGGATCTTCTCCAGCCCCTCCCAGTAATCTGTCAACCCGATCCGCGATGTGTCGAACTCTAGCACCAGGAAGACAGCACACTGTTCGGCGATCACGATCTTTGTGACAGATTGCCCTATCTGTACCCCTAATAATTGCTATTACACAATAATAGCATTTTTGAAACAAAAAAAAGATGTTTTAATGTCTCCATAGTCTGAGAGCCATAGCTTATTTATTTTTTGACTGATTGTCTTAGGTGGGGGCTCATTTTTTGCAGGATGAGGTGACAGTTTGATTGGTATTATTTTGGGGGCATACACCTTTTTGATTGCTTGGTATTGCAATTTTTGTGATGTAAGGTTGCCACTGTTTTTATTTTTTTATTTTTACAGTGTTCAGCTGAGGGGTTAGGTCATGTGATTTTTTATAGAGCTTGTTGTTACAGACACGGCGATACCAACTATGTATACTTTTTTAGATTTCATTTTAACACAATAATAGCATTTTTGAAACAAAAAAAGGATGGTTTAGTGTCTCCATGTTCTGAGAGCTATAGTTTTCTATAGTTGGTGCTGTTTTGTTGGACATAAGCCTTTTTGATTGCTTGGTGTTGCACTTTTTGTGATGTAAGGTGACAAAAATGGCTTTTTTGACACCGTTTTTTTTATTTTTTATGGTGTTTATCGGCAGGGTTGAATGATGTGATATATTTATAGAGCCAGTTATTACGGGTGCGATGATACCTAAGATTTGTGTTTTTTCCTTTTTTTTTCTTTTTTTATTATAAAATCAGGGGAAAGGGGCGTTTTTTTTTTTACTTAAAACTTTTATTTATTTATTAAAAACACTTTTTTTATATATACGTTATTTCTGTCCCACTCTGGGACTTTAACTTTTGAGGGTCGGATCCCCTCTGCAATGCATTATAATACATCTGTATTGTAAAGCATTGCCTGTTAGTGTATGACACTGAGTAATATACTAACAGGTTGCGTAGGAGACCAAGCCCCCCGTAAAAGGCAGGTCCCGATGCCATGCAAGGCATTGTGCAGCCTGTGCATGGCATTGGGCTGCCTTGTCACCCATCGGGTCCCCGCCACAGCAGCGCGGGACCCGATGGGCTCCCTCACCCGACGCAAACCCCTTCTGTGCCATGGTCAGCGCTGACCGCGGCATAGAAGGGGTTAATCCACCTGCATCGGCTTCTACATGCCGGCAGATACAGCAGGGGCCCGGCTATCAGAGACTGCCGGGCCCCTGCAGTGATCTTGCGCCGTACTATTACGTCATATGTCGGGATGGGGTTAAACAGTGAAAGTTAACCCTTTTAGGTTAAATAAAGTAAGAAGTTTTAACTTTGCGTGCACTATGACCTGAAGCTGCAGGCTGTCAGGTGCAGCACGGGCCGGAAAAGACAGGTGAGTGAGACGCCGGACCGAAGCGGAGCTGTTGCGCAGGAGAGGTAAGAGAAGTTTTTTATTTTATTCTGATCTGAGGTCTGATGGGGGTTAATAATAAAGGGCTGATCTGAGGTCTGATAGGGGTTAATAATAAAGGTCTGATAGGGGTTAATAATAAAGGGCTAATTTGAGGTCTAATAGGGGTTAATAATAAAGGGCTGATCTGAGGTCTGATAGGGGTTAATAATAAAGGGCTGATCTGAGGTCTGGTGGGGGTTAAAAATAAAGGGCGGATCTGAAGTCTGATAGGGGTTAATAATAAAGGGCTGATCGGAGGTATGATAGGGTTAAAAATAAAGGGCTGATTTGAGGTCTAATGGGGTTCTGACATGGATGGCTGATATGGGGGTTTGATATGACGTCCTGATAGGGGGTCTGATCTGAGCATCTAATATGAGGTTTAATGAAAAATATTTTTTTCTTATTTTCCTCCTCTAAAATCTGGCGTGTGTCTTATCATCGCATGCGTCTTATAAAGTGAAAAATACAGTACATTGAACAAGTCCCCCAAAAAATATAATTCCAACCATGTGGAAACTGAATATATGGAAATGGACGATTGAGGTCTAACCTTTAATATCTGTTTTTTATAGCCCCATTAGCACATTTGTATTGCATGTGGTCCATTGTGGGAATCCTCCATTGTATGCAGTTTTGCTGGGGATTGCTGTCAGCAATGGATCACATGGGCAGGATTTGCTCACCCAGGTAGAAATGCGTCACATGAGCCAGTTATAGGTGGGACTCACAGCCTCCTCCCTCCTTCCATTGTATTTGTGATTTCACGCTGGAGGTAACTGGAAGCTGCTGGCTGTGTGTTGGACTTTATGCACCTATCATAAATTGTCTATACAGCATAGGTAGGTTATTGTTAGGTCCCGGGCCATTTTGAGAGACCTTGACGGGTGCAGGGGCTTCGGATGTTCTTAATATAAGAATATATTGTTAAACGTCTCATTTTAATATCAGCGTGAGAGTTTAGTCAAATATTTTCAATTGCATTTACCATTGTAGTGCACAATTTTCAGTGATTTTCTAACCTTTAATATTGTGTAAACTCTTATAGGTAAATTGTTACCCTAGTCTGTGTATTGGTGTACTGATCACCTATATGGTGGCTTAATTAAATTGAAATGGAATCCCCTCCCAAAAAAAATTACATTTAAATCACGTAGAAATGGAATTCATGGAAATGGACGATTGAGACCTGATGCTCAATTTCTTGTTATCACTTACAGTTAGATTGCTGCTCTACCCTGTGTATTGTAGTAATCACATATATAATTTGGTTTAATTAAATTGTAACAATCCCAAAAAAAAAAAAATTACAACTGTGTGGAATTATGGAAACGGACAATTGAGGCTTGACACTCAATTTCACATTAACACTCACAGGTAGATTGCTGCATTACACTGTGTATTGCTGCAGTAATCATGTATATATGCTAGTTTATTAAACTGAACAAGTCGCAAAAAAATATTGAATTTCAACTGTGAGGAAACTGAATCAATGGAAACAGACGATTGAGACCTGATCCTTTATATCATGTTAACACTCACAGCTAAATTGTTACCATAGAGTGTACTGGTGTACTGCTCACCTATATACTGGTTTCATTAAATTCAATAACTTCCCAAACAAAAATTGGAACTGAACTGTGTGTGTCTGTGGAAATAATAAACAGAGTTAGCCCTAATATTTAGTTCTTAATAACTAATGTATACAGTTTTTCAAACTAAAATTAAATATGAGATGACCTGACACACAGTCCTCACTAGTATTCTATATGCTATGCCAGATTGATGGTAGAACACGAGTTGATACAGTTTTTGGTCTGAACTGGTTCGCTCATCAGTAGTACCTCATACTTTCTCTGGTTTCATACAACATCATAAATTCTCTGGCTTCATTCTGCTTTGACCATATAAAATAGCTTTGTAAATGACAAATATCTTTTAATGAACCAAGCTGAGAAATGTAATTTAACCTCTTAACTGAGCGACTAATTTTGTCCTGAATGCAGCATATTATTGCTTCACTGTATCCTAAGAGCCATCATTTTCTTTTTTTTTTTTTCTTTGCTTATATAGTCATATGAGGTCTCAGTTTCTGTATTATGGGTGTATTTTTGGTGTGCTTTTACAAAGAGGGAAATATCAATTACATGATAAAATATGTTTCCTTTGTTCTCCAAATACTGAAAATAACTGAAATTTACTATTAAGCTTGTAACAACAAAGAGTACACCTAATGTTAATATGTGTTGGTTGCTTATTATTACTTTTTAATCTTTTTTTAATGCTGCAGTTTCAAAAACAGTTTTTTTGCTGTATTTTTTATTTATTTATTTTTATTAGCAAAAATTGCTGCAGCCAAATGTTAAATGCTGGCCTATAGGAAATTATAAGATACCTTACAAATGCTGCTTTTTTTGTAGTGGCATTTTAACTTTTTATTTATTTATTGCTCATTTGGTATTTTTTTTTTTTCATCACAGCATGTTTACCAAGACACCACCACAAAACATGTGAATTTCATGGCGAAAGTCAAAAACAGGCCAGGAAAAGAAACAGCAGCCTGGATTTACTAACGTTTCTGCATCTGAAAGTTGTTCAAATTGGTGCAACTAGAGTTTCTACACGTTTTTCCATCTTGCTTGAAAAGGAGTATGGCTTATCTACAAAGAGATGAAGCTTCATGTAAAAGGGGCTTGGTCTAAGATGATTAGCAATTGCCCCACAATTTGTGACACAATTCTGCCATAAAATTCTGTCTTGATAGTTGACAGCCGGTCTAAGTTTACACCATCTACAGGTTTAGTATATCTGGTCATTGTCTGGCAGCACTCTAAGGCAACCATTAGTGCGTTCATAGGACTGGAAAAACTCATGTCAAAAGTGTGTGAAAACAAACAGCACCAAAAGAAAAAGGTGTGTCTGAAGGAATCCTAATAAGGATTGTCCCTTACAACCATCAGCACCAGCCTTCACAATTGGGATAGCAACTACAACTACATGGAATGCATCTCCATGACATGACCTTTACTCTGCTATGCCCCCTTCCTACAAATCACTGCCCCAGGTGATTTTAGAATCCAGCAATGCCTGCGCATGCATTATACAACAATTTGCACTTGTAATACTAATCAAATTGCTCTTTGGACCTTTTCTCAATTGGACCACCTTAGGTGGCTCTCGGTTTGATACTCTGTGACAACCTTGATTGCAAAGCAGTAGAATGAAATCTCATCATCATCTTTCCCAATGATCTACATTTTCCAACAGCTTGGTGTCCTTATTCTTTAATGTTTTCACACAAACAATCTGTAAGGGTGCACTCACACGATGCAGATTTTCTTGCAGGAGTTTCCGCGACTGAAAATCAGTTCCTTTTACGGTACCTGAATGGGGCTTGCAGAAATCCATTCAAATGAGTGGAACTGATTTTCAGTCGTGGAAATCTCTGCAACAATATCTGTAACGTGCGCCCTAAGGAATTCTTCAGAGCTGAATTCATGTCAGGTGATAACATTCAATGCATGCGTAACAAAATGTTTTTACATAAACTGAGTTGTGGTACAGCGTCTTCGTCTCTTCCGTCTGCAGCGTTAATGAGTTTACCGCTAAATAGAAACCCTAACTTAATGATGTAGGTTGTTTTTATCGCTTTTTATTAGATGAAATATTCAAGTAGCAGCAACAACAACTGACTTCAAAGTACAGTAGCCCAGAAAATATACAAAATACTCTATACCAGGGATAGCCTTAGGTTGGTTGGTACCTTCTATTGACATCAGTGATCCAGCGTACACATAGCAGTGCCATAAGATGTGCAAACAACCCTGTCTGTGAGAAAATTCTGTGGTGCAAAGAGAACTATGCAGTCCCACAAGCCATGCCAGTATTCAAGTAGATTATTACAATCGGATTACTTATTCATGGTTGTATGGGTTCTCAGACAATGCTTACCTGCTACACTGTGTAGGCTACCCTCCTGGTGAGAGCAAGTAGTGCAGCTGGCCAAGCCCACCCGAGCACTGGCTGCCATGGGTGGTTGTGGCTTGCCAAGTGTACCAGCTCACTGTTTGGCCTCACTATTAAAGGAGTTTTCCCATGATTAATGTAAAGAATGAAAACCGGACACCATACAGTGCATTACAACCTCTTTCTAACAAAGCTAAAACCAGCTCTGTAGCTCACATGGGCGAAAAGATCTACCCATTGATTGCCTCAATTTCTCTGCTAGATTTATTTCAAGCTGGCAGCTCATATGTCCTTTTTTTGAGTGTGCCTATTCTTAGAGGTCGTTTCCATCTTACTAAAGCTCTATCCCTTCAACAGCTTCTAACAGAACATACGGCTGCTGGCAGCTGAAAGATGTTACTGAGCATGTGTGACCAACTCAGTGAGGTGGACAGAGAAATTTTTCAGTGAATGACTGCAGTGGCTATACTACATTTTTAATTACATGGGATTACAAAAGTATTCAGTTCTAGGTGCTGGTTAGAAAAAGTGGAATACTTTTTGTGAGTCAACCCATTTAATAGAAAGCTACCTTTCCAGGTCTGGAAAGGATATGGGGGTGCAAGCTCTGCAGCATATTGCCCACTGCATTCTGTGAGCCATAACTTTCTTTCCTTTTTAGCTGATGTAAGGTCTTGTTTTCTGCATTTAGAGTGAATTTTTGTTTTGCAATATTTTTTTCAATATGTTTAACATTTTTTACCTTTTTCTCTAAATACTCTCAATAACTTTATTGTACAGGTTATAACAATAAAGAGTGCACCTAATATGTGTCATTATGTTTTAATACATTTATTTCAGTAATATTTAATATGCAATGATTTTTTTATATTATTATATATTATTTCACATTATTATATATTCTTTTTGATCCGCTAGAATACTTATTTTATATGTACTTTTTTTTATTTTGCCATCAGGGCCTTGGCTGTACCATTCAGTCAGTCTGGCCTTGATGTATACATTTTCAACCTGTGCATGTTTCAAAAAAGACTTATCCATAATGAGGTTGATGTCAAAGACTTTATTTCACGTGAAAGATGTCTTTTTTTTTAACTTTGTACTGTACGTGCAAGTTTAGGCAAGATTAAATGTTTAACCAACACATACTAATAGCGGCTCACACAGCCTCTTTCCATATGTTGCTTGTACATTAGTCCCTCAACCATTTATGGTGGGATACATCATTGTATATATCCGCTAAGGGCTGTAATCTCTATTTGCCAGCATTGATCCTGAGATATAATCTCTTGGCCTTGTGATTCCAGCATGGAAGAAAGACAAATTCTTAATTTGCCTCAAATTGTTTTATTTTTTTTATTTTTTTTAGGTATGGTATCAGGAATGATTTACTAGATGCTTGCACAGAAATATCAGAGACTAGACGACTGTTGTCTAACCAAGGCTCCCTGGTGGAAATACTCAATACAAAGTGCTAAATGACCTATAACTATTGGTAAAGGTATTATAATATATCTAAAAGAGACATACACAAATTTGAATTGTCATATAAGCTGCATACAAGCCGGAAGACACTACTTGAGTGAAAATGCACCATGCAGTGAAATATAAAACTTACAAGTTCTTTCTTAGCCTAGAGGATCAGGATAGGTGCATATCTCCCAAAGTGCCATCCAAAACATCCTAAGACATAAATTAGTCCCGAACAGGAGACAGCACTGAAGGGTGATGTGCTTTACACCACGACAGCTGATACTTCACATGAGTTCTGAGTGCATACATATTAGTCGAGACGAGGAGACAACCCTTATCTGTCTCTGCAAACAATGGAATCTTCTTTTCACCCGGTACAAGACATTTCGACATCTTGGCCTTAAAGGGGATTTCTCATCTTATAAAGTGATTGCATATAGCCTCTAATCATGAGGTTCTAACTTCTGGGAACCCCACCAGTCGTGAGAATAAGGGGACACAGCATTTGTGTATCTCTGCATCCAATTCACACCAGCTCCGGATGTGCAGGAAACTGCAGTGCAACCCTATTTAAGTGAAACACAGGGCTAAGACCTCTGCATTGTTAGATCTGATGGGAGTCTAAGAGGTCTGACCCTTTCAGGTCATCGAGTAATGGCATATCCAAGTGATACACTATCACTTTAGAGAACTTTTTAAAATAATGGTCACTCAACAGATGAAGAAGTACAACTTTTTTTTGCCAATCCTGGTATATGCTGTTTGTGAGCTAAAGGTTCTCTTACATGGGCCAAGCATTTGAGCAATTATTAGGGATGAGCAGATATAAGACTGCCCATGCCCCATAAATGCCTAGTGTAAATCTCCCCATTTACCCAGTTGTTTATTGTGTGACCTCCTCTTTTATGGAGCACATAAACCACCCTTTGTCGGCAGCTTGTTGCTCTGTGTAATCATGGAAATTTTACCAAAAATCAATGGATTGGTATGATGAAGAACTATTGCAGTAGCAGGTGATCACCTTTGTCAATGATCAGACAATTGTCAGGAACCTTTGGAACCTTTGGTTCATTCCCAATAATTGCCTTTGCAGTGGCCCATGTAAAGGGGACTTAAAAAGGTTTTTCAAGACTTTACAACTGATGACCGATCCTCTGGGGTTGGGGGTCCAAAATCCAGGACCCTGGCCAATCATCTGTTTGAGAATGCACTGGTAATTGCAGTAGCACTGCCGGCTCATGAAGCACAGTGCCATCCATTTAAAAACAGTTGTGCTTGTTATCCAGCTCAGCCTCATCCATTGCAATGGGGCTGAGCTGCGCCTAGGCCATGTGACAGATGAATGTGATATCACATGGCCTAGAGCTAGCTAAGAGAAGGCCCCGTCTTTACTTTAAAGGACGGTGCCTTCTCAAACAGCTGATTGGAGGGGACCCCGGGTGTCAGACCACCACTGATCAGATACTGATGACCTATCCAGAGTCTAGGTCATCAGTAGTAACGTTTTAGAAAACCCCTTAAACATGAATGCTCAATGTCAAGCATCAGCTGTAGTGTAAAGCACACGACCATTGCTCCATTAAAGAGTGGAAGTTCATTCTCTTGAGTGATGATTCAGGCTTCATCATCTAACACTGATATATGAATCTGAGTTTGCAAATCCCAGAAAAACACGTCTTGTCTGAAGGTACAGTGCTAAGTGTGAAGTTCAGAGATGGAGGAATGATGGTCTGGGGCTGTTTTTCACAACTTAGTTTCATAGACCTCATGTGATGTAAGTTTACATATTTTACACTGCCATGTACCCTCCCCTGTGGTGATAAACTGTGCTTGACTGTGTGCACGACCAAAGTCCACTTCACTATTACATGATCTTTCATAAGTTTCCAGAAATTGTGTGGGGCAAAGTTCAGAGGTTTAACTGATTCTGTAAAATGTAACTAGAGTCACCGAGTTTCTAGCAATAAAAATAGAGTATACAAGCTCAGTACATAATACCCAGCATTGCAGAATTTTTAATATCTTTCATGTATGCTGCGCACATTCTAAATTCAATTCCCTTATCTGCAGAGAATGGAAACTCTGTTGTGTGGAACAAGGTCCCTTTCTAAATGTTGATTTCTTTACAGAGTCAAGAATAGACTGAGCTTGACTTTGACAAAAGTGCGCAATTAAACTTGAACTGGATTAAACATGTTGAGATAGGCACATGTAGTTTTCCACTTATGGTTTTTAACAATCTCGTTTTTTCCAGTCTTTGAGATAAAATGTCACTTAAATAAACTATTGACTTGGATTATTTGATATCAAGATTTTGTGATTTAGAGGGGAATTTTGCTTGTTAGGATAGGATCGGGATAACCATTACAGTGGTGGGGCTCCTACCACTGGGACTCCCATAATCACGAGAACGGGTCTGAAGGGTTTGGGATCCATGTTTTTGTGATCGGTGGGAGTTCTACCACTGGGATCCCATGTATATCCCCTATCCTATGGTCAAACAATGCAGTCTATACATGAACTGGAAGCACATCGTATATAGAGTTCCATATGGAGCAGCCCATGTCGCCATTACATGACCTTGTAGATGTCAATCATTTCAGAGTATGATGTTCTAATCAAGATGTAAATCCATCAGTTCATAAGCTACTAATTAATTCAGAGCTACCCAATTATGTGTACACTTATTCATATACTTAATTGCTTTCGAATTGATAAGGTGGTTGACAATTTTAATTCTGCAGCCTTAGGTCCCATTCACACAACCGTATTTTTGGTCTGCATCTGATCCGAATTTTTTGCAGATAGGATGTGTAATTATTCATATCAATATCCCCATGTGCTGTCCGCATCTGTATGTCTGTTCAGCAGCCCTGCAAAAAAGATAGAACATGTCCTATTCTTGTCCATTTTGCAGACAAAGATAGGCATTGTTATAATGGATCTGTAAAAAAAACGGATGCAACACCGATGTCACATGGACGTCATCTGTATTTTTTGCGGATCCGCATTTTGCGGACCACAAAATACATACAGTCATGTGAATGCACCCTTACCCTGAAAAATCTGCAGTAAATCTGCATTGATGAACATTTCCAGTTTGGAAAACATAATTTTCAATGTACGGAAATAAGACATGTTATAGAATCTGTAAAATTTGTACTAGGAATAGATGCAGTGACCTGCACCGCAGTTAAGAATCTGCCTTCAGCGTTCTACATGTGAGAAACCCTATGGGGTGATCTTGTGAATCCCAGGGCAATTCCTGTCCTCATACCAAAGTAAATAAGGACAGGAGAACTCTTCCGACAAGGTAAGGGGAAAAATAACACAAAATTATTTTTTTTTTTAATCCAGAAAAATATATTTGCAATAACATAGTAACATAGTTTATAAGTCAGATAAAAGACATCTGTCCATCCAGTGTACTGTCCTCTTCAGTGTCAATTACTTTATACAGTTTAGTGTCATCTGCAAAAATAGATATTTTACTGTGCAAGCCTTCTACAAGATCATTAATAAATATATTGAAGAGAATAGGGCCCAATACTGACCCCTGAGGTACCCCACTAGTGACAGTGACCCAATCTGAGTGTGTAACATTAATAACCACCCTCTGTTTTCTGTCACTCAGCCAGTTACTTACCCACATACAGACATTTTCTCCTAGTCCGAGCATCCTCATTTTATATACTAACCTTTTATGAGGTACAGTGTCAAATGCTTTGGAGAAGTCCAGATATACGACATTCATTGATTCGCCGCTGTCAAGTATAGAACTTACTGCCCCATCGAAACTTATTAAATTAGTTTGACATGACCGATCCCTCATGAAGCCATGCTGATATGGCGTTATTTGCTTATTTTCATTGAAATCCTCTAAGATAACATCTCTCAGAAAACCTTTAAACAGTTTACCCACAACAGATGTTAAACTTACCAGCCTATAGTTTCCGGGCTTTGTTTTTGGACCCCTTTTGAATATTGGCACCACATTTGCTATGCGCCAATCCAGGGGCGTAGCTATAGGCTCATGGGCCCTGGTGCAAGAGTTCAGTTTGGGCCCCCCAGTTTGTAAATAAAAAATTACTTAATATTTGTTTTCAGCAGTTTGATCACATAAGTTACGCAAAAATCAAAACTGAGTTACAAGTGGGGGGTTCTTGCATTGAAGGCTATAGAAAATGGTTCCCTTTAGGCCAGGTATGTCAAAACTCTGGCCCTCCAGCTGTTGCAAAACTACAACTCCCAGCATTCCTGGATAGCCTACAGCTATTAGTGCATGCTAGGAGTTGTGGTTTTGCAACAGCTGGAGGACCAGAGTTTCAACATCCCTGGCCTAAGGGAACCATTTTTCATAGTGTTAAATGCAAGAACGCGGCACGCCCCCACTTGTAACTCAGTTGTGATTTCTTGCGCAACTTCTACGGTTACACAAGAAGTATACACACCGTATATAGCCGGTGTATGGGTCAGTCCCAGCAGTATTGCACACCATGTGGTGTTTATTTTGCCCTGATTTTAATTGCTAATATATTTACAAATTAAAATCAGGGCGAAATTTGATAGATGTGCAGTGAAAAAATTCTTCAGACAGCACATGGTGTGCAATAATGCTGGACTGACCCATGCACCGGCTATATATAGACGGACTAGTAATATCGTATATAGCTGGTGTATGGGTCAGTCCAGCATTATTGCACACAAAGCTCACAGTCACTGCCTGCCCCAGGGCCAGTGCCCCTGCCTGGCGCAGGCGCACCTACTGCCTGCCTGCGGCCTGCCCCCTGGCACACACACAGTGTCATTAAGTGCCAAGCCAGTCAGCAACAGACAGTCCCACTCCCATCACACTGGGGACCTGGGGCACTGCTCCTCCTGGCTCACAGTCACAGCAGTCACTGCCTGGCCTACCCCAGGGGCCAGGGCCAGTGCCCCTGCCTGGTGCAGGCCCACACACTGCCTGCCTGCGGCCTTCCCTGCTTCTGAGTTCTGAGAGTCTGGGAGCCGGAGATGCGCCGAAACAACGCCTCCTCAGATCTCACTCACTCTCTGCTTCTGCCCCCTCTGGCACATGAGCCGCCCACAGCCTGCACTGTGCTGCGATTTAGTACTCCGTAGTGCCCTGGATTTTGATGGAGGAGGCGGTGAGGGGCCTGTGGGCCCCCCTGGCTCAGGGGCCTGGTCACAATTGTGACCGCTGCGACCCCTGTAGCTACGCCACTGCGCCAATCCTGTGGAACACTCCTTGTCAGTATAGAGTCCGCAAGTATCAGAAATAAAGGTTTGGCTATGACATTACTTAATTCTCCTAGGATACAGGGGTGTATGCCATCCGGTCCTGGCAACTTGTCTATTTTAATCTTTTTAAAATGTCGCTGTACTTCTTCTTGGGTCAGACAGGACACTTTTAATAGGGAATTTACTTTATTTTCCTTAGTGAATACAGTGGGAAAAAAAATATTTCGTAGCTTTGCTTTCTCCTCATCGCTCTCTTTGGCAAATAATCTCTCAGTCTCTAGTTTGGCTGCTTTTATTGTTTTTTTTACATATTTTATTTTTTCCCTAATACTTTTTTAGTGCTTCCTCGCTACCCTCCTGTTTTATTGATTTAAATGCTTTATTTTTGTCATTTTTTACTTTTTTGTTTTTTCCTTGTTCTTTTACCTTTTATTCCCATAAAGTATGTATCTCTCACAATTAGATGTTACAGTGCTTTTAAAAATATCCCATTTTGTGGCTGTATTTTTATTTTTGAGGACTTTGTCCCAGTTAGTTAGGCCTATGGCCTCTCTTATTTGGCTAAATTTTGCTTTTTTGAAGTTTGGTATTTTTGTTCCTCCCTGTAGAAATGCTCTTTTGAATGACAATTGGAAGGTTGTTACTTTATGGTCACTATTTCCCAGGTGTTCCCCAACCTGCACATCTGTTGTTCTGTCTGCTCTATTGGTTAACACTAAGTCCAGTATGGCCGTCCCTCTAGTGGGGTCCTGAACTAGTTGGGAAAGGAAATTGTCTTTGGTTATTGCCAAGAACCAATTTCCTTTATTAGATGTACAGGTTTCAGTTTCCCAGTCTATATCTGGGTAGTTGAAGTCCCCCATAATAATGACCTCATTATTATCTGCCGCCTCATCTATCTCGCTTAGTCTGTGGACTCTGGTATATTAGGTGGTTTATAATAAACTCCAATTGGTATTTTATTATTATTTTTGCCTCCATTTATTTCTACCCACATGTTTATGTCCCTCACTTATATCTTCTCGGACTGTGGGCTTTAGACAGGACTTTACATAAAGGCAGACCCCTCCCCCTCTCCAGTTTTGGCGATCCTTTCTAAACAGACTGTAGCCCTGTACATTAACAGCCCAGTCATAGCTATCATCCAGCCATGTCTCAGTTATTCCCACTATATCATAGTCCTCCTCACACATCACAAATTCCAATTCCCCAGTTTTATTAGTCAGTAGAGTTGAGTAAACACCTGGAAGTTCGGGTTCGCCGGCTTTGGCCAAAGTTCACAACAAAGTTTGAGTTCGGGACCCGAATTTGACGCTGAACCAGAACCCCATTGAAGTCAATGGGAACCCAAACTTTGGGGCACTAAAATGGCTCTAAAAGAGTCATGGAAAGGGCTAGAGGGCTGCAAAAGGCAGCTAAATGTGGGTAAGAGCATGACAAGTGCCCTGCAACAAATGTGGAAAGGGAAATCATTACTGATTTAGAATATTCTTCATTATTTAATATAGTTTATGTTATGCGAAAAATCGGTAATAAAATATGTGCATTAATCGAATCGCGTAAGGGCGTTAAGCAACTTTCCTATGAGGTTGGCTTGGTAGACTTGTCGAATATGTAGAATACAGCGCTATATTCTACATATTCGACAATTCTACCAAGCCAAGCCAACCAAAGGGAAAGTTGCTTAACGCCCTTACTGATTCAATTAATGTGCATATTTAATTTCCGATTTTTCGCATAACATAAACTATATTAAATATTGAAGAATATTCTAATTCACTAGATATTGCAGCCTTCTCACATTGGCCCACAAGCAAGAAGCAGGCAGGTAATGGGTTAAGATGAAAAGAATTTGACGAATATTCGTTTTTACAAATATATATCACTATATTCGAAATATTTGCGAATTCTCGAAGTTGCGATATTCGCGATCAAAATTCGCTATTCGAATATTCGCTCTCAACACTAGCCATTAGTAGGCATGGCTGTGATGGCTTTTAAGGGCACAGTTAAACTCTTGTTGATTGGCTGCCCTGCAGCCTTTCAACAAGTGCCATTAAATCGCCGAACCCGAACTTTTACAGAAATGTTCGGGTCCGGGTACCAAAAACCCTAAAGTTCTGTACAAACCTGAACCCTATTATTCAGGCTTCTGGCATTAGTATACATACAATTAAGAGGTTTATGTATATTTTTTACCCTACACCTTTTCTTCTGAACTGTTCTAGTCCCTCCTTCCATTCCTACCCCAGTCCCACTACCTTGCCCCCAGTCTCTATCTGCACTATATTCCCATCCTATAACGCAATTACCCTCCCCCACAGTCCCTAGTTTAAACACTTCTCCAACCTTCTAGGCATCTTCTCCCCCAACACAGCTGCTCCTTCCCCATTGAGGTGCAGCCTATCCCTACTGAGCCTACTTAAAAGTCGGCCCAGTTCTCCAGGAACCCAAACCCCTCCTTCCTACACCAGTTCTTGAGCCAATTGTTAACCTCCCTAATCTCCCACTGTGTGGCTTGTGGTACAGGTAGTATTTCGGACAAGTGCAGGATCTGCTCCCCTGTATATATATATGCACAACTGCATCTTGGGTTGAGCACATCCTGCTTTATGCCACCTTTCAGCTGTTTAGTATTTTGGAAAACACTACCTTTGAGGTCCTAGCCTTAAGCTTTTGACCTAAATCCCTAAAATCATTTTTAAGGACGCTCCACCTACCTCTAACTTTGTCATTGGTTCCGATATAGACCATGACTGCTGGATCTTTTCCAGCCCCTCCCAGTAATCTGTCAACCTGATCCGCAATGTGTCGAACTTAAGCGCCAGGAAGACATCACATCGTTCGACGATCCCGGTCTTTGTGACAGATCGCCCTATCTGTACCCCTAAAAATTGAGTCTCCCACTACCAGCACCTGTCTGGCCTGCCCTGGTCCCCTGCTTACTGGAGCTGACATTCCCCTGACTGGCAGAGGAAGTATCGGGCTGCAGAAGGTGCTCCCCCTGAACTGACATCCCCCTCATCTGCCAACTTTGCAAACTTGTTGGGGTGTGTCAGATCAGGGCTAGCCTTCCTGTACTCTTTCCTCTACCCCGCTTTCTAACTGTTATCCACTAGCTGCCTCACTTTCCTCAGCCTCCTTGCCACCACCCTCCCCCACATCTACCCCATAGAGTGCTTGCTCAGTGAGTAGCAAACTCTTTTCCAAATTGTTAACGCTTCTCAGTGTTGAAACTCGTTCAGTTAGATACTCGATGTGCCATAATAAATAAAAAGTTTACAGTAAAACGAACGTCGGTATAAAATAGCTGGGGGATTGGTTTATATAAGGCACACTGAAACACTATACAAGACGTGATTTCAGTCTGCTATGGGAATGACACTTGGGTGAAAGGTCCTTTATTAGCAGGACAATGATCCCAAAGTAATGCTGGAATGGCTCCAGGACAAAAAGGTGAATGTCCTCCAAAGTTGCAGTCAAAGCTCTGACCTCATCCATTTATGAGTCTGTGGCACTGTTTAAAATTGCTAAGGTATCATCTGACTAAGCTGCAAACCCGGTGATGTTATGCCTTGAGGTATAGACCATAGTCTGTCTAATAAATGTGATGGGCCATATTTAAATGGGTCGTCTGAAATTGGAAAATTGTTGGCCCATCTTTAGAAGAGATCATCTGTACCAGATCAATGGGGGTTTGACTGTTGCCACCAATTAGATGATTGAAGGCGTCACAAACCTTTATGTACAGTGCTCTACACAAGCTATGTCTGTTTTTGTGTCTTGAATAGGACTGAGCTGCACTAAGCAGAGGCACACCAAATGTACAGAGCCGTGTCTGGTAAGCAATAAAAGAGAGGTGATGCTCATTGGGTGACATGGTCCCTTTAATCAGCAGATTGGAAAGGGTACCAAGAGTTGTTTCCCCATCTGGAGAACCCAAAGCCTACTTGTTTCGCAAAAACTCCCCATTTCTAGTACTACAGAACTAGCTTTAACCATATTTATATCTACTTATCTACTTTCAATCCCCTAATTAAGGCATGGTGTTCCTTTCGTAGCCATCTTGCACAATTCCATCTTCCATAATTTCTCCTATCTTCATTTGTGTACCCTCTGCCTTCTTCTCTTACATTCCCTGATTTGAACTATTGCCAGTGAACATGACAGTCAAATCTCTTGAGAGACAAGGTGGTCACTGGGACAGGAATTGATGTCATTTTACAGGACCATACTGCACTTGCAAACTGTCTGCATTTGCCAAGAGAGTCCCAAATGTAACAGAATCTTGGCAGAATTTTTTTCTAAGCTATGTCCCAACCAAACATGAAGAAGTTATGACCAGTCAGTAACTATAGTTGCTGTGAGGGAGACAAGAGGAGCCAACGGTGCAGGAGGAACCAGTAAATGTTATCATGAGGAGTTCTGAAACCATTCTTCCCCAGCCATGGCTGTGCTCCAGGTCTGCTGTGCTTTAAGATATCCCTCTTCATGCGCTCTGCTGCCCTCCCTGTGTTTTTATGCTCCACCCTTACTCCATTTTCATGTTCTCTGCTTTCCTGGTCATCTGTACTAGTGCAGTGCTTGCTTGGTCCTCTGTTCTTGTGCTCTTCTCCTTCTCCCCCTTTCTATGGCTTTTCTTCTCCCTGCTCCCTACTTTGTGATCCGCTCCCATGGTTCTCCTCTTGTGCTGCGTTCACCAGATTTTTCTTCTTGTGGTGTGCTTTCCCAGATCTCTGTTCTTGTGCTGTGTCCTCCAGATCTCTGCTCTTGTTCAGTGTCCACCAGATCTTTGTTCTTGTGTTGTGCTCTTCCAGTTCTCTGTTCTTGTCCCCTAGATTTCTCTTCTTGCATTCTATCCCCCAGTTCTCTATTCTTGTGCTGTGCTTTCCCCGTACTCTGTTCTTGTATTTTGTCCACCAATTCCCTCTTCTTGTGCTGTCTCCGCTAGGTTCCTGTTCTTGAGCTGTGTCACCAGATCTCTGTTCTTGTTATTTGTCCCCTAGATCTCTGTTCTTGTGCTGTGTTCACCTGGTCTCTGTAATTCTGCTGTGTGCCCAAGATTTCTGTTCCTGTGCTATGCCCATCAGTTCTCTGTTTTTGTGCTGTGTGCCCAGATGCCTGTTTTTGCACTGTGCTCTCAGAGATCTCTGTTCTTTTGCTTTGTCACCCAGACAAAGAAGGTGACAAATAAAAACAAAGAAACAATAAAGAGAGAAATAGAAAATGCACGGCAAACACACTTTTTACTAGGGGGTACTTCGGATTCCCTTTTAAAAAAAACTGTAACCTCTGACATGTAGTAACTACTTGCATTCCCCATGTACTAACATTTTTGAAGCAACTATTCTTATGACTTTGTTGGACCATTCCTTTATTATTCCTGCTCGAAGTTATGACCAAATTGCCAGCAGCCTGCAATAAAGGTCCAGATGGTTGTTACCGGTTGGGGGTATGTCCCTGCACAGTCTGTGCGCATTTTTGGCAATAGTAAACGCGCGTTTGTGTGATTGTTTGTGTGATTGACTGCAGTGTTGGCTTCTCTCCAAACTGTGCCTAGCACCTGGGGTTTGGCCTTTCCAGCATGTTGAAAATTCATAAACACGCGTTCGAACGCGCGTTTTCAGTGTCCAAAACGCGCAAAATACAAGCGTTGCGCGTTCCCATTGAAGTCTATGGGCCAAAACGCGCGACAAACGCCCCCAAAAAAGCTCAAGTACTTGTTTATGCGTCGGGCGTTTTTCAGCGCGTTCGAACGCGCTGTAAAACGCGAAAATGTGAACCAGTCCCATAGGGAAGCATTGGTTTGCATCGGTTATGCGTTTTACAGCGCGTTCGAACGCACTGTAAAACGCGCAAGTGTGAACTGAGGGTTACACTTTTCGATCAGAGCTGCCAGTGTCCAATTGTGAATGGACACACCCCCCATTGATAACACCCAGCTGCACCTTTATTTCAAACTTCTGATAAATTATTCATAATTTCTAGAAGTAATAATAAAGAAATTGTACAACATAGAGGCATAAGAATAGAAACTCCAGATTTTTTATTAGATGGGGAATACAAGTAGTTACTAAAACAGACATATCAGGACAGGTGATAGGTCCTCTTTAATGCCACCTAATTCATGTGCAAGTCCACTGCATTTGGTCTCATATTTCTTTCTACCGTAAATTGGCATGTTAAATTATGGAGATTTATTTTAATGCTGGTGCACACCTCTTAAAGGGTCATCCAACCCCTATAATACTCCCCCAAAATGCCCGGGCACGGCATACAGGTTATACTTACCCCACACCACTCTCCAGAAAATGCATCGCTTCTGATGCCGCTGCATCTTCCTGTCACGCAGACCAAAACATCCCGTGATGGGGGTGGGGTGAGGGCACCAGGGGTCCACAAGCTGCGAAGGGAATGAGCCTCCCTAGCGTCCCTGATGCTAGGGAGGCTCGTTCCTGTTTGGGTTGCTATTGGAGTGACGCGGGTGTCGGGGAGCGGGGTAAGTACTACCTGTGTGAGGGGCCTGGGCATTTTGGAGGGCATTATAGGGGTTGGATAACCTTTTTAATAAATCACAATCTAGGCCTGATATCAGTAGACTTACATATGCGCTGTTATTTGTGACAATTTCTATTCTAAGTAAAAACTGGAGGCCATGTCTCCTCCCAGTTACCTAAGTCCACTTTGGAAAAGTACCATCATTTGCAACCTTTTAAGATACATTATCCTTTTAAAGTATTCTGTATTTGCTATACTTTACTTAGTATCTGACTTTCCTACGGTAGACACATCTGTTCTTATTCTATATAACGGACCTGGACTACAACCTTGTATAGATGTATGTTTTCTTGCACGCGGTTTCATGATGTAACAGCATAAAGTTTCCAAATCACCTATTGAGCAAGCGTAACATTTTTATCTTTTGGTAATTCTTAGTAACCTTGTAGATCTTAGTTGACCGAAAGTATTTACCCTTGGATTGTGTTACAAAATACTATCAAAAGGTCAAAAAAAAAAAAAAAGTGGACCTGCTGTGTGTTTAGCAATCCTTCAAGGTTTCATGGGCATGTTGTCCAGTGATTCTGTGAAATGTTGTGACTGCCTCCTGGATACAGTCGTGATATGGTGCACAATGTGTTGGAAAATGTCTATATCTGAATTTTATCGAATGTATAGTTTAGGATTCTGTAAGATGTTGCAATATGAAATACTGTGCAGAGTGGAGGTTCTCATGACTCCACTTAACAAGATTATTATGAGAAACTGCACAAAGTGTACAGGTATTGACCGGGAAGTGACTCATTCTTTGGCTGAATGCAAAGCTTCCGAGACCACATCAGATTTTAACTCTTTCTTCAGCAAAACCTAACAGCGTAAACCACAACTATTCTAATATATCTGACAAATCATAGAATAATGTGAGAAGATACTATCTGAGGGGTACTGCAGGCCTCGGCCTTCACTGATTCCCAATATGAGGCTTAGTGGATTACCAAAACCTCATGTGACATATCTAGAGCTATAAGTATTGAGCTGGGTCTAAGAAGTTTGAGGGACTGTAGATACCAAGTCCTACTGGGCTCTGGGCCCATGGTGATCATGGTAAACATGATCTACTGTGGTCCAGCTAATGGTATGGTTGATATGTTGATAGTCCACTATAGATTTCTTTCATTCATTCCAACTATATGGGTGGAATTGCTTTTTAAAGGAGTTAACCCACCACCCAAGAGAGTCAAGGTATCAAATGAGGTTTTGGAGGTTCAAAATATTGGTTGAGGATAGTCCATCAATATCAGATCAGTGGGGCTCCGGCTTTTAGCAACTCCCCTGTTCAAAAGTGTGAAGGGGTTGTGGCACTTGGATGACCATAGCGGTTTCTTCATTGGTGATGCTGCACGCCGTCTACTTAGTAGCAGCTTTGTCCCACCCCATGATAGGATCTGCCACAAGTTCTGATCAGTTAGGATTCCCACAATTGCTACAACAAAGGAGCCACAATGCTAGTAAAGTACTGTGACGAGAGATTGCTTTAGGACCCATTGAACTTAAAAGGCTTTTCCAAGACTATCTTATTTGCGGTCTATCCTTAAGATAAGCCATCAGTATGTGATTGGTAGGAATCAGACTTCCAGAACTCCTGCCAATCAGCTAAATAAAGCATCTTGCTCCTTCATTGTTTAACACACACAGTGCTCACAGTGCTTAATATTTGAATATGACCTTTGGATATGGCCTTGCTGGGCATTGCCCTTCAGTCCCAGGGGCCGGAGATGCAAAAATCCATCAATATTTTTACCCTTTAAGTGGCTTGTGTGGTTACAAAAAAATATAATGATGCCGGTGTAGAACCACTGTGTCACTTGGACAGATTTGGATTAAGACTACTCCTAAGGGTGTTATCTAAGTGGTCTTCAGGTATTTATCCTTTAAACACTATATCAGTCTGCTCTCTGAGAAATCTTTGTTCAAGTCTAAGTTCAAGTGACTGCTGACCCACACGAATCAAGAGACACTAGTGCAGGACACCAAAGGATCAAGCAACAACCATAGAGAGGGATGGGTTAAGGTCAGGGCAGGTAGTGTATGTGCAAGACAGTAAACAGACTGAGGTCTGGGCAGAACAGAGAACGGAGGTCAGGTACTTGGAACAGGCAAACAAACAAAGTGTGCCTTAGCAGGAAACTAACAAACTAGAACCTATTGCTCAAGCATCTCCCTATAGGGAAAGGTACTTAAACTACCAAAGGGTATCCAGCCATTGGCTGGGGAAGGTTAGGGTGCTGCACACTGGTCCTTTAAGAGCCAGAGGGAGTGCATGTGCCCTAGAAGTGGGGAGAAGAGTTGTTAGGGTGGATAGATGGGTTGCTGTCTGGAAGCAGGCCTCAGCTTGTGTGGAAGGAACACTGCTACTCTGGTGGCCTGGACTGCCTAACATAGAGAGGAAGAAGCTGGTGGGACCAAAACACCAGAACCCTGCAGCTACTGAGGGGTGAGCAAGGCAGCGGCAGTGGAAGGCAATTTGTGACAAAGTAATTTGTAACTAATCAAATTTCTTGATGAAGTTTGGCGAAGCAGCCGAATCAAGTTTTCAAAACTTCGCTCATCTCTAGCGGCTACATTTAGCCAATAATCTTCATTGCTCTGATGCTATCCATCATGCTGGAGATAATCCCCACCATTGCATATTTGGCACCAGAACACTGCTAATTCATGGAATGGGTATGTGTGGGAGGGTAAGAGAGAAGAAGAGTGACAAATTACTCAAGGAAGCAGGGCCGATTGAATGAGGTAGGTAGATTTCAAGGTTTTACAAGGTGACAGGTCCTCTTTAAACTTCAGAGGTAGAGAAATATTCTCTGTTTGTAGACACATAGGTGTTAATTATAAGAGTGTCCTCTTTCTCCATGACATTTTGTGCTGTGTTTTACCTCTGGAAAGCCATTAAAGGCCATTAAAAATGAAATGAACATGTAGATATATTAAGCAGTAGTCTATTACAATGCCACTGCAGTCAGGAGAGCCATTAGGGTTAATTGTGCTCTATATGCTTCTATTGGACATCTAAATTCTATTTTAAGAATAAAAAAAAAAGATATTAAATGGAGAACACTTACCTGGTGACCTCCTTTTCATAATTTTTCTTACAGATCCGCCCAAATTCCTGGGCTTCTTTTCTGTCATCCAAGATGGCCGCACCTCTTTTAAGACTGATACATACTGTGCCTTTGGTAGTCCAAGATACTTCCTGCTGCCCTTGGATTGGCTAGCACTGGTCACATGAACAGTGATGGCCAATCCAAGAGCAGGACTGGACAAAGAGGAACTACTGGTGTACCGTTTGCACCAGAGAGCCTGATAAGCAGTACGACCATCTTGGAATGTCAGAAGAGGAGCCCTGGAATTAGAAGGTCTGCAAGTAAAAAGATGAAAAGGAGGTCACCATATAAGTGTTCTGTTTGTTCTCCATTCCAGTTAATGTGAATTTTAAAAAATATATTTTTTATATTCTGTAATGCATTAGACATCAGTTCTGGTTTATAGGAGACAAAGCCAATGGTCAAGATGATTTATGTCTCATGGAAATACAGGCTGTGTATTCCTGCTGTAGGATCTAAGACTTGTCCAGATGCATAGGTAAGGTAAAGCACAGGCTCCTTTCACAGGCAACAGTTTTAACTTTGTGTTATAGGCACAACTCCAACAAAAAATGGCACATGGCATAGACCAAGTAGAAGAAGCAACCAGGAAAGGTGTTTCACCGAGAAATTCACTGTTAAACCAACCACAATGCCTTGTAGGTCTAGCTCAGGTGAATGTAATGAGGCCTTTAACTTAGTGATGGATGGCTTTATTTTGGAAAAAGCGCTTTTAATTGGTACGCAGATGAGCAGTTAAGTGCAGGGTGGATCCAAGCCACTCTGTGCACCTTTGCTCCTCTTGCTTCCTCTGCCAGACCCCCTCCCTCCTTCTTGATTGACATGATATGGGGGGAAGACTATGCAGGGAAAACAATAGTCAGGTGACACAACCAATATCACCCAAAAGTACAACCAAACAGAAGTAGATGGTGTGTAATACATTCAATGAATAGGATGAAGAAGCATACAAAACTATTTGAACCTTTTACTAATGCACACAACAGGTCAACAAGCCCTTCAAATGGCACAACCTATATACAGGGGAGTGAACACTATAGTACATGTCATCAACCAAACCTCTCCAGGTCAAACTACCTGGTGGAATAACAGTTAAAATCGACATAAGAGAGTACCGTACACTAGATCCCACATCATGCATTAAGAAACATAGAATATAAGCACCAGTAGTGAAGTAGATATCAGCAAGACCCCACATATGTTACCACCAATTGTGGTTTCCTCAGTAGTCCCTTCTTTACAGTTTCCTGCCCATAAACATCTTCCTCCCACGCACATACAGTTATCGCCCTGATATTTGTGTGTAAGATGGGGAAACAGTTCTCATTGAACACTGTTTGGGTAAATTAAGGTAAAGGGGTTGTCTCATCACATGAAGTGACATTTATGATGTGTACCAACCAAATACAAGAAACTTACTAATATGCTTTATGTTACAATAATGCTGCTTGATCTTTCTTCTCATAATTTTCCTTGTCTTTAAACACTGCTCGTCTCTAGGGGTTATAGCCACCACTGGAATATACCAGCAGTCGCCGCTTTTGTGCTCTGAAAATGCCATGCCTGCACATTAGCTCCTGTCCCCGTATGTGCTGTGGATCTCTCACAGTGCGGAAGCATGCATGCACAGGCACATAGGGAATTACAGCTTCTCAGCGCTGCTGACCTGTGGTGCCAGTCACGTTCGCAGGCACCGCCCCCCTAGAACACCAGAACGCAGGCCTGTCGCACTGAAGAAAAGAAGTGAGACAACCCCTTTAAATATCTCGACTGACATTCTGCTGTTTGGCCACAAGATGCCGCTGTTCCTAAACACAGCTAACAGACTGCATATTTTTCCATATTCATGAGAGGTGGAGTTACAAAGTCTGGAGAGGAGGAGATAGAGCAGTCACCTTGGGGAGAGCTTGGAAGACGACCCAGGAGCTGCGTGTGAGGAGAATCCATCGAGATCCAGGTGTGCGAGCACCCTTCAGTGACCAGAACTACAGCCGAGTTAAGCTGAGTGTGTCCAAGGCCCTGATCCTGTCCAGAGGAACGAGGATTGCTTCCAGGAAAGCTGATGAGAGCTGAGGAGCAAAGCAACATACACTGCTGTACAGCATGCTTGTTGGAGTAGCTTTTGTTCGGTTTACAGCCACCAGAGGATGCAGACCAGACCCGGGTAAGACGAGTCAGTCGTTAAGACTGATCATGTACGCACCTCACCACAGAGTTGGCGCCTAGAATCCTAGAGACCGAGACTAGGTCTGTAGTTAGTTAGATAGGATTTCTGTTTGTGTCAGGCTACAAGTGTTGCTGGCTGTTCGTTGCAAGGACTGCACAATTTAAAGTGACATTTTACACTGAAGAGCTGATAAACTTCCCCACAAACTCAAGCCAGGCTGGCATTTTGCTCAGAAGGAATACTCGGACACGTTCTACAAGACCAGTTATGGGAGGGGGAATACTATAGAGCACTGTAAGTTTGTAAGCAGGCTAGGCCGCACCAAAAACCCAAACAGTTGTTCTTGATTTTTTAGGGTAATAACAGGTAAGGAGTGGCTGTTTAGTGGTGCCCGCCAGTAGGTAAATTACTGAACTTTCCTCCTACATCCATCGGATGGTGCAGTGCTGTGCAGCACAAGGGTCTCCGCTGTCTGGCTGGGTGTATGTAAATTTATTGTGTGTTCCCAGCATTTGTGGTTGTGCTTATTGCTACGTTTAAGTATAATACTGTTTTGGCAAAAGCTGGTGTTGGGGTTGCTTTCCTCATTTTTGACTTCTCTGCATCCTGGGAAACCCACACCAGTACACGGGCTGGATCATACTGTTGAAAATATTCAAGAGATCCATGGCCAAAATTTTTAAAACTGTGGATTGTTTTATGGTAGTCCGAAAAAAAAAATGCTGTGTTGCCAGACCCTTTTCAGGAAAAACTTTGGGACAGCTAAAATTGATTTGCCGGAGCTACTTTGATGGTTTGCTTGGGAGCAGGAACCCAAAATGATTTGAATGAACTTGTGCCGGTCCTCATTTCAGTAAAGAGGTGGCGGTCAATAGATTTCCATAAACAGTTTCTATGTTTACCATTGATTTTAAAGGGATTGGCCATGGCCACCTTTTGGGGGATTTTGGCTCACTAATAGTGTTGAGCGCGAATATTCGAAAAGCGAATTTTTTTAGCGAATATCGGCACTTCGCTAATTCGCGAATATTTCGAATATAGCGCTATAAATTCGCTATTTCGAATATTCGTTTTTTTTTTTTTTTTTTTTAGTTATATTTTTTTCTTTCCCACTTCCCAAAAGTAGTTCTTACCTGTCATGAGGATTCCTGGCTTCCTGGCTGCTCCAGTCAGTGCCCGTTGCCGCTTCTGCCGACTTCCGTGCTCATGGAGCGTCCCCTTCCATGGGAAAATCTCTATATACTAAAATGTACTGTCGGATTTGAGGAATTACGCTGAAATCGCAATGCGATTAATTCAAGTTATATTAATCGCATTGCGATTACAACTTAGCACTGCTATCTTACATAGGTTAGAATTAACGAATATGGAATATATAGCTATGCACTAGCAGTGCTAAGTTGAAATCGCAATGCGAATACTTTAAGTTAAATTAATCGCATTGCGATTTCAACTTAGCACTGCTGCTATATTCCATATTCGTTAACTTCGTTAATTCTAGCAAGCTGACCCATTATAAACCCAGCTCTAAGTTGAAATCGCAATGCGAATACTTTAAGTTAAATTAATCGCATTGCGATTTCAACTTAGCACTGCTGCTATATTCCATATTCGTTAACTTCGCTAATTCTAGCAAGCTGACCCATTATAAACCCAGTTCTAAGTTGAAATCGCAATGCGATTAATATAACTTGAATTAATCGCATTGCGATTTCAACGTAATTCCTCAAATCCGACAGTACATTTTAGTATATGGAGACGCTCCCATGGTGATGGGGACGCTCCATGAGCACAGAAGTTATGGTTGGCTTGGTAGATTAGCAGATGACTGACATGACGAATGTAGCTGCCATATTCTCAAAACGAAGATAACGAGTATTCTACATCTCGCTTTAGCAACCTATTCGCCAACCTCGCTATTCTAGCAATCAAATAGAAGGTTGACTTATCAGACAGTTGTAGTTAAATTCGCTATACGATTTTTTTTTTTTTTTAATAAATAGAATACTTATAATAATATTATCATATCAAGTAATATAATTATTGTATTAAAAAAAAATCGCATAGCGAATTTAACACAGTTGTCTCTATAGTCAACCTTCCTATTTGATTGCTAGAATTAGCGAGGTTGACGAATAGGTTGCTAAAACGAAGATGTAGAATACTTCGTTATCTTCGTTTTGAGGAATATGACGAATACATTCGTCATATTCGTCATCCTCGCTAATTCTAGATATGAAACCAATAGGAAAGTAGCCTTAAGTACAAATCGCAATATGCGATTATTTAAATCGCATTTTAATCGCGATAACTAGAAAAAATGACGAATATTCGATTTCGACGAATACGAAACGAATATTCATTCGAATATTCGCGAATTTCGTCGAAATCGAATATGGCACCTGCCGCTCATCACTACTCACTAATCTGGTAGTCAGATCTGCAAAAGGGGTGCATCCTTACCTGCTCTCACTCGCTGGTTCCTGCCTCCTTTGCTCCCCATCCTCAGCTGCATCGCTCAGGTCCCCCGCTCTAAACATCCACTTTGACACCGCTGCAGCCAATCATTGTCACCTTTACCCCTCGTGTCGTGTCAATTGGTCATTTGACACAAAAAAGGGAGTCAGGTCACAGCAATGGCGAGTAATTGTCAATGACTATGTTTATAGAGGGGGACCTGAGCAAGACAGCTGAGGCCGGGGAACTAAGTTGTTGGGACCCAGTGGTAATATGCTTCCCTTTTGCAGGTCTTGCCAGGAGGGTTGCGAAAAACCCTAAAAGGTGGCCAACCCCTTTAACAGGGAGGTGGCTGCATACGGCATTAATAAAACTGATGATAAAACTAATACAAATAATCATGATAATTATTGCATGCATACAGAATAAAAATTATAAAGGTTAAAATAAGTAAAATACCAAGGATTTGCATTCAAGTCACAGTAATATCACAAGACTATCAATTATAAGCAACTTTACAAGTTCGGAGGAAAATCCAACCATAGTGCAAGTTTTGCAATTATCTCTTTAAATTATGTTTATTTATCAGATTTTCTCATCATGATGTAAAATCACAAAACAATTATGAACAATAAAGTTTCAGCATGAACAACATAATATTGTAATGATCTAACAATACAAAAGAATTCACTGTCAAAGCGGCAATAAGGTATCACTAACTGAAACCGTTAGTGAAAACTTAACCGTAGCACATATTCAAGTAATAGAGTGTTTAATTAAGACATATTGTAATTGTGGGAGATGGGGAAAGGGGGATGAGGAATGTGGGAAAGGACAGGAAGGAAGGGTATATCAACATTGGAAGTTGTTGAAGCCACACAAAAGTAGATGAATTCAGAGCTACTATACACATATTTCACCTAGAAAGTCTCTAAGTATCTGAGACAATTGAGTCCAATATATTTTTTCCCTGAAAAAGAAACCAAAGTTTCCAAACTTTCTGAAATTTTGCAGGACGAAAAGCCATGTACCATCTTCTTTTCTCGAAGTCTGTGATCTTGTTAAACTCTTTTAGCCATTCTACTATCGACTGTGGAGTAGATTGTTTCCATTTCCGTGGGATAACTAATTTCGCCGCGTTAAGGATGTGAACAGATAAATCACATTTAATAGACTGCTGATTTGCGTTAGAAATATTGAACAGCACTAAATTGGCAGACAGGCTAATACAAATCAAATACAGAATTGATAATTTTCTGGATCTTACTCCAGAAGGTGTTCAGGGACGGGCAAAGAAACCATATATGCTCATAATTGCCTTTGTCTAGGCCACATCTCCAACAGGATTCAGAAGAATCTGGAAACATTCTGTGTAGTAGGACAGGTGTCCTATACCACCTTGATGTGATTTTAAATTGCATCTCCTGAAGTACTCCCGATGGGGAGTTAGAAAGGGAATTTCGTAGTAGAAGGTCTATTTGGTTTTCATTTAAGGCATATCTGAGTTCCTTACCCCATTTATCACAGTATGTAGGTAAATCATCAGTGTTATTTAAGAACTCATTGCACTTTGACAATAGATGAGGAGTTAATTTCCTCTCCCTAATAAGCTTCAAGATCCAATTGCTCTGAGATGTAATGGGTTGTGGGATAGGGGTTTCTTTTAACAGAAGACTGAGAGAATCGTAATACCTAATCATGTACCGACAAAAGGTTACTTAGTTCTGCTTTGTCTAGAAGTTTATTATGTGTCCAAACCTTTTTTATTGGTAGGAAGTCACCGTCTTCCTTGTTGTGTAAGGTTGTCATCCAGAAGGACCAGGATTTAGGTATGATACTTATAAGAGGAGTATCTAAGGCAAGGTCAGGTAGTAATTTCTGAGAGCTGTTCAAAAAGCGCCATTGTTTGACCGAACCTCTAGTTATGGTTGACTTTAAAAAGGTGGACAGTTTTACCTTCGCATTGGGGTTCCATAGTAAAGCTGGCAGGCTCAAATCAGAAAGTAGTTTTTCTACGTATATCCAATTTTTCCTCACTGGATGAACCGTCCATTCTAGCATTCTAGACATCATTGCCGCCTTATGGTATTTCTCTAGATCTGGAAGGTTCACCCCCCCTTACCCTTCGGTCTCGAAAGTACATTGTAGGCGATTCTAGGATGTTTGTTTTTCCAGATAAATTTACTAAAGAGGGACTTCACTTTAGTGAAAAACGATTTGGGTACACAGATAGGAAGCGTTTGCAATAAATATAACACTTTCGGCAAGATTGTCATTTTAATCGCATTGATTCTTCCCAGCCACGACAGCCAAAGAGAGTCCCATTCTGTAAAGTGCTTCTCTATTTGTTTTATGAGAGTGGGGAAGTTCAATTTATATAAGTCTGGCATATTATTGCATATCCTGATCCCCAAGTATTTAAAAGATGTGGTGGCAGGTTTCAGAACGCTCATACTAAGTATTTCCTCCCATGTCCTGTTGTCGACATTCACATTAAATATTTCTGATTTGGCTAAGTTGATCTTGAAATCTGAAACTTCACCAAATGTTTCTAATTCTCTCAACAAGTGTGGAAGGGAATGCTTTGTATTGGTCAGCGTGAAAAGGGTGTCATCTGCGAACGCCGAAATTTTATGTTCGATGGGGCCAGTTCGGACGCCAGATATATTTTTATTACTTCTTATCTTGATGAAAAGTGGCTCTAGCAACAGGACAAACAAAAGGGGCGATAGCGGGCATCCCTGTCTCGTGCCATTTCTGATGGGAAAGGGGTCAGATAAGATGCCATTAACTTTCACTCTGGCTGACGGACACGTATATAGGGACATTATTTTTTCATTAAATGTTGTGGGAAAGTTAAATTTGTTTAAGACCTTTTTCAGGTAGGGCCAATATAACCTGTCGAACGCTTTTTCCGCATCGGACGCGACCATGGTCAAGGGAATATTATTATTTTTGGCGTATTCCATTAGAAGCAATACTCTCACAGTATTGTCTTTTGCTTCTCTTCCTTTAACAAACCCTACTTGGTCGCGACCGACCAGGAAACCGATTATTTTGTTTATTCTCTGAGCCAGTAAGGAGGCATAGATTTTCAAATCTATATTTAATAGTGAAATGGGCCTGTAATTCGCGCATTCCGTATGATCTTTATCAGCTTTGGGAATTACAGAAATATGTGCCGTCATAGACTCTGGTTTCCATTTGTCAGTGGTGCCTATGGAATTGACGTAGTCCAGGAGATGTGGGGCTAAAAGGTTTTTGAATTTTTTGTAGTATATAGCTGATAAGCCATCTGGTCCCGGGGTTTTTCCAATCTTAAGGTTATTGATAGCCCGCAACACTTCCTCTAATGTGAAGGGGGCTGATAGCATGTCAGCTTGGTCAGCTGTTACACTCGGAGTTTGGATTTTCTCTAAGAAATTTTCAATCTTTTTTCCCTTCAATTCCCGAGATTCAGTAGAATCCGAGGAGTGAATGTCATATAAGGAAGAGTAAAAGTCTTTGAAGGAGTTCGCAATTCCCTTTGGGTCATGGACAGTCTGATTATCTGGTCTCTTAATCTTCACAATGTTACTTTTATTTCTTTCCTTACTTATCACTCTCGCCAGTTCCTTACCGCATTTGTTCGCAAAGAAAAAATGTTTATATTTGGCAAAGTATAGATATTTTTGTTGGTTCTGTTCAAGGAAAGTTTTGAAATTATCTCAAGGGTACATGTAATTTTTTTTTGTTTGTTTTTTTGCCATAGGAATCTACTGAGGTTATATATCCAAATGTACAATGTCCTCCCGTCTTCGCTGTCTATGGCAGGTGCTCATTTGAGTTGCTAGAGACAGAGTATTACGCAAATCACAGGGTTGAATGTACTGTACTTTAGATGTACCATAGATATGCCATATGGCTTTTTGGTTTATAGCACAGGTTTCCCTTTTTTTTATCCATGTAACACTCTGCTCACGTAATTTGGTTCTCTCTCTCTAACAGCCACAGACTGAACACTAAGAATATCTTTATTAGAAGACGTTCAGTCCTATGACTTGTTTTCCATTGTCTTCATTTGAGGTAATGACTCGGAAATACATGATGAAAATAACCAGCTGAGCATAAAATTCTTGATTGCAATATTCTCAGAAATAATTCTTCTGTGTAATATAAGAAACCTGATCACTTGGAATCGAGGTTCTCAAGTCTGAAGGCATTCATAGAGCTGCGAGTTACCAATAGTATTTAAAGGGGTAATCCTATCTAGGGTATTTAAAGAGATAATTACATCTGGGATATTGATGACATGTCAGATAGAAGCGGGTGGGACCTTTGGGACCTGCTCCTACCTTCAGAACAGGGCCCCCAAAGTAAAGGAGAGTGCACTACAGCCTGCTCTGCATTCATCTCTATGGGACTTCCAAAATTAGCCAAATGCGTGTTCTTGGATGTTTTCGGAATTACTATAGAAATGAATGTAAAGTGCACTGCACAAGCACAGTCACCCCTATTCACTGCTATGGGACTGTCGGAAATAGCCGATGAATTGAGGGTGGCTGTGCATGTGTGGCTGCTATCTCTTTGCTTCGGGTGCCCTGTTCTGCAGATAGGAAGGGGTCACAGAAGTGGTACCCACATCTATCTGACATTGATGGTGTTCTGCCCAGCTGAGTTAGAGAATCATTACAGATCATGTCTTCCTCAGTCTTGGCATTTCTGACGTGTTTAGTGTGGTTATAGCACCATCTAGCAGTGTTAAGTTGTAATACACTTTGTTTCTCCTGTTACAAAGACTACTGCATTGTGGGTGGTGCACTGCATTGTGGGAGTGCAAAGCATTATGGGAAAGAGAAGTCTACAGTCTCCAGGACACAGTTCAGAGCTGCTCTATGCATGTCTCCTTCTCAAACTCCATCATCCTTGTAAAATAATATCTGGTGAGAGATCTACCTTTGTTTCAGGGACATCATGTTATGCAGAGCTGTTCAGTCTGTTGTAATTGTTACTCAGGGAGTTGTTACTACTGTTCACTACTGAAGTGAACTACTGAAGTGATTTAAATAGCTGGAAAATCTCTCCCTCTCTCTCTAGTTTACCTAAATGAATCTGAAGAAATTATAATTCTACCGAATCAAAATTTGTCTTGAATTTTGATTCTACAGAATTGATTCACTCATCTCTACTCCTAAGCATAAAAAGAGCAGGGATGTAAATGTATAAATTACATATGTATAAATTTTTACTGAATCTTTTTCCATAAAACTATATATCAATCTGCTCAGCTCCTCCTGCTCTATAACATGCTGCCTGCAGATTGCACTCCATTTCATGAGGACAGGTTCCCTATATTACTAGGATAGGGGTCTTTTCACACGGTGTCTGCAATGTTCGTTTACTGTATGCATACTGACGTCATTTGCCTCTTCCTAGGCAAATGACGTCACGTTAATTGGTTACATGGCCTAGTCCTTTAAGCGAATGGTGCTGAGCTGCGATACCAAGTATAACCGCTTGTATGTTCAATGGACGGCATTGAGCTTTGTGCTTGATAAGCCGCATGGTGACCATAGTGCTCACTGGAGTGGCCCAACCTTTTCAAACAGCTGATCAGCAGGGGTCCTGGGTGTCGGACCCCCACCGATCAAATACTAATGACGTACCATATCCTAAGGATAGGTACAGGCACAAAACTCTGTTAATTGCAACCAATATCTTGTGTGACATGTTCGTGTGGACCTTGTTAATGCATAAAACCAGCCATTGAAATGTATTCCTATAGAATAAAAAAAGGCTAGATAAAATGAGACCCCAGAAATAACCCCAAGAAAGCATTAGTTGCCTATAGCATACTTTAATATCTAACTTTTAGCAATACAGGGTTAATGCTAAGAATAAAGAAAGAAGAAACACTGATCAGTGACGCTGCTGGATTGCAGAATTGATGAATCCACGCTGGGCTGTAAAGCAGGAAACACAATAATCTTTTACCCTGATGAGAAGACCGGCGAGTGTATACTGTGCCGACTTCACAGTGAATAAGAATGGAATTGTATGGAATCTATGCTTTCAGTAATTGGAATCAGATGCATTTCTTGGCTGGAGCCGTGTTTTATATTGATTCGTGTCTTTTGTAGCAAACATCTGTTTGTTTATACAGTAAACTGGAAACAGTCAGGAACAGCGTCGTCAGGAATCCATACACAAAGGCTTAGGTTGGGAATGTCTTCATATCAAATGTAACGGAAAGGAAAGTTCCACCTTTCAATAACTATTTTACTCTGCACTGAAAAAAAGAGGTTGTTGCTAATGGAAAACCATAAATTTTAACATTGTACTTTTGTTAAAGGGGTCGGCCCATCTCATACATTGAAGGAGAAGACAAAGTGAAGGAGAGCAAACTGCGCATGCGCAGCCGTCCGCCATTCATTCCAATGGGAGTGCTGAAAACAGCGCTCGCCTATTTTCGGAAGTTAGAAATGAATGGGAAGTGCACTGCGCAAGCACGGCCACCGCTCCATTCACATCCATAGGGCTATTTTCACCGGCCCGACTTTGAGGGCTTCATTCTAGAGATAGGTGCCAGTCCCAAAGGTGGCTTCCACCCCATCAGACATTGGGGGTATGTCCAGGGGTGTAGCTAAAGGCTCATGGGCCCTTTTGCAAGAGTTCAGCTTGGGCCCCCCTTCCCACAGTGCTTTGTGGCCATGGGCAGGGATGCACATAGCCTTCGTGCTGCCTGAGGCAAAAGGCTAAATTCTCAACCTAACCCCTTCCCTCCAACCAGAGGTGTAACTTGACCTGCATGCACTTTCTATAATACCAGCTTCTTCTTATGTGGCACAAGGATCTTTGGGCCCCCTCAAACATCTGGGCCTGGTAGCATCCCCTACCTCTGCATACCCCTACATCCCCGGGTATTGTATTTTTTTAAAAAGGGCAAAATAGTTTGAAGATGTCATCCTCACAGATACCCTACCACTCCTGTTCTGAGGGTATCCGTGGTCCCCTGTTGATTTCTACTTCCTGTCCTTCTCGACACAGAAAATGTCACCGGTCAAACAAGTAAAGTGGTTGTGCCAAATTTTTAAGTTGTCCCTTATTCTGCACAGCGCTCGGCAATCTCTAGAACTACCATAAAGAATGAATGGAGCGGCAGTGCGCATTCAAGCCTTGTAGCTCCATCATGACTAGGGAACAGGACCCACATTCTCATGATTGGTGGGGACGTGGATAAGGGATAACTCAAAAACTTGTCACAAACCCTTTAATGGCAGCAGCAGTGACCTGCCTTAGCCAATGATTAGTTGAGGCATCATATTTTCCTTTTAAGAGGGACCAGGGAGTAGAGATCATATCAGGAAGCGTAGGAATGTGAGTGTTGGGGGTTGACTAAGGTGAGTATCTTTAAGACATTCTGCTGGACAACCACTTCAATATCATCTCTATCCAACATATCTCTTAATAACCACTGACTTAGCCTATTTGCTGATAGTTTCCCCACAGGAAAAAAAGTATTTTCACTGCACAGAGGAAAAACTATTTATCTTGTATTGCTTATATTGCACCATCCTATATGGCAGCACTATACATATATTGTAATTACTCATATCAAAACCTGTCATTAATGGGGTCCACAGTCATACACATATACATTTTGCCATTTTTATAGGAAGTAGTGATGTCGCGAATATAAAATTTTCCGTTCGCGAACGGCGAACGCGAACTTCCGCAAATGCTCGCGAACGTGCGAACAGTGCGAACCGCCATAGACTTCAATAGACAGGCGAAGTTTAAAAACCAAAGGGACTCCTTCTGGCCACAATAGTGATGGAAAAGTTGTTTCAAGGGGACTAACACCTGGACTGTGGCATGCCGGAGGGGGATCCATGGCAAAACTCCCATGGAAAAATACCTAGTTGACGCAGAGTGTGGTAGTTGTAATCGCAATGCAATTAATACAGGTTATATTAATCGCATTACGAATTCAACTTAGAGCTGGGTTCCTAATGGTTGTTGTATTGCTAGAATATAACGAAGATTGAGAATATAGCGATATATTCGCAATCTTCGTTATATTCTACCAATACAACCATTAGGAACAGATCTAAGTTGTAATCCCAATGCGATTAATACAGGTTATATTAATCGCATTGCGATTACAACTACTAACACTGCAGCTTCAGAATGAATCTAAGATGGATGCTGTCCTTGCTTTTTGATACGAAGTGGGAGGGTCTGGGAGGAGACTGATGTACTAGCCCTAAAAAGGGCTTTTTGGGGTGCTGTCAGGACGCTGTCCTTACAGCAGAGATCAGATGGGTCTTTCAGGACTGGAGTGGACACTGAATACACTAGCCTAGCTATCGATTTCCCTATTAAATCAGTAGCAACTACACTGTCCCTCCTCTCACTAAGACTGCAGCTTCCGAATGAATCTAAAATGGATGCTGTCGAGGAGATGGGAGGGTCTGGGAGGGAGGGTATGCTAATTGGCTGGAATGTGTCTGCTGACTGTGAGGTACAGGGTCAAAGTTTACTCAATGATAGGGGGTGGACCTAACATCGCATATGTTCGCCCGCCGCGACGAACGTGCACTAGCTATGTTCGCCGGGAACTATTCTAGCAATACAACCATTAAGAACTCAGCTCTAAGTTGTAATCGCAATGCGAATAATACTTACAATTATTAATCACTTTGCGAATCCAATTGATGCCTCTATTTGATTCTATATGACTGTTGACTATGACTACCACCAACGTTCTGCTGCCTCCAAAGCAAGATATCTGAACCCCCCAGGGGCCATTTGGGTGTTTTTGATAGAAAACGCATCAAAAACTCATTAAAAACGCATCTGCATTTTTATAATTTTTTCATTTTTTAGTTTATTTTCTTGTGTATTTTGCCACATTTGGTTGCATATTTACATTTGGTATAGGCAAATATGGTAGTCTAGATCATGTGTCTATACCAAAACCTAGGATCATTGTTTGACAGCATATTTTCTAAGCCATGTAGCTGAATATAGATTTGGGCAGAGTAATGATCTAGACTACCATATTTGCCTATACCAAATGTAAATATACAACCAAATGTGGCAAATACACAAAAAAATAAAATAAAAAATGAAAAAATTATAAAAACGCAGATGGTTTTTTGATGCGTTTTCTATCAAAAACGCCCGAATGGCCCCTCGGGGGTTCAGATATCTTGCTTTGGAGGCAGCAGAACGTTGGTGGTAGTCATAGTCAACCGTCATATACAATCAAATAGAGGCATCAAATGGATTTGCAAAGTGATTAATAATTGTAAGTATTATTCGCATTGCGATTACAACTTAGAGCTGAGTTCCTAATGGTTGTATTGCTAGAATATAACGTATATTCTAGCAATACAACAACCATTAGGAACTCAGCTCTAAGTTGAATTCGCAATGCGATTAATGCAGGTTATATTAATCGCATTGAGAATTCAACTTAGATCTGAGTTCCTAATGATTGTTGTATTGCTAGAATATAACGAAGATTGAGAATATAGTGCTATATTCGTTATCTTCATTATATTCTAGCAATACAACCATTAGGAACTCAGATCTAAGTTGTAATCGCAATGCGAATAATACAGGTTATATTAATCGCATTGTGATTTACAATTACTATTACTGCAGCTTCAGAATGAATGTAAGATGGATGCTGTCCTTGCGTTTAGATAGGAGGTGGGAGGGTCTGGGAGGGAGGGTAATCTGATTGACTGGAATGTGTCTGCTGACTGTGAGGTACAGGGTCAAAGTTTGCTTAATAATAAAGTATAGGGGCGAACGCGAACATCGAATATGTTCGCCCGCCACGGCGGACGCGAACAAGCTATGTTCGCCGGGAACTGTTTGCCGGCGAACAGTTCAGGCCATCTCTAATAGGAAGCTTATTGACTTTTATAGTATAGTATTTTTTTGAATTGTGGCAGAGAAAAGTAGTACCTGGAGGAAACTCACATAAAAACAAGAAACACGGTCAAATTATTGAAAGGGTAAAAATGTCCTCCATCACTCAGGTCCCGAAAGTATCATGACAGATGTGCCTGCAAAGATTTAAAGGGGTTTTACATATTTGGGGGCTTTTCAGCCTGAGATCTCCATGTCACTAGACCTGTGGAGGGAAGCACACTTAACTGCTCCATGCGACTGGGTTTCTGCTCTTTCGATCATCACTGCCACTCCGATCCAGCTAGTCAACATGCAGTTTGACAGGAGTCATGTGTGCTGCTGCAGTCAATGACTGGCTGCAGCAGTGACATACATTATCTTCCATGCGTCCCGTGACCCATTAAATTGATGTATGGGGAATACATCACTGCTGTGGCAGCACACGTAACCACCATCAAACCAGAATTTGACATGTAGAACTATAGAACATTAGTGGCAGTGAAAGGGGGCATAAAGGAGCTGGAACCCAGCATCAGGGAGCAGATAAGTATGCTTCCTTTACATATCCAGCCAAAAGGCCCCTGAACATGGACAACTACTTTAAAGCATACCAACCACAATATCAAAGTTTTAATATGTATCAAAAGAGATGGTCAGAGCCCCATTCTTCTGGTGATCGATTCGCCATGTCTATGGCCAAATAGAGGGGGATAAGCAGCTGGCAGACACTGCAGGGATAAGCCTTCATTATGGCCCCTTTAGTCAGAAGAAGGTGTTGGTGCGGGGCGTCTAACTGGGAGTGCTTATTCCTAAGCATAATTTAGTATTAAAATTACCAAACCAAAAATGTAATTAGAATTATTCCTTCAGATGCTGAAACTACTATGAGCCCCTGAGGAGCTGGTGGAGAAGGATTAGAGTGGTACTGGCTCTGATGAGGTGTTGTGTCACTGTGTACATCCTCAGGCCTGGGGACTGGTGCGGTGAAAAGGTGGTTTGCAGAATCAGACCAAAAGTAAAAGTATAACAGTCTCTCTTTACTTAGTGCAAAATATAACTTGTGTCACATCCAGCAGTAATGAGTGCAAAGTGCAGTTTCTGGCACCAGATGAGGAGGTTCGGTGGCCAGATGTGTGGCAAGTGAATGACATTAACAGGCAGGATATACAGTAGGTGTTCACTGTGTGATACAGGCTTGAGGTTAGTAAGGCCCGTTGGTTATTCTAGATGATGGGTGTCTGACCTGTTTTCCCTCACTGGCAGCAGGGTCTGTAAAGCTGTGGTTTTGCTGATCACTCTGCTGTCTGAAACTTCATGAAAATTGTGTTTTTGATTCTGATGATTTCCTGGAGTGAAAGTCTCACATCAGAACTGGATACAGTCCCTTGAAGAATGAGCTCTGGCATGTTCTTCCTATCTCCTCTCTGTCTGGACTCAAACTCCCCCTCCTGGCAGGATATAGGACCAGCCCACTCCTACCAAGAGGGCAGGAACAGGGGGGTATGGAATGAATTGCCTAAAACATAACATAAGAATACAGTGCATATAAAACAATTGCAGATACCCCCAGGTCTAGGGTACTGCATACGTACTATATATAAATATATAGTCATTCATTCCAAGCAGCTGAGGGAGCTTTTCTATGGTTGCCTATCTCTACTGATTCCTGGGTCCGCTGTTGCTTTCTGCTGAGTCTTCACTGATACTGAACAGAATGATAAAAATAAAGTTTCTTTATTCAAAGAACAGTTGTCCGTAAGAATCTATTTTGCGCAGAGATTATAATCCGTGCAGCTGTCTCTTTAGTAACAGCAATCTACCCACCCTCCACCTTCCCAGAACCTTCACATAGCCATATGAGGGCTTGTTGTACTTTCTAATAGGACCATTAAATATTGCATATGATGTAACAGAGAGCAGGAAAAAAATTCCAAATGGGGTGAAATTGGAAAAAAAAAAAAGCAAAATGGGTTTTGTTTTTACGGTATTCCCCTATGAGGTAAAAATGACCTGTTACTTTCATTCTCCAGGTCAGTACCATTACAGCAATACTACATTCGTATGGTTTTGATTGCATTTAATACTGAAAAAAAAATTCTGACCCCCATGACTTTTTTGTAGTTATATATACAGAGCTGTATGATGGCTTAATTTTTGCAGGGCAATCTGTACTCTTCATTGTTAAATTTTGGGGTGTTTATGACTTTAGGATAACATTTTGTTAAATTTTTTGTGGGAGGTAAAGCAACCAAAAAACAGTGAGTTTCTGTTTCACCATTTACCATATGGGATAAATATTTTTATATTTTAATACTTTGGGTGTTTACACACACAGTGATTCCCATGATGCTTATTTTTTATTGTTTATGTATTTTTATTTCTGGGAAATGAATGAGTGATTTGAACTTTTGTATTTATTCTTGTTATATATTTTTTTTTTAAGTCACCCTATGTGATTATGACTAACAATCATCAGATTGTCAATTGTATTCTGTGATTGGTATATATCACAGAACACAATATTAACTGTATTCCAATACATTGCTGCTATCTGCAGGACTGTATTGGTATATACCAGTGAGGGGTATCGGAGCCTGCTTGAGGATGCGAGCCATCACTTGGATATAACAGCTTCCCCGATATCAGCCTTAGAATGCATCTGTACCATTTAGATGCCATGGTCACATTTGACCACAGCATCCTTATGGCTGATCGCATACATGTGCCCTAGGCCTCTGCAGTTTGAAAAAGTAGAAACCCAGCAGCTATGGTGCCTGCTACACTCACAAGTGGGCGCTGTGAATGTCCTAGGTGGTAATACCCCTTTAGGCTAGATATGCATTTTAGAAAGCAGTAACCTGAATGCTGCTTTGGACAACACCTACTACCCCCTTCCCCAATACAAATGCAACTTAGTATTGCTCAGAACATGCTTGTGTTCTGAATTGGGAGAGGACAGTAAGCCAGTGCCAGACATCTCTACCTGTGGCTTACCTCCCTAAAAACAAAACTTGCTGAAATTCAACATGTTGAAATTCAACTACCTGATCCTTCTCTACCCCAACATCAGATTGCCTCTCATCAGCACATAGCACAGGGAAGTGGCTTATAGTGTTGAGCGCGAATATTCGAAAAGCGAATTTTTTTTGCGAATATCGGCACTTCGCTAATTCGCGAATATTTCGAATATAGCGCTATAAATTCGCTATTTCGAATATTCGTTTTTTTTTTTGTTTTTTTTTTTTTTAGTTATATTTTTTTCTTTCCTACTTCCCAAAAGTAGTTCTTACCTGTCCTGAGGATTCCTGGCTTCCTGGCTGCTCTAGTCAGTGCCCGTTGCCGCTTCTGCCGACTTCCGTGCTCATGTGGAGCGTCCCCATCCATGGGAGAATCTCCATATACTAAAATGTACTGTCGGATTTGAGGAATTACGTTGAAATCGCAATGCGATTAATTCAAGTTATATTAATCGCATTGCGATTACAACTTAGCACTGCTATCTTACATAGGCTAGAATTAACGAATATGGAGTATAGCTATGCACTAGCAGTGCTAAGTTGAAATCGCAATGCGAATACTTTAAGTTAAATTAATCGCATTGCGATTACAACTTAGCACTGCTATCTTACATAGGCTAGAATTAACGAATATGGAGTATAGCTAATGCTATGCACTAGCAGTGCTAAGTGGAAATCGCAATGCGAATACTTTAAGTTAAATTAATCGCATTGCGATTACAACTTAGCACTGCTATCTTACATAGGCTAGAATTAACGAATATGGAGTATAGCTAATGCTATGCACTAGCAGTGCTAAGTTGAAATCGCAATGCGAATACTTTAAGTTAAATTAATCGCATTGCGATTTCAACTTAGCACTGCTGCTATATTCCATATTCGTTAACTTCGTTAATTCTAGCAAGCTGACCCATTATAAACCCAGCTCTAAGTTGAAATCGCAATGCGATTAATATAACTTGAATTAATCGCATTGCGATTTCAACGTAATTCCTCAAATCCGACAGTACATTTTAGTATATGGAGACGTTCCCATGGTGATGGGGACGCTCCATGAGCACAGAAGTTATGGTTGGCTTGGTAGAATTAGCTGAATAGCGAATATGACGAATGTATTCGTCATATTCCTCAAAACGAAGATAACGAAGTATTCTACATCTTCGTTTTAGCTACCTATTCGCCTCGTCATCGTCAACTTCGCTATTCGCTAATTCTAGCAATCAAATAGGAAGGTTGACTTACCAGACAGCTGTGTTAAATTCGCTATGCGATTTTTTTTTAATACAATAATTATATTACTTGATAAAATTATTATAAGTATTCTATTTATAAAAAAAAAATCGCATAGCTAATTTAACACAGCTGTCTCTATAGTCAACCTTCCTATTTGATTGCTAGAATTAGCGAAGTTGACGAATAGGTAGCTAAAACGAAGATGTAGAATACTTCGTTATCTTCGTTTTGAGGAATAGACGAATACATTCGTCATATTCGTCATCCTCGCTAATTCTAGATATGAAACCAATAGGAAAGTAGCCTTAAGTACAAATCGCAATATGCGATTATTTAAATCGCATGCTAATCGCGATAACTAGAAAAAATGACGAATATTCGATTTCGACGAATATGAAACGAATATTCATTCGAATATTCGCGAATTTCGTCGAAATCGAATATGGCACCTGCCGCTCATCACTAGTGGCTTAGCCAGGTTAGAGGCCTCGGTGGGATCTGGGGGGTACAGGAGAGGGCACAAGTAGCTGATTAGTGGTGCTCCAACCACTAGGGCCCCCACAGATCACAAAAATGAGGGTCTGTTTCCCCCACTTGAATTGTATGGGAGACATGTATGCACGCATGCACGCTACCTCTCCATTCAGCTCTATGGAAGTGCTGGAGATGAACACTTGTACTCGGCTATCTCTGGCAGTTCCATAGAGTTGAATGGAGTGGCGAACACTGATGCATGTCAGATGCTCAATTAAAACAGTGGAACACGGGCCCTTGTTCTCATGTTTGGAGTGTGGGGTGTAGGGTGTTGGGGGGGGGGGGGTCCAGGGGTTTCACATCTGGATCTCAGAGACTTAACCCCTCTACTGTGAATAGGAGAAAAGTTCTTGTAAAGGGACAACACCTTCAACTTTTTGATAAATTAGGCATCAAGTACATTGCAGAGCTGTGTGCGTGGAGGTTTATAGGCAGCACACAAATCTCACAAATCTCTGTAGCTCCATAATACAAATTTACAGGAACTATGTGGGCCTGTTCCATACAGCACCATATACCGGATATATTTTCTCATAGAAGCAATATGGCTAGGGAGGACTAACTCTGTTAAGTAGCAGTGATGAAACATAGCACCTATGGGTGACGTATACAGCTGTGTGCACCTATCCTTTCTGCTGCCTGAGGCGGAAAACTGAGAAGGTGCCCCCCCCCATGCCAATATGAAAGTGCTCATTGACCATGGCCCCTTGCTGCCCCCCTCTTGCTATTCCTGGTGCTGCCTGAGGCAATCGCCACATTGGTGGTGAGCCCCTGCCTATATCCCCCTAGACACGGTCATCTCAGCCGTGCATGCATTTGTCCTGAATGAGGCGAGATGAGAGAATAACAGGATTGGGCAGCTGAACTGAAACTGCCCAATACTTATCTTCCCTAACATCACCCATCCAAGGTGAGTCAGATGGTCCCTGTACATATTAGATACTGAAAATGATGGGTTAGGGTGAAATTTATTTAATGTCTATGGTCAGCTTAAGTCATTTTGGTTGCCAGGCCCTTACAAATTTCAAGAGTGAACAGCACCTACCGCATTTCCTGTGGAGCCTTCCACATCTACATACTCATTTCTCATTATCTTTCCGGAAACAGTGCCACTCTTGTCCATGGGCTGTGGCTGATATTCAGACTGATTCCTTTGGGGCCACTAGAGGAAATGATTCTGCAGGCCCACTCCTGTCCATACAGAACCTTAAGGTTTCTGTTTTATTAGGGGTCCATTATTGTCAGAGCTTAGCCACACTGGAGGATCCTTTGGTTATCTGGTGGTTCCAGTCCAACCTTGCAGATATTACAACTCATCGCCATTGACATGAATGGCAGTACCATACACAGTTCATTGAAAAAAGTGCCACTCTTTCTGGGAAAATAAAATGTTTTCTAGTCTTGGACAACATCTTGGCAATCTATAGATGTTACATCTATCTGACTGCGCTATTCTCCGTTAATAATGGCCTTCACATGTTTCATCTAAATGTTATCCTTTTGATGTATATTATGAAATTCAATGCATATGTGATTTTTATCATTTTGGCAGGTTGTATGTACTGGTGAGAAAAAGATGTAATGTGTAATGGAATTACAATAACTATGGAATGCATTGAAATCTGGTCTTGCTATAAAGAGTTACGCTATGGATCTGGACGCAGTCATGTAGGTTCTGCAATGATAATATACAGAAGATACCTGTGACAGTGAATATGTTGTATATAGACTTAGAATAGTGCATAAACCATTGGGCCTTAGTCTACTACCTGAAATGTATGCATGAATTTAGTATGGGGGTTGTATGTCAATAAAAGGTAGGCTATCATCACATACAGGTATCATGACTATTGTGTCCGGTACATTCAACATTTGGTTTCTTCTACTCAGTGGTAGTCTCTTTTCCAAGCCAAGATGGTCAGTGGTATAGTTGACAGCTGGTTTGTGTTTCTTAGTGGTGTAGGCTGCGTCCTGTCTTTGGTGGTGAGTTCAGTTAGAGTCTGTTTTCTGGTGGTCATTGGTACATCCAGATGATGTCTGAGGGTTCACCACTTGGTCACATTTCCTGTGCTGAGGTTAAGTCTGAGAGGAGAGATTCACATAATCTTTAATCCATGTGATGACCATTGCTATGATTCTTTAGACCGCCCGATGTTCAGGAAGATTATTGCTTGTACGATACAATATTTTGTTAGTTTCGCATGAACACTTGTTAGCAATAATCTGCCAGTGTAAAGGTGCTGCCTCTTAACCAATGAACTAGTGTGCCTTCTAAACAGTACTCTGCTGCCGGCAAACAATGATTCTGTATGGGTCTGAGCGATGGCATTAGTGTTCTCCCCAATACTGTGGAGAAGATCGCTGCATGTAAATGTCTCTATCTCCTTTACTGACAAGCAGATGATTGTTGGGAACGCTTCCTTCCCGACAATCATCTGCTCAATTGAGCAGTGTAAAGGGGCCTTAGTCTGATTAGATTCAAGGCCAATCCCTTGCAAGGCAGCAGCATGAAGTGCTAGACTGAAACATCTGTCATCAAGGGCAGGGGAACAACCCACCAGCTGTGACACCTGTGAAATGGAACAAAAAACTGCAAAAAATATACAAACATTGTGACAATTACCAAAGCCTAAAACCCAAAGTAAAAGAAAATAGAAAAACAGGGAAGGAGGGTTGGTGATTTCATGCCGGTAGCCTGAAGGCAAAACCCATTTTACCATTGGTCTACTTTTAATAGACTTGCTATTCACGGGCCCTTTTTCCACCTAACCTAAATAAAACTGGACCTATGGCTCCCAAGCTGAGGGCTCCCCACATAGACCATTTTCTTTCTTTTGTCTTCTAAATTGGCGGTTTCTGGGTTTATTTTAGAAAAGTCCAAAACAGATGATCAGTGGGCTCACCGATTTGATATTGATGACCGATCTTGAGGCTAGCTCATCAGAGATCCCTGTTAATGGCACCTGCAGAGTATCCAGAAATTCATGTGTACCATACAACACAGGATCTATGGTCTAAATCTGGAGGGGAAAATGGATAGAGACAGTTCAGTGTCTATGAGAGTCGCGCCTTCCAGCACAACTAAACAAGGTGAGCAGGGCACATATACTGCTAGCACTCATCCTATTGCACATGAAGCATTGTACTTTCTTCACAGTGCATCTCCATTTTTAATTTACTATTGACTGTCAGCTTCCTAAGTTGTCTGTACATTTTCTAAAGTAACTGGAAAATTAGAGTATTTCCACCGTCTTCATGATCAAGTCAAATACTTATTTTTATTTCTATTGGAGCTGACATTTCAAATTCCCTCATGTCAGGAAACACAGGACAGATGTGGGTGGAAGATAATATTTGTATCTTTATATAGCCTAAGTAATTATAGGCACCCTTTGAAATCTGTTAGTATAATAAAATTTGATATACATTCTTCATTTCATATAGGAATGTATTTCATACTACAGTTTCCTGGCAACAGCTTGGCAGTAGAAGGAATTTCAGATTTATTGCGGCATCTTGATTGTTTTATCATTTTCTTTCTATTATACTATATAGTTGCAAGTAGATTATTTTCTCACTCAATTTCCTTCTGTGACATTGCCCTTGATACGTGCAAACTATAAAAGCACATGACTAGACAGGTCACTGCCTCTCACAAGATCAACACACTTCTCTCCTGCTGCTGTCATCATTCCTATAACCTGATTGCTTTACCAGGACTGTCTCCACCCAATGTGTGGCATCATCCCTGTCACATACAGCTTTGTCTTCAGTAGAGAGTGGGCAAGTCACTGCCTCCAACAACATCAACACATTCTATCCTGCTGCAGTCATCATTCCCATATTCTGATTGGTTTAGCAGTGCTGTCTCCACCTAAGTTATGGCATCATCTTTGTTCTAATTAGAGAGTGGACTGGTCACTGCCTCCCATAAGATCAACACACTTCCCTCCTGCTGCTGACATCATTGCTATCATGTGATAGAGAGTGGACAAGTCACTGTGTAAGGATACGGTGGTTTGCGCTCCAGCCTGGATCCATGCCCTGTGTAACCATGACAACGATCGCTGTTTGCCTCCCAGGCTGGAAGCAGTGGCCGCTGGGCCGTCTAAGGTGGCTCCGCCCATCCACACTTGGTCAATAAATAGGAGCCAGGTGCTGCACAGGGTGTTCCACTAATGGAGTGCGCACCCTGCCTGCTCCATTCACCACGAGGACGCAAGCTCCTAACTACCTGCAACTCTGAACCTCCAGGAGAAACCCTCACCTACCTTATCCGGCTCCACCACTGCAGGATCCCTGCATGACTTCTAACAGCAAGTATCAGCCTGTCATTTTGTTTCACTGACATTGCTCACTGAAAGGAAGGGACTCACGGTGGTGGTTATTAGTACTGCAGACCTGGGATTCCTGAATGTTGTCAAGAGCTGTTATTCACATGAACTCTAATTTGAACTCCCACTACTAAAACGAACTTCCCTCGCTATTAGTTTTACACTCTATCTTTAGTACGCGGTACATGATTTTGTTACCCCATACTCTCCGCTTAAGACTGAGAGAGCCGCCTGGGGTACACACTGAGCAGCCGCAAAGACACCATCAACACTCAAGTAGTGTGACAGGAGTGGATGTCAAAGGACTCCGCAGTTGAGATCCTAACTGATCAATTTGGTGCGTTACATATTAGTGGAACCCTCATGGATCCAGCGGAGCTCGCGCGGCACATGGTCGCCCTCACTGAGAGGGTGGAAACCCTTAACGTGACCGTACAGAATCTCCAATTGGAAAATCAGACGTTGCGAGATCTCGTCTCGTCGCGCACAGGACACCTCCACGATGGACCGGAACCCAAGGTCAGTCCACCTGAACTTTTCTCAGGAGACCGGAAGCAGTTCCGCGAATTCCTGAATGCGTGCAAGCTGATGTTTCAGTTACGCCCCGGACCTATCCTACCGATAGAACCAAAGTACTCACCATGATCTCGTACCTCAGGGGAGCCCAGAGCATGGGCTAACACCTATTTAGAAAAGGAAGACCCGGTCTTGAATTCCTTTCCGCAATTTCTTGAAACAATGGCCCTCCTTTACGAGGACCACAACAAGCAGCTGACTGCGGAGACCGCCATTCGCACCCTAAAGCAAGGGAGACGACCCGTTGAGGACTTTATTGCGGAATACACTCGTTGGGCCCGTGAGACTGAATGGAATGATCTCACTCTTAGAAATCAGTTCCGTCTCGGTCTATCTGAGGCCCTGAAGGATGAGTTAGCCCGCGGAGAGCTGCCACATACACTCGACGCCTTGATGCAGAAGGTCACCACCATTGACAGACGCTTAAGGGAACGTAGGGCCGAGAGAGTCTCAGGGTTTACACCCACCCCGAGACAGACCAGCCCGGATCCTGTAGCAGAGATGATGGAGATTGGGGCAATTCGTGGTCCTCTGACTGAGAGAGAAGACCCGGAGACGGAACCTCAACCTCTGCTTATACTGTGCGTCGGCTGACCATTCGGTTGATGGATGTCCTGCCATAAGAAAAAAAACATGAAAGTAAAATGATGACGTTCTGTAACTTAGGCAGAAAAGATAACAACACAAGTGGTTACATTTATACGTCTCTTACCTTACAGTGGGACCAAAACCGAACTATCGTTGATGCAATGGTGGACACGGGAGCTTCAGGGAATTTTATCGATAAGCATCTAGTAGAGAGAAATAAAATTCCCCATACAAGGAAAGATGCATCGATATCCATGAGTTTTATTGATGGTACAACCTCTAGACCTATCCATAGCCAGACTCAACCCCTTTTGGTGACAAGCGAAAATAACCATACAGAATTTCTATCCTTTGATGTCATACACTCCCCTTCGTTCCCCATCATTTTAGGCTTGCCATGGCTCCGGTTACATCAACCAGTTCTCCTATGGGAACAGGGGAGAATTGGGTTTACCTCACGTTATTGCAGGGAGACCTGCTTCCCTATTAAAACTCTCATGCATGTAGGGGTGAACCAGGTCCCTACCCAATACTCAGAGTTTTCGGAGGTATTTAGTGCAAAGATGGCGGAATCCCTACCGCCCCATAGACCCTACGATTGCCCCATAGACCTGCTGCCGGGCAGTGAAATACCCACAGGAAGAATCTACCCATTGGCACAACCAGAACTTGACCACCTCAAACAGTATCTCGAAGAGAACTTAAGGAAGGGATTCATTCGGCCTTCAACCTCCCCTGCAGCCGCAGGTATGTTCTTCGTAAGGAACAAAGACTTGAGCCTCAGACCCATCATTGATTACAGAGCATTAAATAAAATAACAATCAAAAACCGGTACCCCCTGCCGCTAATATCCGAGCTTATTGAAAGACTTCAAACATCAACTATCTACACTAAACTGGACTTGAGAGGCGCATACAACTTGATTAGGATTAGAACCGGGGATGAATGGAAAACTGCTTTCCGCACCCGGTACGGACTCTTTGAGTACATGGTAATGCCTTTCGGCTTGTGCAATGCCCCTGCCACATTCCAAAACTTTATCAACGACATATTTAGGGATCTACTAGATGTATGTGTTGTCATCTATCTAGATGACATATTGGTCTACTCCGATAACCTACAAGATCACAGGAAACACGTCCGTTGGGTACTTGCGCGATTAAGCGTCCATCACTTATATGTCAAACCAGAAAAGTGTATATTCGAGACTACTACCCTTCCGTTCCTTGGTTATATAATCTCACCCAAGGGAATTCAGATGGATCAGTCAAAGATCACTTGCATCCAAAACTGGCCGATTCCGGACTCTAGGAAAGCCCTCCAGCGATTCATAGGGTTCTCGAACTTCTACAGGAAATTCATCAAAGACTTCTCCGCTACCATCAAACCCCTAACCAGATTAACTAGTGTCAATACGAAATTTGTTTGGTCCATGGAGGCCCAATCAGCTTTTGAGTTACTTAAAGACAAATTCACTTCAGCACCAATTCTGACCATTCCGAATCCAAACTATCACTTTGTGCTGGAAGTAGATGCATCACAGGCAGCCATAGGAGCTGTTCTGTCCCAGCGGAGCTCCTTCTCATCCCCACTACATCCTGTCGGGTTTTACTCCCAGACTCTAAACACAGCTGAAATCAACTACCCCATAGGGAAAAGGAACTTCTTGCCATAAAATGTTCCCTAGAGAACTGGAGGCACCTACTTGAAGGTTCAACACACCCCATCACAATATACACGGATCACCGTAATTTACAATACCTGAAAACCAGTAAAACACTGTCAGCACGTCAGGTACGGTGGAGTTTTTTTTGACAGATTCGACTTTCAAATTACTTATCGACCAGGCTCAAAAATGGGAAGGCTGACGCCTTATCACGTCTGGCTGAATGCCGCGCCGCAGTCACAGCCCCCACATGCATTATACCACCTAACAAAATTATCCTCGCCACCATCGAATTGGAAACCCAGCTTAAGGATGCTCTGAAAATTGACTGTGCTAACATCCCCGGGACTTCTGAAAGACCAACGGGGTTTCCTCTACAAAAACAACCTACTGTACATACCAACTCCTCTCACCACCCAGGTAATCAAACTCTGCCATGACACACCCCTCGCGGGACACCCTGGCATTGCCAAAACCATAAACCTGATACGCAGGAACTTCTGGTGGCCAAAAATGACCAAAGAAATTAAGCAATATGTTTCCACGTGCGAGACATGTGCCTCATGCAAAAGTGATAGAAATCGACCATATGGCCTTCTTATGAGTCTTCCTATCCCCAACAGACCCTGGGAATGGGTTTCAATGGACTTCATTGTAGAACTCCCCGCTCCAGAGGAAACAACACCATCATGGTTGTAGTAGACCTACTAACTAAGATGGCACACTTCATCGCCCTCAAAAAATTACCTTCCTCCAGTGAAACTGCCGAGGCCTTTCTGTCCAATGTCATAAAACTACATGGAATCCCTAGCCAAGTTATATCAGACAGGGGTTCACAATTTATATCCAAATTTTGGAGAGCACTTTGTCTTAGACTCCAAATCGACCATAGAATGTCTACCGCCTACCACCCCCAAACTAACGGGCAGACGGAAAGGGTGAACCAATGTCTGGAACAATTTCTCAGATGTCACTGCTCATTCCTTCAAGATGACTGGGAAAGCCTACTCCCTCTTGCCGAATTACACTACAACAATTCTGTGAATTCCTCCACTCTACATAGTCCATTCTTTGCTAATTATGGATTCCACCCTAGGTCTCTCCCTGAAATCAGCCTTCCTACAAACGTTCCTGCCACAGATGATTATGTAACTACCTTGCAAACAACCCTCATGATGCTGAAAGACAACTTCCAACGGGCAAAGGAAAGGCAGAAGATCTACTACGACCGTCACAGAAGAGAAAATCCTCCTTATCAGGTTGGAGACTCGGTATGGCTGTCAACGAGAAACCTTCGGTTGGGGGTACCTGCTAAGAAACTGGGTAGGCAATTTTGGGTCCTTTTCTGATAGAAAGAATTATCAACCCCAACACGGTGAGACTTACCCTTCCTCCTCGACTACAGGTACATCCCACATTCCATGTATCGTTGCTAAAACCGTTTAGACCTAGCCCGTTCCCCTCACGGGTTCCTCAACCCTCCCCCGATAGATGTCCGTGGTGAGGAGGAATTTGAGGTTGAGCAGCTTCTCGACTCCAGAAGAAGACGAGGGAGGATCCAGTACCTCGTTAGATGGAAGGGTTACGGGTCTCAGGATGACTCTTGGGAAGATGTGCGAGACGTCCATGCACCTAGACTCCAAAGGTTGTTCCACAGGAGATTTCCCGACCGACCCTCCCCTACTGGGGTACCCCTGGAGAGGGTCCCCTTAAGGGGGGGGGGTACTGTAAGGATACTGTGGTTTGCGCTCCAGCCTGGATCCATGCCCTGTGTAACCATGACAACGATCGCTGTTTGCCTCCCAGGCTGGAAGCAGTGGCCGCTGGGCCGTCTAAGGTGGCTCCGCCCATCCACACTTGGTCAATAAATAGGAGCCAGGTGCTGCACAGGGTGTTCCACTAATGGAGTGCGCACCCTGCCTGCTCCATTCACCACGAGGACGCAAGCTCCTAACTACCTGCAACTCTGAACCTCCAGGAGAAACCCTCACCTACCTTATCCGGCTCCACCACTGCAGGATCCCTGCATGACTTCTAACAGCAAGTATCAGCCTGTCATTTTGTTTCACTGACATTGCTCACTGAAAGGAAGGGACTCGCGGTGGTGGTTATTAGTACTGCAGACCTGGGATTCCTGAATGTTGTCAAGAGCTGTTATTCACATGAACTCTAATTTGAACTCCCACTACTAAAACGAACTTCCCTCGCTATTAGTTTTACACTCTATCTTTAGTACGCGGTACATGATTTTGTTACCCCATACTCTCCGCTTAAGACTGAGAGAGCCGCCTGGGGTACACACTGAGCAGCCGCAAAAGACACCATCAACACTCAAGTAGTGTGACAGGAGTGGATGTCAAAGGACTCCGCAGTTGAGATCCTAACTGATCAATTTGGTGCGTTACACACTGACTCCTACAGGATCACAGTCCTCTCCTGATGATATACTTCCATGATTTAAATTTTATGGTCCTGTTTAAAAAAATTAATCAAGTCACTGCCTCCCATAAGATCAGCGCACTCTTCACCTGCCGCTCTTATCCATGATTGGCTTTACAGTGCTGTGCTTATTAATTCCTAATATATCTCTATAAGGGTTGGAGCTCTTTCATGGTCATGCAAAAAATGCCAATGTCTCCTGGTGAATAGAAGAAAATGATAAATATTTGATTTACTTCCATTTATTTAATTTTGGGTGAGATGAATTTAAGCACTGTTCACCTTGTTGTATACAGTATACAACAAGGTGAATAGTGCTTAAATTTATCTCACCCAAAATTTTAAAAAAATTAAGTAAATCAAATGTTCATCATTTTCTTCTATTTACCAGGAGACATTGGCATTTTTTTGAATGACCAAGAAAGAGCTCCAACCCTTATAGAGATATATAAGAATTAATAGGCACAGCACTGTAAAGCCAATCATGGATAAGAGCGGCAGGTGAAGAGTGCGCTGATCCTATGGGAGGCAGTCAATTTATTTTTAAACAGGACCATAAAATTTAAATCATGAAAAGTTCTGAAATGATTTTTCTTTGTCTCATTTTTTTACAGCACAGAAACCTGACATTTTAACAGGGGTGTGTAGACGTTTTATATCCACTGTAACTACTGTAGTAGGTGCTGTATCTAATACCAGTTTTTTGAGTGCCCCAACCAAGCATTTACCCTATTTACCCTCCCACACTCAACAGCAACCTGGGCATACACTGCCCTGCCGTCAGTCCCACAGATCTCTGAATCCAGCTTTGCGCATTTCTCTCATCAGGTCCATGGAGCTTGCTGGCCTTTATCATGCCAATGCTTTCCTGATGACAGCCAGCAGGATATGGGGGTATTAGTCCTGTTGCTGCTTTGGGTTCTCTTCTCTTAGTGATGGCCTATTGGGTCCCTCTATTGCACTTGCCAGACTGCCTGCATACAGCCGGGACACCCCAAGTGGTCCTGGCTAGAGGCATCCTGCTGGTCCTCTAGATTTGCCAATGTCAGGATCCACCTGGGTTGTCACTAGGCAGCACCAATCAGGGAGGTGATTGAGTGGTGGTTCTTGGTACTAGCAAGAAGTCAAGAAAAGAACAGGGAGAGACAGAGTGCGTCTCTTTTTTATTACTTTAACTCACATCAGGTAATAGAGGACAGTGGATCTCCTAAAACCCTTTAGTTACACGATTGGTTCCTCACTAACACATGTCCTCAAATTAAAGGGGTATTTGCTTAAAGTTGGCCCTACCTGGGACATTTCTGGCCTATCCATAGGATATGTCATCAATGACAGATAGGTGTGGGTCCTACCTCTGAGACCATGGGCCAAATCATGGCTACAACTCCATTCACCGGTTATGAACTCTCAAACATATTTGAGAATGCATTTTTGGAAATCCCATAGCAGTGAAGGGAGAGGACACCGTGCACATCTGGTATGATCTCCGTTCATTCAGGTCCCAGATGCAGGAACTGCACCGATCAGACATTTATAGCATAGCCTATCGATATGACATAAATACACCAGATGGGAATCCTCCTTTAGGCAACTATTCAGCATAAATTCCCAGTGTAGTCCACATTGTCATGATATTCCGACAGCTTTATTCCTGTTCTGAGACTGCAGAAAGGCAGTAATATTACAACAGCTTTGTGCCTCAACCCACTGCCAATCAGTCATCTCAAACTTCCAGCAGTTGCCTTCATTTAGTGTACATGTCACGGTGAATCTATTACTGCTTTTTCAGGCATAGATGACCCTGAAGGCTGCCTGCATAATAGGAAAGACACTTATTCTTCGCTTGTCACAGGTGCTTATTGTACCATATATTTCCACAATACTCAAAGGAAGAACTATCGCTTACACTTGCAGGTAGGACATTTTGACATATATAAATTGTGACATTAACACAGATAAAATATATGCTGCCTAGGCATAGAACAACACGGTTGTGCAGTGACCCAGAGACCCAAATGGCTAAAGTCAACTAGGATCATTGCTAAGAGTTAACCCTATGGTAAGTAGTTAAAGAGGACCTTTCATCTGGAAAAAAATTCTGAACTAAGTATAATGATATGTAGAGCGGCGCCCAGGGATCTCAGTGCACTTACTATTATCCTTGGGTGCCGCTCCATTCTCCTGCTATGTCCCCCGGTATGTTCCGTGACTTGGTTATACTGGGAGGAGACTGTCCTTGTTCTCCTGGGCGTCTCCCTCTCCCAGGCTGTAGCTCTGTCCAATCGCAGCGCAGAGCTCATAGCCTGGGAGAAAAAAACCTCCCAGTCTATGAGCTCTGTGCTGCGATTGGCCAGAGCTACAGCCTGGGAGAGGGAGACGCCCAGGAGAGCAAGGGCAGTCTACGCCCAGTATAACCAAGTCAGGCAGTCTCCGCCTAGTATAACCAAGTCAGGCAGTCTCCGCCCAGTATAACCAAGTCCCCAAACATACCGGAGGACATAGCGGGAGAACGGAGCGGCACCCAGGGATAATAGTAAGTGCAGGGAGATCCCTGGGCGCCGCTCGACATATCATGATACTTAGTTCAGAATTTTTTTCCAGATGACAGGTCCTCTTTAATGTTGTTATTTATTTTTAAAGTACTCTTCTCCTTGCACTATGTATATACCAAATGGTTTGTATGGGCTACACATAGTTAACGCTGGCAATCCTGGTTAAGTTGCTGGACCTGCTCAGCACCCTCCCCCCAGCTTGGAGAGTTGAGGGTGTTTAGCAGTCAAAGCTAGAGACAATCCTGTTTGTGCCCAAAGGGAAGACTGATGGGGGGAATTTTCACCTCTGAGACTGAAAACTGCCAGAGAACAATTTAATCGAAAGACTACTCCAGAGAGAGTAATAGAACAGACACTTACAGAAAGTGGACAGCCATTTCAAGGCCGTGCTGAAAAGATAGTATGGTATTCGCTCGTTTTTGGCAAAAAGACTTTACTGCTTGTGGAAAGGGTATATTGCTTCAGTGCCTGCCACACTTTGGGGATGGAAAGGCCATCAGGATCTAAGATCCTCACCCCACAGACTGGGCATTGCAGAAGGTGTTAATGAGAACTATACCTGTAGTTATCTAGAAAAATTGCAAAGTGTATCTAGAGAGAGAGACATCAAGAGGATGACTACATTCATTGATACTGCCTATACACAACTAATGGGAAATATCTATTTTGTGTTATAAATCAGAACTATGCCTATTGCTGCTCTGTGTTCTTTAACTCCTGTCATCTATTCAGTATAGAGCTACTTTTTTTTATTGGAACCATACAGGCCTAGTTATAAAGTCCACTATCATCCGCTGGTACCTACCTAAGGCCTCTTTCACACTTGCGTTGTGAGGTTCTGGCGTGCACTCCGTCGCTGGAAATGCCCGCCAGATCCGTCACAACGCAAGACAACTGAAAGCATTTGAAGACTAATCAGTCTTCAAAATGCTTTCAGTGTTACTTTGGCAGCCAGGACGCTACTAAAGTCCTGGTTGCCATAGTAAGTAGTGGGGAGCCAGGGGAGCAGATACTTACAGTCTGTGCGGCTCCACAATGACGTCAGAGTGCCCCACGGGCATGGATCACGTGATCCATGCGATCATGTGATCCATGCTCATGGGCCGCTCTGACATCATTGTGGCGCGCCCTGGGACTCGGGAGCCGCACGGACGATAAGTATACTTCTGCCCTGCCTCCCCACTACACTTTACCATGGCAGCCGGGACTTTAGTGTCCTGGCTGCCATGGTAACCATTCACAAAAGCTAAACGTCGGATCCGGCGATGCGCCGAACTGACATTTAGCTTAAAGCCGGATCCAGATTAATGCTTTTCAATGGGCATCAATTCCGGATCCGGCGTTACGGCATGTTTTCCGGATTTTTGGACGGAGACAAATCCGCAGCATGCTGCGGTTTTGTCAAAGTCCAAAAAACTTTAACATACTGAACGGAAGACATCCTGATGCATCCTGAACGGATTTCTCTCCGTTCAGGATGCATTGGGATAATCCTGATCAGTTTCTTTCTGTCCTAAAGCCCCGAGGACGGAACTCTAGGACGGAAGGCAAAAATGCAGATGTGAAAGGGGCCTAAGGGTACTTTCACACTTACGTTGTTTGATTCCGGCAGGCAGTTCCGTTGCCTGTACTGCCTGCCTGATCAGGCAAACTGTATGCAAACGCATGTCATTTTTTCAGGTCATCAGGTCTGAAAACGCATGTCATCAGGTCTGAAAAATGCCTGATCAGTCAGAAAAATGCATTGCAATACTGGATCCGTTTTTTCCGGTGTTATCCGTCAAAAAAGATCTGGTATTTATTTTTTTCACATTTTTAAAGGTCTGCGCATGTGCAGACCAGATTGCCGGATCCATCGTAGCGGTATTTTTAATGCCGGATCTGGCACTAATGCCATGTGTTCGGGAATTTTGGATGGAGATAATACCGCAGCATGCTGCGGTATAATCTCCAGCCAAAACGCCGTTCAGTGACTGAACTGAAGACATCCTGATGCATACTGAACAGATTTCTCTCCATTCAGAATCCATTAGGATATAACTGAAGCGTTTTTTTTCTGGTATTGTGCCCCGAAGACGAAACTCAATGCCGGAAAAGTTTAATGCTAGTGTGAAAGTACCCTAAACCTGTCCTCCTGCCTTGAACTCATCTACTTAACATCAAGGGAACTTTAACCACCATCAGACAGGAGCCCCAATCTCAAGTTGCGGCCCGAGGGAAAAAGTGGCTTCTCCCCACTATTCACTGCATGGCCCCTTGGAGCACTAGAGTGAGGACAGCCAATATGAACCACCACCACTCCTATAAGTGACACAACTACCACTTCCTCTCCCCAACTTTCCGGCTGTGGGTTACTGCACTTGCTATCTTTGAAAAACAGTGCTACACCTGCCCACAGGTAGTGTGAGGTATTACAGCTCAGCCCCATTCACTTCAATGGAGCTGTGCTGCACTGTCAGAACCAACTAGGAACAGGTGTGGTGTTGTTTTTGGAAGAAAGCAGTCATGCTCTTCTAAATTTGGCCAACCCTCTTATCTATAATCCACACCTCTGCGGGTCATTTAGTGTAGTTCAAAGTTTAATGCGTTTTGACTGACTGGTGGAGAGAGGAATGACATGAATGCAGTAATACTGTAATTATAAAACATCTGTCATGTAGTTATTATTACAATAAAGATCTAGATTTTTGATTAACTTATTACAAGGGCAGACTAACTATATGGGCTTTAGGGCAAAAGTATGCAACCAGAGGGGCACCCACAGCCCCTTGATAAGAGCATTCCTTAAAGGATAACTGTCACATTTAAACCCTAATTTCAGTTTTCATATATGTAGTTACTAATATGATAATATTCCTGAATCAATAACTATTAGACTTACTTACCCCTTATTTAATAAGATTCAGCCCTTAGCAACCAGTCTGCATAAAACTACAATTTCACTATTCTGTTAAGATGGCCGCCCTTAGCCCTGAGCCTAATTCATAGGACACCTGCAGTAAAGTTAGTGAAGACCAGCTCTGTATAGGGGGGTCTTCCAGTGAAGTTCCCAGGTCTGGCTGAAGCCTGTAGTCCTCCTACAAGCTCTCTTCTTATCAGATAAGGCTGTCATTTATACACTGGGCAGCCACATTGTCCAGCACTGCTAAGGGAGTGTCTGCCAAGCACAGGCATGTGGAGAAGTTCACACACACAGCCCAGCACTGTTATCTCCTGTCAGGAAGAACCTGGCTTTTTATACATTCCCTTACAATGTTGACTCACTGTCAGTTCCCAGTGCACGCAGCGTGCTCCGTCCTCATCTGGTAGATGGAAGGAGCATAGCAACCTGATTTTATCTCAGGTAACAATAGCCAATACTGGGGACTTTTAGGTGGCTTTTAGAGGTTATTTATTAAATAATCAGAAATTAAAACAGGGCCAACAAGGTGATATTAATCACCAAAATCCAATAGTAAAAAAAAATAAAAATTTGACAGTTATACTTTAACCGCCTTTAAGACGAAACCATTTTTGTCTTTTTCTCTCCATGTTCCAATAGCCCACTTTTTTCCCATTCGTGTAACTGTACACTTAGCCCATCACATAATGCTCTTTTGTGGCCACCTTTGTGATTCTCAATAATAGAGCTATCATACTGTCATCCCAGTTCTACACCTACTATTATATTGTAATGTCAGTAGGTATGGACGGACATGGACAGTGAGCCCTAACTAGAAACCTGTCCACTTTCTCTGTCTACTTGCTGTGTAAGCTCTAAGTAGCAAGTCTTCAACTGGTCGACGTTCCCTACTCTGCTAAGGTGCGAGACAAACAACACCAAGGACAACGATGAACCAAATCGAGAGACAGAGAGTAGTCAAATAACCAAGCCGAGATCAGAACCAGATGGGAAACTCAGTACCAAAATGTCAAAGAGGGGTCAAAAGGACAAGCACTAGAAATCCAAAATACACAACCAGGTACACAGGGCTAGTGAGTCAGAGACTATCACTGGCACTGGTATAAGGCCAAGAAGGGATTTAAATAGAGCATAGAGTCCCAGGATCAGAACCTGATAGGTCATGACTCGGCGCTGCATTAGTCAGAACACTAGCACACCGGAATAAATCAGCTGAGCAATCAGCACACTGCTAATCTCCTCCAGTACATGCCCTCTGTGGGGCGAATGAGCATTGCATCCTGTTTCTAAGGATGCTGTCACATCACCAGGGACTGTGGTTTAGCAGAGTCTTTCTCCCGGGGCAGTCACACCGAAGTTGGAGATCTCGCCGCTGGAGCCACAGGTAAATCTGTGACATATACTGGGAGATAACATCTCTTCCCCTAACAGCAACAGTAAACTGACAATGCATTATCTATCTGTATTGGAGGTCTTATCATTTGTGCTGACTGCTATACAAGAACACTATTTGCATATCATTTTCAATGGTATAGTACTGTCGATATGAAGAAGACAAACTGCTGGAAAAAAAAATGTTCTATGAATATTGAGTTTAAAAACGTACCTCTTTCTGATGGACTGATGTTCCAACAGGCGACCACTGCATCTAACTAGTGACCTCAGTGGTCATGTATTGTGCTACGGGCATCACCAAGATATACATAGCTTTTAGTATTACCATTACAAGCAGGGGCAGGGAGAGCAGGGGGTACAGATTCCGCCAATAGCTCTAGGGAAGTAAATTATGTCAGAGAAGGGGTCTCATGTTTGGCAAGTTTCAAAAAAGTGAGAAATTAAATAATAAAAGAAATTTTAAAAATTTTCATTACATTTCTATATCTTCCACAAACTATCATGGTGAGTGAATATGCATGTGTAGCCATTTTTCCTCCAGACTACCTTGTATTTGCAATTACTAGTGGTCCTTTACCAGAATGAAATATTTACTTTCAACCAGGCGCATAACTACCATAGCGGCAAACTAGGGATGAGCGAATTTCTCAAAAATTCGATTTGGTCGGTTAACCGAACTTTCCAAAAAGATTTGATCCGAATTTATTTGTGGTGAATCTCGTTAAAAAACAGCTATTTCCTGGCTGCAGAAAGCCTGTATAGTGGTGTAGAACACTGGTGTAGAAACACGCATAGGAAGTCTGCTGTGGTAGTAAAACAATACTGTGAGTCAGTATGACACACAGATAACAGGCATCACTCTTAGAACCACTTTACACTTCACTTATTTGGGCAGTTATGGGGCCAAAACTGACTAAATAACTCAAGTGTGAACTCAGCCTTACAGGTCAATGTTAGCGCCAGGTATAAAGAACCGTGCAGAGGCCCAAGATCCTACTATAACGTGAGAGAGCGCACTTCTTTTCCACCGATTCACTGATTCCACATAGATTTCTACAGAATCTGTTCTCTTAAACGCTGATACAAGTAGAGCCCCCATGACAGAGTGGAGAGGGTGTCAGCGGTAAATTTATTATTTTGCCCTTCCTCTGATCCATCAAAACAATAACCCTGAAAAAAACGGCTCCTGTCTGTTGAGCTTCCACCTTCACATGGTCAGTATTTTGTCAGTAATCCATGAGTATTGCTATATCTTAAAAAAAAAAAAGGGGTGGATCCAAAACAGAGATGACACGTGAATGGAATATTTCCATGTCTTCTGGTTTGCTGGAATTACTGAGCTATCATTTACTGCAATTTGGATCCCCAATTTGCAGCAAGGTGTAAAAAAATCGCTCCTATTACCCAGGCTGTATTCTCCTATTGCACCCTGTTCTCCTTTTATAGTGTAGATGATGCCTCCCTATCCTTTCCCTACACCTTGAATTATCTTTACCTGAACTTCTAAATCAATTTTACAGCACAATGAAGTCTTCCCTAGCACTGTCCCTAGTGCCTGCTGATGTCTCTCCCTGCACTAAGTACACTGGAAAATGGCTGAATCCCAGATGGCTGAGGCTATTTATAGGGCATGCCAGGGGCTGGCTATTGACTGGCTGCATGCATGTGGGTGATCCCTCTTTCCCAGAGTTCGTTGCTCCATGTCCTAACATGTGCGGCAGGCCTGCTAGCTTCTATTGGCTGATAAGGGTCATGTGACCATGCTTCTATTGGCTAATGCATTTCTTAGAAATATCTCAGGAATGGTCAAAAATCTGAGACCCGGTCTAAATCCTTCCCGGACACGAGATGTACCTGTGTGCTAAATTTCGTGATTGTAAATGCGACGGCGCAGATTCCTGTAGCAGACATATATACATACATACACACATACATACACTCAGCTTTATATATGATATATATATATATATATATATATATATATATATATATATATTTTATACATTGATATATTATATATATATATATATATATATATATATATAATGCATATATAGAAATTAAGAAGTTCTACAGGGTTCACAAGCTTCTGAGTCTCAGTGCAGTTCAATGTTCAGTCAGTTGACTAAGGATCTGAACATGAGTCAGGTAAGGAATGTAGGACAAGACCTTTCATCACCTATGTGTAACTAGCACTGTCAAGATATCTCTCCATAGCATGTACGCAGATGTCTCCTGTTGAAAGGTGAAACAACTCGGATGTATGAACTACTTTACAAATAGGTGAATATGACACCACGCGCTTCATGCACCAGTAATAGTGACGCCTCCCATTACTATACTGGACTCCCACTGACCGCTGTGTGAAAGCTATGTATGTACTAAAGACTGCCTAGGGGTCTGCTGGCCAAATACCGACCTCTAAAGGCTCAATGCTCTCCAAAGGTTTTTATCTGCTCCTGTTAATGTACTCCCAAGGGACATCTGGAACATTTTTGTTCTGTTGTTTCTTGGCTAATCTCTACCTTGACTTCATAAAACTTCCATTGTTTAGATGAGAGAGATGGAGAAAAGAGGGATCACCCTATTCCTAAAAAGGTCAACTACCATGACCAAATATGATACACTTGAAGGCCCACCTGGATATCATAATCCCCAGAATCTTGCATAGTAATAGGCATGCAAACAATATACATGCTAACTACTGTAAATAAAATAAAAAAGTAATAGACAAAAAGTTCAGAGCAGCATCTTTTCTTAAAGGGGTTGTCCAGCCTTTACTGAGTGATGGCCTATCCTCACGGTTGATGGAACTGTGCAGCTCCAGCACCAACTTCTGGCAATGGAGTCCACCAATCAGCTAGTGATGGCCTATCCTGATAATAGGTTAACACTTAGTAAAGAGTCAAGACTGAAGAACCCCTTTAAGTCTGCATTGTGTTGTTCCACAGGTTAGTCTTCCTGTAAATGTATGAATTGATGACTGGGCGTGTCCTTACACAGCCTGACATTGTCCAATCAGCGCTGGTAGCATCAGACTGTACAAGAAGGATAGAATAGTAATGTCCAGTTGTCAATATAATGATATATTTCCTGGAGGAATAGCAGAGGAACAACACAATGCAGACTTTTAAGAAATGGTGCTCCAGAAATGCTTTCTAAAATAAGCATTTGTAAAGGCAAACATGTCAGAATTGCTGAAATGTCTTTGTTAATAAGTGATTAGCTGCATAAATGGGGTTGTATTCTTCTGAACCTTTGACCTGGGCCCCATGAATCATCCTCTGGATCTGTAGTGAGACAGTCCATACTGAAGAGATACCAGGAGCCAGCAGTCCATACTACAGATATGCCAGGAGCCAGCAGTCCATACTGAAGATACATCAGGAGCCATTAGTCCATACTGCACATATGCCAGGAGCCAGTAGGCCATACTACAATACATCAGGATCTAGCAGTCCATACTACAGATATGCCAGCAGTCAATACTGGAGATCTACTAGGAGTTAACAGGCCATACTACAGATAAATCAAGAGCCAGCAGTCCAGACTGCAGATATGCCAGGAGCCAGCAGGCCATACTACAGATACATAAAGAGACAGCAGTTCATACTGCCGATATGCCAGGAGCCAGCAGTCCATACTTCAGATACATCAAGAGACAGCAGTCCATACTGCCGATATGCCAGGAGTCAGCAGGCCATACTACAGATACATCAGGAGCCAGCAGTCCATACTGCCGATATGCCAGGAGCCAGCAGGCCATACTACAGATACATCAGGAGCTAGCAGTCTACACTACAGATATGCTAGAAGCCAGCAGGCTATACTACAGATACATCAGGAGCTAGCAGTCTAAACTGCAGATACATCAGGAGCTAGCAGTCCATTCTACAGATACATCACGAGCTAGCAGTCAATATTTCAGGTACACTAGGAGCCATTGAGCTATATTACAGATTTGTGGTAGGGCAGCAAGTATGGCCTTAATTGAGATTTGCACATGTGTCTAGAGAAAGAAAGGAACTTGGGAGTTTGTATGGCCTACGCAATGGAATCACAGACAGAGGTTGCTCTCTGGCTTACTGCAACCACAACATAAGCATTCATATAACAAGATGGTGACTGGTCACCTTGAGGTATCACGCCAGCTTGGTCATGGTTCCCTTCACCATGTATCAGTCCTAGTCTCAGTTAGAGGTTCTTCAATGCTCAGTCCCCGGAGTTTGGAAGTGACTCTATTCTTCTCTCTGGATAACTTCCTCTGTTGCGCAGGTTCAGAATCGATTCCCAGCTTTGAGTGGGAAGAAAAATTTTACGCCAGCTCCGCCTCCTATTGGCACCACTATTACATTTTGTGGCCACGAGGAGCCTACCCTGTCCTATGGACTGACTCAGATGTTAAACTGGGGGAGAAATCTCTTAGGGCGTGTTCACTCAATTTATTTCTATCATGTATAATGGAACCTATAGCAGAATTCGGTAACGCCGATGCGAACCCGCCCGTGGTATTACCAAAGAACTGAAATACCAATATTGCACATTGTAAAAAGAGAAGAGAAAAGAAACCTTAAATCCATGAAGAGGTTAATAGCCTGTCTTTCATGGTAGCTGACCTAGAAATCTGTCGGCTTGTACCAGGTCGGAGAATACTGAAAACACAGAGGGTCTGCAGCTTCCATTCATATTTAATGCTTCCTGTGCTACAATGAAATTGGAGCCAAACCCCATTGTACTGCAATCCCAATTTTGACTATCACCAGATAAAGCCCCATTCAGTGAAAGAAAAGTCTAATATTTCAAGCGAAAAGGACAAAGAGTCATTCTTTGAGGCGGATCGCGAGCGATGGCTACTGTAACATGTTCCTTATTCCTGGCTAATTTAAGACATGTCACAAAGGCGGCTAGTATTTCGATACAAGAATTCCTCCTTGTGTATATTTGGAAGCTTGTAGTGCACAGACATAGGAAGACGGGGCGGTAACTCAATAGCAATGATGAAATTGTGTCATAAGGAAAGGAAATCTCTTACAATAAGATCCCTGTCTGTAACATGCCTTCCCTATTACACCTGCTCCCTGCCTCTCACGAGCCAAGCACTCGTACTGTAAGGCACACTTGTCCTTAATTCCATCTCGCTACAATTTATTTTTACTGTACGGTCTCCCGGCTCGCTCGATGGGAATGAACAGGGATTAAATTAGCGTTTAAGTTTTCCTGAATGTGTTAAAAGACATGCTACTGAATCCTGCCTCTGTTTATAGTCAGAGCGAAGTATGAAGGACGTCATAGATTCAAGGTCAGATCTTTCATGAAATCCCGTCTAATACACTTTCATCCAAAGGAAATTGAAAGGCATTAAGAAAGATTTGTTTGTCGGAACATGTCCTTTCTTTCGGTTACAAATAGAAATGATTACATCTGTCCTGGGGAATACTTTTTTATTGTTCCAATGCATTAAACATAAAGCAACCGGACGAGTAGGGGGAACTTCATTATTCCTCTCATGCAGGTTTTTGGCTTTAAAATTCCACGGATTTGCGACTTTTCAATGTTATTACGACTTTCCTGGTCGCAACTGGTATTTTTCATTGCCCCCGAAAATTTTTTGAAAAGAGGGTGGGGTGTGGGGGCAGGCCCATCGGTCATTGGTTGGCTCATTCATGATTAGTTACGCTAGGATCTGGTGTAAATAATGACTGAAAGCTACAGCAGCTCACATCTGCCGTACATTTAATCCTGGCGCACGGACTGCCAGAGGAGGCATGTTATTTATTATATAATGAGGCCTATACCTCGTCATAAATGATATGCCTCGTCCGGCAGTGCAGGCTCCATTAAAACCAGTGCAGCAGACATCAGTCTTGATAAATCAGGGGCATAGTCAGTGGCGTAACTAGAGTTCTATGGGCCCCAGGGCAAACTTTGAATTGGGCCCCCCCCCCCCCAGTGAGCCTCCGCCCACCGCACCCACAGTGAGCCTCCGCCCAATGCCCCCCCAGCCTCTGTCCCATGCACCCACCCACTCCCAAGCCTCTGCCCACTGTAGGTTTGAATGTGCTGTACTATAATATTAAATGGATAGATGGATGGATCATCAGTAGACGGCAATAATTTATTGCCATTCACTGATGATCTATCCATCCATAACCCCCCACCCCCAATTCAGACATCATTTTTGCCGTCCACTGATGTTCCACATCCAGATGCATCCACGCCCCCCACCCTCCGTGCCATGCCTTCATCATTATTATTGCCATCATTATTGCCCCACACACCCCACCCTCCAATTTCACACATCATTAATGCCGTCCACTGATGATCCATCCATCTGTGCCATGCCATCATCATTATTGCCATCCACTCCCCCCCCCTCCCAATTTAAGACATCATTAAATATTCATTGTTTAATGATGTCTGAAATCAGGGGGGGGCGGGGTTGGATGGCAATAATGATGATGGCATGGCACGGATGGATGGATCATCAGTGGACGGCAATAAATTATCCACCCACCTGGTCTGAAACAAGTATGTGCCACTGCCAAATATTAAAAAGAAAATCAATAAATACCTAGTACACTAGTTGAACTTGTCTTCTAAAATAGTGTTCGGCTGCATGCTTCAGTTCGGTGACGCCCTGATGGTGAACGTGCGTGCGCCTTATTCTGGCTGTGATCCTGTGAGACCCGTCGCGGGAGGTCACGGGTCTCGTGGGATCACAGAATGATTCCGCGGCGCAGCCGGCAACCGCACTTATAGGGAGAGGAGGGGCCCTCCGCCGCCACCCTTAAAAAAAAAGCACTAGAGGCCGGGTTGTGGGCCAAACCCCCCCCCCCACCCACAGGCTGTGTGAGTCAGTGACAAATCAATTGATTGCGCTGCCAGCCGCACTTATAGGGAGGGTCCGCTGCCGCAACCGCTGCCGCAGCTTGGCAGGAAAGGTAGCAAGGCCTAAAATTTTAATTTTTGCAGCAGACGGCATGGTTGTTGGTGCCAGACGGGCCGGTCTGAGTATTTCCCAATCTGCTCAGTTACTGGGATTTTCACGCACAACCATTTCTAGGGTTTACAAAGAATGGTGTGAAAAGGGAAAAAAATCCAGTATGCGGCAGTCCTGTGGGCAAAAATGCCTTGTGGATGCGAGAGGTCAGAGGAGAATGGGCCGACTGATTCAAGCTGATAGAAGAGCAACGTTGACTGAAATACCCACTCGTTACAACCGAGGTATGCGGCAAAGCATTTGTGAAGCCACAACAAGCACAACCTAGAGGCGGATGGGCTACAACAGCAGAAGACCCCACCGGGTACCTCTCATCCCCACCACAAATAGGAAAAAGAGGCTACAATTTGCACGAGCTAACCAAAATTGGACTGTTGAAGACTGGAAAAATGTTGCCTGGTCTGATGAGTCTTGATTTCTGTTGAGATATTCGAATGGTAGAGTCCGAATTTGGCGTAAACAGAATGAGAACATGTATCCATCATGCCTTGTTACCACTGTGCAGGCTGGTGGTGGTGGTGTAATGGAGTGGGGGATGTTTTCTGGGCACACTTTAGGCCCCTTAGTGCCAATTGGGCATTGTTTAAATGCCACAGGCTACCTGAGCATTGTTTCTGACCATGTCCATCCCTTCATGACCACCATGTACCCATCCTCTGATGGCTACTTCCAGCAGGATAATGCACCATGTCACAAAGCTCGAATTATTTCAAATTGGTTTCTTGAACATGACAATGAGTTCACTGTACTAAAATGGCCCCCACAGTCACCAGATCTCAACCCAATAGAGCATCTTTGGGATGTGGTGGAATGGGAGCTTCGTGCCCTGGATGTGCATCCCTCAAATCTCCATCAACTGCAAGATGCTATCTCATCAATATGGGCCAACGTTTCTAAAGGATGCTATCAGCACCTTGTTGAATCAATGCCACATAGAATTAAGGCAGTTCTGAAGGCAAAAGGGAGTCCAACACCGTATTAGTATGGTGTTCCTAATAATTCTTTAGGTGAGTGTATATTCGTAAAAACGAAGATTCGTCTTTTTTTTTTCATCTGAACCCATTACATTTAGTACTCTAATGGGTTCAGAAGAAAAAAAATAATATTAGTTGCGATATTCGCAATTAAAATTCGCTATTCGAATATTCATTCTCAACACTTGTTCCTGCATAGTCAACTCACCTGGCCTTTTCAATCAGGAAGGAGAGGGAGGAACTGGAAGAGGAAGCTGGAGGAGCAAGAGTGCACAGAGTGGCTTAGGCCCGCCCTCAATGCACTTAGGCCTCTTTCACACTTGCGTTCTGAGGATCCGGCAGGCACTTCCGTCCCGCCGTTCCGTCAGAACGCAAGTCATCTGAAAGCATTAGAAGACTTATCAGGATCCTGATCAGTCTTCGAAATGCTTTCAGGTTACTATGGCAGCCAGGACGCTATTAAAGTCCTGGTTGCCATAGTAGTAGTGGGGAGCGGGGGAACGGTATACTTACAGTCCGTGCGGCTCCCGGGGTGCTCCAGAATGACGTCAGAGCACCCCATGCGCATGGATCACGTGATCCATGCGATCACGTGATCCATGCGTGTAGGGCGCCCTGACGTCACTCTGGAGTGCCCCGGGAGCCGCACGGATGGTAAGTATACTGCTCCCCCACTCCCCACTACACTTTACCATGGCAACCAGGATTTAGCGTCCTGGCTGCCATGGTACCATTGAGAAAAAGCTAAACGTCGGATCCGGCGATGCGCCGAAACGACGTTTAGCTTAAGGCCGGATCCGGATTAATGCCTTTCAATGGGCATTAATTCCGGATCCGGCCTTGCGGCAAGTGTTCAGGATTTTTGCCCGGAGCAAAAAGCGCAGCATGGTGCGGTATCTTCTCCGGCCAAACAACGTTCCGGTCCTGAACTGAAGACATCCTGATGCATCCTGAATGAATTTCTCTCCATTCAGAATGCATTGGGATAATCCTGATCAGGATTTTTCCGACATAGAGACCCGATGACGGATCTCTATGCCGGAAAACAAAAACGCTAGTGTGAAACAGCCCTTACTTCTATATTTGCGTATCATTACGTTTAGCTGAGCTTGTCCTACAAGACATTGTGCCTGGTTTATCAGTGAATTTCTTGTGTACAGATTCCATCTAGAAGGTAAATAGTAGGCGTGCCTGCTTACTATACTGAGAAATACTATTATTGTGAGGATTATATGACTTGTGCTGTTTAGCATCTGAACACACAGGGCAATTAACGTACTTTTTCCTAAACGTATAGGACAAGCCCTAATCCTGTTAAATCCATCTCTTCCAGACTGAAAAGTATTGGATGTCGTGCTGAGACGTACATTCAGTTGTCTGTACAATTAAGTCCTGTATCAAATGCGCTCATCTGTTGTTTCTCTCAGCTGTTTCTTTTATTGCCGGACTATTTTCCCCTCTCATCTGTTCCTTGGATGTTTGGTTCAGATCCTGATCTAAAATGCAAATCATCTGGGTAAAATGCATTATGGGATGTCAATGGTTGGTAAGAAAGAAGCCGTTATGGAGGTTGAGGTTTAGGCCTGTATTGTACCAACAGATTATCTGACAGATTTTTTTGGACCAATCATTGGTCAGATGGCCATTTACACACACAGATATTTTGTTATACACACCAACTCAAGGCACAAATAGCACTGCCTCCCTGTCTCTTCCTGTAAATGATATAGGCACAGATAGCACTGCCTCCCTGTAAATGATATAGGCACAGATAGTACTGCCTTCCTGTCTCTCCCTGTAAATGATATAGGCACAGATAGCACTGCCTCCCTGTCTCTCCTAGTAAATGATGCAGGTACAGATAGCACTGTCTCACTGTCTCTCCTAGTAAATGATGCAGGTACAGATAGCACTGTCTCCCTATCTCTCCCTGTAAATGATATAGGCACAGATAATACTGCCTTCCTGTCTCTCCCTGAAAATGATATAGGCACAGATAGCACTGCCTCCCTGTCTCTCCTAGTAAATGATGCAGGTACAGATAGCACTGTCTCACTGTCTCTCCCTGTAAATGATATAAGCACAGATAGCACTGCCTTCCTGTCTCTCCCTGTAAATGATATAGGCACAGATAGCACTGCCTCCCTGTCTCTCCTTGTAAATGATATAGGCACAAATAGCACTGCCTCCCTGTCTCTCCTTGTAAATGATATAGGCACAAATAGCACTGCCTCCCTGTCTCTCCCTGTAAATGATATAGGCACAGATAGTACTGCCTTCCTGTCTCTCCCTGTAAATGATATAGACACAGATAGCACTGCCTCCCTGTCTCTCCCTGTAAATGATATAGGCACAGATAGTACTGCCTTCCTGTCTCTCCCTGTAAATGATATAGACACAGATAGCACTGCCTCCCTGTCTCTCCCTGTAAATGATATAGGCACAGATAGCACTGCCTCCCTGTCTCTCCTAGTAAATGATGCAGGTACAGATAGCACTGTTTCACTGTCTCTCCTAGTAAATGATGCAGGTACAGATAGCACTGTCTCCCTATCTCTCCCTGTAAATGATATAGGCACAGATAGCACTCCCTCCCTGTCTCTCCCTGTAAATAATATAGACACAGATAGTACTGCCTCCCTGTCTCTCCCTGTAAATCATATAGGCACAGATAGCACTGTCTCCCTATCTCTCCCTGTAAATGATATAGGCACAGATAGTACTGCCTTCCTGTCTCTCCCTGTAAATGATATAGGCACAGATAGCACTGTCTCCCTATCTCTCCCTGTAAATGATATAAGCACAGATAGCACTCCCTCCCTGTGTCTCCCTGTAAATTATGTAGGCAGAGATAGCACTGCCTCCCTGTCTATCCTCGTAAATGATATAGGCACAGATAGCACTACCTCCCTGTCTCTCGCTGTAAATAATATAGGCACAGATAGCACTGCTTCCCTGTCTCTCCCTGTAAATAATATAGGCACAGATAGCACTGCCTCCCTGTCTCTCCTGTAAATGATATAGGCACAGATAGCACTGCTTCCCTGTCTCTCCCTGTAAATAATATAGGCACAGATAGCACTGCCTCCCTGTCTCTCCTGTAAATGATATAGGCACAGATAGCACTGCCTCCCTGTCTCTCCCTGTAAATGATATAGGCACAGATAGCACTACCTCCCTGTCTCTCCCTGTAAATGATATAGGCACAGATAGCACTGCCTCCCTGTCTTTCTCTGTAAATGATATAGGCACAGATAGCACTACCTCCCTGTCTCTCCTTGTAAATGATATAGGCACAGATAGCACTACCTCTGTGTTTCTCCTTGTAATGATGGAAGCATAAATAGCACTGCCTCCCTGTCTCCCCTGTAAATGATATAAGCACAGATAGCACTGTCTCTCTATCTTCAGCTGTAAATGATATAGGCACAGATAGCACTGCTACCCTGTAAATGATATAGGCACAGATAGCACTGCCTCCCTGTCTCCCCTGTAAATGATATAGGCACAGATAGCACTGTCTCTCTATCTTCAGCTGTAAATGATGTAGGCACAGGTCATTCTTTGTCTCTGTCTTTTCCTGTATGGTGAATCAGGAATAGCTCGTTCATTTACTCATACTGCAGTTGAGCTGGTCAAAGACATGACAAATTTGTTAGCAGATCTGGACATTTTTTTGAGATTTGACAACAATCTAATGTGGACCATTAAAACGGTACTTAAAAGACAATACATTATTATTGTCATCATCACATTACTTCAAGGACCTGTGAAGAGAGTAATAGCTCAGTTTAGGAGCAGGCTGTGGAATTGAAAGAAGAGAGTTTTGGGGCATGTACTGAAAACTGTTTTCTTACCCTATTCCCAACATAGTATTCACTGCACAATGGGACTGCAGAAGTATCAGTTGCACCCAAGTATGATGCCTGAGGCAGCCCAAATGTACCTCTGCCATGGAACCAGATGTCAGAATTATACAGTACATGACATACTGTATCTCACAAAAGTGAGTAAACCCCTCACATTTTTTATATTTCATGGGACAACACTGAAGATATGACATTTTGATACAATGTAATGTAGTCAGTGTCAGCATGTATAACAGTGTAAATTTGGAGTGCCCTCAAAATAACTCAACACACAACCCTTAATGTCTAAACCGCCGGCAACAAAAGTGAGTACACCCGTATGTGAAAATGGCCAAATTGCGCCCAATTATCCATTTTCCCTCCCTTGTGTCATGTGATTCGTTAGTGTTACAAGGTCTCAGGTGTGAATGGGGAGCAGGCATGTTAAATTTGGTGTGATCGCTTTCACACTCCCTCATACTGGTCACTGGAAGTTCAACATGGCACCTCATAGCAAAGAACTCTCCGAGGATCTGAATAAAAGAATTGTTGCTCTACATAAAGATGGCGTAGCCTATAAGAATATCACCAACACCGTAAAACTAAGCTGCAGAACAGTGGCCAAGACCATACAAGACAGGTTCCACTCATAAAAGGCCTCGCCATGGTTGACCAAAGAAGTTGAGTGCGCGTGCTCAGCGTTATATCCAGAGGTTGTATGAGTGCTGCCAGCATTGCTGCAGAGGTTAAAGTGGTGGGGGACAGCCTGTCAGTGCTCAGACCATACACCACGTCAAATTGAAATGCATGGCTGTTGTCCCAGAAGGAAGCCTTTTCTAAAGATGATGCACACAAAAGCCTACAACCAGTTTGCTGAAGACAAGCAGACTATGGATTACTGGAACCATGTCCTGTGGTCTGATGAGACCAAGATAAACTTATTTGGTGTCAAGTGGGTCTGGCGTCAACCAAGGGGAGGAGTAGAAAGACAAGTGTGTCTTACCTACAGTCAAGCATGGTGGTGGGAGTGTCATGGTTTGGGGTTGCATGAGTACTACCGGCTGTAGGGAACTACAGTTCATTGAGGGAACCATAAATGCCAACATTTACTGTGACATACTGAAGCAGAGCATGATCCCCTCCCTTCGGAAACTGAGCCGCAGGGCAATATTTCAACATGATAACCCCAAACACAACTCCAAGGCGACCAGTGCCTTGCTAAAGAAACTGAGGGTAAAGGTGCTGGACTGACCAAGCATGTCTCCATGCGTAAACCCTATTGAGAATCTGTGGGGCATCCTCAAAGGGAAGGTGAAAGAGCGCAAGGTCTCTAACATCCACCAGCTCCATGATGTCACCATGGAGGAGGGGAAGAGGATTCCAGTGGCAACCTGTGAAGCTCAAGTGAACTCCTTGCCCAATAGAATTAAGGCAGTGCTGGAAAATAATGCTAGACACATACAATATTGACACTTTGGGCACAATTTGGCTATTTTCATTGTATCAAAGTGTCAGATCTTCAGTGTTGTCCCATGAAAAGATATGATAAAATATTTACAAAAATGTGAAGGGTGTACTCACTTTTGTGAGATACTGTATATAGCAGGTAGGGCACTGTTACTGATTTTGCATAGGGCCCATTTATGCCACTGCACATCATATATATGAAAGCCTTGTTTAAGTATCATCCATCATGTTTGTGTCTAGCTGCTCTCATAATCTCAGAGTAAAATCTCACGTCAGAATGCATTCTCCAGAGAAATTATTGGCAAACAAAGAACAGGATCTTGGTTGTTGTGCAGTCTCAAAGTCTTTGTTAGAAAATTTCTGTGCGTATCTTGTCTTACGATCAAGTATCAGTGAGACATTGCCAGCATTCCAGCCATGCTTTGATACTGATAAGAAATCCATCCTCTTGTGGTTTTTCGAGATAGGCTTTAAATAGACTAGAAATCAAAAATCTTAAATGGATATTGAATGAAAACTTAGAATGCCGTAAAACATAGTCTTTTAATTTCCCTAGTGAGGAAAACTTTCAACATAATATCAACTAATTACCCAAATAATATTTTATTAATAGCATGTTATTTGTAAGGGTTTTAAATACATACAAAAATAAAATAAATGAAAAATAAATAAAAGGGCATAAAATGAAAAGAAAAAATGTTGTTACAGTTTTGTGATGGTCAGGAGGGAGTCACAACTGTGAGTCTAAAGGCCCCTTTACATTGCACCAGGGGCGTAGCTGTAGGGAGTGCAGAGGTATCGGTTAATACTGGGACCAGGAGCCCAAGTGGGCCCAAAGACCTTTGTGCCACATAAGAAAACACCAGTATTATAGAAAGTGCATCCAGGTCAAGTTACACCTCTGGCTGGAGGGAAGGGGTTAGGTCAAAAAGTTGGCATGCAGTTTCAGTTTTTGCCTCAGGCAGCACGAAGGCTATGTGCTTCCCTGCCGCTGGCCACAAAGCACTGAGGGAAGGGGGGCCCAAGCTGAACCCTTGCACCAGGGCCCATGAGCCTTTAGCTACGTCCCTGCACTGCCTGATTAGACAGATCATCGCTAACAAGCGTTCGTAGGAATGCCCATTAACGATAATCTGCCAGTGTACAAGTGCCACCAATTAATCGATGAATGAGCAAAACGCAGCAGTCTCTGCTGCTGGAAAACAATGAAACTGTATGATGACAAACAATGGCATTACAGATTGCTCCTCCCCATACTGTGGAGGAGATCTCTGAATGTAAATGCAGCAGTCTCCTTCATTTATGTGTAGGCAATTATAAGCAATCCCATTGCTTCCTGACAATCTTCTGCTCAACTTCGTTACTGTGTAAAGAGTCCTTAATAAAGAGGCTGATCCATGGTAGGGGTGCAGAGCTTGGGTGATCTCCTTCTGGATTAAGAAATAAGGGGAAAGTACTTCCACTTTTGTAGGATGACCATGGTGGACCACAAGAGAATCAGAAAATTCTTCTCTGGACCAGGCACTGACACATTAATGGACACACTAAGGGTCCACCAGAGTGCTATCCATCTGGAGATGACTTTGGACTTTTGATATGTCCTATCTGATCCTATACCATGATAATAACAAAGTTCTAGATGCAATTATGGCTGGTCTACACAGTAATCAAAGGGGAATGTATCACATCCTATAAGCCAGAATTCTGGCTTTAAGACTTGCAAAATAGGGCTTTTATGACTTTGTGGGTTTATTTAAGCAGACAATGTGCAACTTTTAGCATTTTCACATCGTTCAGTCCGGTTTTGAAAAGTAAGTTATAATGTGGGCATGGTTAGATATGTTAATCTGTTCTACTCCATACTTATCAAGAAGCAAAACAGTCACAAACTTATTCCAGGGAGAGGGTGGTATAAAAAAAACTGAATTACCATATCTAGACAAAAGTATAAGGCTTAAATATGTGCAAATGTTATCAAACCACGTGTGATATTTGATACATTTGGTGAAAAGTACAACAGGGCAGGCTCATCATGATTTCTTACTGGATGTCTAGCCAGGATGCACATCTTAGACCATTTCCTTATGTCATCCAAGAACATTAAACAGCTTTAGAAAATATGACTATACTTTAAAAGAAAACAAATATTATATGTGTATCTGGTTCTACCGGAATCCCATTGGTGACTTCTAGACAGCCTGACCAAACTTATGTTCACCATCTCTCTATGATACCTTTCCCCATTTGGTAAAAGAATTTTTGGGATTCAGTAAGGATTTAATTTTAGATGTTTTTATTTAATTTCTGTAGATGATTACGGACTAGACATAGATAGTCACATGAAAAGTTCTAACAAAAGAATATATATATACATTTAACATACACATTTTTCTGATTTATACTGTAGGTCATTTTGTAACCCAATACAATGTCTTTAATAATAGGTTCTTCAACTTGTGGCTCCATATGTGTTGGGAGACTTTCATTACAGTCAATTCTGGGATACGGCAATAAGTAGAATCACAAAAATGCTAGGTGAATAATGAGTGATTCTAGTGAATAATATAGCAAACAGTGTTAAGCAGTGATAAAAGGAATATACAGCATATACAGCTAGTAGTCAGCAACTAAATAAGGTAGCAAGCATACAAAATAGGGTAACAGTAACTTATGTTCAGGTCAGATGTTGGTAAGCTCTCATTGTGTGTTCCAGCACCCACGATGGATATCAGAGAAAAGGTAGGACAAATTTAGAGCTAACTCTGTATGAGGCACACTAGGGTATTTTTATCCTTAAGCTGCATTTGCACATATCAATGAGTAGCAGATTGTCAGGAAGGAAGTGTTCCTTCCTGACAGTCAGCTGCTCGCCAGTGGAAGTGACCGCTGCATTTACATGCAGCGATCACCACCACAGTATGAGGAAGAGTGTTCGCTATTGTGATAGCTCATCCTCATACCATTGCATTGTTTCTGGGCAGCAGATCGTTGTTTAGACAGCACGACCTGCTGCCCAGAAACTAAGTGCCTGCACGAAGAACAGGATCACCCAATGGATGAGAATTCTGCTCGCTTATCGGGTGAGTGCCAGCACTTTTTACAGAGATTGTCGGGAATGAGTGTTTGCAGGAACGTTTGTTACTGAAAATCTGGCCAATAATTGTAACGTGTAACTCAACCTTTAGTGTCAACACTAGGATGGATCCAGAAAGGTAGACAATCTAATTGTAGTGTCTGTTTTGTGTATGTGCATGCTATTAGCTGGTACTCTTTGGAATGTGGCCTTAAAGCTGAATCTAAGTCAGAAGTTAGAGGAAGCGGTAAAAAAAAAAAAATGAATCTTTACATACAACACTACAACTCTGGCTGGGATTTGTAATTTACCAAGAGCTAAAGAGCCACAGGTGGAGAAAAATGTGCCAGTCTTAACATTTCAGAATATGACAGACCTCTTTCTATGAGAACCGGCTCATGTGATACAGTTGGGTTATCATTAGAGATGATCGAATAAGAGCTGAAGAAGTGGAATTCCATCCGAATTTCAGGAAAAATTGTATTCGCACCGAAGCTGAATTTCCTGTCGATTCATGGTAACGACTCACATTTTTTCCTAAAATGGCTGCTGCACGTGTGTGGACATGGGGCAAAAAACTCTGGGAAGGTGGGATCACCCATACTGACATGCATGCAGCCAATCAGCAGCCAGCCCTGTGATGTCAGGCAGTAGCAGTCAGTCGGTGCATAGTGTTGGGGGTAAATCACTTACTCTGCAGTTTTTTGTTAAGCCGCCGGACGATGTGAACATGGCCATGTGTAGAATATTTGGGCAGAAGGTGACGCATGGCCAGGCTGCCAATGTTGGCAACATGGCCCTGCGTCAACATATGCAGCGTCACCATAAAGTTGTGTGGGACAACCGTGGCTCCGATGTGGTGGTCCAGGCTTCCACAGCAACCGCTGCATCACCCAGTGGCACGCACCCTGTTTCAGGCAGTCAAGGCTCCACCACCTCAGCCGAAGGGAGCTGTCTGTCCTTCTCCTCATCTGCTGGTCCTGATGCTCCTGCTCCTGACTCCTTGTCATTCATTCTGTCAGCAATCGATCACCAAAGCTATTGCCAAGAGACAACAGTATGCGTGCACTCATCCAATGGCGCAGAAGCAAAATGTGCTCCTGTCCAAGTTGCTGGTGCTGCAGACCCTCCCTTTCCAAGTGGTGTACTCTGCACCTTTCAGAGAACTGATAGCATGTGTTAAGACAAGGTGGATAGTCCCAAGCCATCATTTCTTTGCCAAAAAGGCAGTACAAGCCCTGCACACACATGTAAAAAAAAAAGGTGGGTCAGTCCTTTAGCATGTCAATGTCTGCTAAAGTGCACGGCAGCGCTGATGTGTGGAGCTTTAATTACGGTCAGGGACAATACAACATGTCCTTTATGGCCCACTGGGTTAATGTGGTTCCTGTACAGCCACTCCAGCAACTTGGCCAAGTGACGTCGCTTCCGCCTCCACGTTCTCACGCCATTGGTCCTGCGACAATGTTCCTCCTCTGCCTCCTTATCCTGCACTGTATCCTCAGCCTCCACTGCAGGGACAATTTACAGTGCCCCTTCAGCATACCACATGTGCAGGGAACGGCGGTGTTACGCTGTTCTACACCTCATTTGCCTGGGCAAATGGAGTCACACAGGGGAGGAACTGCTCCTGGTTCCTCATAAAGAAATCAACAACTGAAAATCATATTAATGGTGACTGACAACAGGGAGAGCATGGTCTCGGCGCTGCGTTAAGGAGGGCTGAGCCATGTGCCCTGCATGGCACACGTGTTCAATCTGGTTGTCAAGCGGTTCCTGAAGTCTTCCACCCATCTGCAACACATCCTAAAAATGGCCAGGAAACTTTGCATGCACTTCAGCCACTCGTACACCGCAAAGCACACCCTCCTGGAGCTGCAGCGGCAGAACGGCATCCCCAACATAGGCTGATATGCGACGTTTCCACCCATTGGAATTACACCCTCAATATGTTGGACCGAAGATACGAAAGGAGAAAGGCCATAAACAATTTCTTGATGATCCAAGCAGACAGTAGTACTCCCCGGTGTAACTTTGATGTCAGCTAGTGGAAGCTCTTGCGTGACACCTACCGTTTGTTCAGGCCCTTTGAGAAGGCCACATTATTTGACAGTCGCCAGGACTACGGGATGAACAATGTCATTCCACTGCTTCATGTCCTGGAACAGATCCTGGTAAATCTGGCTGGTCAGGGGACTGGAGACGTGGCACCTAGATCTCACGGCGACATGAGCCCTGTGGTGGCTGAACTGGAGGAGGAGAAGGACATTAGAGCACAAGCAATGTGTAGTGAAATGGGTGGTTTTTCTACACAGGTAAGAGGAGAGGAGGGGCAGGAACAGCCAGAGATGCTACAGTGCGATGAGGAAGAGGAGGCAGAGGACACAGGCAAACCATGCACTGCAGATGGAGGCAGGGAGTCCCTCCGAGTCACTTTCACAAATGGCACGCTGCAGGCTCACTTGCTTGCGTAGTGACAGCCGAATTGGAATTTGTCACCATTCAGCAGAGGGATGACTTCTGGCTCCCCACCTTGTTGGACCCTCGCTATCATTCCAAAATAGGGGCCGTTTTTACACCCGCTGAGAGAAAGGACAAACTGAACTACTATTGAGACATCCTATGTATTCAGTTGGCCACTGTCTATCTGTGCCGTCATCCATCCTCTCACAAGTATGACCAGGGGGCCCTCTGTGCTCACATTCCTCTGCCATGGCTGCTGTGACACGGTGGCAGGGGAGGGGTAGGAGCAGTTCCAGCTCGATAAGCAGCAACTTGAGTCTAGAGTAGTGATGAACAGCTTTCTTCAACCGCCTATTGAAGAAACTACTCACCAGCAACTGAAGCAGCTAGACCTGGAGAAGGACCTGAACCAGCAGATGGTGGCACACTTGGACAGCACCCTACCACCACACATTGAAGATCTTCTGGACTACTGGGAAGCCAAACTGGTTTTGTGGCCGACACTAGCAGAGTTTGTCCTGGAAAAGCTGTCCTGCCCGGCCAGTAGTGTGGTATTAGAGCGGGTATTTAGTGCAGCGGGGTCCATAGTTAGGAGAGACTGACCTTTGTCAAGATGAATCAGGCATGGATGAGCCTGAATTTCCACCCACCAATGCCTGATGCATCAGACTAGATCATCCATGGTGCCACACCAACACTTTGACAAAAGAGACCGGTTTCTTCTGTCTACCTGCTTCAGCTACTATTCTTCTGCTGCCACCCACTTGATGCCGCACATCTGATGCCAAGTGCTCCTTCTTACACCCACCATCCTCTGTGGGTACTGTTATTGCCACCCACCTCCACATTATTAGGGATGAGCGAACCTGAACTGTATAGTTCAGGTTCGTACCGAATTTTGGGGTGTTCAGGACCCGGACCTGGATATTTTCAAAAAAGTTTGGGTTCGGGTTCGTTGTTCGGCGATTTCTTCCCACTTTCTGAAGGGCTGCACAGCAGCCAATCAGCTAGCGTTTTACTTCTTGCCCTAAGAAGCCATCACAGCCATGCCTACTAATGGCTGTGATTGGCCAACTGCAGCATGTGACCCAGCCTCTATTTAAGCTGGAGTCACGTAGCGCCGCACATCACTCTACTCTGATTAGTGTAGGGATAGGATGCAGCTGCTGTGAGGGCGAGGAAAAACATTTAATGAAGTGATCGGTCTACAGCTGTGAATCATTCAACTTCTGCTAGTTAATTGCTCACTGATTTGTAGGCTGGACAGCGCTAACATCAACCTGTAAGGCTGAGTTCATACTTGAGTTATTTGGTCAGTTTTGGCCTCGTGACTGCCCAAAGAAGTGAAGTGTGCAGTGATTCTAAAAGCGACGCCTGTTATCTGCATGTCATACTGACTCACAGTATTATTTGACTACCACAGCAGACTCCCTATGCATGTTACTGCAATGCACAGTGTTCTACACCACTATAAAGGCCCTCTGCAGCCAGGAAATAAACAATTTTAATGGAATTTGCCGCAAATAATTTTGGATCTAACCAAATGTTTTCAAAAAAATTGGCGAACCAGCCAAATCGAATTTTTGAAAAATTTGCTCATCTCTAGCCCTTTACATGGCCAGTCACAAGACTCAAATAACCTAAATGTATTAGCCTTGCCTTTTCCTAAAGTCATGTCATTCTTCTCACTAAATCGATCTCAAAATGTTTTATCCCCCTTTTATTACCTGTTGTGTTGTTAGTTAAAAAAAAAAAACATTGAAATATTGGAAGAATTTCTGTAACCAAGAAAAATATTTCATTCTATTTCATGCTAAAAAATAATTCCATCATTGATTTTTATGAATTCGTTTTTCCAATTTATACAATACCTATGATAATGATGATCTAGGAAATAGATAAATAGATATAAGGAAGGAAGGATTGGAGGGAGAGGAGAAAGAAAGGAGTAGGCAGGAGGAGGGACAGAGGCAGGGAAGGAAGGGGTGGAAGGAGGGATGGGAAGGAGTAGAGGGAGGGATGGAGGCAGAAAAGGAAGGAGGGAGTGGAGGGAGGGAAGGAAAGAGGAGGGGATGTAGTGAGGGTATGAGGAAAGTAGTGGAGGGAGGGATGGACTGACGGAAGGAAGAAAGGAGTGGAGGAAGGAGGGAGGGAGGGGGAGGGGAGGGAAGGACAGAGGAAGAAAAGAGGGAGTGGAGGGAATGAAGGAATCAGTGGAGGGAGAACAGGAGGAAGGGAAGAAGGAGTGGAGCAAAGGCGGAAAGAACGGAGGATGAAAAGAGGGAGTGGCGGGAATGAAGGAGGGACGGAAGGAGGAAGGAAGGGAAGGAATTTCTCATTTAAATCCAGTGAGAATAAGCAGAATGAAGAGTTACATGACATACATTCAGATTAATTGGTGTCCATCATTTTCATGGACTCTTATGCTCCTCCATAAGCCAAGAGCTCATCAGACCCAGTTTTCTACTTGAGCTGAGGATGAAAGATTCCAAGACAACTACCCTGCTCTAATAGGGCATATGAAATAGGTTAATCTAAAACAAACAAGTGTTGGAGGGTGAATTAATATCATTGTAGATAAACTAATTGTCCATTTTGTTTCTATTAAAGCATATTACAATAATATTACAATACAGCATTACAAAGAATATTCTCATTAGTTTTAAGAGAACCCCATACATATGTATGCTTATGCATGTGTTCTGAGTAGAGAGAGGGGAGTAAACCATTGTCAGACAATACAGGTGGTGGCTTATGTCCCTTGAGAACAAAATGATTGGGCATGCTGAGCTCCAACAGGCTAAGCCTTCATTTCCCCCATTCGAATGAGCAAGGCTGAGCTGCAGTACCAGACACAGCCACATGTGTATGTGGCTGCTACCTCTTCATTCTGTCAGTGGTGGGGTGCCTGCAATTGAGGTATAGACCATCAATGTATAATCCAGGAACCTTCTTTTATATATTTCATAGAAATTGGTCACAGTTTTCCTCTGCAATGATGCTAGGGCTATTTGCAAATGCAATGTATGATCTCATTTAAAAGGACATCTAATGGGTTTCTTGGTCAAATGGTTTATTTTCCTACAATCCATAGGATTCCTGCAGTGCTTATTCTGTTATGGAAGTTGTGTCTATTTAATAGCCCATGCCACTGTATGGTAATCTTAATTGTTAATTCACGCCTCTAAGGAACATCTATCACAATAAATACAAATTACGCTTTTATGGAAAAAGAACTATCCTCATGATTGAATATTATTTTTCTGTGCATCTATACACATATAGATATTTCTTTTCTTTTTATTGCCATGAAATTTTCATAACCCGTTATTACAATATTTAAAAGAAGCATTAACAGTTTTTTTATTGCTTTGCCTATTCAGCAGGATAGTGTCCTCTCCTCTGGCTTGTGGCGCATAAATTTACAAACATCATGCAAATGTATTATTTGCAATAAAACTGACTAATGAACTTTAAAGGCAAATTACTTTCCCTGTCTGCTGGCTCCGCAAGAGGTAATCATCTATCATTCAAATTTACGCCTGTGTGTTTGCTTTAGGGAAATCATAATCACTTCTTAATTTATGACTTATAAAAGACATCATGGATTTTCAATATCTTTAACAAGTATGTACCAAAACAGTTCATTTAGCGGCAGCAAGTTTAAATTATGCTTTAATGCGACATCCGTTTGTGGAGCCTGCGTGGCATGTTCCTGAAAACAGTCAGTGCAATACCCGATTTTACTTCAGCCCAATATATTTTACTTGAATCATTTGGAGGTTTTAGCTGATTACTGTTTGATTTCTGTACTTTTTATCATTTTAGTGACTGCTTGTTTTTGCTCCTCTATGTTGTTTTTGAGTATTTGGAGGAAGTTGGAAATAGGACCTTTATATGCAGGTAAGTCACATGTCTTAACATAATAAAAGAAAGTTGCCTTGAACCCCATCATGACGCAGCTTTATTTTACATTTTTGCGTTTTCGTTTTTCACTTCCTGCCTTTTTTCTGTTCACATAGCCATATAAGGACTTGTTTTTTTGTGGGCTAAGTTGCACTTGCTAATGGGACTGTTTAATATTGCATACAATGTATGGAAGGTGGAAAACAATTCCAAATGGGGTGGAATTGAAAAAAAAAAGTATCGCGTCATAGTTTTTGGGTTTTCTTTTTCATGGTGTTCACTAAGCGGTAAAACTACCTGTTATCTTCATTGTCTGGGTCAGTACAATTACAGCAATGCCATATTTATATAGTTTTTCTTGTGTTTTAATAGTGAAAAAAAAATATCTATAATAATAAAATCCCTGTGTGAGTGCGCTGTGTCCGTGTTACCAGTTTTGCACTGGGCATGCGTGGCGTGGTTTCCAATCAGGACACAGCTCTCCACACGAACACAGCGCTACACACAAGTTTCCCTGCAGGGTGTCAGAGAAACACCTGACTCTATGGGCAGCCTGACTGCCCATAGATACCTCAGAGGTCGTACGCTCCTCTCCCGTAGCGCACAAATAGCCAGTGCGCAATTTCTAGAGGTCTGCTGCAAAGTACTGATGAGCGAAGGAGATGCAGAGCGCGCAGCATCTCCCCCCCTTTCAGGATGGCAGAGTGTTAGTTGTAATGTCCTGCTAACACTCTGCTTGAAATGGCTGACATCAGTGCTGGCACCGATGTTGGCTGTTTAACCCCTTCCATGCTGTGGTCCTTAGGGACCGCTGTATGGAGGGGCTAAGCATCGGGCCGCTGCTCTGATGTTTCCAAACATGCTTTTATTGAATAAAATAAAGTAAAAAATGCACATATTAGGTACTGTCATGTCCGTAACGACCTGCTCTATAAAATAGCATGTGATCCAACCTATCTGGTGAACACCATAAAAAAAAAGTGCCAAAAAATAAATTTTTTGTCACCTTACATCACAAAAAGTTTAATACCAAGCAATCAAAAAGTCACGTGCCCCATAATGGTACCAATCAAACCATCATCTTATCCCGCAAAAAATGAGACCCTACCTAAGACAATTGCCTAAAAAATAAAAAAATATGGCTATCAGAAAATGGAAAAACCGCAGCCAGCAGTCTCCACCAAGCCACCAGTCAGTGCCAGCAGTCTCAGTCACAGTCAGCAGTCTCAGCCACAGCCACCAGTCAGTGCCAGCAGTCTCAGCCACGGCCACCAGTCAGTGCCAGCAGTCTCAGCCATGGCCACCAGTCAGTGCCAGCAGTCTCAGCCATAGCCGCCAGTCTCGGCCACCAGCCACAGCCACAAGTCTCAGCCACCAGTCAGTGTGGTCAAGTTCCCTTGCCATTTATTATAGACCGTTCCTACTAATGTTTATGCACTACTGTTCTACCACCTGTTATCGTAACAGGCTTAATGTCTAGTATATATATATAGATTTTTTTATTTATTTATTTTTGCATCGCTATATTCTGACCCTTATACATTTTTCCATCTCTGGGGCTGAATGAGGGCTCATTTTTTGCAAGGTGGTCTGTCGTTTTTATTCATACCATTTTGGAGTGTGTATGACTTTTTGATTACTGTTCATTCAAGTTTTTGGGAGATGAAGCGATGAAAAAAAAAGCAAATTGGCCATTAAGATTTTTTTTGTTTTACTTTTCTACCTAACCATGAGCAGTGGCATTTGTAAAAAATAGAAGCAGTGGCCTCCAGGTCACTGCAGGTTTAGAGCTCCCTGCTTTGCAGTGTTAGTAGGAGCTAAGGTTAACCCTAGACATCCGGAAATTAGGGTTTTAGACTATTGACCATGGAAAAGCAGCTTTTTGGCACCCAACACCTGGGCCACACAGTTGACCAGTCTCCTATAGCTATGCCTGTTGTCTTGCTCTGCACTTTCTTGCACTCAATATACAGGAGTATCGCTGATAGGCAATGGCTTTGAATGCCACAGCTAATTTAGCAAGATATAAATGTATTTGAATTGCTGAGGTGTGAAACAACTCTGATTATCAGGGGTGAAAAGTCAATCAGTGCTCATCTCTCATGAAAGCTTCTCATGTTCCTGGAGCTTCGCCATTGCTAAGCAACATTCGTCTTATGGTTTCCAAAGTTCAAAATTAACAGGCCACCTATTATTAGCACGAGATAATGCTGACTATAGCTAGACATATGTTGTGAGTGATTTATAGCGTGAGGAACTAATGACTACAAAGTGACATTTCCTAAACTGAAGGTCATAAAGACTAATGCCCATAACTAAAAGGCTAAAGCACTGAACTGCTTCTTGAATTTCTTGAGAAGCCATTCAATGGCATAGTGAAAGGGCATGCAGTCACAACTGGGCCCTAGTGCCTAAGGGCCCAAAAGCCTTTTTTCAGATAATTACCAAGGTTAAAAGCTATACTTACAAAATACTTTTTTGTGTTTTTTGGTAAATTATATAGCTCCCAATATGCGTTTTTGCCCATGGGTTAGCCAAAGTTTATTATGTAGATCATTATAAGAGTGTACTATGCCTTTAACTGCATTGTAATTCACTGTATAGATGCTGTGTGTCATGTGAAACTATTATACAGCTATGTTATAATATTTTGGGACCAGGTAGTGGCTCTCCCTGGGGTTAGTATAGACAGTAAAGGTAGGTACCACATGTAGCCTCTGTTTCTGTGTTTTGGCTAAACCACAGCAGTGAATTGTAGCCCTGAGCACCATTCTCCAAGATCCTGGTCATACAGGAGGCCTACTCTACACGGTTCTGATGTGATGGAAAATGCTGAGGCGCAGAGCTGTGTCACTGTTCTGACATTCATGTTGGCAAGATCTGGGAGAACAAAAAATTAGGGTGAGTTGGTGCCAATAGTTGGCATCTCCAAGTTGAATTGGGTCCCTGTTGGGTCATGTTTCAGGTGGTACGAACCACACTAGTAAAGTTGAGTTTGCTTTTGAGTCTTTTGACCCTTACTGCTTCCGTAGGAATTAAGAGGGTAAGTAACAGTTAGGTGTTGCTTATGAATAATTGATTATCAGCAAATTTGACAACCTCTATAATAGCAGAAGTTTTGGCAGATTGCTGGTATGGAGCATTCAGGAGCATGTTAACATATTGCCAAGGAGGAAAGACATCAGCAATCTAAAGAAGCACTTGCTGCTGTCCATCAGTTTGGGAAAGGTTATGAGGCCATTTTCAACCAATTTGAAGCCCATCACTCTACAATAAGAAAGATTATTCACAATTAGGGAACATTCAGGACAGCTGATCATCTTCCCACAGGTGGATGTCCAAGCATATACAGCCCAAGGTCAGACCGTGCCATGACTCTACAGGCCTCAGTTACCATGTTAAATGTTCAAGCTCATGATAGTACAATTTAAAAAAAGTATGGTTTGTTTGGAAGGGTTGCCAGGAGAAAGCCTCTACTTTTTAAAAAGAGCATGGCTGTATAGCTTAAGTTTTGAAAATTGAATCTGAACAAACTGCAAGACATCTGGAACAATGTTTTTTGGACAGACGACACCAAAGTGGAGTGATTTAGACGTAATGCAAAGAGCACACATGGCGAAAACCAAACAGCATATCAACACCTCACACCAACTTTGAGGGGCGATGATTTGTGCTTGTTTTGCAGCCGCATGAGCACCATGGAGTCATTGCATCGACAATAAATTCCTCTATATATCAAAGTATTCTAAAATCAAATGTGCAGCCATCTATCCAACAGCTAAAGCTTGGCTGAAACTGAGTCATGAAACAGGACAGTCATCGCAAGCACACCAGCAAATCTACAACAGAACAACTGAAAAAGACAAGAATCAAGATGTTACAATAGTCCATTCAAAGCCCAAACCTCAACCCAATTCAAACGCTGTGGAAGAACCTTAACCGGGTTCGCCCGGAATTAAGAAAATTATAATACCTAAATATTACTTTATCATAAATATATTCCCAAATATCATTCATTAGTTATAATTGCTCGTTTTGTCTGGGGAGCAATCATTAGTAGAAATAAAATGGCCGTTGTCCTACTAGTACACACAAAACCTGTCCTAATTCCACAGCAGGACACAGCCACATCCCCACCTTCTCTCTGTACTTCAGGTCTCCACATGAACTCCGTTCTTTCAAAGATTTAGCTAAAGATCATATTAAACTGTATTCAGGATCATAATCCCTGACAAGCAGAGCAGAGAGGAGGATGAGGCAGCTCTTTACCTCAGTGCTCTGAAGTAACTTGTCCTGTGTGATTAGGACAGGATTTGTATGTACTAATAGGATGGCGGACATTTTATTTCTCCTATTGCTCCCCAGGGAAAACAAATCATTATAACTAATGAAAGGTATTTGGGAATTTACTTCTAATAAAGTAATATTTACGTATTTTCTTAATTCCTGGAGAACCCCTTTAAGAAATCTGTGCATACACAAATGCCCACAAACCTCTATGAACTAAAAAAACATTGTAAAAACAGTGGACCAAAATTCCTCCACAACAATATGAGAGACTGATAAAGTCATACAGAAAATGATTACTATATTTTTTGCCCCATAAGATGCAATTTTCCCCCAAAAGTGGGGGAAAATGCCCCTGAGTCTTATGGGGCGAATACTAATGAGCAGTTAGATTATGGAAGCTCTTATTAGTATCGGAGGACCAGGAAGCGGTGAAGGCTCTGTACTCACCGCTTCCTGGTCCTCTGCTGTCGGCTCTGCAGTGGCTGCGCAGAGCATGAGGGCGCTCTGTGATCTCTTGCTGTGCACGCCGGTTTACAGCACAGCCGGTGGCAGGATGAAGAGGATTGTGCTGGAGGAGAGGAGCAGAGGCGTCCAGAGTGGGAAAGGTAAGTGTTTTTTTATTTTATTCCATATGAGGCTGATGGGGGCTGATATAACATGGCTGGGGACTGGTGAAAGGCAATGGGGCTGATATAATGCTGCTGGGGGCTGGTGAGAGGCAATGGGGGATAATATAACGCTGCTGGGGGCTGGTGAGAGGCAATAGGGGCTGATATGAGGCTGCTGGGGGCTGATGAAGGGCAATAGTGGCTGATATGAGGCTGATGGGGGCTGATGAAGGGCAATAGTGGCTGGTGAGAGGCATATGGGGGGCTGATGAGAAGCATGGGGCTGATATAAGGCATATGGGGAGCTGATATGAGGCAGATGTAGGCTGATGAGAGGCATGTGGCTCTTATCTGAGGTCTGATTGGGGGTTATTCACATTGGGGTCTGAGCTGAGGTCTGATTAACATTGGGGGTCTGATTGGTGGTCTGACCAGAGGTCTAATGAAAAATATTTTTTTTCTTATTGTCCTCCTCTAAAACCTATGCGTCTTATAGGGCAAAAAATGCGGTACTTCACGTTATTGCTGCTAAAGGTGGTTCTACAAGTTATTCATTCATGAAGTGTATGTAGGTTTTCACATGTATGTAAAACCATAGAATACAAAGAAGTTGTATACAGTGTGTGTGCAGGGGCGTAACTACCGGGGAAGCAGGGGAAGTGGCCGCTTCGGGGCCCAGGCTGACAAGGCGCCCGGTGACCTCTCCTCTGCTTCCCCGGTAATCAGCAGCCTGCGCTAATTGCCGACAGTGTGACACTGAGAATCGCACTCTAAGACTGTCTGCTGTGCCGGGCCCCCCCTCCCTACCCACCCCTTCACAGTTTGGCCCGCCCCCCCCCCCTTTAGTTACTAGACACTTCTGCAGTGTATTGTCCCGGGGCCGGAATGATCGCAATCGCATCCTCCTCGCATGCGCGGGCGCGGTGCTGTAATCCTATCTTGCAGCCGGGCAGGGCAGGGAGGCAGGACTGGAGACGGGGAGGTGGTGATGGCCGAGTTGCCGCGCGCCGCAGCCTATCAGAAAGGCTGGCGGCGCCTGGTGGAACTGCGCAGGCGGCGCGATGACGTCTTCGCACCGCTGCGCTGCAGTAAAGGCATCAGAGCAGCGCTGCGCGGTCACAGACTGGAGACAAAGCCTGAGCAGACTGGAGTAAGTAAAGTCTGTCTACTAGTGGTTTTTGTGGTTGTCATGTCTGACTACTTGGACAAAATTAATCATGATGAATGTTGGACTACATGGGGGGGGAGGGGGGAATTAATCATCATCTGCATTGGCTACTGGCAAATTATAGGAGGGTTATATGGCTCTGGCACATTATGGGGGGCTGGGAGCCATATGGCTGACTACTGGCACATTATAGGGGGCTGGGGGTCATATGGCTGACTACTGGCACATTATAGGGGGGGTTATATGGGCTGGCTACTGGCACAATATAGGGGGGCTGGGGGGGGGGCTATTTGGCTGACTACTGGCACATTATAGGGGGGGTTATATGGCTTGCTACTGGCACATTATAGGGGGGCTGGGGGGGCTATATGGCTGGCTACTGGCACATTATAGGGGGGGTTATATGGCTGGCTACTGGCACATTATAGGGGGGCTGGGGGGGGGGGCTATATGGCTGGCTTTGAATCTTTTCTTAACCTTTTGACTAGTCACAGGAGTGTGGGGGTTGCATGGGCGGAGGGTTAAGAATTTGACAGGACCCCCGCAACAGTATTATACAATGACACTACATGACAGTGTGTATAATATATATATATATATTAGTGTGTGTGTATATATGTGTGCGTGTGTGTGTATGTGTGTATATATATATATATATATGTGTGTGAGAGTGTAGATCAATCAGCCTTTTGGAGAGCTAAACCAATATCTAGAAGAGAGTGCAGCCAATTAATTTAGTAGAGACAACGTGACATTTCATGGACAAGATCGTTGATTTATGTCCATTATGCATGAGTCACACTATGATTGATGGCATGAACCTTGACACACCACATCCTCTGCTTTATGTATGCTGTCCCCTATATTCTACAATTGAAACTGCAGTATCCCACCCAGTCATTACAAAATACTATAAAATGTCAGGGTCACAAAGTAACATGACGTTTCCTTTCATCTCTATACATTTAAACGGGTAATGTAATCTCAGACAATCAGGGCATATTGCTAGGATTTGCCCCCATTGTCTGATAGGTGTGGGTCCCACCTTTGGGCCTTGCACCTATCTCGTATATGGAGCCTTCAAAGTTACAGAAGGTGCACAGTACTTGCGCGGCCACCGCTCCCATTCATTTCCATGGGGCTGATGTAAATAGCGGTCTGCTATTTTCGGCCACCCATAGAAATGAATGGAGAGCGTCCGCGGATATGCGGTGCACCCTCTGTGACTTTCAAGGCTCCGTTTACGTTGCTTGATCCTCTACTTCACCCCCGGATTCCCATTGACTTTAATGAAGTCTGTTGGTGATCCAGTCGCATCCGGCATAAATGTCAGGTTTTAACTCAACAAAAATAATTTCACGCATCATTTTTTTTGTCTCTGACATCCGCCATTTGCACCAGATCAAGGAGCCAGATCTCATTAACAGAGATGTGATTGTAGCCTTAGAAAGTCGGATACACAGGTATTATGTCAATTCAATCTTAGACATTTAAGAGCCAGGATATGTTTAGTCTTAAATGGGTCATCTGTCTTAGAAAACATATTTTGAAAAACCTGTTAGAGAGTTATAAAGAGGGCTTCCTTCATGTAGGATCTAATTTAGGTAACCAGAGCAGAATGACATGCCTTCATCTCTCGAGAACTGTGTCTGTCCTCACATCTGCACTAGAGGCTAAATTAGGAACCTTTGTCACAGATTTAATCAAAAATGGTAGAAAAAAACCCAAAGCATACAGATCTATATTTTCCAGTAAAATGGCAGCCATCATCATGGCCCATGTTATAGTCAATGGAGTCTACCGTCTGCTATTGGCGTCCATCATGTAACCGAACTGACACTATCCTCAATTTCAGTACCTGAGAAGAACAATCGAACGGACCAAATCAGATGTTAAGCATGTCCCTACACTACATGTGAAGTTCATTGCTTTCAATGAAAGCTCATTTCTTTTGTGGTGGCACTGCAGGGAAATTGAATACTTACTACCAGGGTTCCTCACATATTTCAACTGATCATTGAGGGCTTTGTTACTTGTTATTGTCTTATTTCTGCAGAACCCTTTTAAGAAGAAGCTATTGACCAATGTGGACATCCCCTGTAAAGTCGTGTTTTCATCTTAGATACAGGCAATGCCAAGAACTTTTTGTGCAGTTTTTATAGAAGTTTTATTAAAGGTCAAGGAATCCATTTGCACAGATTTTTTTTTACTGTTCATTTGGTTTAGAGATGCAAAATTAAGCAACTTTCTAAATAGTCATCATTAAAAATCTTACACAAAAAATCACACAAAAAATCCTGCTGTTTTACTTCTGCAGACTATGTGTAAGTCCTTCACCTAGTTACTGATGCTGCTGAATCCAACTTAAATCCATCAGAGCTCTCCTCCCGCTTCTGGTGGTTTTCTCTGCCTTCTGTCTCCCTACCCTCAAGTATTAAGATAGCAGCAGGAAGTGGAGAACAGTGGAGAAAAGGAGAGGATCCAAGGGGGGTGGCTCAGACAGACTATACATAGAGAGGAAAGCACACACAAGGCAGTTTACAAAAGGAAGACAACAGCATCTTGGACACACAAATCCATAATATATTACTCAATACTCAGAGGGACACGTCTACATCAGAAAAGTGTGAAACTAGGAGCAGGTTGTAAACTGAATATCAAGGGGCCTGAAAATAAGTGAAGGAATAGAAACTGCAGACTGAAAATCAGTGCCGTTTTTATCCAAGGTAACATATAACGTATCAAAAAAAAATCATTGTTTTTCCATGTCAAAGGTGTCCCTAGCCTTTGAGGTGGCTGAGTGTGCATGTGTTTTCAATGGGGAAACAGAGTAATCTGCTGCCAGATCTCATGTGAGAACAAAGGATTAAGGCATGTTGAAATCCAATGTGCCCAATCATTTTTTCCCTGACCCTGACATCTGCTTAACAAACTTTTGCTATTCAGTGAGCTCCTGAGGAGCTTGCGCAGCAGATGGGAGTGATAGTGGCCCAGCAGTAGTTTTATGCAGTACAATTTTCCTTCCCAGATGATGATGTAATAATAGCTATCTGATATCTCTCCCCTGAACTTCTGGCTAATATCTGAAAGCTGTCACTTGTAGCTGTAGGTGTCCACTTGGTGAAAATACAGGCTTTTATGAGTTGGCCTAGCCTGGATGATATCTAGGTGATGGGTGTCTGAGCCATAGTCCCTCACCTGCAGCACCACTCCTACCAAAAGGGGAGAAATAGAGTGATTAACCTTTTACCTGCCAACCATACCTTGTCATGCTGGTGTACAGTACATATAACAATACATAACATAACTTGTCAAACAATGGCAGATATACATACATATAAAACGGCGGCCAGTCTTATGCCTCATTCACACAGTCAGTTTTCGGTCAGTGATTTCCATCAGTGATTTTAAGCCAAAATCAGGTGCGGCTCTAAGCACAGAACAGGTGCAGATTTTTCCCTTATACCTTATCTCTGTGGAGGCTCCAATCCTGGTTTTGTCTCAAAATCACTGATGGAAACCACTGACCAAACACAGATGTGTGAATGAGGGCTTACCAAAATTGGCAGGTTCGGCCATTGTAAATATAATGCGTATGGCAGCCTTTTGACTCCACTTAGGCTGCCACTGCAAATCATGGACATGATCCACATTTCTAGGGTACATGTGATATACACGCAGAAAATATACATGTAGCGCTGCTAGTTTTGTCAGTGGAGGACTTGCTGTCAACGTACAGCAATATGGCTGTGGATGTGGTTTTAATTCAAATTCAGCCTTGCTCCCTCTTTATGAGTTTGTCATGATGGAGAGGAAGAAGTAGATTTTCTGGGCTGAGATAAACAAAGGTTAATGGCTTCAAAATCAATAAAAACCTATAGATAGATCACCATAAAATGTGCTAAATCCATTCATTGCTATTATGCCTGAATCTCTACCGGCTCTCCGCTACATTTGTATGCAATATCTTCATGGGCCATTTTGCACTGAAAGCCATAACGAGATAGATAAAGATGAGGATATACAAAAGCCACATGTACGGTGCATACTATATGCGGCTGGGTAGAGATCCCTCAGAATTATTCCTGTGCTACAAGCATTGTGTGCCGGCCTGGAACTATTTCAGGGCTGAATATTTGCCTAGGAAATGAGATTGCATTAATGGATGACCTTTAGCCAAAGGCACTATGGTTGAAGGAAAGTCATGTGGTGCTGGAAAAATGGGACATTAATAATCTATATGTAAGGATATGAAGGAGCGTGTGATCACAAGACCAGACACAAGTTCTATATTCTTATTAAATATTCTATACTTTCAATTACCATTCACCAATGCTCGCTGCTTAGAATGGTCATAAATTCCGATGGGTCGAGAGAGCTTTCTTTGGTAGTGGAAGTATATGTCAAGCAGATTTAGATCAATCATGTTTGACTATAGAAGAGCAAATTAAAGGGCTCGTCCATTTTTGGACAGGGGAAACGGTTATAAATATTGTGGGAAAAGTCTCATAAAATCTTGAATTTAAATGAAGTCTATCAGGTTTCTTAGCATATTAAACTAAGCAAAGCAGAATGTAGGGCTTGTAGAGCTCTTTAAAGGGCATCTGTCATCAGATTTCTACTTATGAACCTGGCTGACCTGTGCTAGGCAGCTGAAGACATCTGTGTTGGTCCCATGTTCATATGTGCTCGCTAGTGATGAGCGGGAGGTGCCATATTCCACTTCACGATATTTCATTATTCTATATATTGCGAATGTTACACGAATTTATATTCGCATCGAGAATTAAACTTAGAGCTGGGTTCCTAATGGTTGTCAACCATTAGGAACTCAGCTTTAAGTTAAATTCGCCATGCAATTAATATAACCTGTATTACTCGCATTGCAAATTCAACTTAGAGCTGGGTTCCTAATGGTTGTATTGCTAGAATATAACGAATATCACGAATATAGCACTATATTCTCAATCTTCGTTATATTCTAGCAACGACCATTAGGAACTCAGCTCAAAGTTTCATTCGCGAAGCGAACATATACTCGCATTGCGAATTTATCTTAGAGCTAAGTTCCTAATGGTTGTATTGCTAGAATATAACGAAGATGACGAATATCACAAATTCACGAATATAGCACTATATTCTCAATCTTCGTTATATTCTAGCAATACAACCATTAGAAACTCAGCTCTAAGTTTCATCCGCGAAGCGAACATATACTCGCATTGCGAATTGATCTTAGAGCTATATTCTCAATCTTCGTTATATTCTAGCAACAACCATTAGGAACCCAGCTCTAAGTTGAATTCGCAATGCGATTAATATAACCTGTATTGCTCGCATTGCGAATTCAACTTAAAGCTACAATATAATGAATATCGCAATGCGAATAATTCAGGTTATATTAATCGCATTGCGATTACAACTTAGTCAAATTTGTGAGATCGTGATTCTCACATCCGACAGTACATTTTAGCATGGAGGCATTCCCATGCACACAGGAAGTCGGCAGAAGCGGCAACGGGCATTGACTGGAGCGGGCAGGGAGCCAGGAATCCTCCGGACAGGTAAGAACAGCTTTTGGGAAGTGGGAAAACAACCAGAGAGCCACAAGGATTAACATCTAAAAAAAAACAAAAAAATGAATATTCGAAATTGCGAATATATAGAGCTATATTCGCAATATTTGCGAATTATCGAATTTGCGATATTCGCAATAAAAATTCGCTATTCGAATATTCGCGCTTAAAACTAGTGCTTGCATTGCTGAGAAAAAGTATGTTTCAATATACTCAAATGAGCCTCTAGGAGCAATGAGGGCGTTACCATTACACCTAGAGGCTCTGCTCTCTCTGCAATTGCTGCACCCTCTGCACTTTGACTGACAGGGCCTGGTGTGATCACATTTACACTGCCTGGTCCAGTCAAAGTGCAGAGGGTGCGGCAGTTGCAGAGATAGCAGAGCCTCTAGGTGTAACTGCAAAGCTCCTGTTGCTCCTAGAGGCTCATTTGCATATAATAAAACTTTATTTTTCTCAGCAATGCGGACACATATAAACATGGGACCAACACAGATGTCTTTAGCTGCCAATAGCACATGCAGCAAGCGATGTGTGCCAGGATTTTCTGAACAAGCACTGCAACACATCTAGGTGATGTCACGACCCAGGGTGGCCACCTGACTAACCCGTCCATAGCCATACATGCACTCTAGTCCTCCTGTCTTTATTGCGCATGCTCCGAATACAAGGACGGGTAATGTGTAGTATAAACTTAACTAGACCACTCTCTCCCCATTTATTGACCATTTCAGATGATATATCGGCACATGAACAGTTTTAGATTTGTTCTATGTGGCCTACTGCACAGACACCAACATATTGTCCTGAATGCATAATGGAGGCAATGAAACAGGTGATCTTTTTAGAGCATGGTCTTCTAAAAAAAAAAGTCCAGCATGCGTAATATATTTTAAAACCTCAAAATTGGTCACAGGAAATCTGGTCTAGATAAGGGGGTGATCTGTTCAAAACAGGGGTCTCATTAAACATTTTTTTTTAAATCATCAAAAATATTATTGACTACCCTGTCCATAATAGTATGCGCGCTCCAGTCCCTCTGTCTCAATTGCACATGCTCCAAATCCAAGGACATACATAGTAGTAACTTACCTAGACTGTTATCTCGCCACTCATTGCGCTTCCAGGATGATATATCGGCACATGCGCAGCATTAGATTCGTTCTATGCACCAACACACAATGGATGAGGAGACAGTAGAACAGGTGGTTTTCTTGGACCATGGTCTTCTTATAAAAAAAAAAGCCCAGTATGCATCATATATTTTAGAACTTAAAATTGGTCAAAGGAAATCTGGTCCTTATAAGGGGGAGGTCTTCTAAAGGAGGTGGTCTCATTATAAAAGATACGTGCCATCTCAGCAACATAATGTATTTTTTTTCTTAAATAGTCAATTTAATTATTGAATTGGACTATAGTATGGTGCACCATGCTGACTTACAAGTAAACCAGCTATAATGTGGTGTTAAAGGCTATGAACACCTTTGGAGGCAATTTTTTTATTATTGCATTGTACTAATTTTAAGCTAAAAATAGTTTATTAAGGGTCCTTTCACACCGGCGTTTTTGTTTTCCGGCATAGAGATCCGTCGTCGGGTCTCTATGCCGGAAAAATCCTGATCAGGATCATCCCCATGCATTCTGAATAAAGAGAAATCAGTTCAGGATGCATCAGGATGTCTTCAGTTCAGGACCGGAACGTTTTTTGGACGCAGCAAATACCGCAGCATGCTGCGCTTTTTGTTCCGTCCAAAAATCCGGAACACTTGCCGCAAGGCCGGATGCGGAATTAATGCCCATTAAAAGGCATTAATCCGGATCCGGCCTTAAGCTAAACGTCGTTTCGGCGCATCACCGGATCCGACGTTTAGCTTTTTCTCAATGGTTACCATGGCAGCCAGGATGCTAAAGTCCTGGTTGCCATGGTAAAATGTAGTGGGGAGCGGGGGAGCAGTATACTTACCATCCGTGCGGCTCCCGGGGCGCTCCAGAGTGACGTCAGGGCGCCCTACACACATGGATCACGTGATCGCATGGATCACGTGATCCATGAGCATGGGGCGCTCTGACGTTTTCTGGAGCGCCCCGGGAGCCACACGGACTGTAAGTATACCGCTCCCCCGCACCCCACTACTACTATGGCAACCAGGACTTTAATAACGTCCTGGCTACCATAGTAACCTGAAAGCATTTGGAAGACTGATCAGGATCCTGATCAGTCTTCTAATGCTTCAGGCGACTTGCGTTCTGACGGATCCGGCGGGACGGAAGTGCCTGCCGGATCCTCAGAACGCAAGTGTGAAAGGACCCTAAAACTATGGAATAGTTTTTTCTGTACATAGCTAAGATGCTCTTGAATTAGCCTTTTGATTTTCTTTCTTTTCTGTCAGACCAGAGGCAGAGGGCTCCTTATCTCTGCTCTCTGACCTCCCAAACACTCATTATAGCTTAGTTCTTATCTTACTGATAAAAATGTGGTTTTAATAAGTGTTTATGAGTCTCTTAGTAGTTTAGAGATAAGGTCTATTAGATGACCAGGGAAAAGTGAAAGTTAAAGTACCAGTCACACAGTCAGAAAAACAGTTAACCCTTTGTGACAGAACGGCTCAATGCTTTTAATAAAGGCCAATTGAAAATATGATTTTTAGCCAAAAATGAGTAAAATGCAATCATAAACAAAAATTGCCTCTGAAGGTTTACATAGCCTTTATTGTGTCTAGTGTGTTGTGTCACATTAGGTAGTGTGTGACATTTCGGTATGCTACATGTCTCTAGTAGCTCTATTTTACTAATTTTGAAAAGGATCATGGAGAAAAAATAAGGAAATAAAAAAAGAGTCCACAAAGACAACTCTTGGACGTATGCAATTTGAAACTGCAAGAAGCACAAGGCCATCAAGGCTGAGCAAAGAGATGTTGACTCCTAAGGCCAAGTTAACACTTCAGTTATTTGGTCAGTTATTTCCATCAGTTATTGTGAGCCAAAACCAAGTGACAGAAACACCACCAAAATGGATCGGGAACAGCATGGGGATGATGTCTGGATGCATCTTGGACTCCCTGGTCGCTGCTGGAAACCATGTTGTCCGAGTTGTACGCAACTTTTACAGACTGACAAGAATACGCACAAAACCCCCACAAAATAATCAATTTCACAGGAAAAATTGTTAGGAAACATTCTTTCCTGTATATTCAATTGTATATAAAGTGCAAGTGCTACCAAAAGTTACGAGCAAGAGGAACTCCGATACAACCTGTATATCACATTAAGGAGGGCCTTGTTCACATTGTGGTACAATTGTTCATGTAGTGGGACTCCTACACTCATAAAGCCTATGCAAGTAAAAGGGCTGACAAAAATTACAAGGAATCGGCACTTTAAAACATCCTTTGTTACACATAAAGGAGGGCATCATACACACCCTTGAAAAATTATCATTGATGGCCTGCTGATGACCCTCCAAAACATTAGGAGCAAGGTCCTGCTGTTGACCCTCTAAAATATTAGGGGTGAGGGCCTGCTGCTGAGCATTGCAAAAAATGATGGGCGAATGCCTGCTGCTGAGCTGACCCTGCAAAATATTGTATGTGAGGGGGTGCTGCTGAGCTGACCCTGTAAAATATTGTAGGTGATGGCCTGCAGGTGAGCTGACCCTCTCAAATATTGTAGGTGAGGGCCTGCAGGTGAGCTGACCCTCCCTGAAGAGGGACATGAGAAGATCTTGTGCACTGATTTCCAATCTCTTCAGCATCCAAAGTCAGAAGAAGATGACGGTGGGGAATGGCAATTAGTGTTTCATGAGGTGGATGATGCGGATGAGACACAATTGTCAATAAGTGAGGGTCTTGTTAGGTCAACAACACAAGTCAGGAGGATGACCCGAGTGAGGAGGTGGAAGAGGGGGTGGTGGACGATGACATCACTGAGCCAACTTGGGAAGGTGGCAAGCCAAGCGAGGACAGCAGTACAGAGGGGGAGGGATCCACAGCACTACAACAGGTTGGAAGAGGCTGTGGGATGGCAAAAGGGAGAAGGCGGGCAACACCAAATAGGCCCGCGTACAGATGTCCTTAACCCAGGCCTTTGAACGTAAGCGCAAATACCCAGCCACCCACCCACAGGCCATAGCACTAAATGCACACCTTTAAAAATTGCTGGCCCGGGAAATGTTGCCATTTAGGCCTGTGGACACTGAGGCTTTCCTCAGCTTCATGGCGGCGGACATTCCTCATTACTCAGTCCCCAGCCGCCACTATTTTTCTCAGTGTGCCCTCCCCGCATTACACCAGCAATTGTGTTGTGTAACATCACCAGTGCCCTGACCAACGCAATTATTGGGAAGGTCCACTTAACGACTGACACTCGGACAAGTGTTTTTGGCCAGGTACTCTACTTTTCCTTGACAGCACACTGGGTGAATCTTGAGGAGGCCGGTAGCTAGTCGTACCCTGGGATGGCACAGGTGCTACCAACGCCAAGGATTGCGGGCCCCCATTCCATCAGGATTTTCACCACCACCTACATTAGTTGCAGCAAACCACCCTTCTCCTACTCCTACTCTACTTCCACCTCTGAATTCTGATCCTGCAGCACCAGTCAGCCATCAGTCAGTAGCTGGAAGCTGTGTAGCATGGCAGTGGGGAAGCGTCAACAGGCCGTGCTGAAACTCATTTGCTTAGGTGACAAACAGCACACCACCGCAGAGCTGTGGCAAGGTATAAGGCACCAGACTGAGCTGTGGCTTTTGCCACTCAACCTACAACCAGGCATAGTTGGTTGTTGTGTCTGATAATGGCCGTAAAATGTTGGCAGCTTTGGAGCTTGGCAAGCTCACACACAATCATACAGCATATATGTCCCATGCACAACAAACATCCCAAACTTATACATTAATATAACTAAAAACATAACACACGAGAGTGGTGGTAAACCAATGGCATGGCCTAATAATTAACGAATCAATAACCAAATAGCAATAACATATTTTACAACTATAAACCATAATAATAATAATAATACCAACAATAATACAACCACAAACCATAATAATAATAGAACAGAATGTCATTGCGGATAAATTTACAGCTGACAACGCTGGCGGCAGAGTACGTAGTTCCTTGTGCAACCCAGGAGGGGAGATGAGGGGAGCACACAGCAGTTCCAACAGAGGCAGGATAACACTCTCCAAGGCCTGGAACAGTTTCATGACACCCTGCCAGCACCCTCACCCTGATGCGCGGCCTAGTGTCACAAGGCGTGAAAATTTTGGAAGATGGTGAAGGAGTACATAGCAGACTGAGTCAGCGTCCTCAGTGATTCCTCTGTGCCTTACAACTATTGGGTATCCAAGCTGGACACGTGGCACAAACTGCCACTCTACGCCTCTGCTGCCAGCGTTTTGTCAGAACGGTTATTTAGTGTTGCTGGGGGCATAATAACTGATAAGCGTTTATTTGTCAACTGAAAATACTGACAGGTCAACTCTTATATAAAATTAACAAGGCCTGGATTGCCCCTGACTTCTCTACTCCTGCCCTCGCTCATAATGTTTTAGAGGGTCAGCTCACCTGCAGACCCTCACATATAATGCTTTACAGGGAGCTATCATTCACAACAGACCCCTGATTACTTTCAAGAGAACATGTACCATTAAGGACAAATTAGTGAGTAGTGTGTACAAGGAGGTCTGTACTGGCAGCACTTGGCTCACTAGCCGTAGACCAATTGGTAATTTTCCATGTGGTAATTGTTCTTTTTGCCAGTATAATTGTCGGAAAAAGATTTTTTCCATATGTGGAGTGCGCCACAAAGTGACACAGTTTATCAACTGCAGGACGCAATTTGTGGTATATGTGGTCCTGTGCACTTGTGGAGCTTTCTACATTGGAAAAACGATCAGGCCCCTTTCTGAACAATTTAGGGAGCACCTGAATTCAGTGCGCTCTGGTAAGGGCTGCCCTAGACTCATTGAGCACGTGCGAAAGGATCACAGTGGTGATACGACATGTCTTAGTTTTGGAGGTTTAGAGGTTATCCTCCCTCCACCCTGTGGTGGGGACAGACATCGTCTTCTCCTTCAGCGAGAAGCTAGCTGGATCATCCGCACGGACGCGATGGGCCTGGGCGGCCTAAACGAGCGTAATGACCTTAGTGTTTTTATTTAAGTTGATCCCCCCCCGGTGGGTAACTGGGCGTTATAATGTATTCCCAACAGCCTGAGAATTATGACAAGTTTGTGTCACAGCATATACAAATGTATTACTCCATAGTCGAGTGTGATCTATGGCATATAATTGTTCTATGTATGTCGGTACCTGCGCATGAGTGGGCGTCCTCGTTGCCTAGCAATTGACGTATGAAGCCTGCTTTAAGACGCGCATGTTGCAGACATCATTGAATGTAGCCGAAAGAAGCGCAAGACAGCGCGAAACGGCCGTCGCTACCTCATGTGCCTCGTGATGGAGGCGTCCGCCCATGCCTTGTACTAATTTGTATGTGCAGTAACTGCAATAAACGAAAAAATGAAGAATCGCAGTGGTGAGTGCCGCCTTTTTCTTTGCTTTCTGTTTTGATACACTATAATGCTTTACAGGGTCAGCTCACCTGCAGGCCCTCGCAATTCATGTTTGTTAAGTTCACTTCACCTGCAGGCCCTCAAATATAATGTTTTAGAGGGTCAGCTCGCTCACATATAATGTTTTAGAGGGTCAGCTCACCTGCAGGCTCTCACATAGAATGTTTTAGAGGGTCAGCTCACCTGAAGGCCCTCATATATAATGTTTTAGAGGGTCAGCTCACCTGTAAGCCCTCACATATAATGTTTTAGAGGGTCAGCTCACCTGCAGGCCCTCACATATAATGTTTAGCAGGGTAAGCTGCCCTTAAGGCACTCGCAAATTGTGTTTTAGACGGTCAGCTGCCCTGAAGGCACTCGTAAATGATGTTGTAGAGGGTCAGCTGCCCTGAAAGCACTCGCAAATGATGTTTTAGAGGGTCAGCTGCCCTGAAGGCACTTGCAAATGATGTTTTAGAGGGTCAGCTGACCGGAAGGCACTTCCAAATAATGTTTTTTAGGGTTAGCGCACCTGGATGCCCTCAGCTACATTCTTTTAATCAGTTTAATCGCGCCAAGGGCCCCGGCCTCTGCATGCACCATCAGCATCATGGCCATTTCCACAGCCCTTACTGACCGCCTTCTTAATATTAATGTTTAACAGGGTCAGCTGCCCTGAAGGCACTCGCAAATTATGTTTTAGACGGTCAGCTGCCCTGAAGGCACTCGCAAATGATGTTTTAGAGGGTCAGCTGCCCTGAAGGAACTCGCAAATGATGTTTTAAAGGGTCAGCTGACCGGAAGGCCCTTCCAAATAATGTTTTTGAAGGTTAGCGCACCTGGAGGCCCTCAACTACATTCTTTTATTCAGTTTAATCGCGCCAAGGGCCACGGCCTCTGCGTGCACCATAATCATCACGGCCATTTCCACAGCCCTTACTGGCCGCTTTCTTAATATTAAATGTTATATATGCTTAAAAGTATATCACACATACAGTAGCGTAGGATTTGTAAGTGTATGCGCCAATAAATTAAAAAAGGTATTTGGGATGCGCACACATTACACAGGAGATGTAGCCATGATAATGTTAAAGACTAGCATACACCGTCTATGGATAAAGTACAGTATATGTCAGTGATATGTATTTAACATACACACAGTAGATGTGGCACAAATTATTAAAATTTGCGCTACAGACACTGTTTTCGGATACAGGACAGTATATGTCACAGAAACCCACAGAATATGGACACTATATCAGGCCCAGATTATTGGAATTTGTAATGCAGACACTTTTTGCAGATGTTGGACAGTATTGGTTACAGAACACCACAGATTATGGACACTATATTAGGCACAGATTATTGGAATTTGTGATACAGACACTGTTTGCAGATGTAGTTCAGTATTAGTTACAGAACACCACAGATTATGGACACTATATTAGGCACAGATTATTGGAATTTGTAATACAGACACTGTTTGCAGATGTTGTTCAGTATTTTTTAACACAAAGCCACCCACTATGGACACTAGATGTGGCCCAGTTTATTAAACCCGCGAAACGTGCGGGGCGAAGACTCGAGCATTGCGCTTGATCATATACGGTACTCGGTCGTGTACCATCATGTGCCGAGCATAGGGATGCTTGAGCCAAACAGATATTCAGCCAAGCATGCTCGCTCATCACTAGTAATGATCAATTTGACCAAAAGTTTACCAGTAACAGAAGCCGTTAGGAAGCCCAAATAACAGATGAGAAAGATTTTCAATGGGAATGGAAGTAATTCTTCTGGATGCAAATAGAATGATTTTAGCCCAGTAAGAGTATAAATATGAATACATCCACCAACCTGATTATGTCTTGCTCCAGAGGACTGGCATCATCTCGAGAACAATGATCTATAATCTCAAATGGTACATGTGGACAAGGTTTGACCTAGAAGGTAACTTGTAATAATTTCTCCAGGTCATCATACAACATGATCAAAAACAATAGTCACAAGCCAATTTTAACAATATTAATCCAGCCTTAGATAAAGGATCTTATAGCTACGGAGATTTCTGATGCAAACGAAAAACATAAGAAGCACAAACCACCCCAAGATGAGTGTTATTTGGCCCATTCACTTTTGCTGCTTTTTCTATTAAGGACCACAAAGGATCTCCCGAATCCATTACTACACAAGTTAAATAGTCATTAACCACTGGAAATAATAAAACGTATTGGTTAAACTGTGTTAAGATCATCTGCAAACACTGAATTAATTCTTTGCTCCCTAAACCGAGTTTTATGATATTTGACGTTTTATGACATTGAAGTTCCATCAGATTCGATATTAAAAGCTGTCTCTGTGATGCAGACTTCATTAATTTTGTATAATTTACTACATCATATGCTTCATTTCTTCTTTTATGGAGATGGGATTTTGAAATTAAAGTTGTGGTAATGAGCTTTTGAAACATTATGCCTTCAACATAAGACTCTGCTTTTATTACAAGCTGTAGGGAGCATTCGATTTCCTTTATTTTATAGGACTGCAATAGAAAAACACCTACAGTTTTTCTTCATCCATCAGGAAACTGTGAAGATTTTCTCTCCGTTAACTTTATTTTCATCTTAGCATATGGAGCATATGGCTCTAATGTGAACATAGTACCAGTTATATTAAAAAAAAAACAAAAAAACTGACCATTAGGCCATAGTTGTAGACTGTGGATATACCAAGGTTTTGGAATCTGAGATGGCTCAAAAGGTCCCTCTGCCCTGGAGACCAACACTACAAACGATGTATGAAGGTGTAAGACTAATGCTACAAGGTGACACATCTTCTGCAAACCAGTAGTATCACTACTTCTACTTTGATGTTTCCCTGTGGGGAAAAAACTCACAAAAACCCTTGCAACAATCGCAAAAATTATGACATATCCACAGGCAATAATGAGCCCAAGGCTAAGATTTTATGCACTTGCCCATATTTCATATGACTTACAGTAAAGCCCATAGTCTTTGGGCCCTATCGTACCTCTGTATGCCTCAGAGACTTCTTCTGTTAGCTTCTGTAGGAAACATTCCTTCTACGGAATAATATGTCTACAGTACTCCATATGGTGGCACATGTAGAGCCTATGGCTTTGTAGAACGAAGCCCACTATGACTCCATGTGCCCCCACGTAGCCTTCTTGCAATAACTCTGCTGCATGTATGAGGCCAAAGCTTGCGTTACATAAAATTACCGTGTAGGCATTTATTTAAAAAAAACTGAAATGGTAAATGAAGACACTTATATGAACTCCCAATCCCCAACATGAAATTCAATGCATTCAAAAAGTCCCGTAACCCATGAGGACCCCAGGGAGCTGGAGAAACATGTTGGTGGGCAATGTGTTGAAATGCTCTGTACTGAGCATATAGAGGTGATAAAGAGGTTGTGTGCACCAACCCAAACCCCTTCAGAGCACTAGGGCACAATAAATCAAAGCAGCAGGGATTTTAACACAGAGGAGACATAGTTTTTAGAAAATATGAATAAAGGTTAATGTTATTGGGGGGGGCATCATATTAGAAGAGATAAATGGAAATTGGGTATTTATCGCCAATGGCTTTTTGAAAAACTGGGAAAACCGAAACTTTTCATTTATCTTGATCAGACATTATTATAATAGGCTACAATTGAGGACAACTTACATTACCAGAAGCTGGGGAGTCTGATCTACGTGCGTGGAGGATCCAGAGGTTCTCATCAGGACTGGGTCTCCACGCTCCCTCCATTATAGTTGCATTGTGCAGCCATATATCAGAGGCTGTGCTCCTATAGATGGTGGGAGCTGTTGTAGGTGAAATATTAATAATGACAGTATTTAGTATTTCATTCATTACGAATTATTTCGCCACAAATCGCTTTTCATTGCATGGAGCCGGCGCAATGACAGGGAACAGCGATTGCACCCCCCCCCCCATTTAATCCCACAGATGTCACGGCTCAGTGTGATCACGTGGAGACGTCTTCACTCTCGCCGCATGTCCTTTGGCTGGTTTTCTTTAATCAAGACGGAGCAGACGGCCTCTCCATGATCAAGTAGATGAATTAAGTATCTTTTTTTATTTTCAGCCACCATTTTAGGTAAAAACTATTTGTTACCACGAAGAGCGAGGAAATTTGGCTTTGAGGCAAAATGAATTTTTGCTAATGTTTGGATTCCACTTGGTATGCTTCGATTCGCTCAACACTAACAGTATTGTAAGCATGGGTTGATAGATTAACCAAAGCTGAATCCAGGTCATACAGGAGATCAATCAGAGCAATTCTATATGATACATCATCAGTAATATACATACATAGTGTAAACATAAGAAGATGTATAGGTGTATACAGCGCACAGCGCACGTATATAACAGCACATAGAGATTGATTCAGCTACATGGTACTTGGTTAGCAGGCTATAGAATTTAGGGTAATGATATGAGGATTTTCAGCCGGAGACATACTGAAAATATCATTTTCTTCCCTTTTTTTTTTTTTTGCTAAATAAAATCTTCACCTCAGAGTTATGTAAATGGAGCACACTTTTGATTTTATATCATGAATTCATAATGTGACACATGAGATAATAACCTCTGTTCTGTCCCAGTATCGGATCACTGTGCATTATTGCAAAGGAAGTCCAGTCATTGACATTTTTCATTCATTTTATTACTTAGGCCATCTGCAATAAGGGTCTATCTCTGGATATGAGGAACATTTCCCTTTATAACCTCACAGAGACTCCAGTTTGGCAGCAGACAAGAGGTCTTTAAATCCAGCTGATGATGACCACGAGTCTGTGGGAACATCTAGTACAGAGCTGGCTGTTAAGGATGTTGAGGTGCAAGAAAGTGATTCCTATAGAAAAGCTTAGCATAAACCTGGTTCCCATAGCTGTTCCTCATAGCTGTAGGTAGAATGAGCCATTACTGAAAATATCTCATTTCAGGAATAAATGATATGTTACCTATGACAGAAGAAAACTATAACAGAAGACAGTCTGAAGATCTGATCACGAAGAGAATTTATATCTTCAGGAGCTTTTCCTTTTTCTACCACACTGTAGATATATAGCATCAAGTGTCTCTAGAAGAAACCTCCCCTTAACTCAGAGTTCTTCACTAGCTGTAATATGTGGGTGGCAGCTTTCATATAGGAAGTTAAGATATCTATTTATCATTCATCTATCTATCTATCTATCTATCTATCTATCTATCTATCTATCTATCAATACCATTGACTACATGATTTATTGTTTTGGCAAAGCAGCCCCATCTGTATCTGTCGTGCAGTATTCATTCCAAACCTTGCCTATTGTACACAAAATGATGGAAGACTGGGTCTCTATTTTTCTAATTAATTTTTATCATACTTACCCAGGTGTCCACTTCTGCTCTGTCTTCTGGATATTTACTTAAAGGATGTTTTATTTATATGTTATGTTATTTTATTCGAATTTTTGTACATGATTATGATGCCAGTCACTATGTCTGTGCTTCTGTTCTTCTCTGTTAAAGTAGTCAAATGGACAATTATAACCTTGTAGACTGGAGATGATTCATTGACTTCATTCGGGGAATGTTGTGGGTACGCTCTTTGACCTATACACAGATCATTGTGCAGGAAGGGGGAGTATATAAACTCTAAACATCACTTATAGTCAATGGTGTGATTCGGTATCTTCTGCAAATAGATTACCTTAATTTTAATGTTGCCTGTAATAATAAGCTAATGACTGCTGAGATGTGAACTTTACAGAATAGGAATAATCAGTCTATTATAAAGCTCAGTGGACAGAGTGCAAACTACAGCATTTCAGGCCTTTTTTTAAATATAGATCATCATTTGAAAAGTTAAAAAGGCAATCAAATGAAAAAAAAAAAAAAACAGGATTAACTTTAAAACTTGATTTAAACAATGGGTCATTTTCTGACAATACTCTCCATTTAAAGGCCAGGCTGCTATTCTCTAAACTACCAGTGCACCAAGGCAGTGTCCAGTGGTCTGTCAAATTAGATTTAAATAATTATATTCCTTGGTATTAAAAAAATTGGACATAACATTATTATAAAAGCCAACTATATTGAATTTCACACATGGATTATAAAATAAATACATCAATATGCGTTCTGGGTCATAGCATTTAATTAGAAAATTCTGAATTTACAATCAGATATGTTAAGGGCTATCGATTGGAAACAAGTACTACTGGTTAATTAACTTCAATGGTGTTTTAATATGGAAGGACTTGAATCAATACAGTTGTGCCTGGTGAATAATCCCATTCAAATGGATTTATTTCACGGCTTATCTTTCCAAATGCTGGCAAACTATAGAATCATACCAACTATTTTTCCTGTGTGACACAATTAGGTTTATTTCACACATTTAATAAAATATTCCAAAGCAATTCAAGAATAGATTTCCTTAACACAATGTAACCTATTAGCTAATATTTAGTGTATTTGTCAAAATATTTGGCTAGATGGAAAGATAAACAGAAAAATAGGTAGTGTTAGGTTGGTGGCCAGCGTCCACCTGAACAAATATTGCTCCAGTTTTGCCTTCACTACCACTCCCCTCCTCTCCTTGCTATGTGTGTTGCTATATAGCTGTTTCTAATTGCTTATCAGCTCCTGCTATATATCTGTGCTGCTGACTTAATTTCCATGCCTGAGCAATTAGGTTTCTAGCTTTCTAAGTTCCTTGCATAGATGTGCTGTTTCCTGTTGTCTGCCTTTATACCGACCTCTGCCTGTTTACCGTTGCGACCCTCTGCTGCCAGAATTGACCTTGGACCTGTTTCACAGATTTGCACACACTCTGCTTGTCCTGATCTCAGACTGTTACTGATAATATGTTTTGTCTGTTCCTTTGGTGCCTTGCACCAATGTCTATGACCCCCCCTGGGAAAGCTGTCAACCATGCCGGGACTACTCCAGTCTCGTAGTTCCCTGCATTGCAGTTAAGATCCCATGTCTAGGAGTTATAGTAGAATATCAGGGAGCCTCTAGGAAAATGCCCTTAGGTTTATCTCAAAGTCAAACCCGTTGGTTGACACAATGGTTCCACACCCACTGCCATAAAAGATTGGTAAATAGATGAGAAGAGGTGAGATAATTAGTGAACTAATTTGCATGAACCGATTTGTTCATCTAAACGGATTCTCCATCTGTGAAGGACTGTCCCTCTACAGACAATTTCTCCACTGTGCTGGCAGATCAACATGGCTGTACATCTTGCGATACCATGATAATTTCACATATGCACAGATGCAGTGAGTATCCCATCCACAGATGACGTGCCTACAAAAATGAATAAGCAGTGGATGTAAATATATTGATGATTCATAGGCGTATAATCTGCACATGCACCAACATTCCCAGTAATGCTGCATGTAGGAGAATTGTTACTGCAGGACCAGACTACACAGGATTTTTTGTAGTCTGTTACCATGGAGATACATAGGGCTGCATGATGCACAATATGATGTTTTTTTTATTTAATTTAGCTAATTTCTAGAGATGATCCATTTTTCTTTCTCAATGCATTAGAATAATAGCCTTTAATGCTGATAGTAGTATGTTCATGTCTACCCTCTGCTATGAAGCATTAATAAACATAACATTTACAGGGAACCCAATTCAATTTAAAAGACTGTAATGTTTGGATAAATCAAAGCAGGGGAAAAAGAAACAAGAGGACCAGCCACAAGATCAATGTATACAAAAAAAATCATAAGTACACTATTGAGATGCCTACAGACCCAAACCAAGATAGGACCTTCTGGAGAAGGTTATTAATAAGGTAACCTGTCCAATAGTGATGAGCGGCAGGGGCTAAATTCGAATTCGCAATATTTCACGAATATTTGGCGAATATTTTCTTGCTTGCGAAAAATCAGCAGTGTAATATTCGTGTATTGCGTGCACAATACAGGCGTGGGTCACTTTGGGTACATTTTTCAAGCTGCTAGAAGTTTACTGAGACTGGAGATAATGGTTGGCACGGCAGAATATTACAATAGCTTTATATGCAGATAGAGTGCTCCAATATATTCGCGATTGTGAAAATCGGCAATTAATGATGCGCATATTTTGGGGCAATATGTGCAACTTGTGACATCACAGCACTATATCTGTAGCATGTCTGTATATGGACAGCAGAACCTATCACACTACCTAACACCCTACACTAATCTAACCTACACTGACTATCTCCCCCTAACTATCTGAATTATATATATAAGTTAACTGTCTAATGTGCAAACAACAAAGCACAGAGCACAGCAATCACACTGCTGTCTCTCTCAAAACTCCATTACACTACAGAAAATGGCTGCTGGGGAGGTTCTTATAAAGTAAGGGGTAGGCAACTTTCCTTTGGTTGCTAGGGATGTTGCTAAGCTCAGATAAAGACATTGCAGCCTTTTCATTGCCCCACAAGCAAGAGGGAGGTTACTAATGGAAAAAAAATCTAGAATATTCAAAATTACGAATATATAGCACTATATTCTAAATATTCGCGAATTCTCGAGGTGCCGATATTCGCGATTTGAGTATTCCGCCCAACACTACTGTCTATTCCTGCCTCCTTAAAAAATACAAATAACAATGAACATTGTTTTCTGATTGTAGCAGCTTCACATACTTTACATATGAATAATACATATCCTGTGTTGATGTAACAATTTTCTCTCACATTACACATTACGACTCTAGAAAATGTGTTTATCTGCTGGATTTTGACAGGAGTCCAACTCAGCTCATTGTTGATTAAAATATTTGCTATATAATGTCTGTGCTTACTGGACCATGAGAATACAACGATCTGGTTTCTTTCCAATAGTCCACATCATTATCATCATCTTACTATTACTCCTGGCAGGCACCGTCTGTTACCTTCACAGAAAATATAATTAAGGTCCAAGTTGTCTCCTGTATAATATCAATGGGATGGCTTTAATTGTGTTTCATAAATAATGTGTCATTTATTTCCTTGCTTACGCTGCAGTTTATAGTTGAAACTAAACAGGGAAATATGGCATTGTTGCGAGGACATTGATTTTCTCCCAAAACCAAAAAACTGATACATAATTTGTTTCTGTAAGAAACTGACACTACCCCATGCTCTGTATTTCTACACAGTATTACTGTTACTATAGCTTAAAGATGAGCGAATTTCTTGAAATTAGTTTCATGTCCAATTCGTCAAATTTTTCAAAAAATTAAATTCATTTCTGAATCAGTTCAACATTACTCAAATATGCTCCAAATGCCTGAAACTTGGCATATGACTCATAGGACTCATATTTTTATACCCTTTCCTTACCTTGCTATGGGTTCACACACGGTTGATGGTTTGAAACAAACATAATGTCTAGCAACAAACTGTGCTGTTTCAATTGTTATGCTTTTTCATATTAGAAAGCTTGCAAAGTTTGTCCCATATTGGGGGCAGATGGTGTTTAAACACACATAAAAAACAGTGGCTTGTTAAGACCAAGATGCCAAAAGTTATGCAAATCCCTGCCCCTGTTTATACACACATGTTAATGTCATAAGAAACAGTAGGTTGTTCTGCACAAGTCAAAATTATGTATTATTGGGGGCAAAATTCCTGCCTGTATTTTTACACTCAAAAGTGTTAATTGTCAGAAGGAATAGTGGCTTGTTCTAAACAAGCCTTGAAAAAGTCTCCCCTTTAATTGGGAGCAGCAGCAGTACAGTGTGGATGTGTAAAGGGTAGAGTAATAGTAGCATGCTGCTGCAAAAGTAGCAATTGCAATAGCAGCACAGCATGGAACAGAAAAGAGAGTAGATACGAGTGCAGTTGTTTAGGGGTATTAGTAGTAGTAGTGGTGGTTGTGTAGCAGTTATGGTATTAGCGGTAGGAATAATGGAAGGTGCAGTAGGGGGATTAGCAGCAGGGAGTAGCAGCTGTGGTGGCAGCAGCAGACATACAGTACAGAACATCATGGTAGGCAGGCAAACAGCATCAGTGGCATGATGTCAGTGGCAGCAGCCATACGGTACAGAACATGATGGAAGGCAGGCAGACAGTGGCAATGGCATGACAACAATGCCATTTTTGAAACAAAATGTATTTGGACTACACTGTCTGATGCATTAATACAAACACTTTTTGCTTTAAAAATAAAATGTGTTCAATAACATTATTGTGGTATTGCTTTTGCTCTAACTACCCATTATCTTGCAGTAATATGCGATGCACTTAATAACATGGGTAGAAAAATGGCGTTATTGCAGTATTGCTTTTGCTGTAACTACCCATTATCTTGCAACAATATTAAATGCATTTAATAACACGGGTACAATAATAGCATTATTGCTGCACACAGAATGCACCACTCTTGGATGTCCACTGAGGGTTGCCAACCTAATACATTTAGTGGATGTGGAACCACTTCATCAACCAACCAGTTTGACTTTAGGCTAATCCTAAGGGCGTTATCCTGGCAGTCTCCTGGTATTCACTCTTTTAACCCCTATGCAGAGATTCAGACTTTTCTGCAGGAGAGAGAACAGGCCTCTACCTCCTGGAATAGTCCCTGTGTGGTTAACCGCTGAGACACTGGTGTGAAGCACCGAGGGATCAGGCAAAACACTAAGGGGGTCATTTATAAAACTGGTGTAAGGTGGAACTGGCTTACTTTCTCATAGCATCCAATCAGATTCCTCCTTTCATTTTCTAAAGGAGCTGTCCATAATAAGAAGTGGAATTTGATTGGTTGCTATGGGCAACTAAGAAAGTTCTACTTTACACCAGTTTGATAAATGACCCCCTAAGTCACTAGCAGGCCAAGTTCAGAGCAGGCAGAGTTCATGCATATCCATAAAACAGTTCAGAGATTGGGGAGGCAGCACACCTTACTTACACGGCTGATTTCCTGTGAATGCCACGGCGATCTCATTGTTTTCTATGGGATCATATCATGACCGACGTACCGATCACAGACGTGTGACACAAAGGGAGGGAAAAGGGAAAGCCCTGTCCAAAGGAGAGGGAAAGGTGGTGACCCCTAACTCAACTTGAGGCTGGCACCTGACTGCCCTGACGTCCCTAGATGGGTTTTTCACCTGTATGCCGATCACGTGCCTAAACCCTGGCTTTCCTTAGGCTGAGCCCTAAGTAGTGGATAGGGCGGTGGGAGCACTAGTCCTCACCACTAACACTAAAGAAAAAAAAACAGGGAGAGGACAGACAATACAGACAAAACATATAAGCCCAGGTGGGCGACAACAGCGGACAACAAAAGCCCAACAGGGATCCGGAGGGTAATGCTCTGGTACGACAACCAGGAACAACAGCTACACAGCTCCAGTGGGTCAGTATATAAGTCCAGGCAGGAAGCTCTATATCTGGCAACCAGAGAAGTGGGAAGGGGGAATATAAGGAGGTTGGGAGTGGCGGACAAGAAACAGCTGAAGAGAAGAAGCTACGGATCCCTGAGTGAGACAAAAAGGATTGCAAGGCAAACACAGAAAGCTACCATTAAGTAACAGCGCGATCTTTAGACATAGAGCGCGCAGCCACCCGCTGCGACTTCCTGACCCTGGGTATAACTGAGTCAGACGTGGCTCCTGACACCCTCGTGACAGATCATTGGTGCTCATCGATCCTGGCCGCGACAGGTGTCGTGCGACCAGTGTCTCCGTGTAGCCCTTGCCTTAAGGAAAGCCCTTCACAAGTGAAGAACTTTAACCGAGGAGACAAGTTGATGCATACGCCTTGCTATCTATCTCATATTTTGGGCCAGGTTCACATCATCATTTAGTTTTCCGTTCTTCTGATCCGTCAGAAGAACAGAAAACAGAAAAAAAGGCTCCAGTTTTTCAAGCATCCGTTATACTCAACATAAGTCCTCGACAAAGTATTTTTGTCCCATCTAAAATAATTGATCACAGATGGAAATGGCTAAAACGGATGCAAAATGTGCAGAACTGAGCATAACGGATGCTTAAAATACAGAATCTATTTTTTTGTTGTTGTTTTCTGTTCTTCTGACGGATCAGAAGAACGGAAAATAAAACAGTGATGTTTACCTGGCCTAACCATCATTTTATACATGCATTGTAGCATTGTTGCCGTCCATACTTCAGGGGATTATATATAATGACATATTGCACACATTTATTCAGATTCCTTGATGACTTCTGCATCTATATATATTTTTGTCAGCCATTTATTAAAAACATTTACTTAACTAAATTAAAATTGATCTGTGCCCTTCCTTTATCACTAGGAGACACCTTGGCTGTCATTCTGTCACAGTATTCATCGACAGGTCACAAAGTCTATACAAGGCCAGCAAAGGCTATGACCTTTCATCCTCCGGTATTACATTCTGCAGACTGAATGCACATTTATCTTGTTACCAAGTTACCTTCGAGTGCTAACCGCTGTGTCACTACCATGCAGCTCCATTGTTTCTCTGAAGGGCAGACCCAGCACAGGAAATGCAAAGTCCCAGGATAGGTAGAGTTTTGAAAGGAGTGCACAGAGATATTAGGAACATTACATTATTCATTCATTATTTTAATGGCTTAGATTATACAAATCTTTCATCTTCCTGTGTAACCTTTTCTATGCCTTGGTCAATCTTGGTCCTTTGGAAGCCTCACAACAATTTCATACACTGCGTTTAGTGTAGCCAGCCGCTGGTGTAATACTTAAAGGTGCCCTAGCAATTGCCAGTCTATTTAACATACACAGAATAATATACCATAAATATGTATATAATAGCTTACTAAAAAGTGTTAAAAATTCCTTAAAAATCATTTTATGGGATGCAAAAATGTGAAAAAAATGAAATGAACGTAATTTTCTAAATATTAAATGGAAGTATAGACAATTTGGTATTCCTATAACTGTAACAGTCTGTACAATATATTTATCATAAAGAGGTTTTAAAAAAGGCATATAATAAAAAAATTTAAATTAATTTAAAAAATGCATACAAATAGAGGTATATAATAATAAATAAATCAAATATAAAAGTACATAAAAATAAATAAATAAAAAATAAATAAATAAAAATAAAGAGAAATAAAAATAAAATTACACAAAAAATAAAAAATAAATAAAAAAGGAATATAATAATAAACTAGAAAAGTAAATAAAAATGAAATAAAAATAATGGGATATAATAAAAGGGACTTAAAGGGGTGATTAGTTTTTTTGAACAAAGAAAAATTTAAATAGGACATGAACTAAAAAAAAAAAATGTTCCCCTCTTCTATCCCCCACCAATCCATCACGGATGCTCCAGTGTTCCTTAGTGCTCCAGGATGTGACGGCAGCCAATCAATGTCCTCAGGAGTCAGATGCTGTACTTCTGAGATCCAGAAGCCATAATGCCAGTAGTATGGCACATGACCGTTGAGACCACTGTTTGTCTGCTGTCCGCTCACGGACAAAAATGAGAGGGAGAGCCAGAGCATCTGCACTGGATCAGTGGGGAAAATTCTTTATGTCCTGAAAGTCAAAACTGCCCAGGTCTTGATCCATGGATATACTGTATAATTATAGATGGTAGACTTATTTCTTCAAGATACCGAGCAAGTCACATGTTGCAGAATCAGTAGAGAACATTTTTTTTAAGGTTTCTCCATCTGTAGACAATTAGTTATAAAAATGTCTGCAAAGTTACAAAAAGCTGCTGCCAATATTACAACCAAAAACGGAAATCAATGACATATTTATAACATACAATCAAAACTATCCCTGTGACATTATACAGGAGACAACTTTGTCCTTAATTATATTGAATATGAAGGCAACAGATGGTGCCTGCCAGGAGTGATAGTCATATGATGTAAAATATGTGGGCTATTGGAAGGAAAGCAGTATCCTCAGTGAATGAGGACATTTTATAATCTCAAATATTCATATACTCACTACATTTCCATTGAACAGAAGTGCAGGAATGCTGCTGACTTTAAACTGGTAGATTTTTTTTAAAGGGGTTATCCAATTCTAAAAATGCCCCCCACAATGCCCAGGCCCCTCCTATAGATCACACTTACCCTGCTACCCGGCACATGCATCAGTCCGGATCCCTGCATGGCCGTCGTTGCATCTACCCATCACGCGGATCATAATATCAATAATATTGGGGTGAAGCCAATAGCAGGCCGTGACAGTGACGTTATCTGAGATGCAAGGGGCCTGGTCACCATCGCGGCCTGCTGACTAGATGGTCAGAGGGTTGTGAAGTTAAAACTACTGAGGACTGGCATGTCTTAATGTTTTTAGAGCAACTGCGGAAAAAACTTTACACCTAGAGGGCAAGAATTTTGTACTGGATCGTGGACTGACCAATGCCAGAGAAGCAGCTTGGGCCATAGATGCCTATCTAGCCCATAGACCATACCTTTCACTGTCTGGTTGACATGGACAGCACAACTTTAAGCCTGTTAATTGAGTAAAAGATACTATCCATAACTCAAGTCAAGTCAGTAAGTCTGTCAGTTCAGCAAATAAATATATGGACACTAGATATAAAAAATGGTTACCAATGTGGAAGACATGGCCACTTCAAAGTTTACTATCCCGATCCATCACACAAAGACAAGGTCACTGGGGGTACCCCGTGGCCTGCATGGAGCAAAAATATCTCAGAAGGTGGCCAGAAGGAGTACAATATGGGAAACCATCAGACAATCCAGAGGTCAGTGAGTTCCTGGTCTCTTCTATTTCCAAAGAGAGGAAGTTTCTTGATAGTAGAACAGTCATCTTGGGCAGGGCTGCACAGGATAACTGGCTAGATCATTTGCTCCCTGTATTGGTGGGATACAAATCCACAGAGGGGTTTCTTGATCCTGGGACTACCACTCATATCTCATATATTCCAATCTAGTCCCACCTGAGCAAGTGATTTCAAATAAGAAGATGAATATTATTGTTACAGGTGGTGCCAGAGTACCCTTTCCTATGGCTTGCATACTACTTGATTACCAAGAGATTTGCGTTATGGATGGACTCCTTACTGATGTCCTGCTCAAAAATAACCTTGTAAAGATGGTCAGTTATATCACAAGTCACAAGAAGTCAGGCAAGGCAAGGGATTCATGGCCACAAGGACGGAGCTTTCAAGGACAACACTCAGGGAGAGTGCTCTCATAGACAACATTCTTAAGGACAGTGATCTCAAGTACGACACTCTCAAAGATGATGCTCACAAGGACAGCACTCAAGGATGATGCAAGCCTACAAAATCTACTTAAGGGCTCATGCACATGACCGTTGCCAGCCGGGGGCCCATAATGCAGCCCGCAAACAGCAATATACAGGCACCGCATCATAGATGCGGACCTTTTCACTTGCTTCTGTGGGTTTTCTGTCCGTGTCTCCGCATCGCAAAAAAGTAGTGCATGCACTACTTTTCTGTAGTACAGACCATCGGATGCGAATCACGGACCCCATTCAAGCGAATGGGTCCAGCATCCGCATAACGCAGCCCTAAGGTCATTGCCAGCGCATTGTGCACCTCAATTTGCGGTCCACAACACGGGCCCAGCTGACACACGTTCATGTGCATTAGCCCTAAGGGTTGCTTTCAGAATGAACCTCACTTATACAAACCAGTACTTAAGGCTTAAGTGACCCCAACAGCTCAATGTTCTAATCTTCATGAAACCCAGGCAGAAGTAAGTGGGGTTGAGTCTACCCCAAACCTCATTTGAATGTCAGACACTGGTAAAAAATACTAACAAAAGTCCCTACATAAATAAGCCGTTTGTCTCTCGGGAGGCAGAATGTAATGACCCTAGCTTGGCTTAGGCCCCTCATGAAGCATATCATCCAAGCTACATGTGGGAGACTAATTTTCTGTACAGGGTGACTGATGCCAAGAGCCCAGACAAACCCTGGACTGTAGCCAAAACAGCTGACTGTGCAAATTATGACAAACAACTTTTACAATTAGCACATGATATAATTTTTGCTGTTCATCAAGGGAATAAGTGACTGTCAGAGAACTACTCTTTACCCAATACACTGTGTCGAATTGTAAAAAAAAATTTGCTTTGTGACAAAATAGTCATGTCATGAAGCGCATTTCTTTGCAAGTAGTGAGTGCAATGACAGCAAGTTTGCGGCACCTGCAAATTTTTTTAAATTCGGCAAAGCAGCCGAATCAAATTTTTTAATACTTCGCTCATCTTTAATTATTATTATTAAAAAGCACCTTTGGCCTTTGATAGGGAGAAGGCTGCAGCAGGAAGGACACATACCTGAGCTGTGATAGGAAGAAAGCTACTGCACAAAGGACACCCCTCCTGACCTGTCAGCCTAAAGAAAATTTAGCAGAGAAATTGGAGCAATGATTGGGGAGATCTCTGGATCCATGTGAGGTACAGGGCTGGCCCTAGCTTTGCTAGAAAGAGATTGTTATGTACTATATATAGGATGTCTGATTTTTTTATTTATTTTTTTAGCTCAATCATGGCATAACCTGGCTTGTCAGAGCTGGGCTCAATGTTCAGTCCTGTCAGCAGGAAGGTGGGCGCATCTTTACCTGTTGGGACAGCGCCTCACAGGTGGAGAAATCTTGCTGATGACACAAATCGGTTTGCTAGAACTGATTCACTCATTACCCTACCCCACATATATTGGGAACTTTTTTCACTTCTGTCTATGTTCTCCATTCAGTGCATTTCCTCTGGGCATTATATTGGTTATTATTAGTGATAAGCGATGTATTGAAAAACTGAATTCGGCTGCTTCGACGAATTAAAAAAATAATAATAATAATTTGCTTTGTGACAAATTATTTCACAAAGTGTATATCTATGTAAGTAGTAGGTGCAATGCCAGGGAACAGCACAGCTGCAGTGCAAAATTTAAAAGAAATTAATAAAATGGCCCCCGCCATCTATCTAGAGCAAAATCTTGCATGGCTCGTGATAATATCATCACGTCGGCCGGATATCCTTGGATCCCAGACGTCACCGGACAAAGCAGAGCAAATAGGGTGAATAGGTGGTGGAGAGGCCGATGAAAGAGATTGAGACCCAACTTTGTATATAGTTCAACTGCAGCTTTACTTTGCAGAAACACTTCCTCAAACAGTTTACAGACTCGGTCTTGGTTTTCAACAATTTTTAGCATGAAAATGGCAGGCAAATACTCTCTGCTCTGACGCCTCTTTCAGGATTAAATAGGAACTTTTCCTTTGGCTTTCTGCTGCAACTTCTCTCTTTCTGTCTGACTCTATGGCAAGGCACAGGGCAACTTCTTCCTGGCTAATGATACATCTAGAGGTGGTCTCTCTGCTCCAGCAGAACTGGAGGTATTCTGGCTGGCTGGTGTGGGCAGCACACGTCCAGTAGGGATACAGCCCTGTAGAACTGCTACCTTAGCAGGGGTTGAGCTAGCACTAACTCAAACTAACTGGTCCCCACCCTTCCTGCAGGAACTTGGACTCGCCCACTTCTCCACGGGGGGGGGGGGGGGGGTTAGAATGGACTGGAAGGTTCCAATCTATTCTACATACTGCTCTGCCATTTTGGCTGCCAGGCACATTAGATTTGCCTAACATAAACAGGTGCATAACAGGAAATGCACAATGTATGGGACCTGAAAAAAATGTACAAAATGCTATGGAGATTGCATATCCAGATAGAAATAGGGTGTAGGTGTGGTAATGCCATTCGGGGCATTACACATACATCACCACCATTTTCCAAACTCGGGTTCAGTTCCAAAGTACCACCTGTAACCGAACCCGAGTTCGGGAAATGTTTTTTTACAGCACAAATCAATTTCTGAAGTTATTATGCAAAGTCTCGCGAGACTTTGCAAAGTAATAACTTCGGCTCATCAGAGCCAATACACTCTAATACTGTACTGAGAGCTCGCTCTGTACAGTATTGAAACAAAGTCTTATGCGAATTGACTTCAAATGTTTAATCCAAAGTTCAATCACTCATCCCTAGTCACCGCGTACGGGATTTTGTGGCGGCGGTCGTCTCTTCGGGCCCAAACAGATGTGGTATTATTTTTTTATTTTTTATCGCCATTCAAGGAAAATCGATCCACTATCATGAAGCCCGAGGACATTCGGCTTCGCAGAGAATTCAAATTTTCCCTGAAATTTGGATCGAATTCCACTTTGCGGAGTTCGATTCGCCTAAAATCAGTTATTATGTTTGAGATTTCAGTTCTAAGGGTGAAAGGTTTGAGATATAATTTACATAACTAAACCTGTACAGCTAAATATTAGAACAAGACCTCCTTCCATGGTTAATTAACCTTTAAGGTAGAATTTACTTCTGAGGTTAAATAATAAATCCCTGTACAGGTTCGGATTGACTCTATCAGCATGCGTGGTATGAAATGTCAGGGCCGGTTCCCAGTGCACACAGATGTGCGGTGTGAGCCTGAGGAGAGATTATTATTAAGCCGGCGTAATTACTATTTCTTCCAATATAATATCGCTTATTATGGGATATTTTACATTTATTTCAGAGATGAGCGATTTCCTTATCAGTCGTTTTGCTCAGATTCGTCCAAATTTACCAAGTAATTTGATTCGGGTATAAGTTGATTCTACGCGAATCAAAAGTGTTTTAACCCCTTCAGGAACCTGCGATTTTCCATTTTTGCTTTTCACTCCCTGCCTTCCCAAAGCCATAACGTTTTTATTTTTCCATTCACATGAGGGCTTGTTTTTTGTAGGATAAGTTGTAATTTTAATGGCACCATTTACTATTGCATACAATGTAGTAAGAAGCTGGAAAGAAATTCTAAATGGGGCAGAATTGGAAGTAAAAAAAATGTAATTCTGCCAAAGTTTTATAGGTTTTGTTTTTATGGCTTGAACAGTTAGTTTCATTCTCTAGGTCAGTATGATTATGGCAATATCTAAAAATAGTTAAAACTTTGGAAAAAATATAGTTTTCTTTTGATCGCAATATTCTGACCCCCATAATATTTTTTTTATAGTTATGTGTATGGATACCATTTTGGAGCGTGTATGACTTTTTGATTACTTTTTATTTAATTTTTTGGGGGATGAGAAGTGACGGAAAAATGGCGAAACGGTCATTTTTTTTTTTTTCCCTTTATGGCATTTGCTCTATGGGATAAATATTTTTATATTTTAATAGTACATACAGTTTCAGATGTGGCAATGCCCATGATGTTAATTATTTTTATTTTTTTATTTTTATTCTAAGAAAAGGGGAGTGATTTGAATTGTTATATAACATACAATCATTAGACTGCATCTTGCATTCTGTAACAAATATCTATCTACTACAAAATACTGAATTTAGTATATTCCAATGCAGTGCTGGCAGCAGAAACCCGGCAGTTATGGCACGCAAAGCGCTCGCAAGCAGGAGCTATCCTTAAAGACCGGCCATCCGCCATACATGTACGACAGAGATTGATTATGCCCATCTCAATGTATTTCTTATTGCTATGGTATATTTTCCAAGTAGTCAACATTTTTTGTTCCCTTAGTAGTCACATTGCAAAAATACTAACACACTTGATATAATACTATCTCACATTTTGTGTTTGTTATTTTTACAGGGTACAAGGAAGAGTACATCAGCTGGGAGTTCTTTTTTGACTATGGTTACAACTATACTTGTACCTTTTTTGGCCTAAGCTATGCAGGCATGTTTTTAGTACCTAGATCATACTTAAAAGGGTTGTCTCACTTCAGAATGTGGCATTGATCAAGTAGAGAAAGTTACTACAAGGCACTTACTAATGTATTGTTATTATCCTTATTGCTTCCTTTACTGGCTGGATTCATTTTTCCATCACATTATACACTGCTCGTTTCCATGGTTATGACCACCCTGCATACCATCAGTGGTGGTCGTGCTTGCACACTAGGAAAAAGCGCCGGCTTGTATGTCGCCCAGGATCGTGGGAGCGTACAAAGGCGAGTGTTTTTCCTATAGTGTGCAAGCACAACCACTGCTTAAAATTTCAGGGTGGTCACCAACTAGGTAATGGCTGGCGGGTTATATATTGATTCGGCCCGAAGTCGAATATTGAATGAATAATGGGTTCGGTGTCGTTAATCAGAATATCAGATCGTCCTACCGTTGCCGCGGTCATCACGTTCATGCATGCCTCTTACGGTGATTTTGTATAATTTCTTCCTACTTGGTTTCCTTACTCCCAGTAGAGATGTGAATATGGCCCAGTATTAAATTCATATTCCTCAGCAAATATGAAGTTATTCTACATCTTCGGTTTGCCTATTAGTCAAACCTATTTGTTAGCATCAAATGGAGGGTTGACTATAAGACAGCTGTTAAGTAGCTGTCATTTTATGCAATAATTATATTACTTGATATGATAATAATATTCACCAGTATTCTATTTTATTATCATGCCTCTTAGTACCATCGTCATGATCAACACTCTCTTGAATGCTAGAAATTAGCGGGGTTGAATAGATTCAACGAATGTTAAATCACAATTATCTTCGTTTTGAGAATATGGCAGGCCATTACGTCATATTCATAAGCTATTCAAGCCAACCTACCCAACTGCAGCTTATGGGCGTCCCATCACCGGGCGTTCTCCATATACTTCCATCAATACTGACCAGTTTTGAAGTACGGTTGAAATGGCGATAAATTAAATTAAGTTATAATAGTCGCATTGCGGTTCTTTAAAACTGAGTTTTATAATGAGTTGACGCTGCAAAATTACTTGAAGTTAACGACCATGAATATATAATAGATTTGCCTGGGTTGAGAAATCGCATCTAGTTAATTCAACAGATTATTAATTGCCGTTCAACAGCACTGCTCAGACCGCGCTTCTCTCTTCATAACCGTTCATCTTCCTATGGCAAAGATAACGGTACTGGTTGTGTAAATCATGTCTGCGATTAAACCTGCATGTAGATGTCGGCATTGCGATTCGCGATAATTCATCAATCCGGTAATTGAAGCTTTGAATTATATCGGTACCCATGAAGGGGGCGGCTCCATGGCTGGCTGAGAGGTGACAAGCGACCAGGGCACGGCTGGAGCAGCGGAAGCAAGATCATCCGCGACGGGTTGAAGAACTGCTTTGGGGAAGGTGGGAAAGAAAAATATAACTAAAAAAGCGAATGGCCAGACAAATTTATGGCTATGTGGAAATACGTGATTAAGCGGTGCGATATTATTAAAAAAAATTTAGGCTTTTAGAATCTTAGCTCAACACTAGTCATAACCATGAAAACGAGCAGTATATAATGTGATAGAAAAATGAATCCAGCCAGCAAAGAAAGCAATATGGATAATCACAATACATTAGTAAGTTCCTTGCATTAACTTCCTCTACAGCTTGTTACTGAGGTGGTCCGAGAAATAGGAAAAAGAACACATGGCAGGTGGTGTTATACAGATAGATTTTATTAAATAAATTACTGGCTGTACAGACTTTTTATTTAAATGCAGTTACAAAAGTATTCAGATCCCTGTGCTGGTTTGAAAAATGCAAAAAAAATTTGTGCAAATCACTTTAACCACCTAACTGTTTTGCCCGAGCTGAGCTCTGGCAAAAAGTGGAGGGGATGGAGGTCTGCTTTAGCTGCTGATATCTCCTGATTGGTAGCAGCTAGAAACTGGTCTTGTTTGAAAGCTGACATTCCATTCTTTCATGCAAGACTAAAATAACAGCATTAGTCCAAGATAAACAGGAAATATCACTGTTAGAAATTGAGGTGGGAATAATCGCTGGTAAAACCTGCTTTTACTTTCACTTTCAGCAGTAGTCACTGCATTTCTATCAGTGATATCTTCCCATGTACTGAATATATTGCTGTCATTCTGGCACTGTTTGAAAGCTTGGAGTGGCAATACAAACAATACAAAGCCCATATCTCTAGCTGGTAGCAAACCAGAGATATGAGCAGTTAAAGCAGTCTCCCCCCCCCCTCCATGTCAGTCTGGAGGAGGAGGGGGAGCAGGTGCAGAGCTGACAGGCTGCAGGAGGAAAGGAAAAATAGGAAAAAATATAGAAATGTGACATTATCATTAGCGCACTGACCCACATTATAAAATTATGTCATTTATACCACACAGTGAATGCCGTAAATATATTTCCCCAAATAATGTAAAAATTGCCTTTTTTTAATCTTTCTCCCTAAAAAAAATAATAATAAAAGTTATTTAATAAGCTATATATACCACAAAATGGTTCCTAAAAAAAGCCTACGACTAATCCGGCAAAATACAAAAAGAATGTAGAAGAAATAGAGAAAGTTATGACTGTAAGAACACAGAGGGGGGAAATATTATTGGTCCTTAAGGCTAAAATTTATTATACCACTAAGGAATTAAAAATGCAATTGTGTCCCCTTGGTCGAGTGCCAACAAGATTTATTGCAGACACATATTAAAAATCTACAATAAAAAAAGTTACGTTTTTGGGATGGTTTTCCTAATTTTGACATGACTGTTAGGAGGTTAAGGTGTTAGCAGGCCCAACTCCCTACCGAGCCTTCAGTAAATATATTGCAAATATTAAAGTATCATATATTTTATTATTATTATTGACTGTTATATTATCATTTTATCATAGTACATATTATAGCATTTTTGCTCTGGCTTTGCAGCTAGGGTTAATCTGTGGCCATACACTATACGTAATGTATTTGTTACAATTAGAGTGTCACACTTTAGTAAACTCTCCCCGCTCTGCGGCATTTCTTTTGCATATACTGTAATAAATAGCTCTTTTGTTTCTGACAGCCTACAGCGCGGCTTTCAATGTGAGCTAAAACATTGCAATCATGATCCATAAGGATAGCAATTATTGTTGAACAACTTTTGCAAGCAATAATCGCAGGCAGTCTCTATGGTGAAATGTTTTGTGAAGCACCTAAAGCACTTAGCTCTTCCATTAAGATAATAGTCATTTTCCTGTAATCTGTGGAGGGAACATACTGTATCAGAGAGATATTTCTATCCCTATAATTGTGATTGCACTAAAACTTCCTTGATTAAAAAAAATGTTTCTTTGTTACTCGGTGACACTTTGTTAACCTTTTTGTGCAACCTGTTCCCAGAGAAATTAATATATTGTGTATGTATAGATTGTATTCTTCAAATGTTGGCATTCGATAGTCATGTATCAATAAGTTGACTAAGAAAAAAAAATCATATCAGACATATTATAAAAGCCAGAACAGGACACTGCAGCCAATGACTGGCCTCAGTGGTGACATGTCCCCATGTGGCATTTAAGCTAGCTAAAGCTCGTTTTTTATGTGTTGAAGGGCCACTTTACATGGGACAACTATCAGGAACAAGCATTTGTACGAACGTAAACCCCTGATAATTCTCCTGATCCTCGGCCTGTCTAAACGGGGCCTTAAGTATCCTCCTAATAGTAATGAGGTGAGTCATACGATAATTCTGTCCATGGTAACCCCAATCAAGAACATTTATTTTCATTCGATATTTACTTAAACTTATGAAACTGTGATACAATCAGAAGTAATGACCGTATTGATCTTTACCTGGAAGTCAGTATTTACTCTCCACTGACCAACATAATGCTATGTAATGAAACATCACAGTAAAGCTAAGCAAACACATAAGAGAGGGGTTGATAACAATTTTCTCTCTGTCAAGGACAAAATAGGATTATAACTTTGTTTGCATTAACGTCACCATTGCGTCAACACAGAAAAAGTCATGTGCCAAAGGAAGTCTCCCAGATATCGCTCCATGGGTGGAAAATTATGAATACAATCTTCTATGTATATTATATTAACTACAGATGTTGGTGTTCCTCGAAATCCACATCTAGGCTAACCTACATTATGGATTAGTCATCACAAGTGCTGTTCGCTTAGGACAATTGCTTTCTTTTAGAAAGGTCTCCTAAAAATTATTTGATCAAAATAGGTGTCCCACCGCTAGAGGATCAGCTGTAACCAGTGGGAAAACCTAGTATCAAGTATTTGATTTTACCTGGGCAGAGTCTCAGTGTATCCTATGTGATGCAGCTTCAGCTTATCTCTCCTGTCTCCTGCTTGTGATAGGTTTCTTCCTGTCAACTCATACAAGCTGGAAGCAGGGAAGGGCAGTGTAAAGCTATATTTCATGGAAATACACTGGAGATCCAGCACGCAGCATACACAGATAGTATAGACAGTGTGAATCAGGTGGGTTATAACTCTGAAGCTAATCATTTTATTGACTCACCTTCTGTATCACTGCCCTCCTGATCTCATAGATAAGGCAGAAATTATATCTTCAGCAGCACTCTATTCATGGAGGGACATACAGAGAAACAAGGAGGGCAGGACTGAGTTGGAGAGTGAAGTTGTCTGGGATCTGCAAGAGGGATGTGAAAGATGATGATGTAATATTGTAAGTCCTAGGAAGTCAACCACACAGGAGAGACTGACCACCTGCCAACACAGGAGAGCAAGCTCTGAAGTGGTAGTCAGACTTGTGGTCACATGAAACAGTTTGAAAATTATGGATGCAACAGAGCTGACGAATGCTAGAATATTACCTATGAGTTAGCATTATATGTAAAAACAAATTCCCGTAGTGCTTCTTTAAAGGCAACCTGTCAACTCCAAAATACACCATTAACCACAAGCAATACCTTACATATGTTGACATCAGGTTTCCCTTGATGTTTTTGTCTAAGATGTCCGATCTGCATGATCGCTGAAAAAGAACTTTTATTTCCCCGCATGCAGTATATAAATGGAATTTTTGAAGTCAAGGGGGCAGCGGATTTCTCACTTTAAATCAAGTTCACCATGACCCCTTCCCTCCACTTGACATTTGATCGATAACATATAATATTCCTTGAGGAGTGATTCTATCGTCAGATCATGCGCATGCGCCATATGATCTCATTTCCAGCAACTGCGCATTCATCCCCGCTGTCCTGTGACTGAAGCTGAGGTGCTGCAATGTTCTCTGGTGCGCTTGCCCACGTGTGCCTGTGTAATATCCCAGAGTGGTATTTCCATTTCTTCACCCTGCTACTGTCTTTGATTGCTACCAATAATGTAATCTATGTATTTGTTCCAGGTCCTCCTACTTTGTGCATTCCTAATGTTGCTATGACACTGTTTTGTACAAGTTATGTGCATGGTTAACCAGCAGAAAGTGTCTACTCAGTCTAAGCCAGAGCAGCGCCAGATGCAGATATGCCAAGATATAGCAGCTAGAGGAGGCCCCCTCCCCTCCTGCAGCAGGAGTCTCTCCAGAGGGAAGCAGCTGATAGAGCACCGAGAGACTCCTTGCAGATTTACAGACAGAGTTTCATAAAGGGGTCAACAGCCAAAAGCACCCCACTCCAGAGATACCAGAAGAGTCCTAGAGTCCAACTGCCAGAATAGAGCCAAGTTTATCCCAGCAGAGAGAGAAAGCAGAGTACTCAAGTTGGCCTGCCAGTTTACGCCAAAGCCTGCTGGAACCAAGAGAAATTCTGAATATAGTCTGGATGCAAGTAAAGCTGTTGAACTCTATAAAAGTGTGGACTCGACTATTTCTCCACCTTCACCATTACTTTCCCCCTTATTGCTTCAGAGCCTAACCCTGGGGAGTGACAGTATCTAGATAGGAGCACCATGACACACATACAGAGACTATTAAGGTCCCACTACACTGCTTGGCGTTACTATAAACCTGGGACACGATCGGCCCCTGGGGATGGCACAAAGGGGCGGACTTGGAACTTAAAGTGGCCCTGGAAAAAATACTAAAAGTGGCCCTATTTTTTAGTTGGGTCCACATTGATAGAAGGCAGGGCCAACAATACCATCTTGTGGCACATTATACCTCCCTAACAGAGCCAAATACCAAAGTCCATCACAAAATACTGCCAGCAGTACAAAATACATCCCCAAAGACTTCCAGGGGCCGGAAATGAGAAGGGCCCGGGTGGCCCCCTGGGCATCTGCCCACTGGGAAATTTCCCTGTAAGGTCTATGTCCAATCCGCCCCTGGTGGCACATTGTACCTGCGCCTACACATTGATCTTCAGGAGGCAAGTGCACTACAGTGGGGATCAATGTGCATATGCCAGAAACGAGATCTTATGGCGCATGCGCGAGAGCTGAGGGTGGTATGGTGTCTGAAAGAATACAAAAGGCCATCAATCAAATGCAAAGGGGAGGGAAGGGGGTGTGGTGAGCTTGATTTCAAGTGAGAAAGCCACTGCCCCTTGAATTCAAGAACATCATTTACATACGGACTGCAAGGGAATAAAAGTTGTTTTTCAGCAATCTTGCAGATCGGACATCTAAGACAAAAACCTGATTAGAAACCTGATGTCAACCTCTGTAAGATAATATAATGCTTGCAGTTTATGGTGCAGTTTGGAGCTGACAGGTTAGAACAGCAAACACTGTATATAAATATAACCTAACACTAAATTGATATTTAAAAAAGAGCAGACTCTGTGTTTGTCACAGACGTTCCAGCAACAGGAGGGAAAGGAGTGAGGGAATAAGGCCTGGAAACTACGGAAAGGAGATGGACACCTCCTAGAAAAACCCTAATCAAAGTCCTGACTAACTACCAGTATGAAAAGACCCCAGAGGTAGGTGAGTTCATACACAGGAATACCTAATGTCCTAACTCACCCTATAGGACAACTTGTTCCTCCAAAAGGAAGGACGAACTGGAGTCTCCTTCAGGCCTTAATACAAAAGACAAGGAAATGCAACACACAGAAATCAAACCAAATACAAAGAAGGAAAGGAAAGACTTAACTTCAAAGGAGCAATGGAAGCACCAGGAATTCCCCCGAGGAAACCTGAAGATCAAGCCACGTGTTGTTAGTCTCACCAATCTCCTGCCACCTGTCACGGGAACGCCTGTGACAGTTTTTTTTTTCTAATGCTGGATAATCTGAATACAAGCTCAATAGGAAGATTATTTTGGCCAACGTTAATATTATTATATTCTTTACATTTTTGGATGAACAGCATTTTCCTATTAAGTGAAATATTTTAGCCGCAAGCTATAGACAAGTGATGCCTACAGATCTTTGCCAAGTTTGTATTTTCTTCATCTCTGCTCTGTTACAGTATCAAATAATTGAATTCTGGGATAACACAGATGAAAAATGACATTAAAATGGAGGTAGGACTCTGTCACTGTCTCTGTTAATTTTCTTTTACTTTTGCTTCTGGCAGGCATTTACATTTTACCTTATTCAAGTAGTTAAAGGAGTTGTCTGAGCTTCCGAAAAACATCTAAAAAATAGCAGAATCTCTTTTTTTCTAACGTTGGATAATCTCAGTGTTAACTCAATAGGAAGATTATTTTGGCCAACATTAATAATGCATTTCCCTATTGATGTGATGCAGAACAATCCCCTGTAATTGTATCCCATTCCTAATTTCAATTAATCACAGTGGTGTGATGTTTCGCTAGGTATAACACTAATTTAGTGTCTCCGGTTGGCATGGTCTGAGGCTGTTTCTCCATTCTAATGAGTTCTGTAGGTGGTTTAATTTGAGTGCATAAAGTAACATGGTGTATTTGCTGTGTGGGTGCCATTATATCAATTAGAACATTGTAAAAGATTAAATCCCTGCTTAACACCTATCATATGGAGCTATATAATATGCAGGAGGTGAAGGGGTACCATTAACCTCTCAACAAGTTCAACCAAGACTGTTCCCAATTATGTAAATGAGTCCGCCACACAGTAAATACCCTCTGACTTGAGCCTGCGCTGATTTAATTGCCGTTCTTAATTACCGATTGCTTTTTGTTAAAATAAATGACTGCAAACATGGAAGTCCATCTACAACTCAATCATGCCTGGAGAACATACTCGCCACGAGCAGGGTTACCGGTCCCCTTGTAATGGATGAAACAGGAGTGATAAATGAAAGGCAGGAACCATTTGCTTCAAACACACACATCATTAAATTTTATTTTTGCAGATTGTTTCAATAAAAATTGCACTCTTAAATGGTTAATTACATCTTTTACATGTATTACATTTAATCTTAGAGCAATATTGTTTTTTTTACTTTACTTGAAGCTTTTATTGTAGGTCCAAAAATCATTTTTTAATACAGGGTCTCAATTTTTCCGTATAGCTATACAGTCTAATTATACAACATGGAAAACTATCTAGGAATTTTAATAAACAGCAAACTAAGCTGCAAAAACTAGAGTCAGGCAGCTGCCGCCAAGGCCAATAAGATAATGGGTTGCATCAAAAGGGGCATAGACGCCCGTGATGAGAACATAGTCCTACCACTTTACAAATCACTAGTCAGACCATACATGGAGTACAGTGTACAGTTCTGGGCTCCTGTGAACAAGGCAGATATAGCAGAGCTGGAGAGGGTTAAGAGGAGGGCAACTAAAGTAATAACTGGAATGGGTGGACTACAGTACTCAGAAAGATTATCAAAATTAGGCTTAGTGGGAAAATTGGCTTCTACCTCACAGGGTTTTTTTTTTTGCCTTTCTCTGGATCAACTAGCAGGATGACAGGCCGAACTGGAAGGACAGATGTCTTTTTTTGGCCTTATGTTACTATGTTACTAACACTGACTGCCCACAGTCACCAGTAGGGGACGCTTAGGAGCTGCATATACTTTAAAGAGGTTTTCTGGAAGTAAAATATTGATGACCTATCCTCAGGATGGGTCACCGAAATTAGTCTGGTGGGGGTCCGACTCCCAATACTTCCACCGATTAGCTGTTTGAAGAGGTTGTGGTCATTTTCTCGGGCAGAGACATCACACTCTTCAAGTGAATAGACCTGAACTGCAATACCAAGCACAGCCACTATACAATGTATAGCGCTATACTTGGTTATATGTTAGGAGGCCACAGCACTCACCAGAGCTTTGTGGCCTTTTCAAACAGCTAATCAGAGCGGGTGCCAGTTGTCAGATGCCATCGATCAGATATTGATGATCCTAAGGTCCCAGAAAACCTCTATAAAGTGAATATATCACTTATATTGTTTTACCAATTAGTGACACATATTGTTTTTTCTGATTTTCTTTTATTTTCTGATTATATACTTTTTATTCTATTTTCTAGGCCATGATAATGAGTTGCTGCTAGCATCATATAAAAATATGCTTTACAACAACCACATTGTAATAAATTTATATGTCCCAGCTCCAGCAGCCCGATCTTCAGCATGGCTGCGTCCGGAGAGATACGCTGCCAAGCCACACCGCCTGGTAACCAGACCACATGCTTAGTACAGGATGCAATGCTCTGTTTCTCCCCACAGGGGGCGTGTGCTGGGGGAGATTAGCAGTGGGCTGATTGCTCAGCTGCTTTATTACTGTGTACTAGTTTTTCGGAGCGCCGCGTCATGGACCTATCAGGTTTCCTGGCCATACATCATTCCCTGGCCATACATCATTGCCGGTGATAGTCTTGTTTGGCTCACTAGCTAGGTTCCTTGTTCCTCGTTCCTGTGTCGCTTATTGATATCCTGTGTTTCTGACCTCAGCTTATCTTCTGACCACTCTCCCCGTTTTGGTACTGCGTAGCCCTTCTGGTTCTGACCCATTTCTAATGACTCTGGTATTGTGTTTGTCTGTCTGTGTTCTTGGTCTGGCTCTGCACTTAAGTCGAGTAGGGACCGTTGACCAGTTGTGGTCTAGCTCTGGTGAGTGCTGTGGCCTCCTAACAGATAACCAAGTATAGTGCTATACATTGTATAGTGGCTGTGCTTGGTATTGCAGTTCAGGTCTATTCACTTGAAGAGTGTGATGTCACTGCCCTAGAAAATGACCACAACCTCTTCAAACAGCTAATTGGTGAAAGTATTGAGAGTCGGACCTAGGGCTTGTACTGCAAGTAGGTAAGAAGAGTAGGGGGTTACAGTCTAGAGCCTCACTGTTTTTGTCCATATCTACTCTACTGACGTGACACACGTGGACCATAGGCACAATCTGTAGATGTTCATTGATGTTTATTGGAGACTTTTCTAGACATGCTATATGACCTGTGCAGGAAGGGGAGTAGATAAGCTGTGACACCTTTGGGGAAGAGTGAATCGTATGATATCTATAATAATAATCCTGCCTATGATGATAATGAGATGATTGCTGGATCTATGCAGAACAGGAAGTGGTAGTCTATTATAACGCTTAGTGGGCAGTGTGAAAAGTGCAATACTTTAGTATTCAATTGAATATAGTCAGATGGAAAATAAAAGAATCATTACCAAAAATTCTAAAAAAAATATGTTTAACATAAGAGCTAGATTTAAACAATAGGCCATTTTCTAAAATTCCATTTAGGGTCCATTCAGACGTCCATAGAATGGGTCCGGATCCGTTTCGCAATTATGTGGAACGGGTGCGGACCAATTCATTTACAATGGGGCCAGAAGAGATGCAGACAGCACACAGTGTGCTGTCCGCATCCGCATTTCCAGTGAGCGGTCCCGATCTTCTGGTCTGCGGCTCGCAAAAAAAATAGAACATGTCCTATTCTTGTCCGCAATTGCGGACAAGAATAGGCATTTCTACAGGGGTGCCAGCCCGGTGTATTGTGGATCCGCACAGAGTTAAAGATATGACTGGCCGGGTCATGTCCCAGTGTGTAGGGTGTCTAAACAATGTCCTTTTCATAGCTGTAATGTCTATAGCTGTGATCAGCAAATGTATTACTGGCTGACTCCAATGCTCATCCACACAAATTCTAGACCTTCTGGGTTCTTTGCTTTATCTTTCTATTTCTTGAGTACCTTAGAAATGGTGAGGTCTTTTACTCAATAGATAATCCTCAAAGAAGATGGGACTTTGATCCAGTCATGTGAGGAGTGGAGCACGTGTAGCAGCTTCCTCTCTCCTCCTCTGCTAACTCACACACTGCACTGACTAAGCTAGAAGCAGATCCAGGATCTGCACCAAAATTCATGCAGGAGCTGAGGCCGGGTAGTTAACCCTGTCCCATCCATGCCAAAGTTATGGTTAGTATATTTCAAGATATAAGCACATAAAGCATTAAGTAACAGAAAATTGCATTACAAATCAAAATAATTTGCCCGGGGTACTGCAGTAGCAGTTAAAAAAATTTGAATTGAAAGTTTAGATACACTTTAAGGCCCAAAGGCATTTGCCTATTTTACCCTCAAAATAATTCAGGCTGCAGAAATTCTGGTCTGTTTCAGAAGCTACAAGTAAATAGATTTCTCAAGAAACCTTCTGGGAACGGTCATCACAAAATTTTGCAATCAAATTTTAGAGTAAATAGATATTTCCCAATAATTATCCCACCTAAGTAAACCACTTCCTGCTGCTGACAGATGTGATATCATCTCATTGGGACCTCCGGGATAAAAACTACATTACCAATCACAAACAAAATATTAATTTGCAGTGTTTTAAATGTAATCTCCTCAGTTCAAGAAATCATTTCTTCCCGTATATGAAAAGCTGCTTAGACAATTTCATCACCTAAAAAGAAAATCATAAAAAATAAGTCATTTTCTTAGAGACGTCTCCTCTAAACATATCTTTTGTAACAATAGGAAACGCAATAAATTGAAATTCTGACTCCAGGTTGAATTAAGATTTCGACTCAGAGCATAAAAACATAAACTTAAGAAGACGTTGTGAGAAGTGCTGAAAGAACACAATAAAACAATCTCTCCTTTCTGCTAAAAAACAGATAAATAAAAAGCAAATCTACAACTACATCCAGATAAATGGAATTTATTTAATCTCTTCAGGGCTGTGTACATAAAATATATCCCTGCAGCGGCTGCACTTCCATCACGCTTGTAGGATGTATTGTGTGAGGTGACTGGCTTCTAGTTGAATGTGCAATAATGGTGTCATTTCGCTACGGTACTTTACGAGTCAGGCTTTGTGCTATGGCAATCGGGAGCCATTTAAAGTTGAACAAAACTTTCATTCAACAACTTTTTATTTTATGAATCTCTAAATATCATGGACATACTTGAAAAGTGAAATTCTGCAAAGCATGAGCTTGCCTAGGAAACAAAGTAACGTTTTTGCATATAATAAATTAAGCTTATGGATGAGGATTTATTACAAAACATTTTTCTAAAGGGAGAAATAGCTACATAAACACAGAAGGGCATTAATGGATTGAAATTAAAATTAAAAGGTTTCAGATTAAAGGGTTTGTTTCACCAATATATGTTATTTTAAAAACAAAACAAATATCGTTTTATTCTCTCTTAATTTAAAATATACCCTTTATTAGATATGCATTAAAATAAGAAAACCTCTTAGGAAGTATTTTATACTCTTAGGCAATCCTAAAATGCACCATCGTTATGTACACCACCTATATAGGGTCTAAGTTATAGGCAAGTATATCACTTATAGGGTTTCGGTTATAGACACATATATCAAGAGATGGGACATGAGATGTCCTTCTTTACTAACGGTTTGTTGATATAAGATATCATGAGAGAATTGGATTACAGGTGTCTTTTATATTCTCAATCTTCTGATGTTCATCATATCCTAAATATCTTTCCAGATCCAGGTGCTATTGGAAATAACGTGCTATTGGAAATAACGTATGTATCCCTATTCCATCCCTAGATCTCTCCCTGCCTACAGGTAGAGCACCAGCCCCCAAAGGGGCGACCCCACCTCTCGGTGGCTAAACCCTTACAGTACCTACCCTTGTCCTAAAAAGCTGAATGTTATTCCCAAGCAAAAACAAGTATAAATAAACTTTCTTATAAACAGGGCAGTCCCAAGAGAACCATTAAGAGATACAGTCCTGTTCCGATAGGTCCCAAGGGACACTTAAAAGAAAAAAATCCCAACGCTGCGTTTCCTCAGTCTTTTCACTGGTTCTTCAGGGGATAGTGTAGTATATGGGAGTCAGACCGATGGAGATACAATGACTCAGTTCCTCGGCCTGGTATCTCCTCCAGACAAAATCCCTGAAGTTAAGAAGCAGACCCTAGATGTGGGTTCCAAGTATATGGCGTCTGTATGCTGGTTGAACTTGGCACCTTATAAAAAGAATATCCCTTAAGGACACCTCACCTGCACTTCCTGTTTCTTCCCACGTCTCCTCTATCCAAAAACACTAAAAAAATCTTATATGTTAACCATAAAAGATATCAGATGTTGGGAATAGTTTACCCGATAAATAGGAGCCACCCCTTACAACCACATTATAACAGGCCTAAAAGAACAATAAGTGCCGCTGTGGGACGCAAATGCTTTCCACAGGGCGGCCGAAACCAAAAGTGACGTCTCCTTCCCAATACTGGAAGTTGGCCGTGGAACGCTATGCGCTCCACAGCCAATGATGCCAGTGGAATGCGTAAGCGTTCCACGCCACCGGTAATGCACGGCATTCTTCTTTAATTACTGTTCTCTCTTGATATATACATCGTAGGTATAGGAGAATAATTACTGGATGTCAAAGGTAATGATTCTCTTCCATGATTAGACAAGATGAGTGTTATTGATCATTGTACCAAAGAGATGGCGGGGGGGGGGGGGAGTGCAAGTAGATAGTCTTCCCTCCATATTAAATGAAGAGGTTATTAAAAGAAATATGCCCTAAATTAGTTATGGGCTCATATACTATTACTAACTTATTATTGAACCTATTTTGGTCCGATATGTATGGATCCATGGTGTATGATAGAGATAAAAAAAACAATAAGCCCGAAAGGACTAGATATAGGGGGAAGTAGTATACATATTTCTCATAGGAAGCAACTAAGGGAAAGTTGTTCATTTAACCCTTCTGGATGGATAGTTTTAAAAAAAATAAATCCATCTTGCTTCTCTTTGCAAGATCTTCTTGTTCCAATTCCCTTTTCGAGGAGAGGGGTTAATGACTTCAATTACCTAAAAGTTAAGGTCATATAGACTGCCTGTATAGGCCTGTAGAACATAGTTGGCCATGGGGGGTATGTTTTATGTCCCCTAGATGGGACACGTAATCAAATAAGTCACCCCAGATTTGAGACATTGGAACATTCTCCACACAGATCAGGATTTGATTAACATCCTTACTCCTTATCCTTCAGTTACATTTAGGAGAGGTAAATCCCTCAGGGATCATTTGGTTCACAGCATGTATATAAAACCAAAACCTATGGGGACATGGTTGGAATATAATGAAGTGTGACAACAGGAAGGTTGTATAAAATGTGGAGTTATGCTAACTGTAAGACATCTGGTGTGATTTATTTGATTACGTGTAGTTGCCCATTAAATTATGTGGGGAAAACAAAACGTGAATTGAGGAGGTGAATTGGAGACCATCTGAGTGTTTAATCTGTGGAGTAATATACACGGCTACCTACTGAGGTGGTCGCACATCATCAGTTCTACCCTTCAACTGCCACTAGCCATATCTACTGTTTGATGCTGTGACAGTAGGGCTACATTCACATGACAGTGAAAAATGGCAAAACAGTCTGTTTTTAACAGACTTTTTTCACTGATGACTTTCTGAGAACCTGACGTTAGGTCGGGGCACAATATGCATATTATTGCTGTTCTGGCCTGCAATCTCCTGCAGGTTATTTGACAGTAAACACAGAATATTAATCAGCTCTGGCATACCCACTTCTCCAACCCCAGTGCTCTCCTGCCCTACAGATTCTTCTGCCATCTGCTTTTCCTCCTTTTCCACATCATCTAATATCGATGAGAATATGTCTTCAGGAACATCCAGCTTCTCCTCTCTGTGCATCTTGCTGACTTTTCTAGGACAAAGACTTTGAAGCGTGATTTTGAAGAAGTAAAGCTGGAAAAAAAAAAGGATGGTCATCATTAAGACCTGGTCCCCCTAAGGGGTGCAGACTCGATGGTATTGGTTGGCACTCTGCCACTGGAATAACAAAGGCTTCCAGCCTATTGGTATTGAATTACATTTATGGCTGATGTAGTAATAAGGAAATGTGGGAATTTAATATATAAAGCTGAGTGTGTGTGTGTATGTATGTCCACTAAAGGAATCCGCACCGTTGCATTTACAATCACAAAATTTGGCACACAAGTACATCAGGTGTCCGGGAAGGTTTTTGACTGGGTCTCAGCTCTCTAGCACATACCGTTCCTGAGATATTCCCAAAAAATGCATTAGCCAATAGAAGCCTGGTCACATGACCCTTATCAGCCAATAGAAGCTTGCAGGCCCTTTGTCTCCACATACACACAGTTTTACACCAGGTTTCCATGACCTGATATAGAGTGTCTGTCTTCCTAGTTTCCTAGGTTTCCATAACAACACAGTTATTTTTCTTCACTGCTGTAGGTCAGCTTTAAAGGGGCAGGGCACCTGTGGATGACACTTTTAAGGGAGCAAAGTGCTGTGGATGTCACAGTTAAGTGGGCAGGCTTCTGTGGAGATAACTCCGCTATGGAGGTTAGTGTTAAGGGGCAGATTTCTATAGTGGCCACTGTTAAGGGGGCGGGGTGTTGTAGAAATCACTGTTAAGGAGATGGAGTACTGTGGAGGTCACTAATAAAAGGGGGTCTGCTAGCTTAAAACGGGCAGGGCATTTTGGATGACACTGTTAATGGAGCGGAGTGCTGTGCAGGTCACAGTTAAGGGGCAGGTAGGGTGGCCATTCAGGCCACCCTCAAAAGACGGACTTAGAAACCACGCCCCCAGGTGCCAATAGGCCTCTCCCCCAAACCCAGTTCGGCAGCTGATGGGGATTGAAAAAATGAAGGTAAAAATCAACTTCTGTCAGCTGCAGGGGTGGGCATAGTGCTGCTGTCTGAGTGAGCTGTTCCAAAGGACATCCCTGTGTCCGTCTAGACACTGTGCTGGACGGAAGACAGGGAGTTTGAAAACCAGACTGTCCAGCCTTAAACTGGACCTCTGGCCACCCTAGAGGCAGGCTGCTGTGGAGGTCACAGTTAAGGGAACGGTCAGCTATGGAGGTCAGTGTTAAGGGGCAGATTTCTGTAGAGGGGACAGGGTGTTGTGAAAATGACTGTTAAGGAGATGGGGTACTATGGAGGTCACTAATAAAGGGGCTGCTGCTGTGGAGGTCACTGTTAAGGGGGTGGGATGCTGTTGAGGTCCCTGTTAAAGAGGCAGGCGCTGTGGAGGTCACAGTTAAGGGGACGGTCTGCTATTGAGGTCAGTGTTAAGGGGGGAGGTACTTTAGAGGTCACATAACTCACAGAAATAAGATGCACCACATGGATAAGCACCTGACAACACTGGCTAATCCCTCACTCTGGTGTTAAAAGCTGAGAGATTCGCCAATATTTCCAATCAGGAACATATCGGAGCCCCTTTAGGCACCACTTCACGGTTTCTCAGCATGACATGGGGTCCTACCACTAGACTACCTATGGTGTGTGAACAAGGTCTGAACAGGTATTAAGCAGCCTACAGCCCCCTCCCACTCACCTGCATTGCAGGACCAACAATGCAATGGGGAACAAATGAGGCCGCAAGCTACACCTACAACAGACCATGTGACACCGGCTTCCAGGTGCAACAGAATGTTTACCAGCCATATGCAATGGCACATTCAATACATATAAAACAAGAATCACAGAAATAATGCAGGTGAGTGGGAGGGGGCTGTAGGCTGCTTAATACCTGTTCAGACCTTGTTCACACACCATAGGTAGTCTAGTGGTAGGACCCCATGTCATGCTGAGAAACCGTGAAGTGGTGCCTAAAGGGGCTCCGATATGTTCCTGATTGGAAATATTGGCGAATCTCTCAGCTTTTAACACCAGAGTGAGGGATTAGCCAGTGTTGTCAGTTGCTTATCCATGTGGTGCATCTTTTTTCTGTGAGTTATGTGTTTATATATTTTCATCCGCACATGTTTTATTTTGTGTAGGATGTTTGTGTGGTGCTTGTGGTTCGCGCCGGTATCCTCCATTGTATGCAATTTTTGCTGGGGATAGCCGTTCGCTGCGAACCACATGCGGAGGAACTGCCCCCCCAGTTAGAAACACGCCACAGTGTTTGGGGTTTGGAGTAGTCCCACCCATTTAGGCCACGTTTATTTTTGTGATTCTTACTTTAGAGGTCACTGTTAAGGGGGCAGGTTGTTGTGGAGGTCACATTTTAAGGGAATGGAGCTTTGTGGAGGTCACTGTTAAGGGGACGGGTTATTGTGGAAATCACTGTTAACGAGATGGGGTACTGTGGAGGTCACTAATAAAGGGGAGACTGCTGTGCAGGTCACTGTTTAAGGGGAGGGTGCTGTGGATGTTACTGTTAAGGGGGCAGGGTGCTGTGGAGGTTACTGTTAAAGGCGCGGGGTACTGTAGATGTCACTGTTATAGTGGATACTGTCAATATCTTTTAACGACACACACAAACATTGAATGAAATAGATGATAAATATCTCTGTAAAGCCAGGTCCTTCTGCTAGTAAATAAAAAAATCTGACACAGCATAAGTCTCCCTGTACTCTCCCTGCACTCTCCCTCTCCAATATTCTTCCAATAATTGTTTTCAGCTACACTGTCTTTAGTGCATGAGAGTTTTCCACGTCTCTCCCTATGCTCAGCTCACAGGACAGTGGCGGAGACATGCAGGATGAGGGTTTTATAGGGCTGTGACATCACAGGGTATGGCTATCTGCGGATTGGCTTCAGAACAAAACACTGACTCTTATATAAAATTGAGCTACACCTTTATTCAGTATAATACAAAATTTCATAAAAATTCTCTATACCAAAATATTGACAAATCAAAAAAACGGTGAGGTATATGATAGTGGAAAACCTACTGCGGAAGGTCTAGATGCCTAGGTATCAAGAACCAGGTCAATTAAATATAGATTTAAAGTAAACTTGACCCAAATGTATGTTCCATATTGGCCATAAGCATGGTGGAGTTCTACCACAAATAATTAGGGGCTTTTACCCATAGAACACAGTCAGGAATAAGCCGGTTCAAAACATGATTATAGCGAAGCATAAATCAGTCCAAAACATGATTATAGCCAATATTAATCATAGACATAGGTGTCGACCATACAAAGCCCCAAAACAAGGTGGCTATAGTACACAATGTAGATGTTATTTAATGGTCAAAAGATGAGATCTAATAAAGTGGTACATACCCATATCAATGATACACAGGGCCCGGGACCCCCACAGTACAGAACCTCGACACGTGTTTCGCTATGAAAAGCTTCGTCAGGAGCTGCGGATTGGCTGACTGCATGGCATTATGGGTGATCTCACGCTCCCGGGCTTCTTACTTTCACTTTGTAACATGTGCAGCTGCCATTTTAGGAAAACTGATTCATTACCACAAAGTGCAAGGAAATTCGGATTCATTATGAATCAAATTCGGACTGAATTCCACTTCGAATACTTTTCTTTGCTCAACACTACATGTCATGATCAGTTAAACACTAATAGACTGCAAAATGTCCAACATAAAAGATCTCCCATAAAACTGAAGGAATCCTACAAAGGGTCCCGACTAATCGCTAAGGGGAAGACCCCTATCTCCTTTCCCAGTAGGAGCTGGCATACAGTTAATCAGCTCTTTCCCAATACATTCTTGCAGGAGGAGATGAGCGTCCCACTCTGCAGGGGTGTAGCTATAGTGGAATCAGGGGAAGCGGCTGCTATGGGGCCCAAACCTAGAAGGTGACCATCCAGGAGGAGGACTAAAAGATTTTATTGTCAGGGCCCCCTGAACGGTATTATACAATACATTATATACAGTGACATGAAATATGTATATACATATAGGAAACGGACTGAGTGGCTTCCAGACCTGGTCTGACAGAGCTGTCTTGACTAGCTGCAGGAGTGAGGGTTGCACTGGAGGTGGGGGTTGTTTGGGGGGCCTGTTCAAAAATTTGCTGTGGGACAGAGTCAGTTCTGATTACGCTACTGCCTCTCTGTATAATTGGTAGCGGTCTCAGTGCTTAATTTTTATCAAGAGTTTTTTGCTTTATGTTTGGAGTCATTGAGGACTACAAATCACGTTCATCATCTGTGGTTGACTGCAGCAGGTTTTCCTTTTGCTACAACCTACAAAAAACTACCAGACCGTTTATAAATCAATCATCGTTTATTACATGATTTAAGACAATATACAAAACGTGATTAAAAGAGAGGAGGGTGGGTGCAAGAAAATGGCATCATCTGGAGGGAAACACAGCGGATACAGAGTTCATTATGCAAATACATGATTATCTAATAAAGTGCCAGTGCAAATGAATTCCAAAACACCATAAAAAATGTGAACTTTTACCCACACTGTGCTCCCTCCAGGATGGCGCCAGCCCGGACACACGTTTCGGTGTACCTTCATCTGGGGGTGGCGTCATCACTGGGGGATACAGATTATATACTTAGTTTACCATAAAGTCTATTGATTGTCCAATTCATAACACCTGCAGTTCTGCCGTTCAATCGCCGGCTTCCATGGAGTCACCTGACCCCAGCTGAGTCACATGATCACATCACGTGACGCTCCAAACATAATGATGACGATTGCACGGGATCTCGGTTTTCCTTTTGCTGTATTCATTTTAAAGCAGCTCTCTGGTGGATAAACAAGGGACAGAATGGGTTACAAAAGTACCAATTGATCCCCCCCTCTCCCCCAAGTTTTCGAGCTTGTCTCTGCTTCCTAGTGTCTCTCGCAACACAGGAAATGACCACTCAGCCAATTACTATGCTCAGCAGTGATCCAGCTCAGGCAATGCTTGGTTGATCAGCCATGGATCGGTGAGGTGTGAAATTTTTTGCTTTATTTTTTTTTAACCCATTCTGAGACTCTCTCACAAATCAGAATTTTTTGGGAAAATTGGGGTCAAATTTTGATTCTAACAAATCGATTCGCTCATCTCTGAGCCACTTCTTGTTGGCATCCTTTTGCTAGTATTCCCGTCTTCTCACTGCTATAGACACCTATGTAACCGCAGCCGTTTTTGTTCCTGTACTTTCCCCCCCTGACTCGATTGTTTTATATTGAGATAGTACGTGATTTTGTTCAATCTTGCCTTGTTTTCTGTAGCTTGACTGTAAAATGAAGAGGCCGTCTGATATACAGCAGATGGAATGCCCTGTGACCACTTCAGTGCACGCAGCCACATGTACTCTAATGATGGTCACTGAGACAGAAATCAAGTGGTCGCTAGGCAACCAGAAGTGCCACAGCACTGCTGTGTGACAAGGAATGCTTTCTGCAAAAGCATGTAAATATTAATCACACTTTGCGTATGCAGCTTTTTTTTAGAAGATGCCCCAGAGGCTTTAAATCATTTCCTTTGGTTTATTACCCATCTGTCACCTCTTGTTGCATTATACTGACACATATCGCTGCTACATTTTTCCGTTTTGAGCATTCTTTTGCTGTAATCTTATCACTCTTCAGTTGATTTGATATAGAGTACCTGGAGACACAAGCCGTAGTAAATGGATTGTTGTTGAAATAAATTGCATTTGATATTCTGATATATTTGTGTAGATCATTTTATATATAGCACTCTACATGTCAGTGACTCTACACAGGCTTTATACTGACAGTCGTACACAGTGCTTATTACAAAAGAGATTACAGCTAGTGATGAGCGAACCCGTGGAAGTGCGGGTTGGCCGAGTTTTGCCACACTTCAGGTCAAAGTTCGGGATCCGAACTTGATCCGAACTCGAACCCCATTGAAGTGAATGGGGACCTGAACTTCACTTTATTATTTTTCGTTATAACATGATGCTATCTTTAAAAAAACGCAATACTTAAGACGGAATGCAAAAGGGACCCCTTAAGAGGCATTCCATTTTGCATTCAGTCATAATAGAAGTCTAAGGGAGCATAATGGATCCATCCTGGTTTCCGTTATGCTCCCATAGACTTCTGATATGATGGAATGCCTCTAAAGGTGTCCCTTTTGTATTCTGTCTTAAGTATTATGTTATTTTCCGTTATAACCATGTTATAACGGAAAATAATAAAGTAATTCATAAATTGCCCGAACCCCGAACCCGGACTTTAGTGAAAAAGTCCGGTTTTCGGCTATCCAAACTCCAAAGTTCGGTAGGAACCCGAACTTTCCATATATACGAGAGAAAATGCGAATAGCGGCACTCACCAATACGATGTAAACTTCAATACTTTATTGTTTCCTTGCAATTCCATAAAATGGGCTAGGGGCGGACATTAACTCCTCAACGAGCAGTTCGTGGCGATGGCCGTTTCGCGCTTGTAATGCGCTTCATCTGGCCACATGAAGCGCATTACAAGCGCGAAACGGCCGTCGCCACGGACTGCTCGTTGAGGAGTTAATGTCCACCCCTAGCCCATTTTATGGAATTGCAAGGAAACAATAAAGTATTGAAGTTTACATCGTATTGGTGAGTGCCGCTATTCGCCTTTTCTCTCGTATATGGATTTATATGGACTGTTATTTCACATTTGAGCTGAGCACCACTGTGTATGTGTGAATAGATTGGCGGTTCTGGAAGTGGTTGTCTGGGTGAAAGTAGCGGAGGAGTGTGTAACGCAGCGCCACTCCATTTCCTTTCTTTAAGTTATATAAAAAAACGAACCCGAACTTTGCAGTTAAGGTTCTCCCATTCTTAGTTACAGCCAACTCTTCCATATATGGATGACATATTAACAAAGCTGTTCATGAAGATGGGGTGTATATCCCCAAAACTACACAAGAAAAGAAACAAGACATTGTGACACCCTTGAAATGTACTTCTTGGTACCTTACAGTGGATAACAGGAAGGAGTTGGAAAGTCCATGTATTCCCTGATACGCTAGGGACACTCAAGGATCTTTGTGGAGTGGACTTGGATCTGCTGGTCCGTCTTCTTTTAAGACTTAGGGGTAGAGTTATTAAAACTGGTGCGAAGCTTAGACATAGCAACCAATCAGATTCCACCTTTCATCTTTTATAGCTCCTTTTGAAAATGAAAAGTGGAATCTGATTGTTGGCTATGGGCAACTAAGCCGGTTTTCCTTTGCATCAGTTTGATAAATCAGGACTTTGGTTGGGTTGGACCTTCTGAGCCACCAGGGGACAACATTTGAGTCATATATTTTTTTTAAGGTATGGCCACATGGTCAGATTTCCTGATGTAGTTTGGGAAGCCAAATACAGCAGTGAATTTAAAAAATCGAAGTCGTATCTGCCTTTTATACTTTCTCTCCTTTTATGATTCACTCCTGATTTTGTTTTCCAAAACGGCAACAGAAAACCTGAATGCATGGCCGTACCGTAAAGTTGGGAAGGGTGGATTATGTTGGGGTTGAAGTTGTATCATTACTTACCTGCATGGAGCCAGTATTCCATTTATATATTCCATTTGGTTCTTTTAAATTATTTTCTCACAAATTTGTATGTTGTAATATGCCTATGTGTACAACAACCAAAGTGGAACAGCTGATTGGCGAGGATGCAGGGTGTTGGACCTCTGCCAATCAGACAGTGATGCCCTATAAGGGTTGGACTGGAAATTTAAAGTAGCCCTGGAAAAAAACTAATAGTGTCCCTCAGGTTGTAGGCAGGTCCAAATAGACAGAAGGCAGGACTAACAAGTAGGCATGTCCATTAATACCATACTGCGGCACAAAATACTGCCCCAGCAGAGCCAAATATCTGAGTGTAACAAAATAAAATGCCCCAGCAGCGTCAAAAATCACAGTGCAACACAAAATAATGTCCCAGCAGCACAAAATATCTTGTTCTGTCTTCTACTCCAGGCACCTCAAGATGGCCATAAAGTTGATTTTAGGAATCAGAAGGGGACCTGTGGTCACAGGCCAGGTACATAACTAGTTGACACCCTAAGCATTACTAAACTCTGGGAGCGACAGATCATTACTGACCAGTCTGGCGGCCATGAGGAGGGCTCAGGCTGCCTCCGGGGCATTGGCCCACCAGGAAATTTCCCTGTAAAGTTTATAGCCAATCCACCCCTGTGCCCTATCCTGAGGATAGGCCATCCCTTGTAAAGGGTTGGACAACCCCTTTAAGGGGCCTAAAATAGTTTGACATGCCATTGCAGTGTGAGCATGTGCGCTATGACCACATGATCATCTGTATCAGTAAAAGGCCTCATGCATACAACAGTATCCGTTTTGCGGTGCACTGAGATACAAATGTAGACAGCACACTGTCTGCTGTTTGCACTTTTTGCTACCTCATTGAAATTAATGGGTCTACACTCAAATGTACGGTTTTTATCTGGAAAAAAAATAATATGGTAGTGTGCATGAAGCCTAACTTGGACAAAGTTCAGGCTATAATTCAATTAAAGACCATTTACACAAATCACAAATTGGAAATGGAAAAATCATTAGCACAAACGGTTGCACATACAGAATCTGGCTCAATCAGGCTTTCATTTTTATTTTATTTTTGACACATTTCATTCCATTCAGACATATGGAATTGTACAAAACCACTGAAGATGTGATTACCATGTAAAGTGATCCTCTGAGGAGCCGGTGCAGAGGATTCGAGTGGTAGTGGCCCTGATGAGGTGTTGTGTCACAATGTACTCCCTCATTGTTCCCTGGGGATCGGTGCAGTGGAAAGGTGCTTTGAAGAATGAGGCCAGAAGTAAAAAAAAACAAGTCTCTTTACTTAGTGCAAAATATAACACATAGCACATCCAGCAGCATTAAATACAAAGTGCAGTTTCTCTGGCACCAGATTAGGAGGTATAGCAGCTGGTTAGGTGTCAATTAAATGGCACTTGCAGACACTTGTGGATATAGGTGAGACACAGACTTGGAGTTAGAATGGCCTGGAAAAGGTCTAGGTGATGGGTGATTGAGTTATAGTCCCTCACCTACAGCAGGGTCTGTAAAGCTTTGGTTTTGCTGATCACTCTGTTGTATTGTCCCACTAATGCCTTCTAGAAGCAGTGTTCATGACTCTGGCAATGTTCCTGGAGTAAAGGTCTTACAAGAGCACTCGTTAAAGTCCCTCAGAGTAGAATCTCTGGCTTGTGCTCCTCCCCTATCTCTCATGAACTCCCCTCCTGGCAGGAAGTAGAACCAGCCAACTCTTAACAAGAGGGGAGGAATAGGGTGGTTAACCCAATTCCTGCCAACCGTTGCCAATCATACCTTCTGTGCTGGCGTACATTGCAGCACAAGGCATAACATTACAACCGAATTGTGGGACTATAATAAATAATTCATGTGGATTTTTTCCTTGAATAAACTAAACCAAAAGTTTCATGGCTAGATGTGCTAACCACTGAGCCACCATATCTTATAGGATTCATGCACATGGCCTTATTATGACTTTGTTCAAGCTTATAGTTATACAGCCACAATACAGCAGGTGCCACACTGAAACTCTATATGCCTCCCATTTCATTGCTTCTGGGAGAGTGTCTTTGCTACATGGTGGCTCAATATGGCAGCACATAGTGACTATGAGACCCATCTCTGTTCCCTACCCAACCTATCTATGTCACTTCTCCCCCTATCTGACCATAATCTAATTACATTTTCTTCATTGGTCTCCTCAGCTGCCCAAGTCCACACACTAGCATATTGTCACAGAAACCTTAAACATCATGACTTTCTCTTGCTTTCTGACTCCCTTCTGCCACTCTTAACCATGTGTTCCCTCCATGATGCAGATGCTGCTGCCCAGGGGTGGTGCTATAGGGGGTGCAGAGGTAGCAGTGGCAACCAGGCCCTGGAGCCTGAGGTGGCCTACAGACCCTTGTGCCACGTGAGAAGACACCGGTATTATAGAAAGTGCATGATGGTCAAGTTACATCTCTGACTAAAGGGAAGGGATTAGGAGAATTTGGATTTGGGGTGTTGTTAAAATTTTTGCCACAGACAGCAGTACGGCTATGTGCTTCCCTGCCCCTGGCCACAAAGCACTGAGGGAATCGGGGGCCAAGGTGTACCAGGGCCCATGATCCTTTAGCTACGCCCCTGCTGCTGCCGCTGCTTTGTGTGATACCACAATAACTATAGCTCTCTAGACCACCCTTCCCAACAATAAAACCTGAAAAATCAATAGGAAACCCTGGCAGACCAACTTGACCAAAAAACTGAGACAAGCTTCCAGGGTTGCAGAGTGGCGACGGAAGAAATGTCATTCCAATCTGATTCTAAGCAGCTCTTTATCACATACAAACAATCCCTCAATTCAAGTCCACACTCACTGCTGCAAAACAGGTCTACTTCACACCTCTCATGTCTTCCCTGTCTCACAACCCTAAACAACCTTTTTAACTCTCTTCTCCATCCTCCGATGCCCCCTCCCTCATATTTTTCCCATCTCACTCAACTATCCCCCCCCCCAACAGACCTATCGGATAATATCTCTCAAATCCACAAATTCCTCCACCAGGGGTCTGCAAAAATGCTTGTACCTGTGCTTATCATCTCTTGCCTATACTACTGTAGAATCCTCCTTTGTGGTCTTCCATTTAGCACCATGGCACTCCTCCGATCTATCCTCAACTGTGCTGCCCGACTAATCCACATCTCCTCATTATTCCTCTGCCAATCCCTTTACTGGCTTCCCATTGCCCAGAGAATTGTTTAAAATACATATAAGGCCGTCTATAATCTGTTCCCTCCGTACATCTCTGAGCTACTTTCCCAATACATCCCCACATGTCATCTCTGTTCCTCACCAGATCTCCTTCACTACCCTCATCACCTCTTCCCACAATCACCTCCAAGATTTTTCCCGTGCATCCCCTTTAGGGCTCTTTCACATGAGCGGATGCTGTGCGGGTAATCTGCTGCGTGAATGAGAGCCAAGCAGTGTTCCAGACAGCAGAGACACGGAGCATTAACATGATTGATAATGCTCTGTGCCCTTTTTGCTACAAAATCACGGTGACAACTTTATCTCACTGTGATTTTGTAGTAAAAAGATCACAGAGAGGCACAGAGTATTATTAATCATGTTAATGCGCCGTGTCTCTGCTGTCTGGAACGGGGATTGGCTGTTTTTCACGTAGCGGATTACCCGCACGCATCCGCTCGCGTGAAATAGCCCTTACTCTGGAACTCTCTACCCCAACATATAAGACTATCACCTACAGTGGAAACCCTTAAAAGAAATCTGAAAACCCACTTCTTTAGACAAGCCTACAACCTACAGTTACCCTGGTGCTGCTATACCACCATGACCCGCTTTTCCCTCACCTACTGTATCCCTGTAGATTCTAAACCCTCGCAGGCAGGGTCCTCTCTCCTTCTGGGCCAGGTTGTAACTTGTCTTGTTCAAGCTTATTGCAATTGTTTTGTATAAATATGTGCACCCCTTTTCGTATGTACTGTGCAATGAAAGGAATAAATAATAAAAATAATACTAATAATTATGGTGTAGCAAAAAGACTCTAAACCATTGTACAGTATATTCTATCCATTGTCTTGATTACAGATGAGCGAATCAAGCTTCAGATCCAAGATCTGAAGCCGACTCGTTCCCCAACTTCGTTTTAATGCTGTACAGAGACCTGTCTCCGTACAGCATTAAAATGTATGGGCTTCGCGGAAGCAAACTTCGTTAAGTTCGAAGTCGCGCAAGACTTCAGTGAAGAACTTTGACCTTCGATTCTGCAACTTTAAAAACATTTTAAAACAGCAATCCAAAGTCAGCTTCGGTACAGACTGGTACCTCGGTAGCAAAGCCAACTTCCAAAGGCCGAAGTTCTTCACCGAAGTCTCCCGCGACTTCAGATTACCTCTGCGACGCCCGTACATTTTAATGCTGTATGAAGACAGGTCTCTGTACAGCATTAAAACCAAGTTGGGGAACGAACGACTTTGGATCTTGGATCCGAAGGGTGATTCGCTCACCCCTAGTCTTGATGAATGCCAGGACCTTAATTTCTATAGCACTGCTGCCTGCCAATTACACCAACTAAAATGCGCTTTTCATCCATATTTGCGGTTAGCAAATATTTGCTGATGACCATGGTGCTGATTTAGAATAGGCCCTTTGACTTGGCGGCTGTGTCAGAGGGAGTTAGAATTGACAGGTTTACATTCACTCACTATCATTTTATAGCAAAACAGTTATTTGACTGCTTTGTGTCTAATAGAGAATAGGACAATTTGCTGCAACTGGAAGAGGCACATTCTTGCATATAATGTGAACAGCGGAAGAACTGAATACAAAGCACGCCACAGCATATTTCTACTTTCCCAAAACATTATTTGTCGGAAGCCATTGAAGGAGAACCATCCTTTTATCTTTCCTTTTTTTCATTTCCTGCTTCTCGAAGTGACGGGCTATTATCATAAGAAAACTGAAACGCAAGAATGTAATTGTCAATGTTCGCACACAAATGTGGAAGTAGAGCATTAATAGATTGAAAGCTGTGTGTAAAATCAACACTGAGGCCCTCACACAAAGACACCACTCACAATGGCCTAAATTGAATCTGTCATTTCTTCCGGATATTTTCTTTGCTGCACATGTTCTGGAACAGTATTTATTTTGTGCCAACACAGTACTGTATCCTATGAGGAACTGACATGTCTATACATCTCGAGACTGCTGGGTGAGTCTTATCCAGAGCTTTAGCTAGACATCTTTACCTGGCGAGAAGATTTAGTGTGCCCCCTTATGTACACACCCCTAGAACTTAGCTAAACTTGTCTCCCTATAAAATAAAGTAACATACCATTATACCACACACATACACAGTACCGCAATACCACACACATTTATAGTACTGCTATACCGCACATATGTACTACTGCTCTATGATACACACCAGTTACACACACACACGTATACACATTCCAAATATATATATATATATATACACAGTATACACAAAGGAGTAGATATATTAGGATACCCCAGGATATTGTGCCTGAGCCATTTTTAATTTGTGCCAAATGTATGATTTGAATTGTTAAATGTGTCTAACCATCTCTGCATGATCTACCAAGAGAGAACCCTATTTAGGCCTAATTCACACATCCGTAGTATGTTTTGCGGAAACACGGATCCGCAAAACACGGACGGCTTCAATGTGCATTCCGCATTTTGCGGACCACACATTGCTGGCACTATATAGAGAGTGCCTTTTCTAGTCCGCAATTGCAGATAAGAATAGGACATGTTCTATTTTTTGCGGAAACGAAAACGCGGTAGCGGAAACACGAATGCGGAAATGCGGATACGGACATCACATAGTGTGCTTTACACATCCATTCCTGCCCCTTTGAAATGAATGGGTCTGCAACCCTTCCGCAAAATTACGGATGGGATGCGGATCCATTTTGCGGACATGTAAATTAGGCCTTACACTGAAAGGAGATTCCAGAATCTGTAACAGCCGAGCAGAGTCAGTAAGGCAGACTGCTATCAAAAACTCTAGACATTACTGCTGTGAGTGGAATAATGCTAAGACACCATCCACTCTTAGACACAACCTGGTCAGTCATTTCCCTGTATCTGTACACCACAGTACCATATTACAGCTATCTTACCAGTAGTAATATAGTCATCTTCCGATTCTGCAGAAGAAGAGTGAAGAAGTATCGAATAATGAATTTTAATCACAAATATCGCCACTTTGATAATTCGCTAATATTTAGAATATATTGCTATATATTCGTTTTTCGAATATTCATTATTTTTCATCATCCATCTGAAATGAACACTGAACAGTATACATGATTCCTTCCTGCTTAGGGTGTCTGGTTCCCAAAAAAACTGTTCTTATCTGTCTGGGCTCGCTAGGATTTCAGCCCGCTCCAGTCAGTGCCCGCTGCCGTGCGCATGGAGGGTCCCCATCACCATGGGAACGCCTCGGGGTTAGAATATACCATCGGATCTGAGTTTTCACGATCTCATACCAGCGAATAGTCTTGACGGGGACGCTCCATGCGCACGGCAACGGGCACTGACGGGAGCAGGCTGAAATCCTAGGGAGCCCGGACAGATAAGAACTTTTTTTGGGAAACAGACACCCTAAGCAGGGAGGAATCGTGTGTACTGTTCACTTCAGATGGATGATGAAAAAGGACAAATATTCTAAAAACTAATATATAGCAACATATCCAATTTTTTTTCGAATTTTTTTCGAATATTCGCGAATATATGACGAATATTCTACAAAATATTCGTCAAATATCGCAAATTTGAATATAGCCCCTGCCATTACTAGTTGGAAGTACGACAACCCTCATTTTGTACTAAAGAGAGACGTTTATTCTGTTAAATCTGGCCTGTTTACTGACTCCTACACCATACGCCGGCCGTTGCACACTCTACATGCCTTGTCTTGACCCCATACACTCAACATCACGAGCACCCCAACCAGCTTCAGGCAGGATCCCTAACACCGGGGTGTGCCCCGCAGGAGGAAAGGGTAGGTCCTCCTTTAGCTGATCTGGTCCTAGGGAGCAACGGTGTGAGGAAAGACACTGTGATAGACTTTCTGCAGCCACAGTCACTAAGCATCCTCTGCTCTGGCTCCTGAGGGACTTGCTGCATCTCAAGCAATATCCAAACAGTGACACTGATATATCTCGCCATCATATGCATATACACTTTACACACATATAGTTACACGCACTACACATACTTACTCTACTACAGATCTTTCACATCTGAGAAGTGCGACTGGAGCCATGATGAGCAGAGAATGGAGCTTCTCTGCAGACTTCCTCCTCCCTTTTCTGTCTGCCCTGACAGAGCTTCTACCTGGATCAAGGTACAACAGCCCTGTCACTTTAAGGAACACAGAAAAGAGAGATAGGAGATAGGATCTCGCTCCCCTCTACATCAGTACTTGATTGTGCCCAAGAAAAGTGCCCCACCTTTTCTTTCCAAATGCATTTGGCAAATCGTCAGACCTCATCACTTTTTTTACAAATTTTATTTGTGCTAAAAAAAAATAAAAAAAAATCAAGCTTTTCCACATCATTCTGCACTCAATAGCTCATAATGAGAAAGTGAAAACAGAATGTTCAAAATCATAGCTAATTTATTAAAAAGGAAAAATTTAAATCTTCAGACCCAGGAACTCAGTTGAAGCACCTCTGGCAGAGATTACAGCCTCCAGTCTACTTGGGTATGATGCCACAAGGATTAGCCACCTGGATTTGAGCATTTTCTGCCATTCTTCTCTACAGATCCTCTCGATCTCTGTCGGATGGATAGTGACCATTGGTGGACAGCCATTTACAATTTTCTTCAGAGAGGTTCAATTGGGTTTAAATCATGGCTCTGGCTGGGCCACTCAAGGACATTCAGAGAGCTCTCCCTAAGCCACTCCTGTCTTGTCTGTGTGCTTAGGGTCATTGCCTTATTGGAAGGTGAATCATCAGCCATTTCTGAGGTCTATAGCACTCTGGATCAGGTTTTCATTAAGAATATCTCTGAACTTTGCTCCATTTAGGTTTCCCTCAACCCTGAGCAGTCTCCCTGACAAAGCCGCTGAAATACACCCCCACAGCATGATGCTGCTACCACCACGCTTCACTGTAGGGATCGCATTGGGCAGGTGAAAAGCAATGGCTGGTTTCTTTCTGGCAACTCTGCCATAAAGCCCAGATTGGTAGAAACCTAGTAATGGTTAACTTTCTGGAGGTTTCTCCCATCTGTGCACAGGATCTTTGGAGCTTAGTCAAAGTTACCATTGAGCTCTTGTTCACTTCTCTTACCAAGGACTTCCCACCCTGATTACTTAGTTGTGTTGGGTGGCCAGGTCTAGGAAGAGTACTGGTGCTTCCAAACTTCTTTGATTTAAGGCTTATGGAGGCCACTATGCTCTTGGGAACTTTCAGTCCAGAAGATTTTTTTTTTTGCACCTTTCTCAGTCCTGTCTCTGAGCTCTACAGGCAGCTCTTCCCTCCTTATGATTTTTTTGCTCTGATATGCATTGTCAGCTGTGAGACCTTATATACACAGGGGTGCGTCTTTCCAAATCATCTCCAATCCACTGAATTCACCACAGGTGGACCCCAATCAAGGTGTAGAAACATCTCAAAGATGATCAGAAGATGTATGAGGTTACAGCAAACAGTCTGAATATGTATGTCCATGCAAAATTTTATTTTTTTCCTTTTTAATACATTTTAAAAAATGTGTTTTCACTTTTATTATGGCGTATTGAGAGCAGATTGTATTACTGTATTAATAGGTAGACCTTGGGGAAGTTAAAAAAAACAGCTATATTTTGTTGAAAGAAATAAAACTAGAAAATCAGCAGAATTTTCAGTTCGAAAAAACATAACTCAGAACCTGGTATCTAGTCTCTTATTATTTTTCTTTTTTTTTCTTAGAAAAAAGCTATTTTTAGTTGAACTCTGAGCAAAAATACAGTGAGGAATTGACTTTATCATACCCTTACATGGCTTTGAAACACACCAGCATCTAACTACTATATGTGTTTGTGACTGAGTTGAAATAAAGATTGCTTTCTAGCCCAAGATGATTGCCTCTATTTAATCTTGTGTTTACCAGTGGCCAGAATAATGGACCAAGCACCTAACGAGCAGGACATTAGGGGGAGATTTTTAAAAACTGGTGTAAAGTAAAACTGACTTAGTTTCCCACAGCAACCAATCAGATTCCACCTTTTATTTTCCAAAGGAGCTCTGAAAAATGAAAGGTGAAATCGGATTGGTTTCTATGGGCAACTAAGTCAGTTTTTCTTTACACCAGTTTTAGGCTACTTTCCCACTAGCGTTAATATTTTCTGGTATTGAGATCCGTCATAGGGTCTCAATACCGGAAAAAAAACACTTCCGTTTTGTCCCCATTGATTGTCAATGGGGACAAAATGTAACTGAACAGAACATGTCGTACCTCATACCATGTCGTAGTTTTATTCCGGCCGCCTCTCGGCATGTTTGCCGTGCTGCCGCCGGAACTCTGGCCCGCCTCCATTATAGTCAATGGGGCCTGAATGGACCTCCGGCGGCACGCGTGCAGCACAGATCCGGCAGGCTGTTCACCCACCGGAAGAGCCTGCCGGAGAAGGCTGCCGCTAGTGTAAAACTAGCCTTAGCAAACTTCTCTTTACACCAATTTGGCAGTGCTATGCAATTTGGCAGTGCTATGTCCAAAGAATGAACTGGCATTTCTACTTTGTATTGTCTTTGTTACTACTATAGAAACATATCAGAAATGTCACAAGGTCAAGGTTAAAGGTATTTTCTGGGGGAAGCTCCCTGGTCTTTGGCTCAACCAGCCGGAAATGGCTTGGATGGCCCTTTTACCTAATTACAGGTTGTAGAGGTGACCTGCCTAAGCCTGAGTTGGCTAAGCGAGGAGTTCACGTTGTTTCTGAGACCAAGAAGTGGAGAGGAACAGGAACATTACAGAACTATTCTTAAAGGGGTTGTCTCGGAGTCTAATATTGATGGCCTATCCTCCTGATAGGTCATCAATATTTGATCGGTGATGGACCACCCTCATCGATTAGCTGTTTGAAGAGGCAGCGGCACTCCAGTTAATGCTGCAGCCTCCTCACAGTCAACCAAGCATAGCGCTGTACATTGTATAGTGGCCGTTATTGGTATCGCAGCCCAGATTCATTCATTTGAAAAGGCTTCGGCTTTGTACTCATAGAAAACATTTATATTTTTTTTTTGTTGCTGTCTTTCTTTTTCAATTTGGCAGTGCTATGTCATTGAACTGTAAATAGAAAATATGGTCCTTCTGTGGCAGTCAACACAGAGAGATAAAACTCATATATAGATAGATAATCCATGGCTAGTTCACTACTGCTGTGAAGGGAAGATTTTATCTGCTAGTATAATAGTAAATGTAGAATTTGGATGACAGTTCTATTGTTTTTTTGACCTTATCTCGATAAAGGTGGTTACAGAAAAGTACTGTATTGATTGTGTAAAGTGTAATGTGTGATGCTCTAATTGAGACACCACAGGGTGTTTCTGGTCTGATTGAATGGTCTGGCTGACAGAGTTAAAGCAGTTGTCCCACGAAAAATATTCTACAGTTTGCAAACCAGCTCCTGGATCTGAATACTTTTGTAATTGCATGTAATTAAACATTTTTTATAGCCACTGAGTTATTCAGTAAAATGTATCTGTGCCACCTAATTTCTTGCTTCTTTGACCGGCTGACTGAGGTGGACGCACATGCTCAGTTTCATCTTTCAACTGCCTCCTGAGCTGTGATAGGGAGAGCATGGACACGCCCCTTAGTTGAAGCAGAAAAGACACTCCCTCTGAGCTGTCAGCTTGATGTTCTAGCTTTGTTAGAAAGAGATTGCCATGTACTATAGGATGTCTGATTTTCATTTTTTACATTATTCATGGGATAACCCCTTTAATTGAGGCTGTTTGCTGTGCTAAATTCCTAGAAAAGGAGGAAGTTAAAGAGTTAAGAAGCAGAATACATGGAGTGACTTCACAAAATTATATGCAGAAAATCATCCATCCATTTTTTGTAAAATAAAAATACATACAATAGTCACACATAGTCTGTAATATGTGACAAAGAGAATGCTTGATGGTAGTTTCCCGGTAAGTATTAGAGACCCCGCAGCTCTCCCGATCTATTTTACTAAATACATGTATTCCCAATGAAATAACAATGCTGGATCATTTCTTCTTAGAACTCTGCAATGTTTGTTTCCTCTGCTATTCCTCTTATGAATAAATTGAATACTGGGTGATACTACCAGTTGGGGGTTTGTCCCTACACACTCTGACACTATTCAATCAGTGTTGCTAATGTCAAACTGTAGGAGACACACCTGTTTGACAAAGGGAATGGTAACACCCAGTTGTCAAGATATTCATAACTGTTCAGGAGGAATAACAGAGGAATGGCACAACAAACAGTTTAAAGCATGTCAGCAGTGGTGAAATGTTCTCTTTAAGAATGCCTTGTCTAGACTTCTGATGGGTTCCAAATCAAACTTTGGCGCCTACGTGGAACCGTGATATAGTCCCGTGATAGAAATACATATATGTTGACGCTGGTATAAAATCCAAGAATTGTAATTTTTTGAAGACTGGTTATTATCATTCCTTTCAGTACTTGGGAGGGAGGATCTTCGGTCTGAACTTTCTGTAACATCTTTCTGTGCTATTTGCTTCAGATTTTTTCTGGTTATTAATGATTCATAGTCTTCATTGATAAATATGTTATCGCTTGGAAACCTATGAGATCACTATGAGTGGAAGTCAATGTAACTTCCACTGAAATTCTCGACAAGACTTTTTGTTTTCAAGCACGGCTTCCTAAAAATGGTAGGACCTTCATGTAGACTCTGCTTCTTTTTGCTCCTCTGAGTATACAGTAGCTCGTCAACTTTTTCTTCATGCACTTTTCACACCTGATCTGTTTATTTTCACCCAGAATCTTTATGATTTTAGGCCTTATCTCCTTTCTCTATTTTCCTGACTCGGAGAGACCCAAATAGTTCCATGAGTCATGACGTTCAGTGGCAGGGTATTTTATAACGCAATGTCCTGTGGCATGTATTTACAAGGTGGTCACCCAAACAGGAAGTCAAGTGGTTGGTAGGGAACCCGAACTGATATACTGTAGATTGCTGAATACTCTAAGGATGGCCGAAAGTAAATCCATTTTATATACTCTGTTACAGGGGTTATCTGAAACTAAATCAGACCTCCTGACGTGGCGGACCCATGTGATGATACCTGATCCCTGCCTCTGGATTTATGTACTCCCGGACTGGCACGTCTGCTCCCCTCTGCGCGAATATCAATATCCATCAACTGGGGGGAGAGTGACCGCTGCAGCCAGAGGCCGAAGTGTTGACCTGCTCCCCTTTCATCACGTGCTGGTTCGGGAGCCACACAGACCGAATCCATCGTCGGGGTCCAGGTGAGTACCATCACTATGACGGGTTTATCATGTCTCATTTAGTCTCGGATAACCCCTTTAAGGTATTCTAAGTAAAAAAAAAAGGGGGGGGAGTACCTATTTTGTTAGCTCTATCAATAAGTTCTGGTTTTTTTTTTTACTCTGGAGGACCCAGAATGTCCAAGCATTACATGGAAAGGTAAAGTAATGCTTCAGTTGTCCAGTGGTAGCACTGCAGAAAAAGTTAACACTTGCTACTAGGATCTCTTGCAGATTACAGTATCAGCAGACTCCGTGATCAGTCTTTTTTCAGGGCCCACTTCTAAAAGGGCCCATACACATGACATAACAATTGGTCTAAATGGACGATACTGGCTAACTACTAGCTATCTTGGCTAACCAAAATTCAACATGAACGACTGTTCGAGATGGCCAACAACCAACTTCTGTTGGTTGAAAATTTGATCCATCCAGGTGGGAAATCTCATCCATGATTGGCCAAAAATCCAAGTGTAGGGCATAAGTGGCCAAAAACTTTTCTCGTGTGTATCTTTACACAATTGGATTGTCCAAAGAGAACCAATCGCTGGGAATTCAAAGGAACCGTAGGTTAGTTATGGTTATTTTCACCCTTTGACTGCTGCTAAAGTGGCCAAGAGAACAACCCAAGAAGAGGAGAGCCTTCCCATATACATCAGAATGTTATGCCTTATGAGATTTTAGTGTCTCATTTTCATGTCTTGTTTCCTGTTTACGTCTTGCATTCATGTAACTTTAAATCAGCAATACATGTAAGTTATCACATTGTTCTTATCAGCTAAAGGGAACTTTGAAGGTGGATTCTGATCTGCAGGCATCATGTCATAGAACAGGAGGAGCTGAGCAGATTTATATGTAGTTTTGTGGTAACAGATTCAGTAAAACTTGTATTTCATTCCTTCAAATCTCTGCTCATTCTGAGTTCTGAAGTCAAGGAGTCGGTCCTATCAGTGATTAACAGCCTTCCCTCCATGACTGTGTATACAGAGATAGCTGTCAATCACTAAAAGGACCGCCTCCTTGACTCCAAAGCCCAGAATGAGCAGAGATTTAACCAGTCCCGGACCGCCGTACGCAGGATTGCGTCCTGCGGGCGGCCGGGATCTTCTGAGTGGACGCCTCGGCGCGTCCTCTCGCGAGACCCGTGAGTTCCTGTGAACGCGCGCGCAGGCGCGCGCGCGTTCACAGGAGCGCGCGTCTGGAGAGTTACACTACAGCCTGCCAGCGATGATCAATCGCTGGCAGGCTGTAGATGCGATATAAATCGCATCAAACATGTATACCAGACGCTGTTTTGTGAACAGCGTCTGGTATACCTGCTACCTGGTCCTCTGGTGGTCCCATTTGCTGGGATCGACCACCAGAGGACCAGGTAACACAGTACAGTTGCACCAAACACTACACTAACCCCCCACCCCCCTCACCTATTAACCCCTTGATCACCCCATCTAGACCCCTGATCACCCCCTGTCATTGATCACACCCCTTTTATGTGTCCATATGTGTTTTGCGGATCCGTGGATTCACGGATCCGTGGATCCGATCCGCAGATCCGATCCGCAGATCCTCAAAACACGGACACCGGCAATGTGCTTTCCGCATTTTGCAGATCCGCACATTGCCAGAACTATATAGAAAATGCTTTTTCTTGTCCGCAATTGCGGACAAGAATAGGACATGTTCTATATTTTTGCAGAACGGAAGTGCAGACCCGAATCGCGGATCCGTAATTCCGGATCCGAGCGGGACAAAGTCTGTCCCCATAGAAATGAATGGGTCCGCAATTCCGTTCCGCAAACAGAATTGCGGACGTGTGAATGGGGCATAAGGGTCCCTTATCACCGCCAGTTAGTTAGCTACTTGTTAGGTAGCTAGCGCCCAGCCCACCGCACCGCAGTCACTGATTTTGGCAGAGATTTTTTCATCCACATTGACCGATGCGAATGAAAAAATCTGTGCCGTTCATTTTTTTTTTTTCAGCGCAGAGGCTGAACGGAAAAAAAAAATCTCATTACCCGTATGCTCAATATACGGAGAATCGCAGAAACTCCTAATGCTGGCCATACGTGTAATGATTGCGGAGACCCTCAAATGCCAGGGCAGTACAAAAACCCACATGTGACCCCATTTTAGAAAGAAGACACCCCAAGGTATTCCGTGAGGGGTATGGTGAGTTCATGCAAAATTTTATTTTTGTCACAAGTTAGTGGAATATGAGACTGTAAAAAAAAAAAAAATCAATTTCCGCTAACTTGTGCCAAATTTTTTTTTCTGTGAACTCGCCATGCCCTCACGGAATACCTTGGGGTGTCTTCTTTCCACAATGGGGTCACATGTGGGTATTTATACTGCCCTGGCATTTAGGGGTCCTAAAGCGTGAGAATCCAAATGCGTAAAAATGCCCTGTGAAATCCTAAAGGTACTCATTGGTTTTAGGGCCCTTTGCGCATCTTGGCTGCAAAAAGTGTCACACATGTGGTATCGCCGTACTCAGGAGAAGTAGGGCAATGTGTTTTAGGGTGTATTTTACATATACCCATGCTGGGTGTGAGAAATATCGCTGTAAACGACAACTTTTTAAATTTTTTATTCAAAGTTGTCAATTTACAGAGATATTTCTCTCACCAGCATGGGTATATGTAAAATACACCCCAAACACATTGCCCTACTTCTCCTGAGTACGGCGATACCACATAAGTGACACTTTTGCAGCCAAGATGCGAAGAGGCCCAAATCCAACGAGTACCTTTTAGGAGGGCATTTTACGCATTTTCTTCTCACGCTTTAGGGCCCCTAAAATGCCAGGGCAGTATAAATACCCCACATGTGACCCCATTTTGGAAAGAAGACACCCCAAGGTATTCGCTGAGGGGCATAATGAGTTCATGAAAAATTAAACTTTTTGTCAAAAGTTAGCGGAAAGGGAGACTTTGTGAGAAAAACAATAAAAATCAATTTCCACTAACTTGTGCCAAAAAAAAATATTCTATGAACTCGCCATGCCCCTCATGGAATACCTTGGGGTGTCTTCTTTCAAAATGGGGTCACATGTGGGTATTTATACTGCCCTGGCATTTTAGGGGCCCTAAAGCATGAGAAGAAAAATGCGTAAAAATGCCCTCCTAAAGGTACTCATTGGAATTTGGGCCCCTTTCGCATCTTGGCTGCAAAAAGTGTCACACATGTGGTATCGCCGTACTCAGGAGAAGTAGGGCAATGTGTTTAGGGTGTATTTTTACATATACCCATGCTGGGTGAGAGAAATATCTCTGTAAACTGACAACTTTGAATAAAAAATGTAAAAAGTTGTCGTTTACACCGATATTTCTCACACGCAGCATGGGTATATGTAAAAATACACCCCAAAACACATTGCTCTACTTCTCCTGAGTACGGCGATACCACATGAGTGACACTTTTTGCAGCCAAGATGCAAAGGGGCCCAAATTCCATGAGTACCTTTAGGATTTCACAGGGCATTTTTATGCATTTGGATTCTCACACTTTAGGGGCCCCTAAAATGCCAGGTGAGTATAAATACCCCACATGTGACCCCATTTTGGAAAGAAGACACCCCAAGGTATTCCGTGAGGGGCATGGTGAGTCCACAGAATTTTTATTTTTGGCACAAGTCAGCGGAAATTGTTTTTTTTTTTTTTATTTTGTTTTTACAAAGTCTCATATTCCACTAACTTGTGACAAAAATAAAATTTTACATGAACTCACCATACCCCTCACAGAATACCTTGGGGTGTCTTCTTTCCAAAATGGGGTCACATGTGGGTATTTATACTGTCCTGGCATTTTAGGGGCCCCTAAAGCGTGAGAAGAAGTCTGGAATCCAAATGCGTAAAAATGCCCTGTGAAATCCTAAAGGTACTCATTGGTTTAGGGCCCTTTGCACCCAGGCTGCAAAAAGTGGCACACATGTGGTATCGCCGTACTCAGGAGAAGTAGGGCAATGTGTTTTGGGGTGTATTTTTATATATACCTATACTGTGTGTGAAAAATATCTCTGTAAGCGACAACTTTTAAAAATTTTTATACAAAGTTGTCAGTTTACAGAGATATTTCTCTCACCCAACATGGGTATATGTAAAAATACACCCTAAAACACATTGCCCTACTTCTCCTGAGTACGGCGATACTACATAAGTGACACTTTTTGCAGCCTGGGTGCAAAGGGGCCCAAATTCCAACGAGTACCTTTAGGTTTTACATGGCGGCTCACAATTTAGCCTCGCCCAAAATGCCAGAACAGTAAACACACCCCACAAATGACCCTTTTCGGAAAGTAGACACCCTGAGGTATTCACTGAGGGGCATAGTGAGTCCGTCTGAGATTTCTTTTTTTGCCAGAAGTTAGCAGAAATTGAAACTTTTTTTTTTTTTTTTTTCTCAGAAAGTGTCATTTTCCGCTAACTTGTGAAAAAAATGAAATGATACATGAACTCACCATGCCCCCGTGAATACTTTGGGGTGTCTTCTTTCTAAAATGGTGTGATTTGGGGGTATTTATACTTTCCTGACATTCTAGCACCTGAAGAAACATGACAGGCGCTCAGAAAGTCAGAGCTGCTTCAAAATGCCGAAATTCACTTTTTGCACCATAGTTTGTAAACGCTATAACTTTTACCCAAACCAATAAATATACAATTATTGGACTTTTTTTATCAAAGACATGTAGAACAATAAATTTAGAGAAAAATTTATATAGTAATGTAGTTTTTTTTGAAAAATTTTACAACAGAAAGTGAAAAATGTCATTTTTTTGCAAAAATTTCGGTCATTTTTGATTAATAGCAAAAAAAGTAAAAATTTCAGCAGCAATGAAATACCACCAAATGAAAGCTCTATTAGTGAGAAGAAAAGGAGGTAAAATTCATTTGGGTGGTAAGTTGTATGACGGAGCAATAAACGGTGAAAGTAGTGTAGTGCAGAATTGTAAAAAGTGGCCTGGTCATTAAGGGTGTTTAAGCTAGGGGGGCTGAAGTGGTTAAAGGAATCAAAAACAAGTTCTACAGAATCTTTTTTCACAAAACTATATATCCATCTGCTCAGCTCCTCCTGCTTTGTAACATGCTGCCTGCAGATCAGACTCCACGTTCAATGTGACAAGTTCCCTTTAACAGACTGCACTGCATTTTCATACTGAAAGGTTCCCTTTAGGCCTCATGCACACGACCGTTTTTTTATGCTGTCCGCAAAAAGGGGTTCCGTTGTTCAGTGATCCGTGTCCGTTTTTGCCTTCCGTTGTGTTTCCGTGTGTCTTCTGTTTTTTTTAGCAGACATGACCCAAAAGATTTTACCAAAAGACAGGCTGACAATGTTTCCCAAGTGCCTGCCAAGGGATCCGCAAAAAAAACGGACACAGAACGCGGATGACACACGGATGGCCATCCGCATTTTTCACGGACCCATTGACTTGAATGGGTCCGTGAACCGTTTTTCACAGACAAGAATAGGACAGGTTATATTTTTTTGACGGACTGGAATCACGGACCACGGACACGGAGGACAAACGGTGCATTTGCCGAGGTTTCCACGGACCCATTGAAAACCAATGGGTCCGCAGAAAATCACGAAAAACGGAGCAACGGACACGGAATCAAACAACGGTCGTGTGCATGAGGCCTTAAGCTGTAAAAAAAATCTATTCAGTTGTTTCTTAGTTATACCTTTTTTTTTTATCTAAGAAAGCTGACTAACAACATAAGGGTACTTTCACACTTGCGGCATGTCTATCCAGAAGGCTGTTCCGGCGGGGGAACAGCCCGCTGGATCCGCCATACTGCAAGTACCAGTGTGCTGCCGCTCCGTCCCCATTGACTATAATGGGGGTGGGGGTGGAGCTACGGTGCATCACGGCAGTGCACGGCCAGAGATCGCCGGACTAAAAGTACTGCAGGTCCGACTTTTTAGTCCGGCGATCACTGCCATGCACTGCCATGCACTGCCGCGCTGCGCCGTAGCTCCGGCCCCCCGCCTCCATTATATAGTCCATGGGAAGGAGTGGCAGCATGGCAGCACACAGGTACTTGTGGCATGGCAGATCCGGGGGGTCAACAGCCTGCCGGATAGCCATGCAGCAAGTGTGAAAGTACCTTAAGAAAAATCCAACTACTCCTTTTGACTTCAAGACCTAACCACATTATTTGAATACATATTTATACATATTTAGTGACCCATAAGAACATTTTGGTGTCCTCTGGGGACCAGACTAGTAGAAACAGCTCCCTGTTAAATCATGACTTTTCAAAAAGGCAGAAATGCTAAAGCCATGGGACCTGAAGAGATGTCAGCAGAAGACAAGTATGTTGCTTTTGTGAGGGAAAGTGACCTTTGTGGTTATGGTGGTGAGAACAGGGTTGCACTGTTTTTGAGTGGGTTTCCTCTGGGTTCTTTGGTTTCTTCTCACATTCCAAAGACATCATGACAGGGAGCTTAGATTGTGAGCTCCATTGTGTGACAATGTCTGTAAAGTGCTACGGAATATAAGTGAGTAAAAGAAATAAATGTAAAAATGTGATGAAGTGGGAAGAGATAGAACACACTGGGGCAGATATAAGCTAGTACTTGCACCTAGAATCCATTGGCTATTCCTCTAGTATTTCTGTTACACACCCCTTACATAGCATGTATTAACATTCTGAAAGTGTTATGATGTACATCATGCTAGAGATCTCATTTTTGGTTCATTTTTCCTGACACGTTTTTAAAATGTAAACATATTTTGAACCTAGTCTTTGTTGAGTCGCATCTGGTTGTCCAAAAAGTAAATCAGTTCCAAGGTGGTGTTAAAAATGGTGTGGTGCATTGTGTTGCAAATAGGAATCTTGTGCCGTATTATGGTGCACAATCGCCACTTACACATGGCGCACTGTCACATCTTCCCTACAGATTGCTTTAGGCAAAAAATCCACCAAAAGAGCTTGGGTACATTTAACAACATAAACAGCTTGTATGCATCATTCAATGACTTACCTTCCATGGAGACAGACCACGCGACTGCTATGGGGCCCGGGGAGAGAGGGGCCTGGAGCTGAACTTCTTTTTATGTTCCCGACACGAAAATGTAGAAATTTTATACAGCCACCAGACACTCAGTGCAGATACTTTTTACAGCTATTGCAGTCAATGGCAACTATATAAATTCCTAAGTACTGAGCTCCCCCTAGTGGTGGCTTCAGGCAGACAATTTTATAATACATTGTATGAGGGAAGCAGCAGGCATAGATCTGTATGGGGGGGGGGGGGGGGATTTATCAGTATATTTCTGCCAGTGAAAATACACTGATAAATATGGTGTTCAGAATGATCCTGAAAAAGCAGGGCTGTGGGCACCGGTTTTTTATTCCAATTTGTTTTTAATTACATTTTTTTTCTGCTAAAAAAAAAAAAAAAGGAAATTTGTCAGCAGTCGGGGAGTTGTGTTTTGCATTCCGCATTTCCTGGAAGTGTTTGATGCACACATACTGGGAGACTGGGTGCAGTAGGGGCGACCCAGACTACAGTATGTTGCCCTTTGATGGGAATTACAACAGCAGCAGAAGGGGAGTGAGCAGATTTTGTTGTAGGCAGTGACCTGTCCAATAAAGTGTTTTTTGGGAACTGAAGAACAAACACTATGGATCATAGGTTGAAGTTTTTTTATGTACATGTGGGAATATTCAGGAAGAAAGTGACATGCAAAAAAAAGTCTTGTTGGGAAAACAAAATGTGAAATTTCTCTTCATACACAGAAAATAATTACAGTGACGAGGAATAACCTATAGCTATGCCCTCCTTTTCAAGTAATGACAAAGCTGCCTGCTATGAAAGTGAAGATCACCCAAATGATTGCATTAGATCATGGCTCGGTGTCTAGTAAATCGTTCCCATTGGACTCCCCATGCCTTTCCTTTCTTTCTTCTTCTTTCAAGTATCCTGTAATCCCTTTAATTTGATTTGGATTGAAGCCAGAGGGCTGCCTCTTTTATTACCACTGTAAATAAGTGGATACACAATAATGTAAAGTACAATTATCAAAGCAGGATGATTCATCAGGGGTGAGCGAGTGGTGTAACACCATAAATAGTGAATGAAGTGATGTAAGAAGATGCCGCAATGCTTCACATAGTCAGACACATCCCAGGAACTTTTCCATTATTTTCTGTACACATCCCAAACCTTAATTGGTTATCAAGAGAATGCGAGCTACTAGTAAAACCTAGCTACACATTCTACAAATTCTACAGATAAAACAGTCTAAGGAGGAATCCTCTGTTGGCTCATGAGATTTTTGACTTTTCATTAAAAAAATTTTCTCCAAAGCATTTTACGTAAACAAGCAAAAATGAAATTAATGGGCAGGTAGAAAGAAAACAACAGATTTTAACAGCGGGCTCAGCCTCCAGAGCCCTGTCCTCCATCTTCAGCTGCAGGCCGCAGCCTGCACCTGGCAGCCCGACCTCCCCACTCTGCCTATACGGGGCGCACACTCTAAGGCCTCTTTCACACGGGCGTCATGTTTGACGCCCGGATAAGAGGCGGGTGCGTTGCGGGAATATGCGCGTTTTTCCCGCGCAGGTGCAAACGTATGCAACACGTTTTGCACGCGCGTGAGAAAAAACGCCAAGTTTGGTACCCAACCCGAAGCCGGACTTCATCACTGAAGTCCGGTTTCGGGTCTACTGGAGAATTGATTATTTTCCCTTATAACAGGGTTATAAGGGGGAATAATAGCATTCTTAATAAAGAATGCATTGTTAAATGAAGAGGAAGGGTTGAAACAATAAAGTTATTTACTTTAGCTACTTGATCGCGTAGTCGCGATCTTCTCTCTTTCCCTGCATCAGCTAAGATCTAAAGGACCTGTGATGACGTCACATCACATGGTCCAATCACATGGTCCATCACCATGGTAAGATGGACCATGTGATTGGACCATGTGATGTGACGTCATCACAGGTCCTTTAGATCATAGATGCTGCAGGGAAAGAGAGGAGAGATCGCGACTACGCGATCAAGTGGCTAAGGTAAGTTAACTTTTATTATTTTTAACCCCCTCCACTTCATTTTACAATGCATTCTTTATTAAGAATGCTATTATTTCCCCTTATAACCATGTTATAAGGGGAAATAATAGAGATCGGGTCCCGTTGCTAAGCAACCATGCGGGAAAATCGCAACGCATCCGCACTTGCTTGCGCATGCTTGCGATTTTCCCGCAGCCCCATTCACTTCTATGGGGCCTGCGTTGCGTGAAAAACGCACAATATAGAGCATGCTGCGATTTTCACGCAACGCAGAAGTGATGCGTGAAAATCACCGCTCATGTGCACAGCCCCATAGAAATGAATGGGTCCGGATTCAGTGCGGGTGCAATGCGTCCTCCTCACGCATTGCACCCCGCGGAAAACTCGCCCGTGTGAAAGGGGCCTAACTTTCACCAGACAATGGCTGGTTAAGCTGGGGTGCTTTAGTGATATGTTTTTTAGCATGTTAGTCCCTACAAAGGTGTTGTTTAGGCTTAGGTTTAGCCCAAAGTGAAACTAGATGGTTCCACACCCACTGATTGTAACATAATGGGGCTGTGGAAAGAGCTAACATTTTTTTAATCACATTGCCCATACCCCTCTGCTGCTGTTCCGGTGCATACTGGTCCTAAAAAAATACTTACTGCGCTTAGCAAATCTGTCTTTTGGGGATACATCACCTAAAACATCACTCTAAAGATGAGTCTAATTCATCACATTGGCTCATGTTGGATGATAAATTTGGTGCATGGCTAACCTCTTTTGTCTATGATTGGCATAGACTGGCATTGACATTGATTGGCTTACTTAGCGATAGGGCTGCAGCTAACGATTATTTTAGCAATTGAGTATTCTACCGATTATTTTTACAATTAATTGAGTACTCTAATAAGAAAAATGAATTAATAGACTGTTTTCCTTTATAAAAACTCATCACCCCCAACACCCCTTGTTCCCTCCTGTGCGATCAGCCCAAGTGCATCAGTTCCCCCTAGTGCAATCAGCTCCTTTCCCCCCAATGCCATCAGCTCCACTATCCCCCAGTGCCATCAGCTCTCCCCCCCCCCCGTGCCATCAGCTCCGTTCCCCCAGTGCCTTCAGCTCTCCCCCACCCCAGTGCCCTCAGCAACACTCCCTCAGTGCCTTCAGCTCTGTCCCACCCCAGGGCAATCAGCTCTTTCCCACCCCAGTGCCTTCAGCTCCAGTCCCCCAGTGCCTTCAGCTCTCCCCACCCAGTGCCATGAGCTCTCCCCCACGGCCCCACCCCAGTGCCATCAGCTCCACTCTCCCAGTGCCTTCAGCTTTCCCCGCTCCGGAGGCCCACTGCTGGAAAGGTGAGTATTCCGAGCACATTGCAGGCCAGCGGGAGACCACGTAGCAGGTTTAATAGCAAGTGCTTCAGTCCTGCTCCGTGGTCACGTGACACAAACGAAACCTTGATGCAAAAAATTTGCATCAAGGATGTCTTTGTGTCGTATTACTCGATTTAATCGAGTACTTATTGCAGCCCTACTCAGCGACAGGAAAATTTGTGCAAAATGCTGTATCTTATACCATGAACCCTTCCCAGCTAAAGCACATCCCTTTCTCTGCTAATCTATGCCCCCTTGTTGAGTTGGGTGCAGCGGTGGACTACATATGCCAAACCGTGCAAGAAATGCAACAAATTTTGGTACAGTTGATGAGAGTTTAGGCATGATCACACGTGGGCCTATATGCTGTAATTCTACAAATAATATTAATAAAAATGTGTTTCAAAATTATATCATAACAATTAATATCACTATATTAATATCAAAATATTAACATTATTATATGTATTGTGATCAATCCTGAGAAGCTAATCTGGATCAGATTCTAAAAGGAAGTAGGTTCTAGAATGGACCAGGGTGGGAAGTTGGATGTCATATATCTTCATTTTTCTAAACATTTCATACTGTTCTGCATAAAAAGTTCGTTGTAGGTGCATAAAAGGATGGTAAATAAAATGAGAATGCTTGGACTGGGGAAAATATGTGTCAATGGGTAAGAAATTGGCTCAGTGATAGAAAACAGAGGGTGGTTACTGATGGTAAATATTCAGATAGAGTCACCGTTAAGGGTAGTATTGGTGAGGTCATTGTTACTAGTCAGACACCACAGGGATCAGTATTGGAGTGGTATTGCAGGGGTTAGAAATAGAGAATTCATTGCTACTGGTGGGATACCATATGGGTCATTATTGGGCCCGATATAATAAATTTATTAACGCATTTTTCTGGGATTTTAATATTGATGGCATATCCTCAGGATGGATCATCAATATGAGATCAGCGGGGGTCCGACTCCTGGCACAACCGATGATGAGCAGCTGTTTGAGGAAGCCAGAGCTTGGGCAAGCACAATGGCCTCCTCGCAGCTTACCAAAGCTATTATTTACCTGAATGGGACTAAGGTGCTTTTAGGCCATGTGACCAATGAACATGAAGTCACATAACCTAGGAGTGGGCCTAAGTGGTTTCCGAGTGCGGCGGCCTCTACATATTGGTGATTGGCAGGTGTGCCAGGAGTTGGACCACTCTGATCTGATATTGATGACCTATCTTGAGAGTAGGCCATCAATATTAAAATCCCAGAAAACCCCTTTAATGATTTTGGAAAGGGACTGCACAGTAAAATATCATTTTTTGCAGACAATACTAAACTGTGCAAAGTAATTAACACGGAAGAGGACAGTATACTGCTACAGAGGGATCTGGCTAGATTGGAGGCTTGGACAGAGAAATGGCAGATGAGGTTTAACACTGACAAATGTAAAGTTATATACATGGGAAGGAATAATGCAAGTCACCAGTACATACTAATTGATAACACAATGGGTAGCACTGACAAGGAAAAGAACTTAGGAATTTTAGTGGACAGCAAACTAAGCTGTAGAAACCAGTGTCAGGCAGCTGCTGCCAAGGCCAATTAGATCATGGGGTGCATCAAAAGGGGCATAGATGCCCGTGATGAAAATATAGTCCTACCACTTTACAAATCGCTAGTCAGACCACACATGGAGTACTGTGTACAGTTCTGGGCTCCTGTGAACAAGCCAGACATAGCAGAGCTGAAAAGGGTTCAGAGGAGGGCAACTAAAGTAATAACTGGAATGGGGCAACTACAGTACCCTGAAAGATTATCAAAATTAGGGTTATTCACTTTAGAAAAAAGACGACTGAGGGAAGATCTAATATCTATGTATAAATATATCAGGGGTCAGTACAGAGATCTCTCCCATCATCTATTTATCCAGAGGACTCTGACTGTGACAAGGGGACATCCTCTGTGTCTGGAGGAAAGAAGGTTTCTACACAAACATAGAAGAAGATTCTTTACGGTAAGAGCAGTGAGACTATGGAACTCTCTGCCTGAGGAGGTGGTGATGGTGAGTTCACTAAAAGAGTCCAAGAGGGACAAGTTGTAGTTACTAGATCACTGGAGAAGAGTAGTTGATCCAATGAGTTATTCTGATTGCCTGATTGGAGTTGGGAAGGAGTCTTTTCTCAACAATGATGAAAATTGGCTTCTAACTCACGGGGGTTTTTGCCTTCCTCTGGATCAACTTTCAGGATAACAGGCTGAACTGGATGGACAGATGTCTTTTTTTCAGCCTTACAATCTATGTCACTATGTATTACTTTATATAAACTTTAAACTGTAAAAAAAAGGACTACATAAAAAGATAAAAGGGACTTTTCTATGATGTTGAAATAAAGCACAAACCAATAATGTTTTTAGGTCTTTAGAAATGTGTCTCTTTATCTTCCGTGTGCGCACATCGTCCTACTTTTTGTAATTACCTCTAGAAAGGTATTTTCTGTGAGCTACTGGAAATGGAGATTGTGAAAGAATAAAGGCATTAGATCAAAGTCCTGACTTTTACTGCTTTTATTAATTTCTCCTTAGACGGATGTGCAAAACTCCTATGCAGTCGTTTAGGTTTTAAACTAATGAAAAAAATAAAAAAATAAAAAATTAAATAGAGGCATAAGGGATTATCTTTTCAGTGCACATCAGTCCAAAAAGTTCAGTATTTCTGGGTCATGCCTGCACCAGCACAACACAAAAAAAGCATAAAAAAAGGACTTCTTCTGCAAAAAGTTGACTTCCATGTTTTTTTAAAGTGAACCTTTCAAAAATAAAACAACAAAAAGGGCTCATGCACACAAACGTATTTTCTTTCTGTGTCCATTCCATTTTTATTTAGGACCGTATGCGGAACCATTTATTTCAATGGCTCCGCAAAAAAAGAGTAAGTTACTCCGTGTGCATTCCGTTTCCGTATGTCCGTTCCACAAAGAGGTAGAACATGTCCTATTATTGTCCGCATTACAGACAAGGATAGGACGGTTCTATTAGGGGCCAGCTGTTCCATTCCGCAAAATACATACGGTCGTGTGCATGAGCCCTAAAGAGGATTTCAAACCTGGGGCCCATCTACCTCTTGGTTTTACATCTGCAACAGATCTTCACACACAAGGACAACCAAATTCTAGCAAAAAGCTTAAGGGGGTTCTCACTACTTGTTAGAAAGGTTTATTGACAATAAGCTGATCACAAAGAGGGAATTCATCATTCTCGTTACAGCTCTTTGTGGCATAGAAAAGTTGCAAATCCACTGGAAATGGGGCATGGCGAGGGAAGAGTGAGGGTGTTTAATTGGCGGGATTATCTGCCCTGGCTAATTCGTCATTATAATTGACCACTTCCATCAATACAGGTGGAAGCGCTCATTGCTGGAGTGCTGACGCCCGTAGCCCACATACTGTTTCTGTTTCCTGCCCCGCCGCCGATCACTGCCCACCATAGGCTTCCCGAGGCCTATGCGGTAGTGAAATCCCGATGCAGGCGTGCGTGCTGTCGTTATTGCGCGCGCCTGTGCCTGGACGGAGCAGCACAGTGAAGTGTGTGAGCAAGCGCCTGGACATAGGTGAGTATTTAGCTTTTAGTTTATTTTTTTTTCTTTTATGTGCCAAGTAACTTTGGCGGACACAGGAGGATATGTGGGGGGGAAATATTATGGTGGGATACTGTGTGGGGCAAATAATTATGGGAGGGATTACTATGTGGTGGGCAAATTACTAAATGGGGGCAATATGGGGGAAACTACTGGGTGGGGCAATTTACTATATGGGGGCAATTACTGTGTGGGGGAAACTACTGTGTCGGGGCAGTGTGGGGTACTCTACTGTGTGGGGGCAGTGTGGGGGACACTACTGTGTTTAGGGAAACTACTGTGTGCGGGTAATTACTGTGGGGGGGCAGTGTGGGGAAAATTACTGTGTGGGGGCAGTGTGGGAGACAGTGTGGGAGAACTACTGTGTGGGGGAAACTACTGTGTGCGGGAAATTACTATGTGGGGGCAGTGTGGGGTACAGTACACTACTGTGTGGGGGAAACTACAGTGTGCAGGAAATTACTGTGTGGGGGCAGTGTGGGGTACAGAACTATGTGGGGTACACTAATGTGTGGGGGAAACTACTGTAGGGGGGTAGTGTGGGGAACAAAACTGTATGGGGGAAGTGTGGGGGACACTACTGTGTGGGGGGCAGTGTGGGGGGCACTACTGTGTGGGGGAATTTACTATATGGGGGCAATTACTGTGTGTGGGAAACTACTGTGTCATGGCGGTCTAACGGAGGAGAAGAGGAAAGAGAAGGAGATGTACCTGGATGTAAGAGGTATGGGGGTCAAGTATTTTGGGGGGGGATACCGAGAAAGGACCAGCCCTGGGTGCCTTCTTTTTATTTTTTTTAAGCTGCAGATCCAGCTATTTCCAGGCTCCTCTTCTGCCCTCCAATATGGCCGCACCTCATCTCAGACTAATTTGTGCATACTGAACCTTTGGTAGTCCAAGACACTTACTGCTGTGCTCAGATTGGCCAGCGCTGGTCGTATGTGCAGCGCTGGCCAATCCAAGAGCAGTAATGGACAAGCAGGATGTGTCTTGGACCACCAACATACAGTGTACATCGGATAGTCTGAGAGGCCATGCGGCCATCTTGGATGACAGATGAGGAGCCCGAGAATCGGCAGATCTGTAGCTGAAAAGAGGAAAAGAAGGGCACCAGGTAAGTGTTCTGGTCGTTCCCCAGTTTTTCTTGAACCGAGGGGGACCTTGCAGATACCGTGCATGATTTGTAGAAAGGCCATCCATGTCTTATTAATATTTCTTAGCTCACAAGGTTCTCCATCCCAACTAATATTAGACAATATATAAACCTTTTGTAGACCTCACACGATACATGGCTTTGAGGAAGGATATTACGGCTTCCAATTCTAATTGAAAACTCAATTATCACTTCCATCCACCCCACCACCCTATTTCCTTTGTCCCACAGCAGGTGTCAAGCAAGCGACATAATTCAATTCTGAGACAATGTGCGGCGTGTGTCAGAGGCCTCCATCAATCCCAGGTTTGTGTGTTTTGTAAGTCTATTAACAACAGGGAAAAAAAACACTACAACTGATTGTAAAATCTACGGCTCGGCTGAAGCCCCCCCGGGAAGACAATGAAAGGCCAGCACCCTTCACGTGGAATATACATTACAAACCAAAGATAAGAACAGATGTTGCAGCTATAACATAGGAGAATTTACAGAGTCAACTTAGAGTAAGATTTATCCAATGCTTGTCATTTGTGGAGCTCATGCATCATAGTCACCTAAACGTGAGGAGCAGGAAATACCATCTGCATAACGTAACAGAGAACCGTACAGTAGCACATACATTATATGACACGCGCGATACTGCGCAGGTGCCGAGGTATTGTAATATATTGGCAAGGCAGTCCTTGGTTTGTGACCATGTCATTCTTAAAGGGTCTATATAGGGGCACAACTCCAGCCTCAATGCATTACATATGTATTCACGTTGCATATATAGTGCCAACCTACTCCGCAGCGCTGTACAGAGATTGATATCATACACATTAACCACTGCGGCTCACGATTTCGCTTTCGAAAACTCAAATACACACTAGACACAATTTGATAGAAAGTTAATGAACCTTAGTTTGGAGTATGAAAACCAGAGAAAATGAACACAAAATTAGTCTTACAGGAGTATCTCCCAACTAGATCACCTCCAAATTGCAGACCCACACAGTGAATGTATGGTGGATATATTTTTGAAAATGTAGCCGCATGCTGACATAAAGAGGTTGGCCACATTTTTTCGTGGAGATGGGGTGGGCGCAGTTGGCAAACCTCCTCTCCTGGAAAGACCCGCAAAGTGAAACATACTTACCTTCACCCCGATGCTGGATCCTGGCTCCTTCAGTCCCTGACCTTGGCTGCCTCGTATGGGTCCCCTGCTCTCAGCATCTGCTTAGATACGTCTGCAGCCAATTGATGGCTGCAGTAGTGACCTGTTCTCTTTGCGTAATGTCAATTGGTCACTCGACCCAGGGGAAGCAGGCCACCACTGCAGCCAACAATTGGCAGTAGCAGTGTCAAAGCAGATGTTAATAGCGGGGGACCCGAGTGAGGAAGCCAAGGCTGGGGAACGAAGAAACCGGGATCAAGCAGCAGGGAGCAGGTAAGTATGCTTCCCTTTATTGGTCTGCCCAAAAGGTGGCCAACTCCTTTAACCCCTTAAGGACCCCCGCCGTACATGTACAAGGCTGGTGGACATTAATTAAAGGGGCTATCCCACAAATAATTTTAAAAATTTAAATCAAACAGCGTATAGTACATGACAATCTCTTTCTAACAAAGCTAGAACCAGCCCTGTACCTCACATGGATCCAGGGATCTCCACATTCATAGCTCTGCTAGATTTATATCAAGCAGACAGCTCAGGGGGAGTGCCTTTTCTGCTGCAGCTCAGGGGGCGTGTCCATGCTCTCCCTATCACAGCTCAGGAGGCAATTGAAGGATAAAACTAAACATGTGCGGCCACCTCAGTGAGCAGGTCAAAGAAATAAGAAAAAAACAAACAGCAGGTGGCGCTATACAGATACATTTTATTGAATAACTCAGTAGCTTTAATACATTTTTAGGGCTCTTTCACACTTGCGTTTTAGCTTTCCATCCTAGACTTCCGTCCTCGGGGCTCTAGGACGGAAAGATACTGATCAGGATTATCCTAATGCATTCTGAATGGAGAAATCCGTTCAGGATGCATCAGGATGTCTTCCGTTCAGTATGAGAACGTTTTTTGGACGTTGACAAAACTGTAGCATGCTGCGGATTTGTCTCTGTCCAAAAATCCGGAAGACATGCCGTAACGCCGAATCCGGAATTAATGCCCATTGAAGTGCATTAATCCGGATCCGGCATTAAGCTAAATGTCGTTTCAGCGCATCGCCGGATCCGACGTTTAGCTCTGTGCATGCGCAGCAGCAGTTCCGATCGGGGCCCCAGTGTAAGCTGGGGCTCCAATTGGTTACCATGGCAGCCAGGATGCTACTGAAGTCCTGGCTGCCATGGTAAGTACTCCGCAGCAGTGTACTTACCTGCGCTGTGGCCTCCAGGCGCTTCTTCATGACGTCACAGGTTCGGGCGGCGCATTGATCTATGCGCCGCAGGGACCTGTGACGTCATGAAGGAGCGCCCGGCGGCCGCAGCGCAAGGTAAGTACACTGCTGCGGAGTACCATGGCAGCCAGGACTTCAGTAGCATCCTGGCTGCCATGGTAACCTGAAAGCAAATGCTTTCAGGCGACCTGTGTTCTGATGGATCCGTTGGGACGGAAGTTCCCGTCGGATCCTCAGAATGCAAGTGTGAAAGATCCCTTAATTACATGCAAATACAAAAGTATTCAGATCCAGGTGCTGTTTGAAAACTGTAGAATATTTTTCGTGGGACAACCCATTTAAGTACTAGCACCCTACATGTACTGCGGGCTGATCGGGCACGTGCAGGAGCTGCGCCCGCCCGATCAGCGGCACTGAATCGGCAATAAAAATGGTGTCAAAAAAGCCATTTTTTGTCACCTTACATCACAAAAAGTATAATGCCAAGAGATCAAAAAGTCATACTCACTTCAAAATAATACCAATCAAATCATCTCATCTCGCAAAAAATGAGAACCTACCTAAGACAATCGCCCAAAAACATAAAAAAACTATGGCGACTAAAACATGATTTTTTATGTTTCAAAAATGCTGTTATTGTGTAAAACTAAAATAAATAAAAAAAAGTATACATATTAGGTATTGCCGCGTCCATAACAACCTGCTGTATAAAAATATCACATAATATAACCCCTCAAATGAACACCGTAAAAAAATAAAAATAAAAACTGTGTCAAAAAAGACATTTATTGTCACTTTACATCACAAAATGAGTAATACCAAGCGATCAAAAAGTCATATGCACCCCAAAATAGTACCAATCAAACCGACATTTCATCCTGCAAAAAATTTGACCCTACCTAAGACAAAAAAAAAAAAAAACTATGGCTCTCTGAATATGGAGACACTAAAACATGATTTTTTGTTTCAAAAATGCATTTATTGTGTAAAACTTAAATAAATAAATAAAAGTATTTATTAGATATTGCCACATCCGTAACAACCGGCTGTATAAAAATATCACATGATTTAACCCCTCAGGTGAATACCGTAAAAATAAAAAAACTGTCAAAAAGGCAATTTTTTTGTCATCATACATCACAAAAGGTGTAATATCAAGTGATCAAAAAGTCATATGCACTCTAAAATAGTACCAATCAAACTGTCATCTCATAACGAAAAAATGAGCCCCTATATAAGGCCCCTTTCACACGGGCGAGTTTTCCGCGCGGGTGCAATGCGTGAGGAGGACGCATTGCACCCGCACTGAATCCGGACCCATTCATTTCTATGGGGCTGTGCACATGAGCGGTGATTTTCACGCATCACTTCTGCGTTGCGTGAAAATCGCAGCATGTTCTATATTCTGCGTTTTCACGCAACGCAGGCCCCATAGAAGTGAATGGGGATGCGGGAAAATCGCAAGCATCCGCAACCAAGCGCGGATGCGTTGCATTTTCCCGCATTGTTGCTTAGCAACGGGACCCAATCTCTATTATTTCCCTTATAACATGGTTATAAGGGAAATAATAGCATTCTTAATAAAGAATGCATTGTTAAATGATGAGGAAGGGGTTAAAAATAATAAAAGTTAACTTACCTAGCCACTTGATCGCGTAGTTGCGATCTGTCCTCTCTTTCCCTGCAGCATCGATGATCTAAAGGACCTGTGATGACGTCACATCACATGGCCCAATCACCTGCTCCATCACTATGGTGATGGAGCATGTGATTGGTCCATGTGACCATGTGACATCATCCAAGGTCCTTAATCACTATCCTCAGGCTGTGGATAGTGCTTAGGACCTTGGATGATGTCACGTGGTCACATGGACCAATCACATGCTCCATCACCATAGTGATGGAGCAGGTGATTGGGCCATGTGATGCTGTGACATCATTACAGGTCCTTTACATCTTTCAAGCTAACGGAGAGGAGGCCGGGCTTCGCGATCAAATGGACCAGGTAAGTTATGATTAGTTTATTATTTTTAACCCATTCTGCACCTGTTTAAACATTAGGGAGATGGCCAAGGGTATTATTTTACATTATAACTATGTTATAATGTGAAATAATACCAGCGGGACAATTTCTGACCCAAACATGCACTTCTGTGAAGAAGTGCAGGTTCGGGTCTGGGTACCAAAAGTGCCGATTTTTCTCCCGCGCGTGCAAAACGCATGACAGCGCTTTGCACTCGCAGGGAAAAATCGCGGCAATTCCCGCAACGCACCCGCACTGTTTGACGGAGTGCACCCGCAACGCCCGTCTGAAAGAGGCCTAAGACAGTTGCCCAAATAATAAAAAAAAAACTGTCTTTCAGAATATGGAGACACTAAGAAAATCCTTTTTTTCAAAAATGCTTTATTATGTAAAACTGAAACAAACTTACTTGTGTGGGACTTTTACCACAATTACCGGCTGAATAATATGTGACCGGAGGGTACTGATACAGTGCCTCCCAATAATTGCTATCCTCTTTTGTGATGTACCAATAGTCACAGCTCTGTGTTTGTTATTACTGATTAGTTATCCCTTTGCATAGTATTGCATTTTTCCTGAATACCTTGTTTGTGGCCCGATTGTGGGCCATTGTGTCCCAGTTTGCCGCGACATGTCCTGTCGCTTAGCAACTGTTGAACACAATACGGAGGTAAGTGTATCTGTATCTACTTCCCCAGCTGAATCCTCCCGGGCCAGCTGTCTTGTGTGATCGCGCAAAATTTTGTGCGCGATCACGCATGCGCAGAGGGTGGTACGCATCCTCTTAGATCCTCTTGCGTTCCTGGCCTTGCTCTGAATCTGGGAAGGGTGCGTGCGCCGTGCTGATGTGCGGGCTGGCGCTCATTGGCTGTGATTACCACTCACAGAACAAGCTGTGCAGGGCCAGTATTTAAAAAGAGGCGGGCGCACTGGTTTCTTTGGCGTCCCATGTGCAGAGACTGTATCTTTTCTCTGCACTATCCTCTACCTCGTATCGGCGTGGTTTTGCCCATGGGGTCCCACCATCTTGGTACCCCTATATACCAGTAGACTGCAACTCTATTCATCTGGCAGTTTTATTGTCCTACAACCTAGGACTTCTGGCTTACATATAACTACTTGTTCCTGGCGCTTTTTTTTTCCTCCCCTGATGAGCTGCTTTTTTGTTTTGGCAGTAAAACATGCGTGTAGGGAGCTATTGTTTGTAGAGACATACAGCATCATATCTTGAGGGACAGGTTCCGGACGGGGTCGCCCTTATCAGGACGAGTGCCCTGTGGTGAGGCTGCTACTATTCATCAGTATCAGGGTACAGCGTTTAGTTAGCCACAGGGTAGTAACAGGGAGCCTACAGTGTGTGCTTCAACTGCCATTGCATTTTTTCTAGCTAACACCATCGCGGCAACGGCTGGACAACGCACATGTGACCGGACCTGGACCTGCTCTTTGTCCCTGGGTACTGGTAGGACATACTGGTTTTAGGTGCCGCTGTGCACCTACTTTTTGTTCTTATTGTGATTATTTGTCCACCACTTGTTCCTATACCCCACATCCAATTTTATTGTTCACATTTGCACGTTACTTTTGGACACCATCCATTTTATGAACCATTAAATGTTAAGTTTTAGGGTTACCCTTGTATTATGTCGTCTGAGCTGAGGTAATCTTTAGTACAGGTATCAATTAGTCCTGTCTTTTATAGTCGATTCTAAAACTGAAACGGTGAAAAAAAATACGGTGCCAAAACAGCTATTTTTTGTTACCTTACCTCACAAAAAGTGTAGTATAGAGCAACCAAAAATCAAATGCCCTAAAATAATACCAACAAAACAGCCACCTTATCCTGTAGTTGCCAAAATGGGGTCACTTTTTGGGAGTTTCTACTCTAGGGGTGCATGTGACATGGCAGCATGTGACATGGAAGCTTAAAATTATCCCTTTGAAATCTGCCCTCCAAAATCATATGGCGTTCCTTTCCTACTGCAGCCTGCCGTGTGCCGTACAGCAGTTTACGACCATATATGGGGTGTTTCTGTAAACTACAGAATCAGGGCAATAAATTGGAAATTTTCTTAAATTTTGAGATTTGCTTCTAAACTAAAATGTCATTTATAAAATGATCCAAACATGAAGTAGACTTATGGGAAATGTAAAGTAATAACTATTTTAGGAGGTATCACTACCTGTTTTAAAAGCAAAGAAATTGATGTTTTGAAAATTGCAAATTTTTCAAAATTTGTGGTAAATTTGGTATTTTTTATAAATAAAGATGAAAAATACTGTCTGAAATTTACCACTCTCATGAAGTACAATGTGTGAAGAAAAAACAATCTCAGAATGGCTTTGATAAGTAAAAGCGTTTTAAAGTTATCACCACATAAAGTGACACTAGTCAGATTTGTAAAAAATGGCCTGGTCCATAAGTTGAAAAATGGCCCGGTCCTGAAGGGGTTAATGAATAGGGTGAGAGTTAGGGTCATTTGCAGTATCAACAATGGTATGTCTGTACACCAGGGATCAGCAACCTTCAGCACTCCAGCTGCCGTAAAACTACAACTCCCAGCATGCAAACATGCTAGGCTGTTCTCACAACTCCCATAGAAGTGAATGGAGCATGCCGGGAGTTGTCGTTTCAGAACATCTGGAGTGCCAGAGGTTGCTGATTCCTGCTGTACACTGTGATATATATAGAGTCATGGTGGTGTCTTCAGTGCCTGCAAAGTGCTGCCATACTCATGTTTTTGGAGAACACAATAGCATAGTCTACCGCACTACTGTGTCCTGCAAAAAAAATATGTAGAGACAGAAAGCAGGCCATGCGAAGTCCAAAGTTTGCCTTAATAAAGTAAGGCCCCATTCACACGTCTGTGGTGTGTTGCGGATCCGCAACACACCCGGCTGGCACCCCCCATAGAAATGCCTATTCTTGTCAGCTGCGGACAAGAATAGGACATGTTCTATCTATTGCGGAGCCGCGGACCCCCTAAGGGATACATTTCAATATAGGTATTTAGACATACTTAGTGGTGAGCTAAACATAATGCGAATGTGTGCTTTTAAAGGGATTTTTAGATCTTAGCAAGTGATATGACGTCATCTACAGATCGGTTAGGAGCCCAATTGACATACCGCTATTGTGGTTCCTGTATTCCATAGCATGATGCTAGGTACCACTGGTCAGCCCCATTCACCTGCAAGGAGTTGGTTGTGGTTTTCTGAACACATGGATTGGCAATGTACAGATAATACGCCAAAGTGTCCTCATCCCCTCTGTTCTTGTGTGCCTAGTGATATGCCATTACTTACCAAGATGTTAAAACCCCTTTGATTATGAGCATGAGGACCCATCTTGTATGTATAAAGGTTCACCTGGACTTAGTGCACCATTGGTGTCCCATGAAAACAAACAATGCAAGAAGGACCGGATCATGCAAGAAGGTCAGAAACATATGGGTGTCACCTATGACCACTACACGGTGTTCCTGTCAGGGATGGCGCAGTGACTGACACGGCAAGGTTTATTTGATCAGTGATTAACTCAGATTGAGGCAACAAGCTCACAGCAGCAACAGAATGGTCTCTTCACGCGGACCATACATACACTTCAGAGATAGAAATGGTTGGAAGGCTGGCTTGGTCAGTCTCTGGTCACCAACTAAATACAGAGTGTCTGGCTCGGACCTACTCATAATTCAGCTTCTAGGCCAGAGCTGGTCTGGAACCAGTTGTAGGAACAAGAGTGATCACTGCTCGGACCTACCCATAATTCAGCTTGTGACAAAAAATAAAATTTTACATGAACTCACCATACCCCTCACGGAATACCTTGGGGTGTCTACTTTCCAAAATGGGGTCACATGTGGGGTATTTATACTGCCCTGGCATTTTAGGGGTCTCTAAAGCATGAGAAGAAGTCTGGAATCCAAATGCGTACAAATGCCCTGTGAAATCCTAAAGGTACTCATTGGAATTAGGGCCCCTTTGCGCATCTTGGCTGCAAAAAAGTGTCACTCATGTGATATCGCCGTACTCAGGAGAAGTAGGGCAATGTGTTTTGGGGTGTATTTCTACATATGCCCATGCTAGGTGTGAGAAATATCTCTGTAAATGACAACTTTTTAAATTTTTTTATACAAAGTTGTCAGTTTACAGAGATATTTCTCTCACCCAGCATGGGTATATGTAAAAATACACCCCAAAACACATTGCCCTACTTCTTCTGAGTACGGCTATACCACATGTGTGCCACTTTTTTGCAGCCTAGGTGCGTAAAGAGGCGTAAAGTCCAACGAGTACCTTTAGGCTTTACAGGGCTGCTCACAATTTAGCCCCGCCCAAAATGCCAGAACAGTAAACACACCCCACAAATGACCCCATTTCGGAAAGTAGACACCCCAAGGTATTCACTGAGGGGCATAGTGAGTTTGTCTGAGATTTTTTTTTTGCCAGAAGTTAGCAGAAATGGAAACTTTATTATTATTTTTTTCCTCAGGAAGTGTCATTTTCCGCTATCTTTTGAAAAAAAATGAAATGATACATGAACTCACCATGCCCCTCCGCGAATACTTTGGGGTGTCTTCTTTCTAAAATGGTGTCATTTGGGGGGTATTTATACTATCCTGACATTCCTAGCACCTGAAGAAACATGACAGGTGCTCAGAAAGTCAGAGCTGCTTCAAAATGCGGAAATTCACTTTTTTGCACCATAGTTTGTAAACACTATACCCAAATCAATAAATATACACTTAATGCGTTTTTTTTTATCAAAGACATGCAGAACAATAAATTTATCGAAATTTTTTTTTGCAAAAATGTCGTTAAATTTTTATTAATAGCAAAAAAAGTAAAAATGTCAGCAAGAATGAAATACCACCAAATAAAAGCTCTATTAGTGAGAAGAAAAGGAGGTAAAATTCATTTGGGTGGTAAGTTGTATGACGGAGCAATAAACGGTGAAAGTAGTGTACTGCGGAATTGTAAAAAGTGGCCTGGTCATTAAGGGTGTGTAAGCTAGGGGGGCTGAGGCGGTTAATGTGTTGTCAGTTTGAACCCCTAGAGAACGGCGGGTTTAGCCGACAATTTAGCGTACATGGGGAGTTCTCGACTCTCCCCAGAAAGATGACGGAGAGGAGAGGAGAGAAGGATTGGGTGAGGTGAACATTTACGCACACGGCAGCAGCTTTCTCTTCTGTATGAGTATGGGGGAGCAGGGAGGGAATCAGGAGAGATAGCTTTCGCCAAACCAATGCTGCATGTGTATGGCCACCTTCACATGTCAATGTTCTCCTAAGTCCTCATTCACATTTTACCTGTAATAAAGTATACAAAACAGAATCTTAAGCAGTCTCTTTTGTTTTCTCACTTACTTTTTCCTCTAGAAGCACTGCATGAACCACCAGATTCTGATGACATCATACATGAGATGTTATATGGATACAGTTGGGTACAGGAAGCACGTACTGGGAATACAAGGTGACAACCCCTATCAGTCATTTCCTGCCGACACTTCACAAAAATGTAGATGGAAGAAACAGATACAAGTAAGAAATGCATGAATAGCATTAGTAATGACTTGACGGAAGAAGACCACTGATAGAGCTTCACTTCCTGGTGATTTTCGGTGGAATTTGTCTTTAAATCAGACAAACAACATAAAACATGAGTTTGATCATCCACCCGTCCAAAATCCTGATGGTGTAAGCACACAACGAGACTGAGTTGTGGCTGTTTGCATACAAGACAACAGTGGTTCCTGCTGACACTGTTTACATGGACGAGGACAAGTAAGGGACAAGTGGTTCAGGAAATTCCATTCCTAAAAAGGTTGTATGGCAGATGAGGAAGCCGTTGAGATGTTCCCACCATTAGTCCTTTGTTTGCCATCACTTGGCCACTAATTCTGATGGTGTTGGTCAACTAACTACCCCCTGGGATTTCATTTTAGGGCCATGGTGTGAACCTCACCCTTGTCCTTTTCCTTTTGTCTCCACAGATTTGTGTATTCCTTGTAAAAAAAAAAACTATGTATTTGGCAACAACTGGTTTGTATATTGGAATTTCTCCCCAAATCTACATAACAATGAGCTGTGTTGGGTAGTCGATGATGTTGTATGGGCACAGTTGTAGGAAATAAAATGTAGTCGGAGAAGATAAGGTGGGAGATGTTACACATCAAAGTGTAAAGTATGGACCAAGGGGACGATCATGCCAACCACACATGCATGAGGAGCACTTCTAACCATCACACACTTAGGGTAGGTTGTGATCCAGTATGACATCTTCAATACAGAGCCTATATAGTGTGGTCTTCACTAGTGGGATATGGTAATGTAAACTAAGGGTACAACAAAACTTCGCAGTTGTGATCTGGTTAGGTCGTGGCCAGCTGAGGCCAGGAACCAGCCCGGTTCCTGACCTCAGCTGGCAATGACCCAACACGATCACGACCCCACCGTTTGGTTGTACCCTTAGTTTACATTAATATATCCCCTGGGACAAGGAGGATAGCTCTGGTAGCGTTGCATAAATGAGCATGTATGATCATTCGGACTCTAGGAAAGATGAGTAACAACCTCTGTGAAAGATACAAAAGCAGCCATGTTGGCTCGTATCCAACTTTCCAAGCAACAAACAGAACCATGGAGAGGATGACACGCTGTACATTCACTGAGGACTGCATAAATGCCAACAATTTGCCAGGACGGTCCCAAATTTTCGGAGACAATCAAATCAACAAATTCGGCTTGTCCAAAAAGTGGGCAGGGCTTGTATAAACCACAACAAGAAGTGGCTGTTGACAGACATGTTTGGGGCGTGCCCAAGAGTGGTAAGCACGGGACTGTGTAAACTGGTTTATAATATCCATACCTACCAACATTGCAGTAGGTAAATTAGGGACAACTAGATTCTGCCCCCAGGAATGTCCCCATAGTGGGCATAACCATCCTTCTAAGGGTGGAGCTTACAAATGTCCCCCTATTTTTATTTTAGAACAGTCCAAATTGGCAGGGACTGTCTTTGAAAATGAAGGACAGTCCCTGCAAATTTCGGACTGTTGGCAGCCAGGGGATATCTTATACTTGCAGAGATATGACTGCTAGAAGATACAGGCCCAAAGCCTGAGACATTCTGTCCCAGGTGATTTTTGTCAGGAGCAGAATTATCAAGTGCATCTAAACCACCATCCATATGAGGCCATAGACCCCCAAACTCATGAAAACACAACCAATACAAATCCAATTAACAATTCAGAGTCTTTATTGAAAGAACTGAGAAATAGTGCAATGGTAGATATGAGGCCGCAATGCTTATTACTTTACCAATTATACTGTTAACGGTAAAACCAGAGATAATAGTATAAACAACAACTAGAGATAACCAAATCAAATATAACATAGTCCGCTCAAAGAGCGACTTAACCCCCGTCAATAAGCAAAGTGACAAATAAAAGGAAAGAAAAAGGGGTGGGGAGGGATATCTTCAGAAATACTTACGTGAATGCGCACTGACGGTTATCCGCTCTTTTTATAGGTGCTGGAGAACTGTTGAACCACACACCAATCAGAGGGCCCGTTCGGTCTCATGCACTTCAAGATGCCATGAGATGGATCCATTTTTAACCCTGATCAGGTAAGTATAGGAATAATTAATGAGAATACCATGAGGGGGGACATGACATCATGGCTCCCCCCATTATATAGACAATGTGGTCCGCTCCATTCTGTCTGGCAGGCATAATTATTTATTAATATGTGAGAACACTGATGGATTTCCATCCACTCTAGATCTCCATCATCCATGATGCTACATCTGACAGAAATCAGAAGACGGCCTTTCGGACTTTCTCAGTAGGGAAGCCTCAGGCTTTGGGCCTGTAACTTCAAGTTATCATATCTCACTAGCAGAGGTCGCAATAACGCCTGTACTAATACACCTTAGGCCCTATTCACACGTCTGCAATGTCGTCCGCATGTATTCCGCAATTCTGCGGAATACATGCGGACCCATTGACTGTGAATGGGGCACGGAACGATGCGGAGAACACACACTGTGCTCTCTGCATCAGTTTTTGCGGAGCGCGCCGCCGATCTTACGGCCGCAGCTCCGCAAAAAAGTAGAGCATGTCCTATTCTTGCCCGCAGTTGCGGACAAGAATAGACATTTCTATGGGGCTGCCGGCCGGGGTGTTTATGGATCCGCAATTTGCGGATCCATAAATACTACGGACGTGTGAATAGGGTCTTAGGCCTCTTTCACACGGGCGTCATGTTTGATGCCCGGATAAGAGGCGGGTGCGTTGCGGAAATATGCGCGATTTTCCCACGCGGGTGCAAACGTTTGTAATGCGTTTTGCACGCGCGTGAGAAAAATCGCCATGTTTGGTACCCAGACCTGAAGCCGGACTTCATCACTGAAGTCCGGTTTCGGGTCTTCTGGAGAATTTATTATTTTCCCTTATAACATGGTTATAAGGGGAAATAATAGCATTCTTAATAAAGAATGCATAGTAAAATGAAGTGGAAGGGGTTAAAAATAATAAAAGTTAACTTGCCTTAGCCACTTTATCGCGTAGTTGCGATCTGTCTTCTCTTTCCCAGCATCAGCTAACAACTAAAGGACCTGTGATGACGTCACATCACATGGTCCATCTTACCATGGCGATAGACCATGTGATTGGACCATGTGATGTGACGTCATCACAGGTCCTTTAGCTGTTAGCTGATGCTGGGAAAGAGAAGACAGATCGCAACTACGCAATCAAGTGGCTAAGGTAAGTTAACTTTTATTATTTTTAACCCCTTCCACTTCATTTTACTATGCATTCTTTATTAACCACATCAGCCCCCCTAGCTTAAACACCCTTAAAGACCAGGCCACTTTTTTCAATTCTGCACTGCGCTACTTTCACCGTTTATTGCTCGGCCATACAACTTACCACCCAAATGAATTTTACCTCCTTTTCTTCTCACTAATAGAGCTTTCATTTGGTGCTATTTCTTTCTTGCTGACATTTTTACTTTTTTTGATATTTTACTTTTTTTGATGAAATTTTTGCAAAAAAATGATATTTTTCACTTTATGTTGGAAAATTTGTCAAATAAAACTACATTTCTCTAAAAAATTTTCTCTAAATTTATTGTTCTACATGTCTTTGATAAAAAAATGCAATAAGTGTATATTTATTGGTTTGGGTAAAAGTTATAGCGTTTACAAACTATAGTGCAAAAAGTGAATTTCCGCACTTTGACTTTCTGAGCACCTGTCCTGTTTCCTGACGTACTACAATGCCCAGACAGTAGAAATACCCCATAAATGACCCCATTTCCGAAAGTAGACACCCTAAGGTATTCACTGAGGGGCATAGTGAGTTCATGGAAGTTTTTATTTTTTGTCACAAGTTAGCGGAAATGGATTTTTTTTTTTTTTTACAAAGTCTCATATTCTACTAACTTGTGCCAAAAATACAATTTTACATGAACTCACCATACCCCTCACAGAATACCTTGGGGTGTCTTCTTTCCGAAATGGGGTCACTTGTGGGGTATTTATACTGCCCTGGCATTTTAGGGGCCCCTAAAGCGTGAGAATCCAAATGCGTAAAAATGCCCTGTAAAATCCTAAAGGTACTCATTGATTTAGGGCCCATTTGCGCATCTTGGATGCAAAAAGTGGCACACATGGGGTATTGCCGTACTCAGGAGAAGTAGGGCAATGTGTTTAGGGTGTATTTTTACATATACCTTACTGGGTGTGAAAATATCTCTGTAAATGACAACTTTGTTTAAAATTTTTAAAAAGTTGTCATTTACAGAGATATTTCTCACACCCTGCATGGGTATATGTAAAAATACACCCCAAAACACATTGCCCTACTTCTCCTGAGTACGGCGATACCCCATGTGTGCCACTTTTGCATCCAAGATGCGCAAATGGGCCCTAAACCAATGAGTACCTTTAGGATTTTACAGGACATTTACGCATTTGGATTCCAAACTGCTTTTGACGCTTAGGGGTCCCTAAAATGCCAGGGCAGTAAAAATAGCACACAAGTGACCCCATTTCGGAAAGTAGACACCCCAAGGTATTCGCTGATGGGCATAGTGAGTTCATGGAAGTTTTTATTTTTGGCACAAGTTTGCGGAAATTGATTTTTTTTTTTTTTACAAAGTCTCATATTCCACTAACTTGTGCCAAAAATAAAATTTTACATGAACTCACCATACCCTTCACGGAATACCTTGGGGTGTCTTCTTTCGAAATGGGGTCACTTGTGGGGTATTTATACTGCCCTGGCATTTGAGGGCCCTAAACGTCAGAAGCAGTTTGGAATCCAAATGCGTAAAAATGTCCTGTGAAATCCTAAAGGTACTCATTGATTTAGGGCCCTTTGCATCTTGGCTGCAAAAGTGGCACACATAGGGTATCGCCGTACTCGGAGAAGTAGGGCAATGAGTTTTAGGGTGTCTTTTACATATACCCTACTGGGTGTGAAAATATCTCTGTAAATGACAACTTTGTATACAATTTTTAAAAAGTTGTCATTTACAGAGATATTTCTCTCACCCAGCATGGGTATATGTAAAAATACACCCAAAACACATTGCCCTACTTCTCCTGAGTACGGCGATACCCCATGTGTGCCACTTTTGCAGCCAAGATGCTAAAGGGCCCTAAATCCAATGAGTACCTTTAGGATTTCACAGGACATTTTTACGCATTTGGATTCCAAACTGCTTCTGACGTTTAGGGGCCCCTAAAATGCCAGGGCAGTAAAATACCACACAAGTGACCCCATTTCGGAAAGTAGACACCCCAAGGTATTCGCTAATGGGCATAGTGAGTTCATGGAAGTTTTTATTTTTGGCACAAGTTAGCGGAAATGGATTTTTTTTTTTTTTTTTTACAAAGTCTCATATTCCACTAACTTGTGCCAAAAATAAAATTTTACATGAACTCACCATACCCTCACGGAATACCTTGGGGTGTCTTCTTTCTAATATGGGGTCACTTGTGTGGTATTTTACTGCCCTGGCATTTTAGGGGCCCCTAAACGTCAGAAGCAGTTTGGAATCCAAATGCGTAAAAATGTCCTGTGAAATCCTATAAAGGTACTCATTGGATTTAGGGCCCCTTTGCGCATCTTGGCTGCAAAAAGTGGCACACATGGGGTATCGACGTACTTGGAGAAGTAGGGCAATGTGTTTTGGGGCGTATTTTTACCTATACCCTACTGGGTGTGAAAATATCTCTGTAAATGACAACTTTGTATAATTTTTTTAAAAAGTTGTCATTTACAGAGATATTTTTCACACCCAGTATGGGTATATGTAAAAGTACACCCCAAAACACATTGCCCTACCTCTCCTGAGTACAGAGATACCACATGTGTGACACTTTTTGCAGCCAAGGCGCAATTCGGCCCTAAATCCAATGAGTACCTTTTAGGACGGTATTTTTACGCATTTTTCTTCTCACGCTTCAGGGCCCCTAAAATGCCAGGGCAGTATAAATACCCCACATGTGACCCCATTTTGAAAGAAGACACCCCAAGGTATTCTGTGAGGGCATGATGAGTTCATAGAAGATTTTTTTTTGCACAAGTTAACGGAATTTGATTTTTTATTGTTTTTTTCACAAAGTCTCCCTTTCCGCTAACTTGTGACAAAAAGTTCAATCTTTCATGGACTCAATATGCCCCTCAGCGAATACCTTGGGGTGTCTTCTTTCTGAAATGGGGTCACATGTGAGGTTTTTGTACTGCCCTGGCATTTGAGGGTCACCGCAATCATTACACGTATGGCCAGCATTAGGAGTTTCTGCTATTCTCCTTATATGGAGCATACGGGTAATGAGATTTTTTTTCCGTTCAGCCTCTGGGCTGAAAGAAAAAACGAACGGCACAGATTTCCTCATTCGCATCGATCGATGTGGATGAAAAAATCTCTGCCAAAAAATATGCAAAAAAAATAGAGGGGCCTGGCGATTGCCAGGACATAGGGGCTCCGCCCAAACATCCATACCCACTTCAGCTCCTATGTCCTGGCAAACGTGATTTCTCCATTCACATCGATCAATCCATCGGTGTGGAGGAAGACATCTTTGCCAGATTTTTGATACAAAGTGTTTGCCAAAGCATATGAACTCCAACACCTCTCCTCAGCTCACATGCCAGGGCAAACGTACCTGTCCTGCAGAGGAGAAATCTCGCCTTGCAGCGCCGCATACACTGACTTCACGTGTCTTCTGATAGCAGCAATGCTTCTCTCAGAATTCACATCAGTGCTGCGGCGTTTTCGTCACGGTTGGTCCGTTGGTCTGTTGGTATACCTGGAAAATAAAGGGTGGTTATGGGGAGAGGGAGGAAGAAGAAAAACAGGCAGCAGGCACATGACTTGAACGTTGCAAACTTTATAAAACCAGAACATTTTAAAACTTTATAAAACATGAACATAAAAACCTGAACTAACTCAAGATTTTTCTTTTTCTTGCTACCTGTTTAATTTAATTTTTTTTGTTTTCCATGTCACTCTTTATTTTCTAGCAGAAATCTCTCCTTTCCCATGGGACAATGTGTAAAGTGTAAATCACACAGAGATGGTGCGAAGTACATTATACGCGTTATCCCAAGTGAAAGGAGAGGTTTCTACCGCTTCACACTTCTGCTGTAGCACACCAGCACCATCCCTATGTGTTAGGGTCTCTCAAAACCTAGTGTCCTGAGAGCCCTAGAGCCTGAGCGGAAAAAAACTACCTGTGTAGTGCTGTCCTGGTCTAAGTGTACCTGAGTGTGGTACTTCCGGAAACACTCCTCAGGCATAGTGCAGGGTGGTCAGACAGTCAGGACAGAGATAGCGGTGTCACGCGCCTATTCCTACCTCTCTGCCACAGACAACTACATCTTTTCGGGTGTGGCGGTTGGTTTGAGGCACCGGCACAACGCTAGGAAGTGCCGCCGTGCAGACGGCTAACTGGCACTGGTGGATGGCGGCGGCCACGGAACTCCTGGGTAGCAGGAGGTTCTCGGCGATCTCTCCCTGGAACTTGAGGAAGGATCCCGCCTCTCCCAGCCTTACTGTAGAGAACGAACTGCATATAGAGCCACTGAATCAGATATACAGACACCTTCTATACCAGCGTCTGGCTTCGAAACCAAATAAGGCCAATATCTGGTCGCTGAAGTCCACCCTCCCATGTGGAGGTTATAGTCGTGGACCGAGAGGGGCTTTTCAACGACACTGGCTGCCCGTTGAATTTGTACTGTCGTACCGCGTGAATGGAGGAGAGCATGTAAACGTCACGCTTGTCTCTCCATTTCAACACGCGTACGTCGCTACACAGCAGCCTCTGCCCCTTGTAGTCTGGTGGCAATGAGTCGTTAGGTCTCCCGGCGATCAGGTCGCACGGGTGCCGCAGCAGCCAATCTGTTCTAGGAACAAATGCCTGAAGAGGGCCACACTTGTGTAAAAGTTGTCCACGTAAAGATGGTACCTCTTGCCGAATAAGGGTGACACCAAGTCTCCAGACTATCTTCCCACTGCTCTCAGGTAGTTAGGGGCAACCGACTGCTCAGGGTCTGATCTTTCCCTCAGATCTGAATTGTGCTGCATAGCCTGTGGCCCTTTCACAGAGCTTATACAATTTGACCTCATACCGGGCGCTTGTCTGATGTACTGCTTGAAGCCAAGGCGCCTGCAAAATGTATTAGGGACTCGCTCACGCAGATGTTTTGCAGGGGCATACAAATCTGCAAATTTCGGTTGAAATGGTCTATGAGGGGCCGACTTTATGGAGCCGGTCAAAAGCTGGGTGGCCTCTGGGACGGGAGGTGGTGTTGTCACCAAAGTGCAGGAAACGCAGGATGGTCTCAAAACGTGTCCTGACATGGCAGCAGAGTACATAGGCATGTGATGAATTGGGTTCGTGGGACCAATATGACCGCAATTCATGCTTTTTGGTTATGCCCATGCTGAGGAGAAGGCCCAGAAAAGCTCTAAGTTCGGAACTTGGACTGGTTTCCACTGGAAAGGCTGGGCATAAGAGCTTCCGGGTTGTCGCGATAAATTGAGTGGCATATCTGTTTGTTTCTGCCACGTACTAGGTCATAGAGCTCGTAGTGAAAAACAGCTCAAAAAACCCCAGCGCCGATCCTATCTGAGCTGATCTTCACCCGAACTCCTGACTGGCGGCGAAAGGGTGAACTAATGGTGCGGCTGAAAGCTGGGGGCTGCCAATCAGATTTGCCAGCACCTCAGGGACTCTAGGGCTCACGGGCCTGTCTGCCGCGGTGGCTGCGACGGGGAAACTACTGCACGTGCCACCGCACCAGCTTCTACTGCCCTTCTGGTGCTCGCCACTTCACCATGTTGCACGGCAGTGCTGGTAGAAGGTCCAGGACGGGCTAGCGCTGCTGGTGTATGCCTCACCACGCATCCGGCAGCGCCAGCCCCACTCTGCTGCCCTTGAAGGGATCCCGCGCGAACCCGCGGTCTCAGCAACACGGGCCGGGTACGCCTGGTCTATCAGGGACCTCCACCTCGCCATGAACTTTGAGCCAGAGAGCCACTGCTCACAGGTTCGTACTCTGACCAGCTAGATTCGCCAGATGAGGGCTCCCATTCCTCATCCGACTGGGTCAGAATCCCGTAGGCCTCTTTCAGAGGAATACCCCTTGCTTGACATTTGCACGCCTAAATTTAGGGGTATTCCTGGAGACTACCCAAGAAAAAGCAAGCCTGTCTTACAATTGAGAGGGTAGCGAGTAGAAGTCGCTGCATTGATAAAAAGATCAAAACTGATTTTATTTACGCGCAGCGCCAGAATGGATTGTGCAGTGATTACAAAAAATATTTTTGTCACTGCGGCGGGCGGATGGGTGAACGCAGGTGGGGCGACCGATCAGGCCTGATCGGCAAACACTGCGCTGAAAGGAGGCAACTGGAGTGACACTAGTACACATTATATATCTGACCGTGATCTGTCCTCGATCACTTACAGATACTATAATGTAAACGCTGATTAGCTTCTACGCCAATCAGCGAACCAGTGACTGCGTGTAGTGGGCTGGGCGCTAACGCTAACCACCTACCAAAGGGGCCTAAAGTAATCTAAACTCTAAAGTCAATCCTAGTGGAAAAAAAGTGACAGTTTACACTGATCACTTTTTCCCTTTCACTAGATGATTGACAGGTGCTGCAAAGGGTGATCAAGGGGTTAATTTCTGGGTGATGGGGGGCTGATCAGCTAGTGTGTGGTGCTTGGGTGTACTCACAGTAAGGTGTGTCTCTCCTGGCTCCAACCGACGAAAAGGACCCAGGAGAGCAGCAGAAGTCATTTAATCCATCATATTTACAAATATGATGGGTTAAATGGCTTCTCATTCGTTTTTTTAAAAGCATCAGCCCGCCACGCTGCCGGCCATTGGCTGGCAGGCTGATGACTAACTCTCTCTGCGCTCTTTTGCCATGCGCGATGTGCGCATAGATGGCGATGCATCTATGTAAATCTCGCTCTCGCGAGATCACGCGTGAGATGCGTCCGAAATGATAGAGCCCGCCGCCGAGAACGCGATCCTGCGTGCGGCGGTCCGGGGAGAGGTTATGAATGCTAGTTATTTCCCCTTATAACCATGTTATAAGGGAAATAATAAAGATCGGGTCCTGTTGCTAAGCAACCATGCAGGAAAATCGCAACGCATCCGCACTTGCTTGTGGATGCTTGCGATTTTCCTGCAGCCCCATTCAATTCTATGGGGCCTGTGTTGCGTGAAAAACGCACAATATAGAGCATGCTGCGATTTTCACGCAACGCAGAAGTGATGAGTGAAAATCATGTGCACAGCCCCATAGAAATGAATGGGTCCGGATTCAGTGCGGGTGCAATGCATCCTCCTCGCGCATTGCACCCGCGCGGAAAACTCGCCCGTGTGAAAGGGGCCTTAGACTTTTCCCTGCTTTCCATCAGCGCAGGGCACGTTGCGAACGGCGTGGTTCAGAAGGACAAGCTTTCAACTGGAAGTGCATTCAGGCAGCAGCTATGTAAAGTGTGGGACCACCTTAATGAGGCTGTCCGAGTGTTTTATACTAATGACCTGTCCTCAGGATAGGTTGTCGGTATCTGTTCGGTGTGGGTCCAACTCCCGGTACCCCCGCTGATCAGCTGACTGAAGAGACGCGGCCTCTTCCTAGGTCAGAGACATCCCATTCATCGGTCACATGACCTAGATGCAGCTGAACTGCAATACCAAGCACAGCCACTATCCACTGTCCGGCGCTGTGCATGCAAAGCTGCGGGAAGGCCGCGGCGCTCAGCAGAGTGCCCCAGCCTCTTCAAACAGCTGTTTGGTGGGGGTACCAGGAGTCAGAGAGGCACTGATCGCATACTGAAGTATTAGTCACAGTATTAGTCCTACGAAAATAATTCTACATTTTTCAAACCAGCGCCTGGATCTGAATACTTTTGTAATTGCATTTAATTAAAAATTGACTATAGCCACTGAGTAACTCAATAAAATGTATCTGTATAGCGCCACCTGCTGTTTGCTTTAATTTTCTAATTTCTCTGTCCAGCTTACAGGAGGACATACAGTATGTGCTCAGTTCCATCCTTCGACTGCCACCAGCTGCAGTAGAAAGGACATGCCCACTGAGAAAGTGCACGTCCCCTAAGCTATCAGCTTGATATAAATCTAGCAGAGCAATGAATGGGGAGATCTCTGGATCCATGTGAGGTACAGGGCTGGTTCATAGCTTTGATAGAAAGAGATTGTTATATACTGTATGATGCATGATTTTCATTTTTTACATTAATCATTTAAGAGAAAAAATAGAAAAATGGGCAATAAAAAAAACAAAACATTTTTTCGCCATTTTTGATGTACAATGAAAAAGAAAAAAAAGTCGGGAAGATCTCCTTTAATAGGAAATGTTCTTTAAAGGAATGTCCATTTTGCAAGTTGCAGAAAACCTGCTGTTGCCTTGCTGAATGCCAGTAGCAGATGAATGTGACATTTGGAAAGTCTGGTGAGTGTAACGTGATTACAGAGACAAAAGCAGAGGAATCCAGGCCAAACACGAGCCCGTGGACGCACGTAGAAAAGCCCCGCCATATAATCAGCTCACTGTAGGAAACCCTACCCTAACAGAGCGCACGACATGTGGGGAAAAAATATTACTTCTGTAAAACTGAACACAGGAACTATTAGGCCCCATTCACACGTCCGCAATTCTGCTCCGCATTTTGCGGAACGGAATTGCGGACCCATTCTTTTCTATGTCCCGCCCGGATCCAGAATTGCGGATCCGCACTACCGGGTCCACACTTCCGTTCTGCAAAAAAATAGAACATGTCCTATTCTTGTCCGCAATTGCGGACAAGAAAAGGCATTTTCTATGAGAGTGTCGGCAATGTGTGGTCCGCAAAATGCTGAACGCACATAGCCGTGTCCGTGTTTTGCGGATCGGCGGATCCGCAAAACACACACGGATGTGTGAATGGACCCTTAGGCCTCATGCACACAGCCCCCAATGCACAGGCAACGTCCGTGCAGCGGCCGAGACGGATCGAGACCCATTCAAGTTGAATGGGTCGGTGATCCGTCTGCACCGCAAAAAATAGAACATTTCGGAGCTGCGGTGCGGAACAGGGGCACGGAACCTGCTTCCGTGGTGTTTCTGTCCGTGCCCCTGTCCCGCACTGCAGCTCCGGATTGCGGACCCCTTCAAGTGATGCGGGGAGCACACGGCTAGTGCCGTATATTGCCGTGTGTATAAGGCCTTAGGCCCCTTGCAGACGAGCGAGTATTCCACGCGGGTGCAATGCAAGAGGAGGACGCATTGGGCCCGCACTGAATCCGGACCCATTTATTTCAATGGGTCTGTGTACATGAGTGTTTGTTTTAACGCATCACTTGTGCGTTGCGTGAAAATCGCAGCATGTTCTATACTCTGCAATTTTCACGCAACGCTGACCCCATAGAAGTAAATGGGGCTACGTGAAAATCGCATCGAATCCGCAAGCAAGTGCGGATGCAATGCGTTTTTCACAGGTGGTTGTTAAGAGATGTTGTTTGTAAACGTTCAGTTTTTTATCACACGCGTGAAAAACGTAAAAAATCCTTGCACAATAAAAACTGAACGCGATCGCAGACAAAACTTAATGGACTTGCTTACGAAATCGCGCAGTTTTCACTGAACGCATCCGGACCTAATCCGCTCACGCTCGTCTGCAAGGGGCCTTAGGCAGTGAGCTTTCACATTACACGCTGTTACATCAGAAACTGCCGGCAGCCGGGCGCTGCTTATCCGCTGACACGTGCACTAGCATTTGCATCACTTTTTACTATAGGATGTATTCACACTGGTGCCGTAACGCGTGGGAGCATTAAAATCGCATGCATTTAACCTCAAATTGCCACAGTTTTGCGCTGCAGTTATCAGGTGCATGTTTTTGACATTTTTCAATTTTTTTTTTAAAGTAAATTCATGTCATCTGTAAAAAAAAACACAGCCAATAACCGCCCTGCAAAACGGTGGCAATTTTCAGTAAAATGCGGCATAATAAAATAAAAAGAAAAACAATATTAAAGTAAATAAAAACAATACAAAATATTTAAAAGATAAGATATAAGAGAAATCCCCCTCCTTCCAGGAGACATTTATTGGCTTCCGCGGTGCGGTTTACACATTAGCGTACAATTAGCAGTTAATAAAGCGGTATTATGGCGGACATTACACCATCTTTCCTGGCAGTTTCGATGATGTAGTTTTACGGACAAGGTAGACGGGATCCTCCTACTTAATTACTGCACACCTCGCACGTCTGGAAATGAATGGCAATAGGTTTGAGCGAATGTCACATTATTTCAGGCAAATCAGAAAATGTAACCCCCCCTGCTGTATTAGGGTCCATTCACCGTATTTATGGGTCCGCATCCGTTCCACAATTTTGAGGGACAGATGCGGGCCCGTTCATTTCAATGGGGCCACAAAAGATGCAGACAGCACACCATTCTGCGGCCCTGCAAAAAAGATAGAGCATGTCCTATTCTTGTCCGAAATTGCGGAACGTACATGGCGGACCGCAAAACACACACGGTCGGGCGAATGTAGTCTTACTCTCATGGCTCCCATGCTGCCTGTAGGCCGGACCTGAAAATGTCACGTACCAGACATCAACCCTTGTCCTGCAGTGTAAACATATATCTGCATGGAAATATATGGATAGATAGATAGATAGATACAATAGATAGATAGATAGATAGATAGATAGATAGATATGAGATAGATAGATAGATAGATAGATAGATAGATAAGATAGATAGATGATAGATACAATAGATAGAGACAATAGATAGATAGATAGATAGATAGATATTAGATAGATAGATAGATAGATATTAGATAGATAGATAGATAGATAGATAGATAGATAGATAGATAGATAGATAGATAGATAGATAGATAGATAGATAGATAGATAGATACAATAGATAGAGACAATAGATAGATAGATAGATAGATAGATAGATAGATAGATAGATAGATAGATGATAGATAGATGATAGATAGATAGATAGATAGATAGATAGATAGATAGATAGATACAATAGATAGAGACAATAGATAGATAGATAGATAGATAGATAGATAGATAGATAGATAGATAGATGATAGATAGATAGATACAATAGATAGAAACAATAGATAGATAGATAAATAGATAGTAGATAGATAGGAGATAGATAGATAGATAGATAGATAGGAGATAGTTAGATAGATAGATAGATAGATAGATAGATAGAGACAATAGATACAATAGATAGATAGATAGATAGATAGATACATACAATAGATAGATACAATAGATAGAGACAATAGATAGATAGATAGATAGATAGGAGATAGTTAGATAGATAGATAGATAGATAGATAGATAGAGACAATAGATAGAGACAATAGATAGATAGATAGATAGATAGATACATACAATAGATAGATACAATAGATAGAGACAATAGATAGATAGATAGATAGATAGATAGATAGACTTCTACTGTGTGGGGACAGTAAATGGGCACAACTACTGTCTGTGGGGGCACTATGGAGTCATTTGACTATGATGGGGTATAATTACTGTCTGGGGGCATTACTACTGGGATACTAAGGGGCACACATTCTATAAGGGGGGCACCAAGGGAGCATAACTAATGTGAATAAGGCACTAAGGGGGCATTATACTGTGTGGGGGCACAAAGGGGACTGGGTAGGATTGGGCGTGTTTAGCTATGCAGTGGGTGGAGTTAGAGGCGTGGCTTATTGTAAAAATAAAATGCTGCATCGGGCTACTGATATGGTCCCTCCTAAGGCTACTTTCACACTGGCGTTGTGGCTTTCCGTTTGTCAGATCCATTCAGGGCTTATAACAGTTACTTCTTTTGACCCAAGGACCAGTGTGGAGGCATCTATATATTTATTATCAGTCTGGGAATCGCCCCAACTAATTGCCTGCTCCTGACACCGTCCTATTGTAATTCCCTATTAAAATATAACTTTTATTTCAAAAGACCCAAATTTAAAAGGTTTTTGGGGCCCTTGTTACATAAGCAATTGCTTAAATACTGACCGTTCCCCTGAGGAGGCCAAGGTGTGGGGGGGCAGCGCCGGATAGTATTTTAGGCTGCTTGCTACAAACAAGTGACTGTTACATTATAGGAGTTTATGACAGCGGAGGGCATCGGCTGGGGGCACAACCAGCAGAGCCATAGGCAGGCGATACAGGAACGCTGAGATATTTAAGCAATTGCTTATGTAACAAGGGCCCCAAAAACTTTTAAATTTGTGTCTTTTGGATTGGAAATAGGAATACTATTAATTGAAATAAAAGTTATATTTCAATAGGGAATTACAATAGGACGGTGTCAGGAGCAGGCAACAAGCGGTCCAAAATGGATCCGTTTTGCCCTAATGCATTCTGAATGGAGAAGGATCCGCTCAGAATGCATCAGTTTGCCTCCGTTCAGTCTCCATTCCGCTCTGGAGGCTGCCTGCAGCGTTTCGCTGTATGTGTGAGGAAACTGAGCCAAACGGATCCATTGTGGCACACAATGTAAGTCAATGGGGACGGATCCGTTTTCTCTGACACAATAGAAAACGGATCCGTCCCCCATTGACTTTCAATAATGTTTATGACGGATCCGTCATGGCTATAGAAGACATAATATAATCGGATCCGTTCATGGCGGATGCATGCGGTTGTATTATTGTAACGGAAGCGTTTTTGCAGATCCATGACAGATCCACCAAAAACGCTAGTGTTAAAGTAGCCTAAAATGAGTGGAATCTGCAGAGAAATGTTCTTCCTGATAATTACCTGCTCGTCGGTGGAGGTGAGAGCTGTATTTACATGCAGCAATCACCTCCACTGTACTCGCGGCGGCTCCACGATCTGCTGCCCTAGTGGTGAAACACATTTTGCAAAAACTGACATACAAGACACAGTTTTTACTGGGCTGTGTGAATACGCCCTGATTCTGGGTTAGGACGATTTTTTTTTTTTTACAAATAAAACCTTGTCACAGCTTGGCGCCATAAAACACCCCCATGAAGGGCTTTCTAGGCCGCTCAGTATCCCCACACGGTGACTTACTCACCTATCATATTAGTCTACGATCACCACCCACCTACCATCTGATGGGTATGGGGGCAGCCTGCCACTCAATGGGGTCAACACAGGTTACATGTAAATCTCCCAATGGGTTTGGTGAGCGGTGCCCGAGGTGTCTGACGGCCGCTTCCTAGTAGAACAATACGTCTACAGCCTCATTCACACGTCAGTGTTTGATCAGGGATTGTGAGCCAGGAGTGGAGCCTCCACAGACATGAGGTATAAGGGAAAGATCCGCTCCTGTTCTGTGTATAGAGCCGCACCTGGTTTTCGGCTGAAAATCACTGACCGAACACTGAAGTGTGAATGAGGCATAAGGGGCACTGGTCTTGGTACTTACAGGCACTTTGGGTGGTCACTAGGACACTTATGGGAACACTCCGGCATGCACTTCTACGGTCTGTGGTTTAATTCTGCACCTTAAGGGTCCATTCACACGTCCGCAATTCTGTTCTGCATTTTGCGGCATGGAATTGCGGACCCATTTATTTCTATGGGGACACACTATGTCCTGCCCGCATCCGCAATTGCGTTCCTGAAAAAAATAGAACATGTCCTATTCTTGTCCGCAATTGGCATTTTCTATTATTGTGCTGGCGATGTACGGTCCGCAAAACGTGGAACGCACATTGCCCATTTCCCTTTTTTTGTGGATCCGCAAAACAAGCACGGACGTGTGGATGGACCCTAAGGGGGTACTGCGGCTGCTTTTATAATGGAGGCTCTGCAGCTGTCTCTATTATGGGGGTACTGAGAGGTTAATGTGGGTACACTGGGGCGTTATAATAGTGGGGAATGAAGAAGGATCAGGTACAAAAGAGATAGATAGATAGATAGATAGATAGATAGATAGATAGATAGATATGAGATAGGTAGATGGATAGATAGACAGATAGATATGAGATAGATGGATAGATAGATAGATAGATATGAGATAGATGGATAGATAAATAGATAGATATAAGATAGATAGATAGATGGATAGATAGACAGATAGATATGAGATAGATAGATAGATAGATAGATAGATATGAGATAGATGGATAGATAGATAGATAGATAGATAGATATGAGATAGATAGATAGATAGATAGATAGATAGATAGATAGATAGATACAAATAGGTAATAATATATAGACAGATAAATGATAGAAAAATAGACAATAGATACATGATCTATATGAGATAGATAAATGATAGGTAAATAGATGAACAGATATATAGACAGATGATAGGTGAGTAGACTTTTATTCCCACCTAATAACCCCCAAACCACTGCACTATTTTTCCTTTACCTAGAAAGCATACATCAGCCGCCTTCAGTATTACCTGCGCCTGCTCACCCCCCGCGGAGGGATACGGCTTTTTAATGCTCTATTTCCTTTAGCTACAGGATTAGAATGAGTGCAGGACACAGAACGAGATCAGTGCGGCTCGGGTGGGCGGGAAACGCTCTCTGCTGATTGACGGCAGCTTCGGCCTATCAGAAGAGAGCCGTCCGGCAGAAAGGGGCGGAGCCGCTCCCCATTGTTCCGTTGCCCCGGCCAGCCCGTGCACTGAGCCGAGCGGCTGACATTGAGTAGTGAGGCAGCGTAAGAAGCGCACACACACACAGGCTCCAGGGAGAAGTCCCCGGCCACGTAAGTACTGCACACCGAGGAAGATGATGTCTTGCTGAAAGGGATCGGCCTGAGCCATCCCTTCTCCTCCTCTCCCTCCTACCTCTGCAGAAGAAGACTCTGATGCCATAAGGAGATCTCATACACTTATCCTGCAAGGAAAGCTTCTGCTGCAAGGCATTCATCTCCCATCCTGGACACAAAGCACCACGTCGCGGGCTGCAGTTGTCTTCTTCTGCTGGAGTTTCCAGGAGCCACCATTCCTCTGCTCTGTCCTTGGTTGAACTTTCCTGTGCAGGGCTCACCCTATTGTTCACCCATCTGATGTGCCACCTTCATGCCTGCTTCTTCACCCATTGCTGCTATTCTCCTGCAGGACTAGAGCACATCCATTGCCCGAGCTCCACACGCCATCTACAGTTTACACCAAGCCAACTTTCTTATTGTGAAGTCGGACATCAGCTCATGTGACAGGAGAAGAACTGAAGATTGGTATTTTTTTCCTCTTGGGATTGATATTTTTTTTTTTGGGGGGGAAAGCAATTATATTCAGTAAAATTCACCTTTTATTTTTTATGAAAAGTGGGAGAGGATTTGCACAAGAACTGGCTTCAGTGTTCCAGTCCCAATGTTCTAGACCTCTCAACACCCAAGGTTCTAGATCTCTGAACTTCTGACCTTCTTCTAGAACCTCACACATTCGAGGAGTTCTACAAGACCTCCAGAGAAGCTACCATCTAGCTGCCTTACCCCCCAAAAACCCCTATTTTCTTCCACTCAAGACCTATTTGCTATTGCACAACCCTTGACATTGTCTCTACTTCAGAAAGACCACCCCATCCCCCAACTAAAGAAGCACAAAGTCTTCGGTCCACCCCCCCCCCCCCTCCCCTAAATAAGCCTTGGATTTGGCTGCTCTTTCATACCCATGAACATACAAAGATCGAACCCTATATCAATCACAAGGTATGGGAGATCTAGGAATAAAACCCAGGATTTTGAAGAGCTGTCATCCATAAGGTGCACAGAACCCAGCCAGAGCTTCAGCCCCAATCTCGGCTCCCCAAGCCCCCCAGAGACTCCGAACTCGTCGCATTGCGTTTCCTGCATTGGGAAATACTTATTGTTGGAGCCTCTGGAGGGAGACCACGTTTTTCGAGCGGTGCATCTGCATAGTGGAGAGGAACTGCTTTGCAAGGTACATAATCCGTCTTGTCATCACCCTCATGATTGTTTTGTCCTCCTACCATTTTGGTTTGGTCTTCCTCCACACTGGCAACTGTGAATGTAGACCTAACCTTGGGTTGGAGAGAGTGGGCTTCTGAAGATCAATGACCTAGAAGGTTCTTTCAAGCTTTTCAGGTTCAATTTATGGGACTATCCCTTTAAACAAGAGTCTGCAGGTGTGCAGATAACTACTTGGTAGTCACTAAGGTAAAAGAAAAGAACCTGCTTTGATCTTTCATTTGCTACTAGCTGTGGACACAAAGCCCCTTTATAAGGGTTCCTGGTGGCACCTAAGCAGTAGATCAAATGAGCCATTGTAGACACAGGCATCACCGGGTGCTTTTTGATATTTTTTTTTTTCCCAACATCCATTATTGCTGTGCCGGCAATATTTGGAACCCACCTAAGCAAACTCTCTCCCATTTGCTTATGTCATCGGGTTTCCATTCATTGTTTGCCTTCATCCTGTAGAACATCCAAAGCTTCTCCTCCATTCATTCATTCATAAACAATGGGGCTTGAGTGATGTAATTGCAAACTGTAGACAGCCACATAATTCCCTGTGGAGGATAATATGGCAGTCCATTCTGAGGGCTTTCAATGGGAGACTTGATGTCATGCAGTAAATGTATTTATGGAGAGGGGGGGGTGGGGGGGTGGACTAATAATCACCGGTTGTGAATGAGTCATGCTTTGCCCCTGTTTATGAATGCTCTTCATTCTTCATTTATTTTATTTTTTTTCGGCTGAGGTTTATTGAAATTCAGACCCCAGAGTTGCATAAGCTGCCCGGGGAGCGGAGTCCCGGCCTTCTGCAGAACGTAACTTTATGCCGACATCTCCAAAACGTATTGCATCTTCTGTGTGTGCGCAGTGCTGCTGGTGACATATGGTGCAATTTTTGGACATGTTGCTGGGCTGCTGTAGCGTGCCGGCACCACTGTGACGTTTTGAAGCTTCTGTGGTGCTCGGATTGGGAGTAAAAGGCCTTCTAGGTCAGACTGTTTCTTGCAGTGTTGATCCAGAAGAAGTCCAACAACCAAACCTGTCGGGTCCAGTAGCCAAGCCAAGGATCCGCGAATACATTGCCGCTACCTGTGTGCTTGGATCCGTAGGCACCGCATGTGCTGCCGTATGGGGTTCCCCAGGAGGTGCTGTATGGGCACCTTATCACGGACCCATACAGCGTAGATCTGGAATATTAACTCCTTCGTGGCCAATTCAGACCTGATCCACGTCAGCCGAGGTGTTATGCCTTCAGGTTGCGGTCATGTGCCAAGGTTTATTAACCCTACGGTGCCTGAAATCTGCAGCCTGTGTGCAGTATTGCCAATACCTAGGAAGAGCGGTTCACACCAGGCATGGCGTCCAGGCTGTCGACGACGGAGAATTTATAGTCAAAAAGTTGCAAAATAGGGCTTTTCACCTTTTTGGAGCTTATTTGCAAAAATAAAATAAAAAATTACAAATGCTGACCTTTTGCTCGTTCACCACACATTCCAGTTAGACTGTCTAGCCGATGTTAGCCGGATTTATCAACTGCAACTTTTTGAAAAAGTTGTAAAAATTTTCACTTAATGTAAAGGGGGGGGGGGGGGCATCTCAAATGGAAGATGCTCCAAATTTATCAAACATCAGGCGATATTTGATAATTTTGGTGCAAATTATGACTTGAAATATTTCCTCCCCACCCTCATGATGCATCTCTCCCCTGGTGTATGGCCAGCAGACCTGTTATAGCGAGCACCATATGCTCGGCTTCAGGATGCACGGTTCCGTCTTTCTTAAATTTCCAGGCCACGTGAGGCTCCTGTCTGCTGCCACTCTTGTCTCAATCCTTTTGTTTCTTCCCTCTCCCTCCCCCCCCTTGCAGGTTTTTGATATTCGCTGCTACCAGGAGTCCTTGGCGCCCTGTTTTTGTCTACCTATACACAGCAACATTAACCAAATAGCTGAGATCATTCTTGGAGAAACTAAAGCCTACGTGTTCTTTGAAAGAAGCCATGGGGACATGCATTCTTTTGTTCGTACCTGCAAAAAGCTCAAAGAGGAAGAAGCGGCCCGGCTGTTTTATCAGATCGTGTCGGCCGTAGCCCACTGCCACGACGGAGGAGTGGTGCTGAGGGATCTGAAGCTTAGAAAATTTGTCTTCAACGATGAAGAACGGTAAGCACTTCTTAGGTTCTGCATGCAGATGTAGCAGAGCTGAATGGGCAGATGGTTTTGCGCTGGTGTGACACAGGAATGTGAGTTTTCAAAATGTTTTGTATCTTTTGTGTGTTTGTTTTGCTTCTTTTTAGCCTTAGAAACATTGTTACCAGCGGAAGGAACAATAGAACAACATCCTTACTAAGGCGCCTTTTACACGTCAGTGAATCGCGGACGTGTCCGGTCCGTGTTCTCCACAGACCGCTCCTGTATCCATGATTTTAACAGGTGGATTCACACGTCGGTGGTTTTCCAGTGACCGTGGGTCCGTGCCCTATTTTTGTCCCTCGCTCACATTATAGCCTATGTGTCCCTGTAAATTGCAGACACGTCCATGTTTGGTCGGTGGTTTTCGCGGACAGTTGGTAGGAGATGCCCTGCAAATTTATTTTCAGCCTAGCAGTAATAACTACGGATAACACACGGCGGGCAGAAAAAACGGTCTAAACGCGGATCCGTTACGGATGACCCACTGACCATCTTGGCACGGATGTAGTCACCGATGTAAGAGGAATTCAGGATCAGCTAGCGATCGGTGGGGGTAGAGATCATATACTTAGGCCCCATTCACACCACTATATTTTTGGACCGCCGAAGATCCGCGCGTCTTTTGCGGATCGCACACGGGCCCATTCATTTCAACGGGGCAGCAAAAAATGCGGGCAGCACAACGTGTGGCCATTCTGCGTCCTGCAAATAAGGTAGAACATGTCCTGTACTTGTCCGTTTGGCAGACGAGAAGAGGCATCGTTACAAGGGGTTCAAAATAAAAAAAATAATGCAACACGGACGTCGTCTGTATTTTTAGCGGTTCCATTTTTTTTTTTTGCGAACCGCAAAATACATACGGCCATGTCGATGCACCCTTATCCACACACAGAGGGCAAAAAACGGACCAAACGTGGACGTGTGTAATTCTATATGTAATGACTATGTTTTATAACGGGGGTAACGAGCTGCCGTAGGCACGAGTCCTAGCCCTAAGAGCTTACAGTCTAAACGGAATATGGGGTAAAGGTATATTGCCCTTGGTTACGATAAACAGTAGGTAAAGTAAAGCTAACAGAGTCTCGTCTCCCATAGGACACTGCAGGCAGCGCGCTCGGCATGTAGCGTGTGGAATGTATGGAATGTGGGGCAGTAAACGCGTCCGGCCACGGGTTATCCTGACGCAGAGTGCATCTGGTCACTCAGTGCATGAGAAGCGGCGTCTTCCCGTGGGGCAGATAACTCGGCCTGCATCAGGAATGAGGACACGTGACTGTCTTTTAACTCCTTTATTTACCGGCACATTCGTATGTTTTTATTATTTTTTTTTTTTATTTCTATTCAAAACTTTAAAAAAAAAAAAAGTATTTGATTCTTGACTACTGGATGCAGCAGAGCTGAGTTTGTCTGTTTTTAATATCGCAAGGTTATTCCAATGGCATTGGGGGAAAAAAAAATATCCCCCTAGTGATTTTTACGTAGGTCTGCGAGTAAACCTCCCGTATCGCAGTGCGTGCAGCCCTTAAGGGTTAAATGACACAAACTCAGCCACGCTGCCTCCAAGTCTACGTGCGCACGCGCCGCCTCCCTGATGTTAATCTCCTGCCAGTGCCATCTTTTACAAATAATCCATTTTATTTTCCGTCTTGTCTCCTTTTCCCCTGAGCATTGGACATAAAACGTGCGCGCCGGCCTGAGCGAATGATTACAGTAATGGCCTATTTAGTCGCGTTTGAAGATTTGACCTTTGTGGTTAAATATTCTCCGCGTGATACGGGCAGAATGTGATGGTGCAGTGAAATCTCTGAATGGGTATTAGCTGTGTCTTCCCCGGTGGAAAGTCTTACCGTATAGCAGAACTATAGACGGTAAATGCGTTGTATATAGTGTACCAGTTCCTTTTAAAGGGGTTATGAAAACCAGACATCATATAGAACATAACAATCTCTTTCTAACAAAGCTAGAACCAGCCCTGTACCTCACATGGATCCAGAGATCTCCCCAATTGCTCTGCTAGATTTATTTCAGACTGGCAGCTCATGGGGGCGTGTCCTTTCTGCTGCAGCTCTTTCCCTGTAACTGCCACAGCTTCTAACAGTAGATATGCCTTGTGACACTTGAAGGGACCACCTCAGTAAGGGGGACATGAAATGATTTAAAAAACAAACTGCAGGTGGCGCTATACACATACATAATATGAAATAACTCAGTGACTGTACTAAATTTAAAATTACAAGCAATTACAAAATTATTCAGATTATCCAGGTGCCGCTTTGAAAAATGAACAACCATATTAAAGGGATATACCAGTCTTAAGCTGTTCATACACATTAGGCCACATTCACGTGACCGTTATTTGATTTGCGGTCCGCCAACCGCGTTTACCGGCCGGGTGCATGTCCTATCTTTTGCGACTCAGGCGCACGGATGCAGAAGCGCACGATCCGCAAAAGACTGGACATGTCCTATACCTAGCCGCAATATACGGAGCACAGACCCATTGAACTCAATGAGTCTGCACCATGATGCGGCGTGCACACGGCTGGTAAATGGATCCGTCAAAATACTTCCGCTCGTGTGATTGTGGCCTTAGATTAATGGCGTCAGAACTTGTCAGTGTGACTTGGCACTCGGGTATCCGGAGAGAGAACGATCGGGCTGTTTGATTTCAGCATGCACAATCTTTTTGTCCTCAGGTCAAATAAGCCGCCATCATAGGTGTCAGGCAGTGGCTTACTCCACCTCTGTACATACAGATTACATACGCCAGGGATGGGCAACTTGCGGCTCTCCAGCTGTTGCAAAACTACAACTCCCAGCATGCAAAGACTGCCTACAGCCATCAGCCTAAAGCAGGGCATGGTGGGAATTGTAGTTTTACAACCACCGGAGAGCCGCAGGTTGGCCATCCCTGATACCTGTACTCTGTAGGGGGTCGGAAAAGATCATCTGAACTCTGTAATCTCTATGGCCTTCCTTAGACTTTGGCATAGCCACAGGATGTGGTTCCAGTCTTTGGGACGTGCAGCAGTCTCCAGGGCAGGGGGTCCTCCGACTTCCGTCCAACCTGATGAAGTAGTCCCTAGCTTACTGCATCCAGACAGAGAGACTGAGGTGGTCAAGCACTTGCACCGCTCTCTACCTTTTCTTCTATGGGAGTCACAGAAATAGAGATTGGAATGTGTGACTATACTGTAAATCTCAGAATGCCCCTTTAATATGTAGTCTTCTGTCTATATCTGCTTCTGTAAACTAGACAAGAATTATGACCACCCTTACATCTCACCCAGCAATACCACCCTCCCAAATAGCGAATCTGCTGTGTTTGAGGTATTGGATCCCCCTGATCCAGTATTTCTTCATAACTAGGTTCTTCCCAGTGCCAGCCATATCTGTTCCCCGTGTCAATGAGGAGAGCCACGGGTCTAGCTGATCATATGAGGACCTAAGGGTTGTGTTAATTTTATGCTTTAAAGGGATTGTCCCATAAGGGCAACCTCTGTCCGAAACTCATATTAGGACATAAGGATGTCATGGGGAGTCTCTTGCTTTGCCCTACCACCATGTGCCAGTACGTAGAAACACTCTGTAAGAGGTTCTCCCTCTGTAGCAGTACATGGACCACCATTCATTTGATCCCACTGCAGAGACCACATGTGGCTGGACGTGGCATCTTCTGGTAACACCCACTGCTTGATGAGGTCAGAGGAACTGGACTTGTGACGATAATGTGATCAGAGCCTGCTTTCTGAAAGCCTGCTAACCATTTTTGTTAGGGTTCCTCAACAATAGGTTGGTAGCAAGGTACCCTCTTGCTGGGGCCCGCACCAATCGGCTGTCAAAGGGGGACCCTGCAGCTAGTGTACCATTTCCCTGCAGCACCGCCACAGGTGAAGTCAAGTATTACACAGTGCCTTTTGAAATGAGTGCATACACTTGACCTCCAGAGTGAGATACATGCTTTGTACAAGCCTTCTAATCTGGCTTATAAATCGGGGTCTTGATCAGCCCCCCATATTAATAAATATGTAATAATAAGGTATTTGAAAATGAGTTTTCAAAACCTTACCACAACTTCAACTCAGAAGGCAGATTCTTGGTCTATCTCATTTAGCCCCGTCTTGTTTCCTCAACCTTGACTATTTCCTCAACTATCTCAAGCACATAATATTTATTCTACAATTTCGGGCTGTCCTTCTATGGTCTTGTTGTATCGCGGCACAGTTCAGTGTGTAGCAACGGTGACTAGGAAGGACCCTGCTAGTTTATTTTATGTCATAACTGCTTAATCCATTCCCAGGCCTTCAAAGCATCCAGAAGACATAGGGGGTGAATGGGTAGGGGAGGGATACATGGGTATAGTAAAAGTTATTGGAGGTTAAGATCACGGGTGGATAAACTGTAGCCAATATTCTACCGGTTTGACCAGAACTTCTAGTTCCAAAAGATTCTTACTGGATTTTATGTAGATCAGGGCTTGACGTTTCTGGAGGCAGGAATTGGGCCCACCTAAAATGTGCAACCTGCCTAACATTGTGTTGTTGGCTATGGAAGTTCTCATTGCTATTTGGATCCAAAATTATGTGAGATTTGGTCCATCCCTGTTTCTGATGTCCCATGGTTTTGAAATCTTCTTTTAGAAGGCAGGTTTCCAAGACATCTATGATGCTCCATTCATGCTGCCATGTTTATGATGGGCAGTTATTAGATCTATGAGAAATGTTAAACAGTTTACTGAAATCTTAGACCCCTTTAAATGCTTGTGGTGCTGAAGACCTGTATCGGCCGGGATCTCACCAGTGGAGCGTTGAGTTTAATAGACTTCCCATGAAAGTATAGCACCATTTTACATCAAAGGGCGACCGTACACCATAGATAGCTGCCAACCATATGCTTGTTCATCCGACAGCTTTTCCTCCCAACCTCTCATACATGATGACCTAGGCCAGTGATGGCTAACCTCCGGCACTCCAGCGGTGGTGAAACTACAACTCCCAGGGTGCTCCTTTCATTTCTGTGGAGTTCTAAGAACAGCCAAGCAAGTGTAAATCTTGGGAGTTGCAGTTTTACCGCACCTGGAGTGCCGGAGGTTAGACATCCCAGACCTAGGCCAAGTAGGTGTGTATTGTCAACGCGGAGGGAGAGGATGGTCCTACAGTAATAAATACTTTCGCCAATGTGTATGACCACCTTAACAGGGTTATCCCAAGATATAAACTTATGCCTTACCTACATCATAGGAGATATGTTTGATCAGAGTGTGGAGGGTCTGACCACGGGGTACCCCATCAAGAGAATGGGCATTCTGTGAAGTGGCAAATCGAGCATGCATGTTGCTCCTCCATTCATCTCTGGGGGACTACTGGCGATAGCCAAGCACTCTTTTCAGCAGTCCCATAGAGATGAATGGAGTGACGGAATGCATGCTCGACTGCCGCTTCATTCCTACAAAGGGTCACAAGGCCTCTTGTGATGAGTGGGAGTCCCAGCGGTCCTTCTCCCCCCTCCCCCAAGAGTTTTTGCATCTTGGAACAAGACGTCCCCTTTAAGATCAGCCAGTATGCAAAATGGAGAACCTCAAGTGACCTCAAGTTGATCACTCGTCTGTAGCAAAGCCTATTTCATTCACAAAAGCTCAGGCTAATTTTCATGGTTGCCTTCATAGTAATGATCCAGTTAATAATTTTATGCCCTTGCATATAACCTGCGCCAGGTATTTCCACACTTCTCTGGCACTAAACCTGTTTTCCAAGTGATTACTTGGCGTTCACACACTATAAAATCCATGGAAGTTTTTGAACTCTCGTTTATCTGTTGAACGTTACCGGTTTATGAATAGAATGCAAGAACTACAGTAATAACTGACATTTTCCCAAGCAGAGCATTCGTAGAGAAACAGATGGGGGAGGGCTGTCTGATTCAAATAGGGAAGCTGGGTGACAACCCCTATGGGCACTGTAGGGACTCTCTTTAGTGACTTTCTCGGTTGCCATGTATTCCTATGGTAATGGATGGTATTGTGTCGAGGCAGGAATGTCTCTGTTTTCCTTGCTCGGTGTGAAGCCAGCTCCATCTAATGAGCAGTCTCCTCCGGATTCCTTTTGCCTTTAACAATGCTTTTCTTGTGTCATTTATGGCAGTCAGCTGATTTACTTTTAGTGGTGCTAACCTCCACGACCTCGGTCATATTGAAAAGAGCACAAACGGGGCTGGAGGAAATTGTTAATCAGCTTCAGCGAGCGTACAATGTAATCTGGGTTACATAAAATATGATGATGTGTCAGCTAAACAGGGCAGCAGAGTGCAAAAAAAAGGGCTTCCTGCTCGGAGTGAGGTCCTCCATGGATTTAGGTCACCACTGGTTTTGTGTACAAACTCTTTTTGTATAGGACTTTAGCAATTTGATTGTCCTGGGCAGCATCTGAGTGGGTGGCTAGGCCTTGCTTCCATATGTGAAGCCCCCCTGTGTTAAAAATAGTAATGAACTTTTTGGTTGGTTTCGGGTAATTTCTTATAGAACATTCCAAAGGATTATTGAGTCCCGTGTGGGGTTATAGTAGTCCAAAATTATTTTTGTAACCTTCTTTTAAAATCAAATGACTTTCCCTTATTTCATTAGTTCCACAGGTTAATTAGAACGGACTGCCACCCCTTAACACGTCAAGGACTCTGGTGTAGAAGGTCTTCCAAAAATAATACCCCCAGAAACCGCACCAACCCCTGACCATATCCGGTATTTCAGTTTAGCGCTTAGGTGACTAAGCTGATAGCGCCCATAGACAAGAGTGGCCCTGTTTCGGGATCTTGAAGCACTGTTTTTTCTGTGATCATCCTTAAAGGGCTTGTCTCATGACAGGCAATGGGGGCATATCGCTAGAATATGCCCCCATTATCTTATAGGTGCAGGACCCACACCTATATCGAGAACAGAGCCCGAAAGTAAAGGACGGCGCACTGCACATGCACAGCTGCCCTCTATTTATTGGCTATGGGGCTGGCAAAAATAGCCGCGCACCTAGAAGTGAATGGGAGCGGTGGCCGGTCATGCGCGGCGCGCTCCCATTCACTTCTATGGGGAGCCGGCTTGGTGGTGGCCGGACTGGAGTCCTCCAGCCACCACCTTATGGGGCTCCGTTCTCGATATAGGTGCGGGTCCCAGCGGTCATGAGAGACATCCACCACTAACTGTTTAATTTGGCTTAAGAATAGTAAAATTGAATTCTAGACCAAATTTATTGATTTATCATTATTAGTATTTAGTATTTTCTATTATACTTTTTGTTTTTCATTTCTTTTAAAGCAGTATTGAAAACTATACCCTAGTAACATGTTGCTCAACTGCTTCTCCATTCATGTGGTGAGATGCAGGACCCCTCATTCTTGAGATCAGTAGAGGTTCCACTGGTCAGACACTTATCTTGTAGATAGGGGAGACATCTTGAGACAACCCTTTTGAGGGATTTTCCAGTTTACATGGAAAAACTGGTCAGGAGAGTCCCTCTAAATCCCTTTAAGGCTAAAGTTGCGCATTTTGTTATGGCATATCGGCCCCTTACAAAATACAATGACTTCATTTCCATTTTTTTTTTTTTTTTTATGTATAAAATATTAATACTCTAGATGCTCTCCCGGGTTGAACTCCCCACCATAATTTACTAATCTGTCCTGTGTGCTCAGGCTGGATGAAGGGCGTTCTGCTGAGTCCACATTTAGCCATATTGTGACAGCAGTCCAAACTGCAATGTTGGTCTATGAATAAATAAGCTTTGTGTTGGGGGGGAGGAGGCCATTGGCAGAAAGTGGAGGATATGATGGAACCTGTCCGGTCAGCACATTCCTATATGAGCAGTGTGTAAATGTGATCGTTGCTCAGCATTCTGTGTGTGCGCGCCACGCTGAGCTGTGCGCAATAAGCATTCTGACACGTGTGGCCTTTTCTCATAGCAGAGGTTAAATAACACTAGGTGTCCATGCTCTACTGGAAACATTCGCAATATATATTTCATTATCTAAATAGAAATTCCATCTACAGAATGTACTGGGGCTAAACGAATCCCTCATTGGATACCCCGATTTGCCAACAGAATACAGATTTAGTCCGACTCCATACTCTCGGTCTTCTCTTCTGTTCCCCCTAGTGGCATTAAATCTGTGAACTTGCAGAAACTATTTTTGCAACCCTTATTAAAGTGGTCGATATGATCATCCATGGACATGGGCAGATCACAGCCTGGAATGTTCTCATCTGTGAACTGCTCCCCGGGAACGATGATTGAGTTGTCGGCCCGTCTGACCACTACACAAGAGTTGCGCTTGTTCATCGGGTGATCTGCGGCACCTTTAGACTGGCAGATTATTGGAAACCTGCGTTCTAATTGGCCCAAATATTGGGCCGTATGATCCACCTTCAGAAACCAGCAGCAGATTTCTAGGCTAATTGGCTATGACTCCTTGAATTTAGAGCCTGGCTATGGACACAGCTCTTGATTTACCCTGGATGAAGGGTCTACCGGACCTCATAGGCATTACTTCATAAAAAGATCCCTTCGATAACCATCGACTTCAGTGCTGGCCTCTAGATTTATAACGGTCTTCTGCCAGGTCCACCCCTGACGTCATTCGTTTTTATGATGTGTTCCTGAAACATCTGTGATGTCATCTCTTCTAACATTACACACTTGTAGACTTGTGGTTTCTTTATTGAAGGTGAATAGTTCATCATTTGTTCTGATTTCACACCTACTATAGTTAATTGGGTGCTTCCAGTCACGGCTGGATACAAGCCAGGAGCGAGAGAAATGCCTTTATAAATTTATAGCCGACACCTGTTTCCTTGGCTCAGTTTTTAATTTTTTAGGTTTACGGATGTCTACCTGGGTTTAGTTGTTGTCCGTTTGTTGCTTGAGTGCACATGTGTAGGTATGGACAGCTCCGTAGGGTAGTGTGAACTGGTGACAACAGGGTTATCATAGCTTCCCTGGAACATGGTACCTTAGTTAGAACTGTATCACTGACCGCTGATACCAGGCTGACAGCCGTGTCTCACAAGCATGTCAGGGTCATACGGCAGGCACTCATTAGAGTGAGAAATCGGCGCAGTGTTTTTTGTTTTTTTTGTTTTTTTTTGCTTTTTCTGTGATTGGATGTTTTAGACTTCCTTTAAAACTCATCCACAGGATAGGTGATAAATACACGATTGCAGGTGCTCCGACCTTTGGTACCACCAATGATCACGAGAAGGGGGGTCCCCTAGCCCACTGTGACTACCACTCTATTAATTTCAATGGGACTAATTGAGAGAGACGGAGACCGATCGTACTCCAGTGACACGGGTGGATGTTGGTTGAATGATCCTGAGACCCAGGCCTCCTGCATACAGGAAGATGGGATTCCTGTCCATACGATGACCTTCTTTTGTCATTGGGATTTTATGACAAGTGGCCATTGCAAGCATACGTTCAGATGTGGACTGGCCCCGGTGCACACACGTGACACATGTCACTATACAATAAACTGACCTCACTACGTATAAATAGGCAAAATGCAACATCTCAACCAGGCTAGGTTCATACAAAAACTGGGTAGATTATTCAACTAACTATCCAATTTATTATTATAGATGCATCGGGAGGCTGAGAAGACTTGTAGGCACAGAGGCAGGCTAGCCAGTTTCCTTTTTCGTCAAGGACATTCCTTCTCGAAGTCATTGTGTGGACTCCCTTTAATCAATCATCTTGTAGCGTCTTGCTGCTGCCTACCACTGCGTGAGCATGTAATACCTGCATCTCTCTGTATGGTGGTCCCTCAGAACAAATTTTACACTGCATACGTTACACACTTTTGTATGACTATATCATGATACATTTTAGAAAGCCAGAGCAATGCTCTTCAAAGGGGATATTTTGTCCTAGAGGACCTACAATGGGGGCTACCAAAGCAATCATGGAGATGTAGTATTAGAGCACTGGCCTGAGCGTTGACATTGGGCATATGGACAACCTGTTTATAAGTTGATGGTTCCCTTATCTCTCTAAGGAAGAAGAGGTAGCGGCCCTTGTAAAGGGCTCTTCCACCCCTGATTTACATTTGCCTGATGTACTTTTTTCTGTGTCCGCCTCTGCTTCGAGATGGTGGACACTCCTTGATTGCATTGCCTGACTTTTCATTACTGTAGTAAATATTGTTTGACTTTGGAGGGCTGCAGATACGCGAAGGTATCACCGGGTCTTTAAAGATGAAGCTGAATGCAAAATGTTTTCCATTGCCAGTGAGGGAAAACCACAGAAGTGCAGCCGTAATTCTTAGAGACGACATCTACGCCTTGGTTTCCTTGGAAACAGGCAGGGAAATCCGTGAAAATAATACAGCGCTCTTCGAGATGCCTCCTTCACTTTCCCCTCCCCTTAGAAATATTTTGGTGGGGCTTCCAGGAGGGGACATTCGTTGTACACCTGTCCATGTTATCAAAAGTCCAGTTTAATTAGTGAAGAACACGGATTGGAATTTCATCTTGAATCACGGTCTCCAGTGGCGGGGGAGGGGATGCCGAGGTGTTGATCTGTGAAATAGTTTTCAAGCAATTTAATTGATCGAGTTGTTTTTGTTACTCTACAGACATCTATAGAGCGTTGAATGCTGCAATTGAATTCCCTATCAAAGTGCCTTTGTCTTGGATGGGGATCCCTGTCTGTTACCATGGCGACAACGATGCGTTTCCTGTTTCTAAGTGCCATGGCTGCCTCTGATTTAAGCTTTGTGGTTTCGTTCACCACTCATGGGGAAGCATTCACAGGCTCAATTGCTTCCTCTTTTGACATGCTCCTGACTTCAGCACTGAAGCAGAATCAAATCCGTCATAGTATTGATCTAGTGCATCCCCCAATAAACGGAAATATGAGATGTCTTCTATAAAGGGCGTACTGACTGCATGTATAAACGTATATCGCTATCATCTCCGGTTGTCCATATAGAGTTTATCTAGAATGTCATCTGTCTGGTCCCTCAGGGTTCTCCGGAGCTTCTTCATGGTTGTATCCATCTCGTTATTAGTCATTCTCCTCCAAGAGTCATTGTCTGACTTTTCCATCTCAAATATAAAAGTAAAGTTGACAAAGACAGTAGTCCACCTTGTTGACCCAGCTAGCCATCTGCCTCTAATGAACGGGCATAACGTATATTAGATTCTACAAGAAGGGCTTTCAGACTCAACTGAGAACTCCCAAGATCTGCTATGTCTTTCCTAAAGAGGAGTTGTCCCCTCTCCTGATATATCTGTTAGTAACTACTTGCACTCCCCATGTGATAACCATTCTGGAGCATCTATTTTTGAGTTGACAATTCATTCATAAACTTCTAGTAGAAATAATAGGGGCATGGTACAACATGGTCATAAGAACAGATGCTCCAAAATGCAACTAGTCACTAAAACAGACATGTCAGGAAAGCCGTCAGGTCCTCTCTAAGCTGCCCATACACTTTACATTTGACTCCCGAACCCCCCAATCTACTGATGTATATTGAAGTGTCCCAACTTTTCCCTATGGCATGTCGGGGTAAAGAAGGGTTGGCCATGTTGGATTTGAGCACGCCAAGCCTTGGTCCTCAAGGGAGATAAGCTGCCAGCAGAGGTTGCGGCAGATAGTTTCCTTTCCCCTTTTTTGCTTGTGGGGGGGATGGGTGGGATTAAGGTGCCATCTTTATATGCTGTCACCTAAAACTTTACACCCTATTCCATATTTTCCCTTGGTGTGTTGTCTATATTACTGTTATATATTAAGCCCTCTTCAATGTTTTATTTAGTTTTTAACTTATGAACTGAATTGAGTCCTCCTCTCTTTTTATTTTTCCAGGACTAAGGTGAAACTGGAAAGCCTGGAAGACGCCTACGTTCTGTCAGGAAACGATGACTCTCTTTCAGACAAACACGGTTGCCCAGCTTACGTGAGCCCAGAAATCCTCAACACGAGCGGCAGCTATTCGGGCAAAGCCGCCGACGTTTGGAGTCTAGGCGTCATGCTCTACACCATGTTGGTTGGACGATACCCATTTCATGACATTGAGCCCAGCTCCTTGTTCAGCAAAATTCGTCGCGGGCAGTTTAACATTCCAGAGACACTATCCCCCAAGGCGAAATGCCTCATACGTAGCATACTCCGTCGGGATCCAACAGAGAGGCTCACATCTCAAGAAATTCTGGACCATCCTTGGTTTTCCACAGATTTCAATGCATTGAATTCAGGATATGGTGCAAAGGAGGTGTCCGATCAACTGGTGCCTGATGTCAATATGGATGAGGAAACTGACCCTTTTTTTAACTGAGCACAAGACTTTCCTATTCGGTACTTGAGGTGACCATTGCCACATGAAGGAGTCCTTCCGGACTTTTAGTATTCAAAATCTCTTATTGTCCCGGGATGGTAGCTGGTAAAAAGGGCTACACCAGGCTTCTTGGGTTTTGAGAAGAAAAGTCTGCAAGGAACTACTCTACACATGTAGCATTAAGGCTGCTATACAGTTAGTCTTTTATTTTATAAATGTGTTTTATGTTTGTTTTTAACTAGCATGGATACAGTGTAGCTTCACCCTGTACGGAGCCAAGGAGACTGCACAAGCCAATTCCGGTGCAGCTTTGTCACTCCTGTTAATAGTAATTTTTTTTTAAAAAAATTGTTGATCTTTTTGCCACGCACATCCTGGCATCGCACTGTTAAAATATTTCTTTCTTGCGCCATTGTTCAGGGAAGGTACAATTGGCTTTTTTTTTTTTTTTTTTTCTTTTTTTCTTTTTTTCTCGATTTGTGCCAAATTGGTACAATGAGATAAAAAAATAAACCAAGTTGGATGCACTGACATTAAAAAAAAAAGTGGGTGCTATTTTTTTTATTTTTATTTTTTAATTTTTACCTATTTTTATTTGGTCTAATTCTAAACGACTTGGTATTCCCGTCAGGAAATGACACTTTAATGCTTTTGTTCCCTTAAGGGGAAGTCATTCATCGAACAAGCCGTTCAGTTCGATGAGGTGGCTACAGGAAGCTGTCAGACTCCTGGAGGCATTATTGCTTTGCTTGTGGCAGAAAATATCACCTTTTTGGGGAAAAAAAAGAAAAACAGGGTTTTGGCTTCCATAAATGCCACCTTGCACTTATAGCCAGGAGTACACACACACATACATACGTATATGAGATAAGCTGCAGAGCCATCCTTATGGGGGTGGCCTACGAATAACTCGTCTCCCACATCGGCCTCATATTATTATTTTTTATTTTTTTTTCCATTTTGGGAGAGTTTATTTTAAATAACATTTCAAAGGAAATAGTTTTATAAGCTTATGACTATCCACTAAGGTCTCCCCACCCCCCGTTCCTTCCCATCGCCCCTGCACGGACATGCATTAAGTGCACCTTTTGTATTGTCAAGAATTATTTATTTTCATGAAAATGTCACAGTAGTGATGTATTAAGCCAGTACTTCAATTAAATTACGGGTTGACTTACAATGACATATTACATGCTGTACTTGGAGGACCCGTCCCCTCCCCTGACATGTCAGTTTTAATAGCTTCATGCATTCCCCATGTAATAACAATTCTGGAGCATCTATTCTTATGGCTCTATTCTGTGCCATTACGTTATTATTCCTGCTAGCAGTTTGCTATGAAGGTCCAGATGGGTTTTACCAGTGTTTTTTTTTTTTTTTTTTTTTTTTGGGGGGGTGTCCCTTACACAATCTGACACTGGCAGCACTGATTGGATAGTTTCAGATAGTGCAGGGACCACACACCCACAACTGGTAACACCCAGCTGGATCTTGATGGCAAACTGCTAGCAATTCAATAATAACTTCTAGTAGGAATAATAAAGGAGCGGCACAACACAGACATAAGAATAGATGCTCGAGTACTGTTACATGGTGAATAAAACAGACATGTCAGGAGAGGTGACAGGTCCTCTTTAACACTTTTTTTTTTTTTTTTCCTGTGTGTATTTTGGCGCTTTTTTTTTTTTTATTTTTTATTACTTTTCTTTTTTTATTTTTTTTATATAATTTGTATTGACTTGTAACAGGCATTTCCCACCCTCACCACCTCTGTATTGCTATATAATAAAATATAAGCATAAATATATTTGTGTTTCTTCCCGTACCTCAGTTGTTCCGATTTTTAACCTGCTTGTATCTGTTTTGTGAAATGGTCCCGTTTTTTGGGTAGGTACATGTAGACTTCTAAGTATGTAAATGTTACTTGAATTTGTGCTTAATTGTAGTATGTGGCATGTGTGTACAGCTACTTGGCATTTGAATTCAGGGGGGAATAAAAAGTTAGCCTGCCCCTGTGGGAAGATTTTAATTTATTTTATTGCCCTTTTGGATAATTTTTTTTCAGGACAGTACATGGTCTAATATTCTTGACTTCTAAATGACAAAACTGCAGCCGACCTTGGTTCTATTTTTGGTATCTAGCGTTAAAGGAGTAGTAATAAAAATTCAAGATGGTGCTGAATCGGAAGGAATTTTATTTTAATTTTATATTTTGTGGGAATTTTTTTTTTTTTTTTTTTTTTTAACCCCCTTATTGCCCATAAGACCCATTTTATTTCTCCTATCCTTAGGTGAGAGGCTGGTGATAAAACGTGCATGGTGGGGTATTATTGCCTCTGGTGCTTTGAATGTTATGTATTTGGTTTAATGTTTTTTTGTCTTAATCTCTTCAATAAATTGTGCATATTTAACTAAAATCTGTTTTTCATTAATACCGATGGAAATGTTATGTAACATTGAGGAAGGGGGAAAGGTCAGAAGAGAAACATGGAAAAGCGGGTGCTGCGTAGTCATGTGGACGTCTGCTCAGGATTTGGTTCTCTGACCAAATTAACTCAAAGATAATGGGTCATTGGTTGGCTGATCGATGGAGTTCCATCCCCCTGCACCCCCACCAATAGGCTGTTCTGGTGTAGCCAGAACTACACAGCTCCATCACTGATGAGGACAGGCCATCATTTAATAAAAACTAGACAACCTCTTTAAGGAAATGGCTATGTAATTTGGCAACCACAATTTATTTTTATTTTTATTTTATTTTTTTTTCTGGCCGGAACCCAGCCGAGTCAGTGGGCTCTGGCTGTTATACTCAGTGGGCTCTGGCGGTTCAACGCCCTATCTTGCTGGGACGGATATGCTGAAGTCCAGCATTCTTTTCCTCTGCCGGATAGCTTTAGAGCATGTGTATTTATTATTTTTGTTTTCCCCCCCACCAAGAATTTTTTCTGTACTATGCTTTCATGTTGCAGACTGACGCTGAGCTCTAAATTTGTATTTGTTATTACTTTTGGTTTTGGAAACATTGTCTTTTTTTGTTTTTGTGTTTTTACATGTATTGCCAGCTCACCCAACACCAGTATTCCAGAAGTGTAATTTAGTATACTCTAACTCTGTTGCATCCATAGATTTTGAACCTTTTCATTATGGAACCTGGTTATGTGACCTCAAATCTAACCAGCAGCACAGAGTTTGTTCTAATGTGTAATTCGGTCTCTCCCATGTGGCTGACTTTCTGTAAACTACAGGATGACATCATCACCTATCAAATGGCTCTCGGCCCCTCTATGTTCCTCTGTATTCTTTTGAAGATATAATGTCTCCTCTATCTAAAGGACCAGCAGTGCAGTTCTATAGTAGGTGAGTGCATACAGGGATTAGCTGCAGTTATATAAACCCATACCCATCAACTTTTGAAAATTGCAAAGAGGGACAATGTGTGCGGAGCACATCGCGGCAGTTTTTTCATACTAGGCCACGCCCCTAACTCCCCCCAAAGCATAATTACTAGAGCTCTTGCGGCAAATTTTTTTTCTTGCGCTTTAATGTTTATATAAATATTAGCACATAAATAATCAGAATATAGATATTTTAAGGTCCAAATTGCACCAAGTAATGAAGTTCTGGTCTAATATATAGGTAGAAACCATACAGTCACTTTAAAGAGCAATTTAGTAAATTTATTAATGCACATTTATGCATTAATTCTCCAGGTCAAAGAGAGGGACATTTAAGGGGACTTGGGTCAAAAAGAGGGATTGTCCCTCCAAAAGAGGAACACTTGGGAGGTATGTAAACCTCCATGATTCCCACACATTGACTGCCTGTACTATCTGTGTGTGCTGACTCTCCAGTGTAGTTCTATGAGCCGTAGCTTCACACTGGTCTCCTGCATGGAGATGAGGGCAGACAGCCCCAAGCTGCATCATATTGGAAAACGGGAAGGCCCTGCGGTAGGAGGGAACAGTTCTGTCATGGCTGCCCTTACCAAGTGTCTCTGCAAATCCATGCACGATGAGAAATGTAGGATACATTAAGAAAACAATGTACAAGGGGAAGAAGGAATCAAGATGGCAGATGACAAATTACACGTTAAATAAAATGGCTAAACACAAGTCTCTATCTTATCCTTTAATAATGTCCCATCCTGCACTATATAGGCAAAGAATAAAAAGTCTCGGAGTGCTTCTTTAATGATAAAACTGTACGCAGTAAACTCCCCTTCTGTCTGTAGAGGCAGTGAGAATGTTATCTTTCTAATGTACTATGCTGCTTCTGACTTGTGATTCTTGTTTGCATACATTGGGTAGATCAGCAACCTTCAGCACTCCAGCTGCTGTGAAACTACAACTCCCAGCATGCACACTTACTCGGCTGTTCTTGTAACTCCCATAGAAGTAAAAGGAGGATTCTGGGAGTTGTAGTATCAGAACAGCTGGAGTGCCAGAGGTTGCTGATCCCTGGGTAGATATATTTGAAATCCGACTACGCTGGGTTTGCTTGTAGTCTGTAAGCATGGAGTCACATAGCTCTGAACAGGAGCTGTATACACCGAACGGCAGATTTTTTTTAATGTGTATGTTCATTTTGAAATTTATAGGTGTTTCTCATCGGAGACAATGGGGGCATATCAGTAGAATATGCCACCCTTGTCTTATAGCTGTGGGTCCCACCGCTGGGACCAACACCGAGAACGGAGCCCCGCAAACTGGTGGCTGGAGGACTCCGGTCCGGCCACCACCGAGCGTGCTCCCATTAGAAGTGAAAGGGAGCGCGCCGCGCATTACCCGCCACTGCTCCCATTCACTTCTATGGGCTCGGCTATTTGGGGAAGCCCCATGGAAAATGAATGGAGGACGCATGCGCAATGTGTCCTCCACCACTTTCGGGGCCCCGTTCTTAATATATGTGTGGGTCCCAGTGGTGGGACCCACACCTATGAGATAATGGGGCATATCCTAGCGATATGCCCCCATTGCTGCAGCTAAGGGTACTTTCACACTTGCGGCAGGACAGATCCGGCAGGCTATTCAGCCTGCCGGATCTGTCCTGCCAGAAGTGCCCATGCACTGCCGGTGCTGCCGCTCCGTCCCCATTGAGTATAATGGGGCGGGGGGTGGAGCTACGGCGCAGCACGTCCTGTATGTCCGACTTTTCAGTCCGGCGATCTTTGCCGTGCTGCACCGTAGCTCCGCCCCATTATAGTCAATAGGGACGGAGCGGCAGCACGGCAGTGCACGGGCACTTGCGGCAGGACGGATCCGGCAGGCTGATCCGTCCTGCCGCAAATGTGAAAGTACCCTAAATAATTTTAAAAAATGGTTACAAAATCCCCTAGCCTATAGTGTAGCTTCACTGAAAAATGAAGGATGCGAGGCATAGACGAGCGACATATGATTTACGTCCTATGTCATTACTGACCCACTAAGTTTCACAAAGGCACGCAGTGGTGGTTTAATATGGAAATGTGGCTTTGTAGCTTCTGGGTACAGATTAGAAGTGTTTCCCTTCTGTGGGTCGTTAACCCATCTGAAATCTCCACACTGTATGTAATACACTCCGAACCTTTTTAAGTCCAGAAGATATTTGGTGATCTGTTAAATCTTTCCGACAGAATGTCGGCCCCCCCCAAGAAGAACTAGAAAAGTGAAATTCACACATTTTCCACTCCAGCTGCTTTGACTTATTCCTCTTGGCGTCCTTTGGCTCGGGCTCTGTGTGTTCTGCCTGAACAGAATTCGGCGCTGATGATTAGAGGGTCGCTTTATGTAGAACTCTTTTCACATCAGCATTCCTATGAGGAAGCGGCGGCGTTGGCAATGTGTTGGATAACAATGTTAGCAATTCTTTTCATGCTGAGATACTTTGTTCTATTATCTGTCAATGTCATCCGGGCTGGCAGTGCTTGGGGTAGAGCAGGGATCCCACAGGGCATGTGTTGTGAACTTGGCACACAGCGAGGCCTGATTGTTAATAGCAATAACACTCGGAACCCGGTGACCTTTGTCTAGACGAGTGATTAATGGCTTCAACATGTTTCATGTTCAGGACTCAGGGAAGTTGTAGAAGAATTTCTGACATTGTTCTTGGCTTCTTTATTTATTTATTTATTTTTTTATTTATTTTTTAGATTCCAGAAAAAAATGTAGTTACAAAATGTAAAAAAAATCTCAATTATAATTAGGTGAATATTAAAGGACATCTGTCAGTAGATTTGTACCTATGACACTGGCTGACCTGTTACATGTGCCCTTTGGCAGCTGAAGACATCTGTGTTGGTCCCATGTTCCTATGTAAGAAACTGCTGAGAAAAGTGATATTTTATTATATGCAAATGAGCCTCTAGGAGCAACGGGGGCGTTACCATTATACCTAGAGGCTCTGCTCTCTCTGCAACTGCCGCTCCCTCTGCACTTTGACCGGATAAGGCAGTGAAAACATCATAACGCCTGGTCTGTGTTTTTTTTTTTTTTTTTTTTTTGCGGATCCATTGTACACTGCCGGTCTTTTTCCGAAAATTGGACAAGAATAGGACGTGTTCAATTTTTTTTCCGAAACGGACTTGCAGATATAGGGATACGGAATGCACACAGAGTCATTTCCGCTTTTTTGCGGCCCTATTGAAATTCCTTCCCCACTGCTTCCAGTCCCCTGGGAAGTGTGACCTCCTGCGCATCACCACAGTCACCTCTGCAACCACTCACTGTCCTCAGTAGTCACGAGTCACTTCTGGGACACATCACCACTGAGGCCAGTGAATGGCTGTGACGAGGCACGGGACGTCACACTTCTGGAGACAGTGCTGGTATGGAGTTCCGTTGAATAGGTAAGAGGCTTTGTTTTATTTTTTTTTCACCTGCACCGTTGGGGCCATAACTAAAATTGCTGTGGGTGTCAGACATCCGCTTTAAAAGGGTTATCCCATGAAAAGTATTGCTATGCATTTAAATACATGCAATAAAAAAAAATATATATATATATATTTTTATGTACATTACATTTTCCTCTCTGGTAGCGCCCCCTGCTGTTTATTCTTCTGCACCACCTTTTCCTGCATTCAGAGGTGGACTGACATGCTCGGTGCTGGTGTAGTGGTCTCATAGAGAGGCGGCCCATATGCCATTCATTCATGCCTACTTCTAAATGAATAGAAATGTATATCTATATCTCTGTCTAGACAGCGGAGAAGGGAATTGTGGGGACATTACATGCCATGTTTGTGTCTGGGGCTATATGTGAGGGACTATATTGTATGCAGGGGAGGAAAAGATTAGAGGGGTAATTTCGGTGACACTGTTTTACAGTCACTTCTCCTGTCTTGTCCGTTAATTTGCATCCATATGCTTCCCCTATATGACATCACTGATCCCCGTCCAGCTGGCAATGCGTGCTCCTGTCCTGTCTTCTACTGTGTGGACTCCATACCTATAACAGGCTGAACTGGGTGGACAGATGTCTGTTTTTAGCCTTACAAACTATGGGGGAGATTTATCAAACTGATGTAAAGTAGAACTGGCTTAGTTGTCCCTTGCAACCAATCAGACTCCACCTTTCATTTTTCAAAGGAGCTGTGAAAAATGAAAGGTGGAATCTGATTGGTTGCTCTGATAAACTGATACAATGCTAAGTGTTCGTTATCTTCACAGTAGAAGCAGTTCCCTATCTCCAGTGTACACTGCTTTAACTGCGCAGGTGCTCAACGCTTGATATGAAGGATGGGGGTGCGCAGTTTTGGCTGGACAGGACAGAGCAGCCATGATCAGCGATGTCATCTATGGGGGGCGCTGAGGCTAAACTGTACGCAGCCACTGTTTATAGAAGGAGCAGCAAACACCAAAATAGAGGAAGAAACTTATGGATAAACGTAAATCAACAAAACAGGAGAAGTGACGGTAAGTAACGTAAAAAGATTGCAAAGAGGCCGACCCCTTTAAGAAGAGCTCATTGCAAATCATTCTGGGAGATGGAGGTGCTTGATTGTCTGATAGGATGAGCTTCTGACCACCCACAGAAAGGGAAGAAAGTACTTCAGATATGTGAGTAAAATGGGTTTAAATGGGTGGAATACCCCTTTAATATCAAACACCCTAATGCATATAAGAATGGTCAAATTGACCATCAACATGTGGAAGTTTCATTATTTCTGCAACAATGGTCTGGGTGAGGGGGCAGGGTTGGACTGACCCGCCAGAAGATCAGAGGATCCCTGGTGGGCCCAAGGTCTGACTATAATGGACCAATATGGATTTTGACACTTCAGCAAGTGGCATTTATCATGTAGAGAAAGGTAATACAAGGTACTTACTAATGTATTGTGATTGTCCATATTGCTTCCTTTGTTGGCTTCATTCATTTAACCAGCACATTATACACTGCTCGTTTCCATGGTTATGACCACCTTGCAATCCATCAACAGTGGTCGTGCTTGAACACCATAGGAAAAAATTTTGGCCTCTCTAGTGGCCGAGACCATGGTAGCACACATAAGCTGGTGCTTTTTTTCCTATAGTGTACAAGCACGACCACCACTGCTGGATTGCAGGGTGGTCGTAACCATGGAAACGAGCAGTGTATAATGTATCCAGTACTGCAGAGGTGATCTATAAATCATATATCATATATGTAAAAAACGTAACTTTTACTGATTATAGCCGATAAAAAAACCAAGAGAGATAGACATACATAACAAGCAAAGAAGAAAGAAACGAGAAAAGGATGTGGTAAGAACTAAGATGCACGGCGGCACACAGCAGCATAAAGATATAATAGACCAGGTGTCCTCCCACTTCCCAGGCATGTTCCAAGGATCTTCAAATGTCCACACGGATATCAGGCAGATGTCCCTCAACTGTGTGACGAAGATACATAGACGGGGTGGGAAAATCATATCCCTAATAATTCAGTCAAGTAAAAGTTAAGTTTTATATATGATTTATTGCTCGCCTCTGCAGTATGGTGATCTTTCACTTGCATCTAATTAAGGGTCCATTCACACGTCTGCAATTCTGTTCCGCATTTTGCGTAACGGAATTGCGGACCCATTAATTTCAATGGGGACAGACGATGTCCCGGCCGGGTCCGCAATCACGTTCCCGGAAAAAATAGAACATGTCCTATTCTTGTCCGCAATTGCGGACAAGAAAAGGCATTTTCTATGTAGTGCCGGCGATGTGCGGTCCGCAAATTGCGGAACACACATCACCGATGTCCGTGTTTTGCGGATCCTTGGATCCGCAAAACACACACGGACATTTGAATGGACCCTAATTATCATTAAAAATTAATTCAGCCAGCAAAGGAGGCAATATGGACAATCACAATACATTAGTAAGGTCTTGTATTAACTTCCTCTACATAATGAATGCTACTTGCTGAAGTGACACAACCCCTTTAAGGTCCTATATACACAGAGGGTGGACCCTCAGAGTCACTTCCCATGGTGGGCCCAAGGGACTTCAGTCTGTCTTTATAGCTCTATAGTGACGGCTACATCTTAAAGATGCCCTGTCACCGCTCCTGACATGCCTGTTTTAATAGCTTCAGGCATTCCCCATGTAATAACAATTCTGGAGCATCTACTCTTATGACTCTATGTTCTTCCATTCCTTTATTATTTCTACTAGAAGTTATGAATGAATTCCTAGCAGTCTGCAGTAAGGGTACAGAGGGTGGTAACCAGTTGGGGGTGTCTCATAGTATCCAATCAGTGCTGCCATTGTCAGTCTGTGCAGGTACACCCCCCCCCCAACTGGTTACCCCCCTCTGTACCCTTACTGCAGACTGCTAGCAATTCATTCATAACTTCTAGTAGAAATAATACAGGAATGGCGCAACATAGAGACGTAAGAGTAGATGCTCCAGAATTGTTATTACATGGGGAATGCATGAAGCTATTAAAGTAGGCATTTCAGGAGCGGTGACAGGTCTTCTTTAAGCACATTAAATGCCTAGCGTGATGGGTTAATTCCAGGCCGTGTGTGCCCTGCAGATATTGTACAACTATGATATAATTGCCATTTCAGACACCGCAGATTAACATTGTACTTTTGTAGGAATTGCATTTTTAGGGAGCAAAGGTTCAGATGGACTCGGGCAAGTCAGGGAACTGTTTGCAGTAATTTGACTTGTGCACTTGCAGCAGATTAGGGCTTTGATGAAACTCCCTGGATAAACACCCCTTTTGCAGAGAGCTGGGTTAAATCCTACTTAGTTTATGAAAGGAATGGATTTGGTGAATTTTAGGTCAGATCAGATCACATTTAAGCCTCGCAGTAAAACAGTGTTCAGTTTCAGTTTTCTGTGGTGAAGTGAATAAAAAGGCGCTTTTCTTTACAAATAAGCTAAAAGCTTTCCCTCTTTCTTTTATACTTTCCTTTTATTTTTCATATCCGCCGCTGACTGTCGACTGATGATGATGATGATGGATGCGCCTGGGTGCTCAGTTCCATGTCATGCACCCAGGGGTGTAATTATGGGAGGGGAAATATTACAGTCGCACCTGGGCTCTGGTGCCTTAGGGCTCATGCACGCAGCCCGCAAACAGCGGATCCGCAATACACAGGCACGGACCCATTCACTTGAATGGGTCCGCAATCCGGATAGTCGGTACAGAACGGAAGCACCGAACCCCACGGAAGCACTACTGAGTGCTTCTGTGGGGTTTCTGTTTGTGCCTCCACACCGTAAAAAGGTGCGGATTGTCGTATGCGGATCGCGGACCCCATTCGAGTAAATGGGTTCGCAATCCGCGTGCGGCGGCCCTAAGGTAGATGCCCGTGCATTGTGGACCGCAATTCGCGGTCCGCAGCATGGACCAGTCCGGCACACGTTCGTGTACATGAGCCCTCTCTATTAGAGCCTCCATGTATATTATTTCATTGTTTGATGTAATTTCGATTTTTAGAAATTTCTCTATTCAGATAATTTTTGCATTATTGTGCGCTAAGAATATTATTAAAGCGTATAAATATACAGGAAAAATAGACTTTCACGTGTCCCTCTTTGACCGTCCACAAAGTTGGTAGGTATGCAAAAGCCCCTCTGCATCCTAAAAATGCACCAGTATTATAAAAAGGACATGGTAGGTGGGGGTTCTGTTCTAGATATTATACTGGGGAAGTTATGCCTCTGCATGTGCCGTATAATACTATAATGTATTGAAGCCATATATACAATAAAACGGCAGTGTTTTGCCTACGATACTGATCCACAAAGAGATAAGAATATGACAAGAGATGGGGGACTGTACATTTCTATGGAGCATAAGCGACTCTGTGACAAAATGATTATCATGTAGTGGTTTAAACCCCAGCGAGAAGATGACAGGGCCATAACTGGCTGCCCCAGCGAGAGGATGACAGGGCCATAACTGGCTGTCCCAGCGAGAAGATGACAGGGCCATAACTGGCTGCCCCAGCGAGAAGATGACAGGGCCATAACTGGCTGCCCCAGCGAGAAGATGACGGGGCCATAACTAGCTGCCCCAGCGAGAAGATGACAGGGCCATAACTGGCTGCCCCAGCGAGAAGATGACAGGGCCATAACTGGCTGCCCCAGCGAGAAGATGACAGGGTCATAACTGGCTGAGATGGAAAGAAAACATAGAAAATACTAGTAGAACAAGAGCCACCAGCACTGTAGGTAGGGCCTGTAGGTATAAATCAGGGATGCTCAACCTGCGGCCCTCCAGCTGTTGTAAATCTACAACTCCCATCATGTGCTGCTGTATGCTGTCCGGGAAGCTGGGGGTTGTAGTTTTGCAACAGCTAGAGGGTCGCAGGTTGGGCATCCCAGGAATAGATGATGTATAAGTGTAAAGACAGTGATAAATCTGGGCACTTTGCCTTAGAATAATGTGCTTCCCACACCTAAAGGGGTTGTCCCACGAAAAATATTCTACAGTTTTCAAACCAGCACCTGGATCTGAATACTTTTGTAATTGCTTGTAATTAAAAATTTAGCATTTTTTCACGATACACCCCCTGAGCTGGCATTTTAAAATAATGGGAAGCAATGAATGGGGAGATCTCTGTATTCTTGTGAGGAACAGGGCTGGTTCTAGCTTTGTTAGCAAGAGATTACCATGTACTAGATGATGTCTGATTTTTTTTTTTCATGTGATAACCCCTTTAAGTGGGCAAATTCTTCAATGCAAGCAGGTAAATGTAGACATTCATGGTCATATTCTGCCTCCTAATCTGAGGATCAAGGGCAGGATAATGATTGTCGTAGACAGGCGATAAGACATCTGCCGCCCTATAATCCTCAATGTGCTTGTGGATCTCCGATCACAGATTCATTATAGATAAAAGTGGGATGACTATATCTTAGGGAGGTGTAACAACTTTTCCAAAAATCACAAAAAAATGTGGGCACTACTGATTATTGAGAGAGCTGAATGTCACCTCTACCCGACCATATTCCAGACCACCTTAACCTGTTTGTACACAGCCTGAAGCTCCTGGGCCTCAATGAAAGGTCTGTAACAGGGTCCCTTCCATGGGCCTTTGATAACGCTGGTGTCTTTTTATGTGGCAAAGGTTCCTTTGGGCCCCTTCAGGCACCAGGGATGGGTGTGGCGGCTACCACTTCACCCCATTTACCTGTATTATTATATGCAATACTGTATCACATAACTTGTATTAAAATAAGGCTAAATCCAAAAAGTTCCCCGATCTTTATATTTAAAAGGGGTCATGCGGATTTTGATATTGACGGCCTATCTTGAGGATAGGTCATCAATATTAGATGCAATTCCTGTCACACCTGCCAGTCAGCTGTTCCAAGAGGTCACGTCAACCCATGAGTGCTTAGGCCTCTTCCTAGGTTGGTGATGTCACTGTACATCGGTCACATGGTCCTAGATGCAGCTCCATTTGATAAGGGGTACCAGGGACCACTTGTTCTTGGGATTACGGTTGGACCCAGTATGATCTGTAATTTATCGCCTATCCTGTGGACACTTTTGCTATACTTTACAACACCTTGGTTGCTAACTTACAGGTTTTTGGCATCACATCTTAACCCCTGCCCTTTTCTCACTGAAACATGTCCCCTTTGTTGAGCAAGGTGCAAAATGTGTCTACAACTTTAGAAAGTGTGGTGTAAGGCATGTTCAACAATTTTTTGGTTAAATTTGGGCCCATTTCCAGTAGTAAATCTTACTGAGATACATTTGCTTTATCTTTAGACCCTCCTAAAGGGGTTGTGCAGGTTCTTTTAAGAAAGCTATACGGTACTTACCTGCTCCTTGCTGCCCAAATCTGTCTCCCTGGCCTTCAAACTGTCTCCACCAGGGGTGCACAACTTGTGGCCTGGTGGCCACATGTGGCCCTCGATACCATTCTGTGCGGCCCCCAACCATCTGGTAACAGACATGTAGGTCTATGTCTTGTGACTGCTCACAGGTATCTTTCATGCATTATCTCATTAGATGGGAGTACAGTACTAGATGTGTAACTAGACATTAATGGTGTATACTGTATGTTCAATATGTTAGAAATATAGCATTTCAGTTTAAGTTTTATTTTTGGCCCTTGGAATTGGTTCAGGCTGACAATGTGGCCCCCAACCTGAAGAGGTTGTGCACCCCTTGGTCTTCACTGAACTTCCTGCATGGACAGGGTCATGTGTGCCTCTGCAGCCAATGAATGGCCTCAGTGATGATGTGTCCCAAGCAGGGTCAAATGCCACTTGGGGACACGTCACTGCTGAGGCCAGTTGTCAGCTGCAGTGGTGCATGTGAAGGAAGTTCAATTGATACAGCCTGAGAGCCCCAGAGCCCCAAAATGGAGTATAGCTTTCTTCACAGATCCCACTGGATGGGAAGGGGGGAAATTAGAAAAAAAACAACAACTTAGTCAACCCCTTTAAGCTTACACTGTCCAAATATTAGACAGGATTAGTCAACCCGCCCCATTGTTTATAGGCGGAAGAATAGCATTTGTAATAATCTGCTTCAGTATCGTACAAAAGACCTTCTGATGCGCTCATTTGTCTAACAGGCGGAGGTTTTACTGGATGGGAACGACTGGGAATGTCTTAACACTTCCTTCTCTTGCCCCTTGGCTATTAGACCCTCTCCAGTCCATTCATTATTAAACCACTGCACTCCCATTGAGGCAGTCATTTCAGACATCTTAATTACAGCCTGGGAATGTCACAGGAATTAAAAGCATAATCTGTTGTTGATGCTGGAAGCACACAATAGCGCTGTTTGCTTGTAAACGGGGGGTGGGAGAGGAAACACAATAGAAACGCCCAGGAAAACAGTGTAACATATATTCTCAATATAAAGGCAGCAATTATAGCCGCAATGGTTTTATTAACCCTATGCTGGGTGGCTGTTTTGAGACTTAATAATCAATAGGCAGGATTTTTTGCATTACATTAAATGAGTTTCATTATTTATCAAAATCTTTGTGGTCCATTATGGTTTATATAGTTTTTGTGGCTCATTATTTTCCCCATTTTTTGTGGCCAGAAATTTTCCTTATCTTTGAGACCCATAATTTATTTTCCCTATTTTTATTATTTTCTTCTTCTTTGTGGCCTATTATTTTCCACATTTTTGTGCCCCAGTATTATCCTTGCCTTTGTGGCCCAATATTTTCCCTAGTTTTGTTGTTCCATGTATTTTTGGCCCATTATTTTCTTATTTTCTATTATCATTATTATCTTATTTTTGTAACCCATTCATTTCCTAATTTTTGTTTCCTATTATTTTCCTAGTTTTCAGGTTCCATCATTTATCATACACTTTTGTGCCCCTTTTTAACAGGTTTTCCTCCGTGGTGATCACTGCATACCCAGCGCTGCAAATTCCTGCATTTATCCTTCTTCTGCTACAATCTCTGAAGTTTCTGAAAAAGGTCCCTTTTTAGGCTCAAAACGTTTGCGTGTTTATATACTTCTGTGGATTACTAATTAAATGAAGAGCAATTGTCCGAGTGCTAAGTTTTCTTTACATATACTTATATTTATGCCCTTATTCTTTTTTACGCATTTTTAAGGGAAAAATACAGCATGGTCTAAATGTATATAGCACATTTGGTTTATATTTTCGGGGTGCATTCACACAACTGTATGTATTTTGCAGTCCGTGTGACATCCATGTTGCATCCATTTTTTTTGTGGATCTATTGTAACAATGCCTATCCTTGTCCACAAAAAAAGACAAGAAAAGGACATGTTCTATCTTCTTTGTAGTGGTGCGGAACGGACATACGGATGCGGACAGCACATGGTGTGCCGTCCGCATTTTTTGCGAACCATCGATATGAATGGGTCCGCATACTCTCACCAAAAAAATGCGGATCGAATGTGGACCAAAAATACGGTTGTGCTAATGGGGCCATAAAAAAATGTCGTAAAAATGCCTTATCCCCTGTGTCACGATTTATTGATGGAGAGTAGAGATGAGCAAAAAGCTCAAAATTTGATTTAAGTTTGATTCAGCCAAATCAGTCAACTGTATCCGCATTTTTTGAGGGGTCGGATGCGGACCCATTCACTTCAATGGGGAAGCAAAAGATGCAAACAGCACACCCATGTGCAGCGGGCACCTCCCCCAGGGCCCTTTAAGTGGAAAAAGTACTTGTTTTCGTGAGGCCAGTTGTAGTGAAGCAACAGTAGATGGTACCCAGGTGTAGGAATTCCAGAGTGGTATAGGGTGGCCTAAACGTACCTTAATGTTGGTACACATGTCACTGTGCTCCCACCTGGATACACTGGACCCTAGGCGGCCCCAAAGAAATGAAAGGGGTGTTGTTGATGAAGAGGACGATCAAATAAATTGAGTCCAGACCTTGTGATGAAGGCATCAGCATTAACTCTGGCAGGCAAACAAACTCAAATCTGCTACATCTGTTGCTCTCTGGCTCTGCTGTGCTGACCAGCTTCCAGTAGAACTTTGCCTCTTACCCTATGCTGCAACTTCTTTCTTTAGTCTGACTCTAGATCAGTACCAGGGATCTTTTCCTCCAGGCTTCAGAGGCTCCAAGCTGTGGCCTCAATATTCAGCAGAGCTAAAGGTGCTCTACCTGGCTTAGGCAGGACACGTCCAGCAGGGACGTGGACCTGCATACTTCCCCTAGCAGGGGGTACTCTCCAAACTGACTTCTAACTAGAAACCTCCCCTCCTTAGAAGGAGAATTAGGATGGAAAGAAGATTCCATTCTCTGCAAATGTAGCTCTGCCATGCTTGCTGCCACCTTCTGGTGAACCAGGTACATTACATGAACATTATCAGTTCCATTGGAATAGCAATAAACATTGTATAGGACTTGCAATAAATGCATAAGATGACACTGTGTTAGCCCATAGGAGACAGTAGCAGGGCGTTGAGTGGTAATGACACTCGGGGGCATTACATAGTCGGTGATTGTCTGTGTGTTCACCTATCCGTATAAAACATATGATGTGTAGGGAGGCAGTGGGGACTACAGTACCAGTAGCACAGACATTCAAATGGTAAGCATGTTATTTTTGGATATTTCATGCCTAGTGCTTATTTTACTTTGGCATTTGAAAACACTTTTAAAGGTACCTGTCAGATGGTATGTGCCAAAGACACCAAGAGTACCTGACACAAAAGAAATATCGCACATATGTCGAAGTTGTTCTTTTCGTTCTGGCTTGTAATGGTGCTTAGGAATATCAGTCATGCCAGAACTGATGTTTTTTTTTTTTTTTTTTGTGTGGGCACAAAGATTTTGACTTTCCGCTTTTCTACTTCGTTGACTTCATGTGGCTCAGAGGGTTCACTTATTTTTTATAATTATTAGGGCACTTCTTTGAGCTAAAAGAACATTGTTGGAGACTAGATGATACTGGTGATACTTTGGGGGCACATACCTTCTGACATGTTCCCTTTAATGATGACAAATAAATGTCCACTAGCATTTATAACAAAAATGTACAAAATGACGAATATAAATGCCAAGCCTAGAAAAGCCACCATGGCACCCTCTGAGACTTTGTTCTCTTTAGGGAAGTGCCTGTATTTTACTGCCCCGTGTCACGATTTATAATTGACAAGGTTTTGAAGGGAAGAAGACACACCTTGCCCGGGGGCACGAAGGTCTACAATTTTTGTTTCACTATTGGCACCAATTAGGGTGTGTCTTTGTTGGTAAACAGTAATTGCAAGCAAATGACCAGTTACTTGACTTTTAAGACATAATGGATAAGATTATGTCAATTAGGTTAATAGTTGGGGGTAAATCTCAATTGCTGTAACCAGAAGTTCCAGTTTTCAAAAGATGAATGTGATGCAAAGGAAAGGTTATATGGTTTGTAGTACTTTAGGCAGTGGTCTACATAGGGTGCCCTATAGAAAATATTATCATGGGCTCCTGTTATGGTGCCAGGCTTTTGCCATGCAAGAAAGTACCGTCTGCATTTATTTCCCCCTCTACCTCCTTTTCAAGACCCTTGGATGAATTCAGCAATCTATGGACAAAGGAGTCCTGTGCAGGTTCAGGACACCCAATAGTAAAGGAAATGGGACCAACCAGGGCTCAGACCATTATTTACAAGGGCCGCATTGTCTAACTATATATATATATATATATATATATATATATATATATCTATATCTACAGGAAATAACTACACTTTTCTCATTCCCTTCACATAGCATGCTATAAAAATGGCTGCCTGCAGCCACCACTAGGGGACCTCAGAGTATAGTATAATACAGTTACCATTGACATTTATGGAAGCTGTACAAACCTCTTTACACTGAGGTTTCTTAAGTAGTAGCTACAAGAAAATGCAGTGGATTTATGTAATGGACAGAAGGAGTTCAGTGCTGGCCCATAGCAGTCCTGTGGTCTGCCTCCATGTTAGGTTCCCCATTGCTAGTGACCGTGACTATGAGTCTGCAAGGGGATTTACAAAGATCTCAAAAACAACTGGACATCAATCATTACACAGGTTGTTCCAGCTAGTTCAGTACAAGAGCAGAGATCAAGATGGTGAAAAAAAGAACCCTACAATTTCATCATGGGATGCATGAGCCCTCCTTTAGAAAGATGCTTCATACATTATATCTGCATGGAATGTGTACTGGAAGGATACCTTTGCAGTCCAGAAAGAACATTAGGGTACCCATAGACAAACATCAAACCTTCTGGGACAATGTGCTATGCACAAACAAGGCAGAGATTGAGTTATTTGGCCAGAGTACTGGAAGACATGTTTACTGTAAAGCAAAGACAACCTTTCACCAAAAGAGCCTGATACCAACTCTAAAGTGGTAAAAATGTAATGGTTTTTGGTTGCATTGCTACATCAGGTCCCACCAGGGTTTCTTACCATCACAGAATCCACTTCTTCCTTGTATCTTGTTCTTCTTACCCTAGATGTGGATTCAGTAGGCCATAGTTGGTGTGGTGCTGAATAGACAGGTGCGGAATCTAAGGAATCTACCTGTTTGCTGCATTTATTCCCTGTAAGCCGGTATGGACTTTTTTGGTAAAATTTCCAGGTTGCAGGCCTACAGTAGTCACTGATTGATGGCCTTAGTGTTGTAGAAGCAGCAGTGTGGTGACAGGTCAGAGGATGAGGTGGGATTGTGGTTAGGAACTGAGCCAAGTATCAGTTAGGAATAAAACAACAGGTTCTAGGTAAACAATCTAAGGGCGGGGCAGGAGCATAATCTAGGAACAAGATCAAGGTCAGGATCAGAATCAGGAGTCAAGACAGAGTTCCCTTTAAATAGGCCACCAGAGGTTGACATCATCTTCTGGCACCAGTTTTCTTGACAACCTGACAATGTGCAGATATAGAAGGAGAGTAGCAGTTCAGTCCAACAAAGCCACAGCAGAAGGCACAAGCGATCACTGGAGCTTCATCAGCTAGAACTGCAGTCACTTGCTGGAACTCATCAGTCTGTGAGGATAAAAGTATGACCCTCTTCCAGAAGATCGAAGCTCCACCAAAATTAAACCTTACCACATACTAAACATAGTGGAATGAATAAATGTGAGATAGATAGATAGATAGATACTGTAGAATTATTGTTTAGTGCAGTTATTGAATTTATAAAGGCAGCTCTTATCTAATATATATGCCCTGTGAATAAACTAGTACAATTATATGTATCTTCTCTTCTATGCCATACATTTTCACATTTATTATATTTCAGGTTTTGAAGCTTCAGGCTGTCTTTCCATTCATATTCATAATGCACTGGCCTTGTACCGCAATTCCTGCCTTATCCCAGAGGGAAAACATTAGGAACAGGAATAGAAACACTAAAAGCAGAAAAGAGATGATGTGAGGAGCTGCAGTCAGCTAACCTACACGATATGGAAATGGCACTGAATCAGGGATCTGCAGCCAGCGACTACTGTAGGGGGCACTATTACTATTAAGGTTAGTCTAGGGACACTATTACTATGGGTAAGGGGGACTTTAGCACTCTTAATTTTTGCAGTATCATATTTGGGGTCATTGGGGAGCACAGCGGGCACAGTATTGGGGGGTGGGGTGACAATGTTGGGGTACCAGGAGGGAGAAGATGATGGAAAAGTGAGGAACCTAAGATGTCTGTGTGCCAAACTCTGCAGTGACGAGACTCGGATAAAGGAAGTTGTCAAGGTGGTCTGGTCCAAATGGAGAAGATAAGGAAAGAGAAAAAGTACCTCAGAGGAGACATTGCTGGATATAAAATGTATGTGGTGCCGTATTCTATTAAAAATAATTTTGTATTGTAACGTATATGAAATGAACACTGCCCATCATCCCATGTGTGGCCCATGCATCCGGATAAGTCTGACACCCCTGCTGTAAACTATGCTGATAGATTTGTGCTTCACTGTAACAATATGTTTAAACCAGGGATGCTCAACCTGCAGCCCTCCAGCTGTTGCAAAACTACAACTCCCAGCATGCCCTAATAGCTGTAGGTTACAACTGGGAGTTGTAGTTTTGCAACAGCTGGAGGGCCGCAGGTTGGGCATCCCTGATTTACACCAATCCCTGCCCTCAATGAGGCTCATACACACACATATATTTTTGGAGTGTGCGTGGAGACAGGAGTAACAGGGGAAATCACAAATTTGGGGAGCATAGAATCTATATTAATTCCTTCCTGACATCCGCCATACATGTATGGCAAATGTAAAGTCTTTTAAGATGGGTACCGCTCAAGAGCTGTTTTACACAGTAGACGCTTGGTGGCAAAGTCTGTGATCAGCGATAACGCCAATCGCTGACATTTAACCCCATAAATTGTAACCATGGCATCTGAGTGGTGCATTACTGGGACCGCTGCTCCCCAAGATCACAGGAGCCGTTTTGTTGCTATGGCAGTCTTGGGCCTGTTGAATGCTCTGGGGCCTGTAATAGCAGATTTCTTTATAGGAATGTAGTGATTCTACTGTAAACTGCAATGGAAAATCATTGCAGTCTATGTGAGAAACAATCAGACGATCGCATCTTAACGTCTCATAGGGGGACTTAAAATAAGTCTAAAAAAAGGGAAAAAACTATAAAAACTAAAAAAATTACAAATTTAAATCACCCTCATTTCTCCATTTTTAAGTATAAAAACAAACAGTGCAAAAAAATAAACATAATTAGTATCACCACGCTCCGAATTGCCTAGACCATTGAAATATAAAAGAATGTATCGCGTACGGTGAAGACCATAATGGGAAAAAATTGCAAGTTGCCTTTTTTTGTCACTTTAACCCCCCTACCAAAAAAAGGAACTAAAAGTGATCTAAAAGTCATACACAGCCCCAAATGGTATCAATGAAAAATACAGATCAGCCCACAAAAATGAGCTCTCACATAGACTCCATAGACATGAAATATGAAAAGTCATGGGGGTCAGAATATGGCGATGCAAAAAAAATTCCCCCCCAGTATTTAATTTTCTTCAAGTATTAAAACATGGTGGCATTGCTGTAATCACAAAGAAAACTCCTTATTAAAGAGAAGCCAGCTGTCATCATGGGGGGGAAGCAACATTTGGCTATTAAATTGAATGCAGCATTACCTTGCCACCAGCCCTATAGAGATGCCTATACTTGTCCGCAATTGCGGGCAAGAATAGGACATGCTCTATATTATTGCGGAGCCACCGGCTGGAAGATCGGCGGTGCGCTCCGCAAATGCGGATGCGGAGAGCACAGTGTGTGCTCTCCGCATCCATCACGTCCCCATTCAAAATGAATGGGTCCGCACCTGCTCCGCAGATTTGCGGAACGGTGCGGACGAACATTGCGGACGTGTGAATAGGGCCTTAGAGCTCTCTATTGTGGTTCATAGATGAGAGGTTCGGATCTGGCGATGGCCCTTCTATATTATCCTTGGCCCATATAGGACTTTTGGAAAGGACTGTCCATCCGGTAAATCTTTTATTACAAGGGTTAGAAATGACTTAAATAAGAGACACCCTACTGTTCCCTCACTGCTCCCCCTCCAGTGCTTCCAAGTCCCTGCTGGTCTCGATATCCAGGTTTTGTCAGGTTTCCATCATGGATGTTGGCATTCTGCTGGAAAAAAAATTCCTGCATTCAGTGGTATTTCATCCTTTATTTATTTTGGTAGTATCTGCATAGAGGGATCCTGCCAGAACCTCTGAACCTAGCCTTACATCTCTAAGTACAGTATGTGGATGCTTAAAGTCTAGAAGGGGCAAAAGCTATTGTCATCACAGTTAGCTGTCATTTGACCCTTTGTAATTCTGATTTCCAGCAAGCATATTTGTATAAATATAGTGGTCGGGGCAATTAAAAAAATTGCCCTAAATATTTTCTCATGGACACAATGTGAGTTTTGATTTGGCAACTGACCTCCCCATTTTTGCCTTTGCCCTCCTGACCATTTTCCAGTGGTGGCCACCTGCTCTGTAGATCATCCAGTTTGAACACAGTTCTAGGCTGGAACCGCTTTTATTTTGACCTTGAAGTTGATGTTTTGCAGTTCAATGGAGGACACATTATTAATAGTGTAGACCTCAAATCAAGCCAACATAATTGCCGATTAAGCCAATCTCTTAAGAATATCTGCCTTTTAGTAAAAATGTTCAGTCTTGACTTATTTGTTTGAGTCTCCATGTCACTGTAGACTGCATTATTCCTGACTCACATGTTGTCTTAGACAAACCCCGTAGAGGGTTCATCCATGCAAGCCGTTGCCTAAGGCTCAGTGAAATGACTTCACTTGCCTGAGGTCACATACAACTGAAGCCGAAAATTAATCTGACTTCACCGAGCTTCAAAGTTTTCGACATCACTGTTGGACAAATCACTAGGCTTATGTCATCTGTATTAATCTGAAAGCTGGAACGAAACCCCATTACACCAAGTCATCTCCAGGTTCCTTTTGTTGGTGACATGTGTTATTCACTATAAGAAGCCTAATTGGAGCACAAGCTGTTACGGAAATACCTGAAAAAGGAGAAGAAAACTTGTTCTCTAACATATTGACAATGATGTTCACTCAAGTAGAAAGTGTTCTTGACAGTGTGTTTACTCTCCATTGTAAGGATAGCTCCATCCCGGCGGGCGGCTGAGAATGCAGTTGACAGCGCATTTCGTACATCAGTTGAGAAGTTTTGATTAGTAATAGTATTATGTTTCCCTGCAAGGAACAATAATACAAGAGGAAAGGATGACTCGAAGTCTTAGATATTTTTGTTACAGGGAGTCTGTTAGCAGTTTTGACCACGCTAAACTGCTGACAGCACAAGGTAGGGGCTGGGGAGAGAAGTACAAACATACCTTTTGTGGAGCTTTTATCATTAAGAGTAGTGAGAATATGAAGTTTAATTCTGCTAGATTTTACTCCTTTAAGTGCTCATGAGGCAGCGCTTAATTGTGAGGTGCCCTCCGCATTAAGTAACTTCACAGTCCTTCCCCTCTGTTGAGTGACAGCCGAAGCATTCAACCAGGAGACCACAGTAGCTGTCAGAGAATCGGGGCTGTGTAGCAGCTCAAAGCAGAGAGCTCTTCACAGTAAAACCACTTGCTGGAGCAAGATCTGGCTGAATAAAACTTCCTATTCACACTTCCTCCTGACGATAAAAGCTCCATAAAAGGTATGTTTGTTCTCCTCTTCCCTGCTAGTGCTATCAGCAGTTTAGCAACGTCACAACTGCTGACAAACTCCTTTTAGGGTAAATGCACACGAGGCAGATCATGTGCAATTTTTCCACGTGGATTTTTGTGTGGAAAAAATGCAAAGAAATACGGTACCAGCAAAGTGAATGAGATTTACCAAATCTCATGTACAGTTTGCATATTTTTTACGTGCAGAAATTGACCTACTGTGCAGATTTAAAAATCAGCAGCATGTTATTGGTTTGTACGATTCCGCACCTTATATATAGAGGTTTTCCCCATAGACTTTAAGGGGGTAAAATACGCACCAAAATGTGCACTAAAAATTGTATTAAAAAATGCACAAAAAACTGGAAAGCTGGATTTATGTGCATTTTTTATGCAGTTTTGGTGTGGATTTCATTAGGATTTTCTCCATACAAAAGTTTGAAACGTGTGAACCTAATAGTTCAGATCCTCTAAATCAAAACAGTGTAATACATTGTCAACCATCTCGGTTTTGTAGAGAATTTCAGAATTATTTCAACTGTGAAGAATGTAAAGGTCAATCCAGACAAACGGTTTATAGCAACAGATGTCCCTTGGGTGCTAACACATTTCTGTGCTTTGTGCTCTGTGGAGCCAAGGTGGTGGTCTTTGAAGTGGTCTGTTGATCAATTTATGGTGACCTAGCAGAGCTGAAGGTGTCGTGCAGCAGAGAGTGATACAGAAGACGAATCAGACAAACCGGGTCAATAACGTAAGTTCAATATACTATGAGCATTGCATACAAATAGGCTTCAACGAGCAGGACAAATACATATAACTCATTCTGAGGCTAGTCACTGCCATTTTAAATATGGCGGCTTTAATCCAGATTGATTAAGCGCCTATACACTCTTCATATAGGCCACCCACCATCCCTGCTGGCACTGCTGCGAGATTTACTAAGCAGGATCAGTTAGTGTAAGGAGCTACCCTTCTAAACTATCCGCTACTGTACAGCCTGACCGACTCTGCTACAAAAAGGTAATTTCCGCCAGAAAGTGTTTTATTTTTTATGAAATGGGTAAGATTTATCAAAACTCGCGCTAAAGAAAACTGGCGTAGTTGTCCATAGCAGCCAATCAGATTCCACCTTTCATTTTAAGAGCTGCTTTGGAAAATGAAAGCTGGAATCTGATTGGTTGTTATGGACAGCTAAATCAGTTTTGATGAATCTCCCCCAATATTTTGAGCCATTTTTCTAAAGAATTTCTTTAAGAATACTTCTTTTTTTGAATTTCGGCAGTACCATGTCATTAGAAATTAAATACACAGTATTATTCTTCACTAGCAGTGATCACGGAGAGATAAAAGTCCTGAAAGGGTCGGGAGAGTGATCTCAGTTTATGGTACTGCTGTGCAGAGAAGAGATTATCTTCAGGGTAGTCTAATTAGAATAATAGGAGTAGGATTAGAATGACTGACAGATTGACAGGTCTGTGTTCTCCTATATACCGTATATTTCGCCCTATAAGACGCACCAGCCCATAAGACGCACTTAGGTTTTAGAGGAGGACAATAAGAAAAAAATATTTTTCAGTAGACCTCAGATCAGACCTCAGCTAACAGCCCCAATCAGAACCGCTATGTTAATAAGACCCCAACAAGACCTCAGCTCAGACCCACAATCAGACCTCAGCTCAGACCCCAATGTGAATGACCCCCAATCAGACCTTATATCAGCCTCCAGCAGCCCCGACTGCCTCTTATATTAGCCCCCAGCAGCCCTCATTGCCTCATATCAGCCCTCAGTAGCCCCAATTGCCTCTCATATTGGCCCCCAGCAGCCTCATTGCCTCATATCAGCCCTCTGTAGACCCCATTGCCTCTCATATTGGCCCCCAGCAGCCCCCATTGTCTCAGATCAGTTCCTATTGCCTCATGTTTAATAAAATAAATAAACTACTTACCTCTCCTGCTTCTGGACGCGGCCGCTTCTCACCACCCACGCTCTTCTTCATCCGGCCGCCGGCTGTGCTGTAAGCTGGCACGCACAGCATGAGGTCACAGAGCGCTCTCGCGCTGTGCGCAGCCACTGCACAGCCGACAGCTGAGGACCAAGAAACGGTGAGTACAGAGCCTTCACCACTTCCTGGTCCTCCAGTACTAATGAGCGCTTCCGTAATGGAAGCGCTCATTAGTATTCGCCCCATAAGACGCAGGGACATTTCCCCCCCAGGGGGGAAAAATTAGTCTTGTGGGACGAAAAATACAGTAAGTACATAAAATATATAAATAAATAAACAGACCTAGATAAACATGCAGTAGACAAACAAGAACCACAAAATGAATAGAACTTCCAAGTCAACAGTTTATAATGACACCAATCATCACACTGATTAAAATATAACCTGCAATGACCACTGAATTACTTTTGTACAAAAACGGATCTCCCTATTAATGTACAAGCTATACACAGCTTATAGAAAAGCAATTAGTATGTGGAGAACATGGCAGGCATGATTCAATTCAATCAAAATGATGCATACATATACAAAGGACAGTACAGAGTAGGTCAAGCGATCACTAGAACGTATTCAGAACCTGAATACAATCCACAAAATCAGTGTATACTGACACACCTGAATAAAATGATGTGCTACATACCAGGACCAGAGTGGGACTGAAATTCAACTCTGCCATTTTACAACAGACAGGCCCACTTGCTGTGTGGTAAATGTGCTAATTGTATATGTGGATGGGCAGTGCATTACAACACTACAAACCTATCCAGTGAGCTCTCTTCTAAAGTAGACGTTCTCTTTTCTCATTTCTGAGGAGCCATTTATGGTGATAAAGTCCATTTAAAAAAAATGACACATACCACGATTACAGTACAACAAGATTGGTCTACGCGTTTCAGACTAGATAGTTCTTAATGATATACTTCGAAACGTGTAGACTGACCTTGCGGCACTGTACTCATGGTATGTGTAATTTTTTTTATTAATGAACTTCATTAAATAATGTTTTAACAGGACTTTTCCATGACGTATTTCCTGTGTCCAGGTATCCGTGCAGCTGCAGTGTCTTGTGGCTTAGGGGTTGAGCAGGATCTTTTTGTATGCTTATTAAGTGTCCAAACTTCTCCCTAAAGTCCCACCAATTATAATTCTTTCCCAGAGTGCCCTCGTGATTAACAGTGCCCCCTACAGTGATATTGTGCCCTGAGTATGTCCCAATTAGTAGTAATGTCTTCCATATTGTGTGCAATATAATAGGGCCCCTTACAGTAAGACCAGTAGTAATAATGCCCCATAGTGCCCTCAGAAGGGATAAAGCTCCCCAAAGCTCCTCTAGTAGTAATAAGACCCCCTAAAGTGCCACCAGTAGTAATAAGCCCCATAAAGTCCCCTTAGAAGTAATAAGCCCACCTAAATTGACCACAGTAGTAATAAAGCCACCTAAATTTCCTCTAGTAGTAATAGGGCCCCTAAAATGCCCCTAGCTGTCATAAGGCCCCTGAAGTGCCCCCAATAGTATTTGAGCTGAAACATAGTAACATAGTATATAAGCCTGAAAAAAGACATCTGTCCATCCAGTTCGGCCTGTTTCCTACAAGTTGATCCAGAGGAAGGCAAAAAAAAAACCTGTGAGGCAGAAGCCAATTTTCCCCACTTAAGGGGATAAAATTCCTTCCCGACTCCAATCAGGCAATCAGAAGAACTCCCTGGATCAACGCCCCCTCTCTAGTAGCTATAGCCTGTAATATTATTACACTCCAGAAATACATCCAGGCTCCTCTTGAATTCCTTTATTGTACTCACCATCACCACCTCCTCAGGCAGAGAGTTCCATAGTCTCACTGCTCTTACTGTAAAGAATCCTCTTCTATGTTTGTGTAGAAACCTTCTTTCCTCCAAACGCAGAGGGTGTCCCTTCGTCACAGTCACAGTCTTGGGGATAAATAGATGATGGGAGAGATCTCTGTACTGACCCCTGATATATTTATACATAAAATGCAAAAAGATTGTGGAGCCCCAGTTATGGGTCTACAACACAGTGAAAGCCAGATATCCCTCAAAGGAAGGAAAAACAAGCAAAGGGGTGTCTCCATTACAGAGATCACCAAAACCACCATATTAAGTGGCCCCTATGTCAAGATCCCGCTCTTTTACAAGCTTTAAGGATGTGACGGGGAAGACCTAAGCAAGTTATCCATCCACAGACAGCTGTTTCGGGGTGTTGCCCCTCATCAGTGTGGAGTAGGATTCTGGCTAACCGGGAGCAATGCTTTGGTGACTACTCAAACAAAGCAATAGCTGATCTTAGGGAGACCAGCTACAAAAATACCGTGGAGCCTCACTTAAGTGTCTCAAACACAGCAATCCAAAGTGCAAAGCTCCCTGGGAAACATAAAATGCAAAAAGATTGTGGAGCCCCAGTTATGGTTTATACATAGTTATTAGATCTCCCCTCAGTCGTCTTTCTAAAGCGAATAACCCTAATTTTGATAATCTTTCATGGTACTGTAGTTGCCCCATTCCAGTTATTACTTTAGTTGCCCTCCTCTGAACCCTCTCCAGCTCTGCTATGTCTGCCTTGTTCACAGGAGCCCAGAACTGTACACAGTACTCCATGTGTGGTCTGACTAGTGATTTGTAAAGTGGTAGGACTATGTTCTCATCACGGCCATCTATGCCCCTTTTAATGCAACCCATTATCTTATTGGCCTTGGCAGTAGCTGCCTGACACTGGTTTTTACAGCTTAGTTTGCTGTTTACTAAAATTCCTAGATCCTTATCCATGTCAGTGTTACCAAGTGTTTTACCATTTAGTATGTACGGGTGACTTGCATTATTCCTTCCCATGTGCATAACCTTACATTTGTCAGTGTTAAACCTCACCTGCCATTTCTCTGCCCAAGCCTCCAATCTATCCAGATCCCTCTGTAGCAGAAAACTGTCCTCTTCAGTGTTAATTACTTTACACAGTTTAGTGTCATCTGCAAAAATAGATATTTTACTGTGCAGGCCTTCTACAAGATCATTAATAAATATATTGAAGAGGATAGGGCCCAATACTGACCCCTGACGTACCCCACTAGCGACAGTGACCCAATTTGAGTATCTACCGTTTATAACCACCCTCTGTTTTCTGTCACTCAGTCAGTTACTTACCCACTTACAGACATTTTCTCCTAGTCCGAGCATCCTCATTTTATATACTAACCTTTGAGGTACGGTGTCAAATGCTTTGGAGAAGTCCAGATATACGACATACATTGATTCGCCGCTGTCAGGTCTAGAACTTACCTCCTCATAGAAGCTGATTAAATTCGTTTGGCATGACCGATCCCTCCTGAAGCCATGCTGAGATGGCGTTGTTTGCTTATTTTCATTGAGATACTCCAAGATAGCATCTCTGAGAAACCCTTCAAACAGTTTACCAACAACAGATGTTAAACTTACCGGCCTATAATTTCCAGGCTCTGTTTTTGGACCCTTTTTGAATATTGGCACCACATTTGCAATACGCCAGTCTGGTGGAACATTCCCTGTCAGTATAGAGTCCGTAAATATCAGAAATAAAGGTCTGGCTATGACATCACTTAATTCCCTTAGGATACGGGGGTGTATGCCATCCGGTCCTGGCGATTTGTCTATTTTAATCTTTTTAAGTCGCTTTTGTACTTCTTCCTGGGTCAGACAGGGCACTTTTAATGGGGAATTTACTTTTACATTCTGCATTTCATCTGACAGTTTATTTTCCTCAGTGAATATAGTAACATAGTAACATAGTATATAAGGCCGAAAAAAGACATTTGTCCATCCAGTTCGACCTGTTTCCTGCAAGTTGATCCAGAGGAAGGCAAAAAACCCCTGTGAGGAAGAAGCCAATTTTCCCCACTTAAGGGGAAAAAATTCCTTCCCGACTCCAATCAGGCAATCAGAATAACTCCCTGGATCAACGACCCATCTTTAGTAGCTATAGCCTGAAATATTAAGTAAAAACAAAAAGGGGGGGTTTCAGTCAGCACTCCCTGTATGCAGGTGCACGTAGGTTATGGCAATTATACATACAAACACAAAAATATAACAGCACTCAGCAACTAGAGCTCTGCCCAAGATGGGAGCTGTAAGAGGACATCAGTGATATCGCATGCAAACAGTGGAGACATTGGTTTACATTTTGATCAAAAGGTAGTAAGCCCACTCACCCCGACACGGTTGTCTCCTAGAGTGGGTACTAACGCTAAATCTGACCTACTATAGGCCATGACAGCCACATAAAATCCTCCTAACGCTAAGTCCTACCTGTTATGGGCCACGACAGCCACATAAAATCCAGGAGTGTGAGCCCAGCATGCACGCTGGGATAGACCTTACTTATTAACCCCTTCTGGTGCTGCAACAGCCTCCATTAGATCCAGGGATGCAGGTACCAACATGCATGCCGAGCCCACTATGCACTCCTCCTGGAGCCAGATGGCTACTAGCAGGCAATGTGAGTACACATTCAGCTTTATACTCACTCTGATTGAAAACCAGCATCTAGGGCAGAAACACTAGTCAGGTGTGCACGACTGAGAAGGAGGTCGCCACACCTCCAACATATACTAGGTAAAACAGTGGGGTTTCAGTCAGCACTCCCGTATGCAGGTGCACGTAGGTTATGGCAATTATACATACAAACACAAAAATATAACAGCACTCAGCAACTAGAGCTCTGCCCAAGATGGGAGCTGTAAGAGGACATTAGTGATATCGCATGCAAACAGTGGAGACATTGGTTTACATTTTGATCAAAAGGTAGTAAGCCCACTCACCCCGTCACGGTTGTCTCCTAGAGTGGGTACTAACGCTAAATCTGACCTACTATAGGCCATGACAGCCACATAAAATCCTCCTAACGCTAAGTCCTACCTGTTATGGGCCACGACAGCCACATAAAATCCAGGGAGTGTGAGCGACCTCCTTCTCAGTCGTGCACACCTGACTAGTGTTTCTGCCCTAGATGCTGGTTTTCAATCAGAGTGAGTATAAAGCTGAATGTGTACTCACATTGCCTGCTAGTAGCCATCTGGCTCCAGGAGGAGTGCATAGTGGGCTCGGCATGCATGTTGGTACCTGCATCCCTGGATCTAATGGAGGCTGTTGCAGCACCAGAAGGGGTTAATAAGTAAGGTCTATCCCAGCGTGCATGCTGGGCTCACACTCCCTGGATTTTATGTGGCTGTCGTGGCCCATAACAGGTAGGACTTAGCGTTAGGAGGATTTTATGTGGCTGTCATGGCCTATAGTAGGTCAGATTTAGCGTTAGTACCCACTCTAGGAGACAACCGTGTCGGGGTGAGTGGGCTTACTACCTTTTGATCAAAATGTAAACCAATGTCTCCACTGTTTGCATGCAATATCACTGATGTCCTCTTACAGCTCCCATCTTGGGCAGAGCTCTAGTTGCTGAGTGCTGTTATATTTTTGTGTTTGTATGTATAATTGCCATAACCTACGTGCACCTGCATACAGGGAGTGCTGACTGAAACCCCCTTTTTGTTTTTACTTAGTATATGTTGGAGGTGTGGCGACCTCCTTCTCAGTCGTGCACACCTGACTAGTGTTTCTGCCCTAGATGCTGGTTTTCAATCAGAGTGAGTATAAAGCTGAATGTGTACTCACATTGCCTGCTAGTAGCCATCTGGCTCCAGGAGGAGTGCATAGTGGGCTCGGCATGCATGTTGGTACCTGCATCCCTGGATCTAATAGAGGCTGTTGCAGCACCAGAAGGGGTTAATAAGTAAGGTCTATCCCAGCGTGCATGCTGGGCTCACACTCCCTGGATTTTATGTGGCTGTCGTGGCCCATAACAGGTAGGACTTAGCGTTAGGAGGATTTTATGTGGCTGTCATGGCCTATAGTAGGTCAGATTTAGCGTTAGTACCCACTCTAGGAGACAACCGTGTCGGGGTGAGTGGGCTTACTACCTTTTGATCAAAATGTAAACCAATGTCTCCACTGTTTGCATGCAATATCACTGATGTCCTCTTACAGCTCCCATCTTGGGCAGAGCTCTAGTTGCTGAGTGCTGTTATATTTTTGTGTTTGTATGTATAGCCTGAAATATTATTACGCTCCAGAAATACATCCAGGCCCCTCTTGAATTCCTTTATTGTACTCACCATCACCACCTCCTCAGGCAGAGAGTTCCATAGTCTTACTGCTCTTACCGTGAAGAACCCTTTTCTATGTTTGTGTACAAACCTTCTTTCCTCCAGACGCAGAGGATGTCCCCTCGTCACAGTCACAGTCACAATATAGTGGAGAAAAAAATATTTAATAGTTTTGCTTTCTCCTCGTCGCTCTCTGCAACTCCCCCCTCATTGCTATGTAGAGGGCCGACTCCTTGATTTATACTTTTTACCATTTATATAATTGAAGAACATTTTAGGGTTAGTTTTACTCTCTTAGTTTTTTTACATATTCTATTTTTCTCCTTATAGTTTATCAGTGCTTCCTGGCTCCCCTCCTGTTTTAGTGATTTATATGCTTTCTTTTTGTCATTTATTGCTTTCCTTACAGTTCCATTTATCCACATTGGTTTCTTATTGTTCCTTAGCCTTTTATTCATATAAGGTATGTACCTCTCACAATTAGATGTTACAGTGCTTTTAAAAATTTCCCATTTTGTGGTTGTATTTTTATTTTTGAGGACTTTGTCCCAGTTAGTTAGGCCTATGGCCTCGCTTAGTTGGCTAAATTTAGCTTTTTTGAAGTTTGGTATTTTTGTTCCTCCCTCTAGAAATGCTCTTTTGAATGATATTTGGAAGGTTATTACTTTATGGTCACTATTTCCCAGGTGTCCCCAACCTGCACATCTGTTGTTCTGTCAGGTCTATTGGTTAATACTAAGTCCAGTATGGCCGTCTCTCTAGTCGGGTCCTGAACCAGTTTCGGAAAGGTAATTGTCTTTGGTTATTGCCAAGAACCTGTTTCCTTTATGGGATGTACAGCTTTCAGTTTCCCAGTCTATATCTGGGTAGTTGAAGTCCCCCATAATAATGACTTCATTATGATTTGCCGCCTCGTCTATCTCGTTTAGTAATAGATTTTCTGTGGACTCTAGTATATTAGGTGGTTTATAATAACCTCCTATTAATAATTTATTATTGTTTTTGCCTCCGTGTATTTCTACCCACAGTGACTCCACATGTTCATGTATTCTCGAATTGTGGGCTTTAGACAGGACTTTACATAAAGGCAGACCCCCCCCTCCGGTTTTGATGATCCTTTCTAAACAGATTGTAACCCTTTATATTAACGACCCAGTCATAGCTATCATCCAGCCATGTCTCAGTTATTCCCACTGTGTCATAGTCCTCCTCACACATCACTAATTCCAGTTCACCAGTCTTGTTAGTCAGGCTTCTGGCATTAGTATACATACATTTGAGAGGTTTATGTGTATTTCTTACCCTACACTTCATTGTGAAACGTCACTTCATTGCATCTATAAGTGAATAAAGGCCTCTTTGCATGCCCGCCTTGGTAGCGCTATTTCAATGAATTGTCTACACTATTCCTGGGTCAAGAGCAATAGAGCTAGCACTCTACATGTGGCACAGTCTTCTTCGAGACTATGCCCACTTTTCATTTTTCAGATTTGGTGAGCAACAAGAAAAACCTCTTACTACAAATGGGACACGTCACTGTCAATCTTTTGGTCCAGTAAAAAAAAAGGGGGGAGAACAGCACACCTAGTCCAAGGTAAGCTGAGAAATAGAGGGTGGGTGCACGCTATAGCGGGGCTTGATCCAACTCTGCCCAAATAGGACTTCCAAAAAATAAAGTACAGGCAGCACTCCAATTGCTTTCCACAAGGTGAGGTTCTTCAACAAATCTTCACCTCATCTTGTGGAGTGCTGTCTGTACTTTATTTTTTTTAATCTTTTAAGGCCAGTCTGCACCATAATGCTCATGTGGGTCATTGTGATGCTGGTGGTCCGTGCCCTAGCTGCTCATGGCGGGTGTGGTCGCTGGAACACTTACCTTATCCCCTGTTTCGGTGGCCTGTGTGCATTGGCGCCTCCCTGAGCCGGAGTAGCGCTGCTCCATTACCCCAACGCTGGCTGCTCCCTACTCCCCTTGGCTGTAGTGCCTTCAGTCTGCCTAGAACACGGGTGCATTCTCCCTATGGCTTTTAAAGGGTCATCGATCATATGCCATAATCCATCAAGCCTATGACTTGCTTCCCTAGGGTCTATGGGAGGGTCCCATACCCTATGGTAGGGTGACTGAGCCACAGGTATTCTGATTGCTAGTCCCTGCAAAGGTGCACTATATTCAGTTTACCAGATTTGACCCACAGCTGCCTGACCTGACCACAGCTCTGTTTGACTCTTGTGTTGACCTTGTGCTGCCTGCCCAGACCTTTGGACGTAATTGTATTAAGTGAACTCTGCCTGCTCAGACCTCTGCTCGCCCTTTCACTATAAATGTGCCAGTCTCCTGGGTGCTATGCACCAATGTCTCTTTACCTGCCTGGGTGAGCTGATACTGAGCAGAGACTACTCTAACAGGTAGCAGCCTGATGGTTCCCCTGCAGAGGAGTCCATACCCCTGTAGAGGGATTAAAGGGTGCAGACTAGGGGACGACATAGATAGCGCCCTTAGTAATAGCCCCAATCCAAATCTGTTCGGTGATGCAGTGGGCCCACACCTGATTTCTGGAAGCCATCTTGTCTACCACAAACCACACAAGATCATAGGGGCATCCAGGGCCGGCGCGTCCTATAAGCGGACTAGGCCGCCGCGTAGAGCGCCCCTTGGCAAGGGGCGCTGCTAGGAGCGCCGGCCCTGCCTCATGCTGCAGCCGCCCGAGCGCTCTGAATTGAGCCTCAGACGGCTGCAGCACTCCCCGGGCTGGCGCGTCCATGGGGACGCACCGCCCGGGCTCAGCATGAAGAGAGGAGCTGACAGGAGGGAAGCGCTCAGCGCTCCCTCCTGTCAGTCCATTGTAGCGCGGCCGAGCTCTTTATGGCCGCGGGTACAGGAGCATGTGTCTCCTGTACTCGGCCAGACTGACATGAAGTGCGCACACAGTGTGCACTTCCTGTCAGTCCGTCAGGGTACAGGAATCTAAAGCTCCTGTACCCGTGGACCATAAAGCGCCTCGGCCACGCTACATTACAGGCGGGGAGGGAGGGGGAGAATGACAAGAGTGGGGGAAGAATGACAAGAGGGGGGAGAATGACAAGAGGGGGAGAGAATGACAAGAGGGGGGAGAATGACAAGAGGGGGGGGGAGAATGACAAGAGGGGGGGGGAAGAATGACAAGAGGGGGGGAGAAGAATGACAAGAGGGGAGGAAGAATGACAAGGGGGGGGGGAGAGAATGACAAGAGGGGGGAAGGAAGAATGACAAGGGGGGGAGAAGAATGACAAGAGGGGAGGAGGAATGACAAGGGGGGAGGGGAATGACAAAGGAGGAGGGGTGAAGAATGATAAGGGGGGGGGGGGGGCGGCAAACTTTTCTTTTGCCTAGGGCGGCAAAAATCCTTGCACTGGCCCTGGGGGCATCAGAGGGTATACATTGTATGGCAGAATAAAGTGAGCCTCGTCCTCGGGTGTTGGTAAGATTTTAGCAACTGGGTAGATTTGTGTTTTTTAGAGGCAGCCAATAAAGGTCTTGTTAAGGCAATTTACTGAACACCCTATAATCGCACATTGGCTTGGCAGATAAGTAAATCATGTGTCTTGGCTCCAGATGAATACAAGTTGTAAGACTTACAGTTGTAATTAACGAGGCAAAATCTAGGAACATGAGAGAATCCACATTGCTTACAGTTGGCCACGTTACAGCAGCAAAAATCACTTTGCTTTTAAATATTATCCTTTCAGCCAAATTTCAGTGGGAAGCGTCTCACTAACTCAGTAATTAGACTTGTCTTATGCATAAATCATGTCTTCCTCTGCAAATATACGGCGTGTACAGTATGAGGATATAGACGTGACTGTGTACAGATGATGTCATTCGTGATACAGAGAAACATCTATATTGTTAGTAGTGATGAGCGGCAGGGGCTATATTCAAATTCGCGATATTTGATGAATATTTCGTAGAATGTTTATCATATTTTCACGAATATTCGAAAAAAATGCTAATATAGCAATATATTGAATATAATGCTATATATTCCTTATTAGAATGTTCGTCATTTTTTTATGAAGTAGTAAACACACATGATTGATTCCTCCCTGTTGTCTGGTTCCCCAAAAAACAGTTCTTATGTGTCTGGGCGCCATAGGATTTCATCCCGCTCCAGTCAGTGCCCGTTGCCGACTTCCGATGCGCATGACGCCTCGGGGTTAGAATATACCATCAGATGTGAGATTTCACGATCTCACAACAGCGAGTAGTCTTGTCATAAGACTATGCAACCAATAGAGGGTGGAGATGGGGACGCTCCATGCGCACGGGAAGTCTGCAATGGGCACTGACTGGAGCGGGATTAAATCCTAGGGAGCCCGGACACGTAAGAACTGTTTTTTGGGGAACCAGACAGCAGGAAGGAATCAATTATGAGTGTTCACTACTTCATAAAAAAATGACGAATATTCTAATAATGAATATAGCACTATATATTGGTGTATTTTAATTTTTCCAAATATTCGTCTTTTTTTCCATCTGAACACATGATTCCTCCCTGTTTCTTGCTTGTGGGCCAAAAACTCATTGGCCTACAAGCAAGAAGCAGGGAGGAATCGTGTTCAGATGGGAAAAAAATTATGAATATTTGAACAAACGAATATATAGCAACATATTCTAAATATTCGCAAATTATCGAAGTGCTGATATTCGCTAATAAAATTCGCTATTCGAATATTCGAGCTCAACACTAATTGTTAGCCAGTAAAAATATGATAGATATTAGATAGATATTAGATAGATAGATAGATATTAGATAGATAGATAGATAGATAGATATTAGATAGATATGAGATAGATAGATAGATATTAGATAGATATGAGATAGATAGATAGATAGATAGATAGATAGATAGATAGATAGGAGATAGATAGATAAAAGATATATAGATAGAATAATAGCTATGAGAAAGAAGGACAAGAACAAAAGACAGAAAGAAGATAGACTGGCGGATACTGTAGATAAATAACATGGCATGACATCACAATGATGGTCGTTGTTTAAGAAGGTCAGACACTATTGGGGTTGCGCATTCCTTTGTAGGAGGGTGACCTGCATAGTCATAGGCTACATCGGGTAGATATAGAGGTTCTCCAGCTTTCTCTTCGCTCACAGGACACACTGGGGGATGGAATATGTAGATGGATAGAGGATGGAAAAAAACAAAGGAAGGAAGGACAGAAATTTTTTGTGAACCCTTTAAAATCTCTGCATTGAATACTAGTAAAATGTGATCTGATTGTTATCGAATTTATAATTATAGACAATCATAATCTAACAAAACTAAAATCACGCACACAGTTGTACCATTCATGTCTTTTATTGTGTCAGTAAACATCCACAGAGCAGAGGGAGAGACCGTGAATACCCTGTAGATCCCCATTTGGCAGTGATCACCTCCACCAAACATTTTGTAGCTGCAAAGAAAAGTTTCCCAATGTTGAGGTGGAATTGTTGGACCATTGATCTCAGTGTCGGACTGGGGTTTCTTGGGCTTACCAGAGGCAATTATTCTAGACTCAATCAATCTTTTTATAATAGGTTTTGAATCAAGGAAATAAACCCTAATGTCAAGTGACTGCTGCCAAATGGAGTTTTTTCTCCTGGATCTTGTGGTATCAGCTTTTGGACCCACCAGAGCATCCTCTGGTTCTCAGGTGGGCCAATCCAACCCTATTTTCTCCCTGCAAATGTGTTTCAGTTCATCAATATTTCTGGGATGCCTCGTGTGTACACTCCACTTCAGGTTATACCACATCATCTCAATAGGGCTAAGATCTTGACTTGGACATTACAAAACATAAATCTTCTGCCCTTTTTTTATGATATTCATTTTCGAACAATATTTAGTTGATTTAGCGTGTGATTTGGGTTATTGACTTGTTGCAATACCCAGTGCCTCTACAGTTTCAGGTCATGGACTTTGCATTATTCTACAAAAATGTTTCATACACCAATGATCACAAGGCGTTCAGTACAGACTACGAGGCAACAAAGCAGCCCCAAACCGTCATGCTCTCTCGACTATGCTCCACAGTTGGGATGAGCTTTTCTCATATGCAGTGCTCTTTTTTCAAACATATCATCATAGAAGAGCACCAGAAAGAAAGCTACTGCTGTAAAAAAACAACATTGGGCTATGTCTCAAGTTAGTCTGAGAACACCAGAATGTTCCACAATGCTTCAGGAAAAATATTCTTTGGACAGATTAGACAAAGATGAAACATTTTAGTTTTGAAAACAAATGCATAATATTACTGTATGTTTAAAAAATACCAATAATCACTGAAAAAAGTGCACCTCAATGATAAGCAACTAACAACACTGGCTAATCCCTCAAGGTGATGTTAAAAGCTGAGACTTTCGCCAATTCCTTCCAGTCAGGAACATATCGAAACCCCTTCATGCACTGCTGCTTCATAACTGCTCCCCCAGTTAAAAACACGCAACAGTGTTAGGGGTTTGAGCAGTTTCTCCCATTTAGGCCACGTTTATTTCAGTGATTTAAAAAAATAAAAAATAAAAGACCAACCCCAAGCTCATCCCAACTGTGAAGGATGGTGGAGGGGGCGTCATGGTTTGGGACTGCTTTGATGCCTCCTGTGATCATTGAGGGAATAATGAATTCTAAGTCCTGTTTCACACTTGCGTTGTTAATTCCGGTTTTGAGATCCGGCAGAGGATCTCAATACCGGAATTAAACATATCAGTTTTGATTTTGCACATCAGGATGCATCCATTCCGTTAGGATGCAGTTGTGTAAAATCAAAACGGAACAACCCAAATCCGTCACTAAATACATTGAAAGTCGATGAGTGATGGATCAAGTTTTATAGGCTCTTAAAAAAAACTGATGTTTCACCATTGACTTTTTGTTTTCAGGAACAGATCCGGTTTGTTCTGTTTCGATTACTGGACACAAAACCGCAGCTTGCAGCGGTTTTGTGTCCGGTCACAAAACAGAATGCTGAACAGAAAACATCCTGATGCATCCTGAACAGATCTCTTTCCATTTGGAATGCATGAGTAATGAACGGAAACTTTTTTTTCTGGTATTGAGATCCTCTGTCTTTGTAATGCCTCATGCACACGTCAGTGTCAGTTTTGGATCAGTGGTACCACGGACAGTGTTCAATCCCTGTTTCCTCCCGTGACAGATCCGTGTTGGGTCCGTGGGTCAGTTTTTTGCTGACCGTGTGCCATCCGTTTTTCACTGACACCGAGCAGCTGGAAAATAATTTTCAAACAATATCTTTTTAATGATTCGTGAAACATGGATGCAACACGGATGGCATCTGTGTTGCATCTGTGGTTTTCACGGACTCATTGACTATAATGGGCGTGAGGGATCCGGCTGAAAACACTGACCCACGGACCGTGCTAAAACACTGATGTCTGAATACACACAAGCAAATGAATGGGGACGTGTGCTGTCCGTGGAGAACACGTACAGCACACGTCCGGCAAACACTGATGTGTGAATGAGGCATAAGGGTGGCGTCCATGACCTCAAGCTGACAAAACACTGGGTGATGCAACAATACAATAACCCAAAGCACACAAGTAAGGCTAGTTTCACATATGCAGCTGTCCTCGCCAGCAGGCTGGTGCAGCATAGAATGCTCGAAATTGGCCAAACAAAAAATGTTAAGTCCAGCAGTTTTTGCCCATCTAATTCCTGCCATATTTGGATCTGGATCTCTGCCAGACCTTATTATAGTCAATGGGGTCTGGTTGGCAGGCTGCAGTATCCAGCAATGCCGGATCCAGAGAACTCTGGTAGGCTGTTCACTGCCGGAACATCATGCCGGTGAACTCTGCTGCAGTTGTGAAACTAGCCTAACTAGCCGAAAAAATGGTTGATCCCTTCCTATACCCAAGATGCAAGCGACTGCTTGAAAAAAACTGGAGGGTATAGTAATCGAGCCTGATATGTAGTTGGTAAGTATAGATGTGGAGGCACTGTATTCCCACATAATTATGGTTTATGAGCAGTCAACATTTCCTTGAAAATAGAAACAGCTTTTAAAGAAATTTGTTTGTTCTGAAATTGCTCACAATTCTTACGCACAATTTTTCAATGGCTAACACCAAATTCTTCCACCAGCTCAATTGTACCGAGATGAGGAACCCTTATCCCCCGTCAGCTAATTTGACCCCGGGCTGGTGGGAGGACAAAATGGTCTTTTCAGAAGACAACACCATTTGGACCCAATATCTGGTCTCTCCACTATACTATACCTGGTCTCGGCTGGGGTGAGTTTACGGCTCAGGAAGACAACGGGATGTTCTTCCCCATTGACCTCCTGAGACAGTACTGCGCCGAGACCTACCTCCGAGGCATCCGTCTGAACGACGAACTCCCTGTTGAAGTCGGGTGTCCCCAAAACCGGGGACCCACACAGGACCGACTTCAATGCGGAGAAAGCCTCCTCCGCCTTCTCATTCCAGCTAACCTTCCCCGACTTTCGCCCCTTCAACAGGTCTGTCAACGGCGCTGCTATTGTGGCAAAGTGGGGCACAAACCGCATGTAGTACCTCTACAATTCCCAGGAAGGACTTTACCTGCCTGGTGGTGACCGGTCGGGGCCAGTTACGAATGGCCTCTACCTTAGTTACCTGCGGCTTGATGACTCGCGCCCAATAACATATCCCAGATATTTGGTCTCTTCCAACCCAATCGCACACTTCTTTGGATTGGCGGTTAGACCAGCTTTCCTCAGGGCATCTACTACCGCCTGCACTTTGGGCAAATGGCTTTCCCAGTCGGGTGCTGTGGATGATTACATCATCTAAGTAGGCCGAGGCGCACTCGACGATGAGGTCGCAGCACAATATCCATTAACCTTTGGAAGGTGGCGGGGCGCCATGCAGGCCAAAGGGTAACACCTTGTAATGATACAGGCCCTGCGGAGTAACAAAGCGTTTTTTCTTTGGCCGCCTCCGTTAAGGGTACTTGCCAGTATTCTTTAGTGAGGTCTAGCACAGAAAAATAACGGGCTTGCCCTAAATTCTCAACAAGCTCGTCTACCCGGGCATGGGATACGCATCGAACTTGGACACTTCATTTAATTTATGAAAATCGTTGCAGAACCGCAACGTCCCATCCGGCTTGGGTATTTGAACTATGGGACTGGCCCACTCACTTTTCGATTCCTCAATGACATCAAGCTTCAACATTAATTGCACTTCCTCCGCAAAGGCCCGTCGCCGAGCCTCGGGTACCCGGTATGGTTTTAACCGGATTTTGGCCTGAGGCTCAGTGATGATGTCATGTTGGATGAGAGACGTGCGCCAGGAGGTCCGAGAACACATCCGTGTTCCGACTGATGAACTCCTGACTTCCTGAACTTGTTTGGAAGACAGGCTGTCTGCAATTTTTACCGTGGCTACCGCTCGCAGGCCTCGAACTGTGTGGCTGTACCCTTGTCACCTAGAAGCCCTGGCCGGGGCTGTTGTCGTCGGCCGTGTCCCTGTCTTTCCACGGCTTCAGTAAATTCACGTGGTACACCTGCTCGGCTTGCGCCGCCCTGGCTGGTGTACTTTGTAATTTACTTCCCTACCTTCTCGATAACCTCATAGGGGCCCTGCCACCTGGCTAGGAACTTGCTGTCAAGGGTGGGCACCAGAACCAAAACCTGATCTCCCGGGTTGAAGTTCCGTACCCGAGCCTGACGATTATACACCCTACTCTGGGCTTGTTGCGCTGCCTCCATATGCTCCCGGACCAGCGGCAACACCCTTTCCATCCGGTCCTGCATCTGGGTGACATACTCAATGACACTTTTGTGGGGGACAGGCTGTTGTTCCCACGCTTCCTTGGCGATATCCAACAGGCCCCGAGTGTGTCTGCCATAAAGCAGTTCGAAGGGCGAGAACCCAGTAGAGGCCTGGGGCACTTCTCGCACTGAAAACATGAGATAGGGCAGAAGCAGATCCCAGTCCTTCCCATCTCTAGACACCACCCTCTTTAACATATTCTTTAGAGTTTGGTTAAACCTCTCAACAAGACCGTCTGTTTGCGGATGGTAAACGGACGTCCGTAACTGCTTTATACGCAACAATTTACACAGTTCCCTCATAACTTTGGACATAAAAGGGGTCCCTTGGTCGGTTAGAATCTCTTTTGGCAGGCCCACACGGGAAAACATTTCCATTAACTCTTTGGCAATGAGCTTAGCCGAGGTTTGTCGCAGAGGCACCGCCTCCGGATACCGAGTAGCATAGTCCAGAACCACCAGGATATGTTGGTGACCCCTAGCAGACTTCGGTATGGGTCCGACCAGATCCATGGCAATACGCTCGAACGGGACCTCAATTATTGGGAGAGGGACCAGGGGACTTCTGTAATGCGGCTGGGGGCTATTTACCTGACAGGTCGGACAGGACTTACAGAACTCCTCTACTTCCTTAAACAAACCGGGCCAGTAAAATTGCTGTAGTACGCGGTCCTGCGTTTTCTGCCACCCCATGTGTCCCCCAAGAACATGTTGGTGGGCAAGCTCCATAACAAGCTTGCGGTATGCGGTGGGCACCACCAACTGTTCAACTGGCTCACCTCGATTTGGTTCACCCGATACAACATATCCTGAAGAACAATAAATCGCGGAAACATTAATTCAGCCCCAGGTTTCTGGGGTTTACCATCAATCATTACAACACTTTCCCAGGCCCTGGTTAGGGTTTGGTCCCGGTGTTGTGCGGTCCCAAAATTTTCCCGGAGACATTGAGGTCTGCCAACTCAGGTCCCGGTGGCAAGTCCTCCGTGTCTCCCACCATTACCCTCAGTGGGGTTGCCTCCCCTCTACCGCTGGAGCAGTGGTCACCCCTACCGCTGGCCCTTCAGATTCGGGCTCCCAGGGTTCTGGCCTTCCAGTGGTATCAGGCCACTCTACTAGGGTTACCCCTGTCTCGGGTCCATCAGATACTTTTATTGCCGGCCACAGCGCCGGAAACCTGGGAAGTCCCTCCCAAGTATCAGTTCATGTGGGAGTTTAGTAGCGACAGCCACCTCGTGGGTCCACTTACCAGCCGCTGTGGACAAAGTCACTAGTGCAGTGGGGTAGTCTTTAGGTCTCCGTGGATGCACAGGACCTCGATTTTACGGCCGGTATACTCCACAGGCCGTACCAGGGCAGCCCTTACCAGGGAGACTAGACTCCCGGAGTCCAGCAGGGCCACCGCCAGAGAATCTCCCACCTCTACCTGACACAGGTGGTTATTGTCCTGCACCTCACGGGTGCCAGTTGCACAGAGCTTCCGTGCATACAGGGAGTGGCGATAGCCGTAGTTCACTTCCATCGGCTCACCCTGGTGCGACAGTCGACCCTGAGGTGGCCTGGCTCCTGACACCTCCAGCATACCACGGGAGGCGGAACCGCAGGGGCACATTCCGTGCAGGTCTCTCTGTCGCCGGTCGCCGGAACTGGGGTGGAGGCCTCCGGGTTTGACTGGCCCCTTCCCAGCAAGACTCCCTGCAGGTTTCTGGTGGCCTCGTAACGCTCCACCAGATCAACCATTTCAAGGGCATTAGTGGGGATACCTGGCCGATCCAGTGCTGAAGGGGGTAAGGTAGGGCCCTCCAGAACATGTCGGCCAGCAAACGGTCCAGTATAGCCGTCGGACTTAGAACCTCAGGCTGCAGCCACTTTTGCAACCTGTGCAGCAACTCATAGTACTGCGGCCTGGCGGGTTCAGCCGATTTAAAGTCCCACTGGTGGACCCGCTGAGCCCGACCAACACATTTACCCCCAGTCTGGCCAGGATCTCCCCTTCACCGTGGGTAACCAGCAGCCTGGTCATCTGCTAGGTCAAAAACCTGCTGGGGTCCGGATGCCAGGAACGGAGCGACCACCTCGGCCCACTGGTCACGGGGTAACTTCTCCTCACGGCTACCTTCTCAAAGACCGCCAGATACGCCTCAACGCCGTCCGAGGGGGTCATTTTTGGGATCGCCGCACGGACCGCTTCCGGGCATCATGGACATGGTGGGACGCTCCTGCAGCTTGTAAAGCCATCACGTGCTGTAATAGTAGCTGGTTGGTCTCCCGCTGCTGCACGTTAGCCTCTATGAGAGCTTTCACAGCCGCTCCATGTTGCCAGCAATTCCTACTTGTAGCTTTGCTGGTTTAATATATTCCATGCACTCGTGCCCAGCAAAACAAACAAACTTCGGCGTTCACGCCAGCCTCACTGCGCATGCCCGCATCCGACACCAAATGTGGGAGTCGCTCTGGTAGATAGCGGTGCGGGTGCAGTACAGAGGCAAAACAGGGAGTCCAGAAGGTGCAATGAACAGTGTTTTATTCACACTTGCACAAAAACAAACGATATAAACAGTCTCTTGGTGTTTGTTCACACATACCAGAAATCATGAGGCAAAACAAAACAGTCCAAATCAGGTTCTAGTCACCTGGGAGGTTTTAGGTGCAGGTTCGCACCTGGCTGTCAATTCAGCCGCAAGACAGTCGCCGTCAGGCTTCCAGGTCGTCTGCACTCCTCCTTGCTGGGCTCTTGCGTCCCGCCCAGAGAACTTCCAAACACAAGTGACTCCACAGCCTAACAGCAGCTCCAGGACAATCACACCCACCTGCTGGTGCTGGCTGTGTTTTAAAGCCCAGCAAAGTCCGGCCTGGACCGTGGGGAGTAGGCACCCACCCAACTCTTTGCCTACTCCCAGTAAGAGCCGGCCCGGATTGGCTTTGCAGCCAAACTAACTATAAATGTCAAGCAGCACTAGCTGCTGCTGACACATAAAACCCAGCTCTCACCTCACCGAGGCCAGGAACCTCGGTGACACGTACCTCCCATCGATAACGGTACCTTGCGCCTTACCACAATATGCACAACTGGATGTGGGTTTAAGCATATCCTGCCTGTTTAACACCACACCACGTTTTCTAATGGTTTGAATAGTTTTATGTTTGGAGGTGTATAAACTCCTATTTAAATGTGCCTGCTTTTCATCTACAGGCTACATTTAGGTGCACCTAGGCCCTGGCCCATATCAGCCAGTCTCGGGTGGGGCTCACAGGCATTTCCGACCTCCCATTGCAAGCATGGCTACATGCTGGAGGTTACTGGTAAGCTGTTTGCGAGTCAGGCCTTATGCTCTCGTGATTCGCCCTCTGGCCCCTGGTATCACCCATACGGCACAGGTAGGTGAGTGGTAGGGCCTCGGGCAACTTGAGAGACCTTGGCGCGGTGCCCGAGCTTAAGACATGTCCTCCTAGTGGGATATGTCGAACTAACCTCTCAATTTTAACACCAGTGTAAGGGTTTAGTATTACCGCAGAGTGCACCTGTCTTTGCTATTGTTAAGTTTTTGATTGCTCTCCACATCCACATAATTGTTACCTTATGTAGGATGGTTATTGTGGTAATTGTAGTCCGTTGCTGGCATCTTCCATTGTATGAATTTTTTTGCTGTTAATTGCCATCAGCAATGGGCTACAAGTGCAGGATATGCTCCCCTCTATATATGCACAACTACATGTGGGTTTGAGCATATCCTTCCTGTTTAACACCACACCACGTTTTCTAATGGTTTGTATAACCTTGCCCCATAAATTTTAATAATGTATGATCAAAAAATCATATGTACCCAAAAATGGTACCAATAAAAACGTCAACTCTTTCTGCAAAAAACAAGCCCCTGCACAAGATAATTGTCAGAAAAAAAAAATATGGCGTTCAGAAAATAGAGACAAAAACATAATATGGCGCTCCTTTTCTTCTGTGCCCTGCCGTGTGCCTTTACATCAGTTTACGACCACATGTGGGGTGTATCTGTAAACCGCAGAATCAGGATAATAAATATTAAGTTTTGTTTGGCTGTTAACCTTCGATGTGTTAAAGAAAAAAAATGGATTAAAATGGAAAACCTGCCAAAAAAGTGAAATTTTGAAATTTCATCTCCATTTTCCTTTAATTCTTGTGGAACACCTAAAAGGTTAACAAAGTTTGTAAAATCAGTTTTGAGTAACTTGAGGGGTGTAGTTTCTACAATGGGGTCATTTATGGGGGGCTTCCACTATGTCAGCCCCACAAAGTGACTTCAGAACTAAACTGGTCCTCAAAAAAGTTGACTTTGTAAATTTTCTTAAAAATTTCACAAATTGCTTCAAAATATTAAAACCTTCTAACATCCTAAAAAAAAAAAAATAACATTATCAAAATGATGGCCACATAAAGTAAACATATTGGGGAATGTTAATTAGTGAATATTTTATGAGGCATCACTATCTGTCTTAAAAGAAGAGAGATTCAAATTTAGAAAACAATCTCTGAACGGCTTGGAAAAGTAAAAACGTTCCAAAGTTATTACCACATAAAGTGACACATGTCAGATTTGCAAAATTAGGCCTGGTGAGGAAGGGGGTAAATGGCCCGGTCTGGAAGTGGTTAAAAAATCTGTGTCTTTTCTGGATGTATGCATTTTTAGGGGGGAAGACAATAGCTTTCAGACCACAATGTTTCGTAAAGAAACAACTAGCAATAGTCTGCTGCAATGTAGAAGTTTTCATACATACCCTCTGAGGAGGGGTATCCCAAAAGGACAATTTATTCTGGCAAAACTGCTCTAATGAAATTTATTTTGACCACAAATTGTATAAACTGGCAGAAACATTTCGAAATAGGGGGTACCCCAGTGACATTATTGACTCAGCATACCAACATGTATCCTCAAAATCAAGAAAGTTATGCAAATAAGATCTTAACAAGCTCTGCCTCTGATGCCACCTGATGTAGGGCAGCTATCCTATAAATCACTGTTCGACCCTTTAAAATGGCTTTGAGACTAGTGTTGAGCGCGAATATTCGAAAAGCGAATTTTTTTAGCGAATATCGGCACTTCGCTAATTCGCGAATATTTCGAATATAGCGCTATAAATTCGCTATTTCGAATATTCGTTTTTTTTTTTTTTTTTTTTTAGTTATATTTTTTTCTTTCCCACTTCCCAAAAGTAGTTCTTACCTGTCATGAGGATTCCTGGCTTCCTGGCTGCTCCAGTCAGTGCCCGTTGCCGCTTCTGCCGACTTCCGTGCTCATGGAGCGTCCCCTTCCATGGGAAAATCTCTATATACTAAAATGTACTGTCGGATTTGAGGAATTACGTTGAAATCGCAATGCGATTAATTCAAGTTATATTAATCGCATTGCGATTACAACTTAGCACTGCTATCTTACATAGGCTAGAATTACTTGAATATGGAATATATAGCTATGCACTAGCAGTGCTAAGTTGAAATCACAATGCGAATACTTTAAGTTAAATTAATCGCATTGCGATTTCAACTTACACTGCTGCTATATTCCATATTCGTTAACTTCGTTAATTCTAGCAAGCTGACCCATTATAAACCCAGCTCTAAGTTGAAATCGCAATGCGATTAATATAACTTGAATTAATCGCATTGCGATTTCAACGTAATTCCTCAAATCCGACAGTACATTTTAGTATATGGAGACGTTCCCATGGTGATGGGGACGCTCCATGAGCACAGAAGTTATGGTTGGCTTGGTAGAATTAGCGAATAGCGAATATGACGAATGTATTCGTCATATTCCTCAAAACGAAGATAACGAAGTATTCTACATCTTCGTTTTAGCTACCTATTCGTCTCGTCATCGTCAACTTAGCTATTCGCTAATTCTAGCAATCAAATAGGAAGGTTGACTTACCAGACAGCTGTGTTAAATTCGCTATGCGATTTTTTTTTTTTAATAAATAGAATACTTATAATAATATTATCATATCCAAGTAATATAATTATTGTATTAAAAAAAAAAATCGCATAGCGAATTTAACACAGCTGTCTCTATAGTCAACCTTCCTATTTGATTGCTAGAATTAGCGAGGTTGACGAATAGGTTGCTAAAGCGAAGATGTAGAATACTTCGTTATCTTCGTTTTGAGGAATATGACGAATACATTCGTCATATTCGTCATCCTCGCTAATTCTAGATATGAAACCAATAGGAAAGTAGCCTTAAGTACAAATCGCAATATGCGATTATTTAAATCGCATTTTAATCGCGATAACTAGAAAAAATGACGAATATTCGATTTCGACGAATACGAAACGAATATTCATTCGAATATTCGCGAATTTCGTCGAAATCGAATATGGCACCTGCCGCTCATCACTATTTGAGACATGACTCGGACATTAAATAAGCCAGTATCCCATCTGCAGACAGCTGAAGGTTTGTGATTTGGAGTGTCCTACTCAGAGTCTTGACTTTAAAAGGGATTGTGCCACAAATAATATTCTACAGTTTTCAAACCAGCCCCTGGATGTTAATACTTTGGTAATTGCATGTAATTAAAAAGGTATTATAGATACTGAGTTATTAAAGGGAACCTGTCACCTCCAGAAACCACCCCAAGCCACCAGCAGCACCTGACAGTATCCAGCAGCGTGTTTCTAATGATCCCTGTGTTTCATAAGTCAGATGCGGTAAAAGCTCAGAAAATGATCTTTTATCCCCGGCCGGCGCTCTCCTCATGTCAGGCTTGAAGTCAAGGGGGCAGCGGCAGAAAGGACACATCCTCTGACAAAGAACACAAACCTAACCTGACAGCTTGAAATAAATCTACCAGAAAAATTAGAACAATGATTGAGGAGATCTCTGAATCCATGTGGGGTATAGGGCTGGTTCTAGCTTTGTTAGAAAGAGATTGCCAGGTAGTAGATTATTCTTGCAGACTAGAAGATGTCCCACGGCGCAAAAGACCAGCCTTTTAGTAATGAAGCAGTTGTAGTTCAATATTTTAAGCAGGTGGCACAACGCGTTTCGGGGCAGAAACAACCCCTTCGTCAGGTGCCAGGCTGCAGCACAAGGCTGGTCTTTTGTGCCGTAGGACATCTTCTACTCTGCAAGGATCCATTTTTACCTTCCGGGGGAGCACAGGCATCCCCATGTGTTAGCGCTATTATCCCTGGCTGCATGACCATCCGCTTCTGGGGCCCTCAACACCCCCCACCTTTAAGCCCGCAGTAGTGTTGTGCCTGCTATTCCGCACAACACAATAAGGTGAGCCTCCTCTTTGGAGTGTATTCATATCTACCCATTTTGACTGTACTACGCTATGGTGCTCCTATTGTGTTTCCCCTAGTGGAACATCGCCTGCTACTCCAGGTAGTAGATCATGTCTTATGATGTGCCATGACCCTAACAGGGTTGTGCAGACAAAACATCCCAGAAATGCTGATGAACTGAAACACATTTGCAGGGAGGAATGGTCCAAAATTAATCTTTATCATTGTGCCAATCTTATTTGCCGCTACAGGAAACATTCGGTGGAGGTGACTGTTGTTAAAGGGACAGCTACAGGTTATTAACTATAAGGGTTCACTTACTTTTTATCCTTCCACTGTGCATGTTTACCTAAAGTGCTGAATAACAGACATGAACGATACAACTAGTTGTGTTTGTCTATGAGTGTGACCACGTTTTATTACTATTCAATGCAGAAAGTCATTCCAAAGGGTTCACTTAGTTTTTTCTTGCAACTGTAGATAGGTTACTAAATTAATTTCTCAAACATCTATACATTTCAGATAATTATTACTTATTCTTTTTTATTGCAAACATAGTTTTGAAGATGGAAACAAAAATTCAGGCCCATTTTTCTACTTTACACAATGTTCTAGCGCCAAACACTAGGAAATTGATTTGTTTTTGCTGAAAATAAATGCCTTAATTAATTCAGCATTAAGTTATGAGTAGTCATTTATTCTCCAAGACACCGGCGTAATGAATTACATACAGCAAACTGCAGGAAATGATTTTTATTTCCTCTGGATCTAAGTCACTGTGGAGACAAATCCTGTACATTTACCGTGATGACATCTAGGGAGCCTTCCATAATTAGAAAGGGGAGAGGGGAGGATATGCTCCCTCTTGCTCCAAAAACGGAAAAATAATCTAAATGTACAGCCTGTATAGGCATATAGCATGCATATAGCTCTGAGTGAAGGACGCGAGCTTTGCCGCTCCGTCCTCAGTGCGCCTGCGCCGATTACGTCACCGCTACACCCGGAAGGGAGGCGGGTGTAGCGGTGACGTAATCGGCGCAGGCGCACTGAGGACGGAGCGGCAAAGCTCGCGTCCTTCACTCAGAGCGCCTGCGCCGACTACTGAGCGGTACGGCGCAGGCGCGGGATTTCATCTTCAGACAGGGCCAGTGCGAGGAGGAGAAAGCGCTGGCCCTGTCTATCAAACGAGGAAGGGGGCGTTCCTAACTCATCTAGATGCGGCGGCTACCAGCAAGTATACGCCCAACTTGCTGGTAGCGAAGATGATTTGAATATTATAAAAGTGCCTTTTTAACAGAATTGCCAGCTTCAGATAAGGTAAAAAATATATATTTCAACTCAGCTGACATTAGCAAATAGCTAATGTCAGCTAGTGAAAAATGGGTTAAGGGGGGTGACAGAAGCCCTTTAACCCCTTCCCGACCAGCGGTGTACATGTACGGCGCAGTGGGACGTAACTTGTGTGGTGCTCTGATCGGGCAGGTACAGGAATTGTGTCCGCTCCATCAGCCAAGCACCTGCTGTATACGACAGCATCGGTGAATACTGTCCGCGGCATGTATGGGGTTTTCAGAGGGAGGGGGCACCCTCTCTGATCCCATAGGGACCCCCCTCTCTAGTGACGGGGACCCAATGGCTGGAACAGCAGCCCGATGCCTTACACAGGTGTCTGGCTTTGCTCCTATGGAACCCTATGAGATCCAGCTCCCAGCGCCGTGTATTAGGTGCTCCGCTGCCGGCAAAAAATAATACAGTATAGGGACTAGCGATACTGGGGAGGAGATCGGTGCATGTAAAAGCAGCAGTCTCCTCCTCTAGCGAGCAGGCGATTGATTCCCTCCGGACAATCTGCCCATATAATAGGGCCCTAAAATAAGTGTTTATGACCTCTCAGTAATTTAGAGATAAGGTTTATTAGATGACCTGCAGAAAGTGAAGTTATAATTCACACAGTTAGGCAAACAGTTAACCCTTTGTGACAAGCTAAAAGACACATTGAAAAACAGATTTTTAGCCCAAAATGAATTAAATGCAATAATAAAATAAAATGCTCCAGAAGGTATACATAGCCTTTAAAGACTTTATTGCAGTAGAAAGGATCAATTGTCTCTGGCACCCACAATAAGGCCATCCACATCTAAGATCTCCACCCTTCAGCCTGAGAATTGCAGAAAGAGTTAATAAGCACAGAACGGCCTGTGGTTATCTTGAAAGTGACTCATGGACTACTACCATCATTGCTCACAGCCTGTACACAGCCTGTAGGTGAGAAGTCAGCTCTGTGATATACCTCAGGGATATAACAATTGCCACTATTTGTACTGCAACACCCATCATCTACTCCATACCTCCCAACTTTAGAAACTTGTAAAGAGGTATAAGATGTGCGGCGAGCGTAGCTCTCTGTGGCAATTTTTTTCATACTAGGCCACGCCTCTAACTCCGCCCAAATCATAACTATATACACCCAATGCTTTAAAAGGCAATCAGGAAAAATAGCTACACTTAGGATGTACTGTAATCTGCAGACAAGGCATCCAGGGCAGTTTCTCCTTTAAATATCCAGTGACCCATTAAGCGAATGCTAGTGACTGGAGTTAGAATAGTTTATGTGATGTAAGCGGAATTAGAGGGTTAATTTCAGTCCCTTAACTACTGCTTCCAGAGGAAAGGGTGGTGCTCAAGCCCTTGAGCTCGGCCTCCGTCTCTGTTACCTCACGTAGTTAGTCGGAGTTGGTTGGATTGTGCAGTTTGAGCAGCATATCCTGTTCGGCAAGCAGCTTCAGACTAAGGCTCCATTCACACGTGTGTAAGTGTTATGCGGATCCGCAAAGCACGGACATCGGCCGTGTGCACATGGCCTGCACTATAATAGAAAATGACAATTCAAGAATAGGACATGTTCTATTTTTTTCGGAAACAGAAGTGCGGATGCGGAAGTGCGGATCCAGAAAATGCGGATGTGGACAGCACATAGTATGCTGTCTGCATCCATTCCGGCCCCATTGAAAATGAATGGGTCCGCATCTGTTCCGCAAAATTGCGGAACGGATGCGGACCCATTTTGCGGACCTGTGAATGGACCCTAATTGGACCCAGGGAGAACTTCAAGAAAATGCCAGGGATAGATTGCTGAAAGGAACCCTTAAAGGGAATCTGTCAGACTGAAAATGCATTGTAATTTTTCAGCAGGATGCTATAGAGCAGGAGGAGCTGAGCAGGTTGATATATACTTTTATGGGAAGAGATTCAGTAAAGCTTGTATTTTATTTATTCAAAGTTCTGCTCATTCTGGGAGTCCAGGGGGCGGTCCTATCAGGGATTGACAGCGCTCGCTGTATACATAATCATAGAGGGAAGGCTGTCAATCACTGATAGGACCGCCTCCTCAACTTCTCATTCTGGGAGTCCAGAGGTTCGGTCCTATCAGTGATTGACAGCGCTCTCTGTATACATAATCATAGAGGGAAGGCTGTCAATCGCTGATAGAACCGCCTCCTGAACGTCAAAGTCCAGATTGAGCAGGAATTTAAAAGAATAAATTACAAGTTATACTGAATCTTTCCCCAATAATCTGCTCAGCTCCTCCTCCTCTATAACATCCTGCTGGCAGATTACAATGCCTTTTCATTAGTGACATGTTCCCTTTAAGGAAGTTCAGCAGCCAAAAAGGAGGGTGCACATGCACCAGTCTGTGAAGGTAATGCACATATAAGGCTACTGGACTTCACAGCTTTGATTGGATGTAAAGGCTTCCGGCTCCCACTAATTTCAGTATGGCAGCCTTTGGATGCGTTTGAGTCTAGAACCTCACAGTGGGAATTGCATGAGGAATTGCACCGCTCAGCTGCAATGGTATGTGAAGTATGGTTATGTAAGAAATTGTATCTGGTGATAACTCCTTGATTCAGCCCAGGAGGGAGGGAGGTATATTGGATTTATTGTCTACAGACCCTTATCCTGCCAGGACTAGATCATTAAAACCATTGTATAATTACATATTTTTGTACATAAATATTTAAATAATTTTACACGTAATATATTAAAAAAATATTTTTCTCTTCCTTTTTTCCCGCCTGCACCCCCTCTCACCTACACTAGGTATAACAAATAAACCATGCATGCTCACCATTTCTTTACCAATACACTTTCAGGATTTTTATACATTTAGATAGTGATCATGCATGTGCTCCCACATGCATGCATAAAGGGATTCAAATTACCTAACTATTCTATTCCTTACAGTCTATAACACTAATGGCATTTTTTCCATTAGGTACATTTTAGTACTTTTTAATATTATTTCATTCATTTTTATTTGCAATTTTTATTATGATCAAGGATGTATATTATTATATATATTCAGATATGTACACAATAACAATATTTATAACTAATAGGAGTGATACTCCTATAAGGTGTGGAGGTAATAGTTTTTACCCTGCCTCTCTGCCCTTGCTCCCAGGGCCTGCGTGCCAAATGGGAAGTCTAAATAATAGTCTAAATAATAGTGTTTAGCATTTACCTAATGAAGAAGGCAATTCACCTTTGAAACGCGTTGTTTCATGCTTCTAATAAAAGAAAAAACTCAAGATCTTCGGTCGATCTTTTGATAAATCTTTTTGTTTATGTTGAACTTCAAACTCCTACCTCTCCGTTTCCGATCTTCGCATTTCACCTTTGAAACATTAGGGGCACCCCACCTTCCATCAGACAGGAAACCCAACCAGGGTGCTCCCAGGAGGAAAACAACTGCACCTTCAATGCACAGCCCAGGGAGCGAGGGGAAGGATACCTCCACCGTGGGTACCACCAAGACCATCCCCACTACCACTCCCATCCTACCCTCATGCATCCCCTCTAGGTCTAGGCTGCCAGGCCTGATGTTATCATTGGCCACCAGTTTCCATAGCATTGTGGATAGGAGCACAGAGCTATCAACAGAGCAGAGGAGGACATGGCACATGTGGCTGACGGCAGGAGTCATGATGTCTTCGTGGACATGCTGCTGAGACCAGACAGTGCTAATTGCATCTGATCTATACTTCATTTTTCTTAATTTAGTACTTTTTGTTTGACCTTGTTTCAATGAAGATTGGTAGGAAAATCCTTGGCTGAAATATTGTCTGGAAGACAGGATTGAATCATTTTCTTGTACATTTACCAGCTACTACTCTGGGAATAGATACACAAGTTCTACAAAACTAATGTAAGTAGTATTGATCTGTTTTCATAGTTCTCTTGATATATAAGGCCTTGATGTCTCCGGCATCTATAGAACAAGATGTGATTTATGATATCATATAGCAGCTATACATTTACTAAAAGTCTACTGTGTGTGCCTTAATGATCATTTACCCTAAAAATAAACCTGTAAATAGAAGTCGCTGTCCTCTTGTGTGAATTCTGTCCTAATAAATCCTGGATTTTCAAAGCTAGTAGCAATTCTTACATGGACACTATCCAGGTTTCTATAGCTCCTGAAAGACCTATAAATACATATTTTACATCTGGAAAATCACATCCTTTCCCTTATAACCTCAGTCTCTTCTGCCCGTGGAAGAACCATATTAGTTTTACCTCCTAGTCTAATATCAGTGAACCAGGCTGCTTAGGATCAAATGCAGGCATACCATATGTACTTGGACGGCCATGGCAGAATGTCCCTACCTTGGTGCCCACGTGGCATCCAGCACCCAACGTTCTTACTATTCACACTGGTCCACAATTGTCTGTCATTTAATATCATAATTATTGCTGATCGAACCCGTGAAAGTTTGGGTTCACCAGGTTCGGCCAAACTTTAGGTCAAAGTTCAGGTTCAGGACCCGAAGTTGACCCCGAACCCGAACCCCATTTAAGTCAATAGGGACCCGAACTTCACTTTATTATTTTCCATTATAACATGGTTATATCGGAAAATAATAGCATTCTTAAGACAAAACAATATGGCCATTTACGGGTTTATTAAAAAAACTCACCTCATCCACTTGATGAGGACTTGCGATGTGCACGATTACATCACGGCTCTCTCCCATGTGGTGAGCGCGGTGACGTCATTGCGCACATCGCAGGTCCTTTGGCAGGTCCCGCTGAATGAATATAGAAGACAAATGGATAAGGTGAGTTGTTTTTGTTTTGTTTTTTAACCTGTAAATGGCCATATTTTTTTGCATTCTGTCTTAAGAATGCTATTGTTTTCCGATATAACCATGTTACAACAGAAACTAATAAACACCGAACACCGAACCCGAAGACGGACTTCAGTGAAAAAGTCCAGGTTTGGGTCCGGGTACCTGAACTAGCGTTTCAGGTTCTCTGATCCCTAATCATAATAGATCACTATAGGTTGTAGCTTTGTTGTTTGCTACACTGCTCCACATTTTCTACTTCCGTATCAAAAAAAACTCTGGATTTCTGAAGCTGCCACTAGTGGGTGCTTACTGCATACAGATTATTAGAGCAAGGTAATGGCAAATTAAACATACCTTTATGTATGGTTTTATTATCAGTATCATGAACATGAAGCTTTTATCCACCACGCACTGCTCCTGCAAGGTCCCAAAACCTTTCCCCATTACTGAGTGATGGCTGTAGCATCCGACCAGGATACCAGCTGTCACCCAAGGGCAGAGGTGGGGGGAGAAGGGAGGCGCTGTGAAGCAACTGTAGAGAGCAAAGAACACCAGCATTATAGACCCACTTTCAGGAGTGGTTCTCTAAGGCAGTGTTTCCCAACCAGTGTGCCTCCAGCTGTTGCAAAACTACAACTTCCAGCATGCCCGGACAGCCTTTGGCTGTGCAGGCATGCTGGGAGTTGTAGTTTCGCAACAGCTGAGGCACATTGAAGCACTACTCTAGGTATGTTTTACTAGCTGTCCAGGCCTCCTACTTAAAGCTGCTGACAGACAATGCTTTTGGTAATGTCCATGAAGGACTTATTTTGTGGCCAAAAATACTGAACAAATCTACAGCAACATGCAGATTTTGCCTTGGAATTAGCTGCAGGTTAGCACAGGATTTCACTGTATGCACTATGCAAAGAGGTATCTCCTATTGGACGTGGTTCTCTATGGGTCAAGATCTGACTTTCCAACAAGTCTTGGGATTTGATAAGGGAATAAAGCCAAGCCAGATATCCATCCATAGAGAGCTTGCCTCTTGTCTGTATGGAGTAGGATCCTGACTGGATGGGCGCAATGCCTTGGAAGAGAATAGGCAGGGTGTTGAATCTCCTTATCTGGCTTGGCTGTATTCCCTTGTCAAATCCCAAGGCTTTTTGGAAAGTCGGATCTTGGTAGGGAGCCACTTCCTCTAAGTGGCACTGCTTTACATGTTGTGGGGTTGCGTTCCGAACATTTTATCTATTACAGATCCCTGAGGAAAATGATCTGCATCATCTCTGCACAGTTGCAGCTTATGAGAGGTCAGAGAAGTACTGTGAGAGGTAGGTGTTTGTGGTTTCTAGCACTTTTAGTGGTGGTTGAAGGCCCCCCCCTCCCCCTCCAGGTTCAGAAAGTTAATTAATATTCTAGCTATTCCTTCATTTGCATGTGTGGGGCATGTGAAAATAATAATACAAAAGTATAAAATATCACAAGACTCAATAGAAGTTACCGGATGGTAAAAACATGTAATCCAAAGGAAGTAATTCAATAAAGGCGCCTGTATGTCCTTTTTTGCAAAATGTATAGAGATTTTACTTCTCCGTCTCCAATAATTCCGTATTCAAAAAACAATTGTTGCTAAACTAAATGTTAGATGTTATTATAGTTTTATTATATTTTACCTATTTTATTTACTGTTATTTATCTATTTATTTTAGCATTTAGCATGTAAACTTTAGTTTTCTCCTCGCTATCATGTAGCAATATGGGTTTGATTTGCAATTGCAATATGCATATCTGCCATGTGAGAACATACCCTTAATTAAGTTTCCAAGATTTAACTATTAATGGCCTATCAATGGGGTAGTTCAATATAGAGGGTCACAGCACTCAGTTGGCTTCAGAGTTTTTGTAGGGTGCACGTCAAGAGCTTCTTCCCGTCTCCACCTCAGGAATACTAGATAGATACAAAATCTGTATGACAGCACACCAAAGTTCTTTTCAATGCTCTTTTATTTTTGCCGGAAGTTACAGATAATTATGCAACGTTTCGGGCCAATTTGTGTTGCCCTTCATCAGGCTAGTTGCTGAGCTGCGGGGATGCTGGAATGCCGGACCCAGCATCCCCACAGCTCAGCAACTAGCCTGATGAAGACCTTCATTGGCCAAGCGTGCTGCTCTGTAACTTCGGCAAATAAAGAGCATTGAACTGGTGTGCTATATTTGCTATCTATCAATGGAATGAGCCATCCAATTTCCTGATCGGCGGGGGGTGGGGTGAAGGTGAGTGCAATCTACACATTTCTGTCCATTGCATAGTGGATAGAGCTGGTTTCTGCTGTGATGCTCCCATTGAAATAAATAGAAGCAACACTAAAGTGACCAGCTCTGCCTACTGCCGAGTGGATGGGGCTGTGAAGTTCTGGAGTTTGTCGTTAGCTACCCCAAAACAGCCGAACTTCAGGGGTGTTGGTTCCTGCTGATCAGATATTAATGGCCTTTCCTGAAGACACGCTGACACACAAAATCCCCCATAAACAGTGTAACCATAGCATCCTCATAACTAGTATAACCATAGAATGTCCCCAGAAACAGTGCAACCATAGATTTCCCCTATGAACAGTGCAGCCATACACTTCTCCTATGAACAGTGCTCCCCGAAAAATAGCACAGCCAGAGTGCTCCATAAATGGCGCACCCATAGAGTTCCACTATAGTACAGCTATAGAGGGCTTCCACTAACAGTGCAACCATAGATTTTCCCTATGAAGAGTGCAGCCATACAGTTCTCCTATGAACAGTGCAGCCACAGAGTTCCCCCAAAAACAGCACAGCCAAAATGCTCCATAAATAGTGCAACCATAAAGTTCCCCTGTATACGGTGCAACTATAGAGTGCCTCAATTAACAGTTCAACCATAGATCTCCCCTCTAAACAGTGCAGCCATACAGTTCTTCTATGAACAGTGCAACCATAGAATGCCCCCATAGGGAGTGCAACTAGAGAGTCCCGCTATAAACAGTGCAACCATAGAGTTCCTCAGTAAACAGTGCAACCATAGAGTGCCCCCATAAATAGTAAAACTATGGTTCCCCCAATACAATTACCGTATAAACAAGACAACCATAGAGTGCCCCCATAGGTTGTGCAACCATAGAATTCTCCTATAAGCAGCGCAACCACAGAGTACCTTTATAAACAGTGCAGCCATAGAGTTCCCCTATAAGCAGTGCAATCATAGAGTGCCTCATAAACAGTGCAGCCATAGAGTTCCCCTATAAATAGTGCAGGTATAGAGATCACCTATAAGTAGAGACGAGCGAACTTTAAAAAATAGTTCGGCGTTCGGGTTGTGGTAATCGCCGCATCCCGTTATGGATTCCACTACCGCGGACTATCCTGGCATATGGAATCCATAAGGGGCGGCTTCCACGAACCCGAACTGTTAGCACCGAAGGACCTGGGGTGGCGTCACCGTCATGTGATCAGTGCAGGGCGTGGCTCAGCGCGGGATCAAATCCAGTGCTGAGCCACGCCCTGCACTGATCACATGTCGGACGTCACCGGCTTCTCAACAGTTCGGTTGGTGGAGCTGCGCCCTTATGGATGCCATATGCCGAGATAGTCGCTGTAGTGAATCCATAACTGAGATGCGGCGACTACAACCCAGCAGACACTAAACTATTTTTTAAAGTTCGCTCATCTCTACCTATAAGCAGTGCTTCCATACAGTTTACAAACAGTGCAGCCATAGACCCCTTGCAGACGAGCATGAGCGGATTAGGTCCCAATGTATTGCGGATGCTTTCAGTAAAAACTGCGCGATTTCACAAGGAAGTACATTCAGTTTTGTTTGCGATTGCGTTCAGTTTTTATCGCGCTGGTGCAATGCGATTTAATGCGTTTTTCACGCGCGTGATAAAAAACTGAATGTTTACAAACAACATCTCTTAGCAACCATCCGTGAAAAACGCATCGGATCCGCACTTGCTTGAGGATGCAATTTTCATGCAGCCCCATTCCCTTCTATGGGGCCAGCGTTGCGTGAAAATCGCAGAATATAGAACATGCTGCGATTTTCACGCAATGCACAAGTGATCCATAAAAACTAATGCTCATGTACACAGACCCATTTAAATGAATGGGTCCGGATTCCGTGTGGGCGCAATACATTCGCATCATGCATTGCACCCGTGCAGAATACTCGCTCATGTGAAAGGGGCCATAGAGCGCTGCTATAAACGGTGCAACTCTTGATGCAGGTTTGGAAGACAAAACCAGGAGTGAATTAAAAAAAGAGAAGCCGTGTCTATCCTTTATACTTTCTCGCCTTTTATGATCCACTACTGATTTTGGCTTCCAAAGCTGCACCAGGAAACCTTGGAGTTACCTATAAACAGTGCAGCCATAAAGTTCTCCCGTAAAAGTAAAACCATAGAGTTCCCCTAAAAACTATTTAATTTATGAGACAAGCAATCTGTCCCCAGATATACGCTCATCCATAAAGACGGATGGAGCCCGACAAGCTGTAGGAGGCTGTTCACATTCCCAGAGTGCACACACATAGCAGGTGCGGCTACGGAGACATTACAAACTACCGGCTGAACTCTGCATTATTCATTTTTGTTAATGGAAGTTCTGGGAACTTTTCTTTCATTTTTCTGTGCACACATTGACCTGCTTTCTTTGATGTCTGCAACTGTTGTTTTCTTGTTTTCCAGATCTGGTATTAATGAGACCCAGTGGGATGCTTTAATCCATCTGCTTCATCTGTTGCTACAGTTCTGTGGTCTCCGGCATTGCTGCGGACTGTTTGGCCAGATATAATGACTCCTAGAATTTTCTTTTCAACTATTCAGATAAAATGTACTTCCTTCCTCTAGTCACTTTAGACACGTCTCTGTGGCCATTGCTGGACTTTATTCTTTTAAAGTAAATTGCAGTGATTTGTATTTAAAGGGTCAGTTGAGAAAAGTTCAGCATGCACGCCACAGTTTTTTTCTTGCTTTATGAGACATTTTTGCACTATGGAACAGTTCATTTACTGCAGCACTCACCTCCAGTTTTTTAAAGGAGACATGGACTATACTGGTCCAGACGTGGCCAGGTGAACAATCCAGAGACAGCAAAAAAACGTCCAGCTCCTTTTTATTTAAAATCCATGTGTACAAACGGAGAAACTATAGTAAAATGTGACGCGTTTCGGGCCACTTGCAACTTTCGTGGCACCCATCAGGAACTGACCTTTGACATTATCAAAACATCATGAATGGTACTGGAAACTGTGCCAACTGAAATGCCTAATGACCTGACAGTGTTCCAAAATCATGGCCTCCGCTTTATGGCACATTTCCTCTGAAGGTGCTTCGACAGGTCACCCTGAACAGGGGTCAACTTCAATTTATTCTATACCCCATTTAAACTGCTTGGCCCAAAACTTTACTTGGTAGAAGAAAGGGGCATCATCACCATATAGTGCAATCATACTTTCATGAGCTTCTTTTCATCCTTTGTAAGGAATATAATCCCGGAAAGAAGCTCCAAATCCCTCACTTTCTTTGTAGACCCGCACTGTACTGCACTTGTCATCCTGTCACTTCCAGTGCTTTCTTCAGATTGAACTGCTACTGTGTGTGTTGTATTTCCAGACATGTCTGAACATGTATTGACAAGCTCAACTTTCTAACACTGACAGAACATGCTGGTGTAGATAACGTATTGAACACCCCTCGTATGTTATGTCCCATCACTTCAGTGGCGATAAACTGCAGTACCCGATGTGTGCTGTTCAACCTTTTATTTTTCACAGCTCCTTTGGAAAATGAAGGGTGGAATCTGGTTGCTGTAGGGCAACTAAGCCAGTTCTACTATACACTAGTTTAATAAATCCCCCCCCCCCCCATGTTTTTTTTAAAATCCTGGACAATCCCTTTAATATTAATATTGATAAAGATTAGGTTATTAGCATGAAATTAGGAAGAAAACATCACCATTACACACTCAATGGTAAAGGACTGGTTAAAACGGACATAGAAGATAACTTGGTGGATGAACTGAACTGGAGTAACCAGTGCGAGATAGAGGCTGCCAAGGCAAGTAAGATTAGTTCTTTGAACTAGATTACTGGAGATAGGTGATTGATTCAGGGTTTTTACTTCTAAGGTAGGAATTGGCTTCTGCTTATTTATTTTTTCTGCATCCGCATTGAAAGAAAAAACTGTAGGCTGAAGTTGACGGACTTACAGTATGCTGCTTTTCAACTTTACTAACTGTAGTAGTATCATGATCAATCTATTCTATCCTGGACTGACTCTACTCAGAACTCGGTGGCATATTATTTCCTTTTCTGCTTCTCCAGAAGTGGGGCTCATGCACATGCCAGTAGCCTGTCCCACCAGGTACTGAGAGCAAAGGTTCACATACTTTTACCACTCACAGACATGTAATATTGGATCATTTTCCTCAAATAAATGACCAGGCCTAATATTTGTGACTCATTTATTTGATTTGGTTATATTCACCTACTTTTAGAACTTGTCTGAAAATCTGATGTAGTTTTAGGTCAAATGTATGCAGAAATATAGAAAACATGAAATGTTCATAAATTTCAAGCACCACTGAAAGATATATAGATAGATAACTTTTGCAACTTTTTGTTTTGTGTCTAGTTTTGGCACAGTCTTTGCTGTTGGCACATTTTTTAGAGAAAAACTGTACCAGCTTCAAGGTGGTATAAAAATGGTATAAAATCATACAAAACCGTATGGCGCATTGTGTCGCACATTGGGATTTTTGTGGTGCATCTTCCCTTCAGATTGCCATAGACAGAAAAAAAACACCACTTTCTAAAACAGAATCACAGATTTAGACCCATTTAAGAGGCCTCTACATATATTTGGCGCAAAGTAAATATGGCGCAGGCACAATTTTCTTCCACAACATAGAACTGTCTTAATATATGGGCTGCACACGTTTTTTTTTTTTACTAGTGAGTAATAGGATTGCCATGAGAGCACATTCTTTCTCTTGACATAATGCATGTCACGTATCAGGAAGAAGATGCAAAAAAGCAATAGGAACCGGAGTTTCTTTTTATAGTGATGAAACACGTAGCGCCCACTGTGAATCATCAGCCAGGAATGTCTTGTCCGTTAAGGAGAATACATACATTGAATAAACATGTTATGCTTAGTTAACAGGAAGGGACTTTGCAGGCCATTTACTCATTTGCTTAATCCTCTTGAGATTTTGATGTATTGAGAAATGACTAAATCCATTACTGTAGATTGCGAAATGCGAAAAAAGCGAAACGACCAGAAGAAGGCCTGAAAATGCGACTTCTAAAACTACGGTATATTCACTATGTTCACGGTTAAAGGGGTTGTGCAACGTTACACTTTAACAGACCTCACAGAGTGGATGGACCCTCGGTGATGATAGTGTTGACCGAATCGGACTTCCATCCAAATTTCAGGATAAATTCGATTAGCTGTAAAGCCGAATTTCCTCGTGCTTCGTGGTAGCGAATCTATTTAACCTGAAATAGTGCAAAAAACAAACAAAAAAAAAATCATATTTATCTTAACCATTTGCTCACGACGGGCCGACAGCCGCAATCTTGCTTGAAGATCTCGGCCGAAATCCTGTGCGTGATGATGTCATTTCGGGCTGCACAAGATTTTGCGCCAGATCTTCAAGCAAGATGGAGGGGGCTAGCCCGTCGCGAGCAAATGGATCAGGTAAGTATGATTTCTTTAGTTTTTTTTCATAACTTTACACCATGTTATGTATATCAGATGCGGCAATCATGTATGAACGCAGCATCTGAGGCGTACAATGAAGGAGATCGGCGCAATCACCGCTCCCTATCATTGCACCCTCTACTTACAAAAAAATGCGCTTTGTGAATTATTTCTCCCTAGACAAAATGAGCGATTCTAACTAATGAAAGGTATTTGGGAATATATTTATAATAAAGTAATATTTAAGTATTTTCTGCAATTTTATTTTATTAATTCCCAGAGAATTTCTCTAAAGGGATTTTCTCATATATACAGTCCGTCATGTAACACAAGATACTCTTCCAACAAGCTCAATTAAAAGGGGGGTTTCTGTCTTTATGATATTATAACCAATATCTCAGATCCTAACACTAAAATCAATGGAGGTCTAATTAGCCTTTGGGCTAATTTTTTTTTTTATGCATTATTACTTTTAATGCATTGGCTAATGGCTATAATATTGAATGCAAAATATATCAGCAATAAAAAAATTTTTATTAAAAACTTTGCTCCCTTTGTCTTCTGCAGCCTGCAATGTATTCTCATACACTGCAGGCTGCTCAGTCTTGTTCAATGCGAGGAGCTCTCTGACAGTTTGTAGTCCAGCTCCTTGCTCTCCTGAACATAAATATAAGATGACATCTTTAGAAAGGAAAAAAGAAAAAGGGATGTTGGCTTTATAAGCAATCTGGACAGCAAAACGAGGTGCTACAGATTGAGGTGCCAGAGAGCTCGTCTGACAGATTTGACACTGAATGGGATGGAGCAGGCTGCAATATAGGAAAAAACATGCAGGCTGCAAAAGACAAATGGAGCAACATTTTTAACTAAAAGCTATTGCAAATATGTATTTTATGCCCTAATACATCCAGTGCCGACCCTTTGGTGTAGTTTTGGACGCATATACTGTAAGACGCTCATACCCTAAGGCTGGATTTTCCTATTTCCACATTTAACTAGTGCAAACTTATTTTTTTCCATGTCCATTTTGTTTGTTTTTATAAGCCCATATGCGGAACCATTCACTCGGAACCATTCACTCCCAATAATTTCAAAGGGATTTTCCACGTGAAATCCGCTCTGAGGATAAACATGTTGCTTTTTTCTGCAATGCGGATTTTACTTCATGTGCATTTCGTTTCCGTATGTCCACATGGCCGTTGAGCAAAAAAGTAGAACGTGTCCCTTTCTTGTCTGTATGACAGACAAGGATAGGATAGTTCTATTACGGGGTGGACGTTCCGTTCCACATAATACGGAATGCACATGGCCGGTACCCGCAATTTGCGGATCCACAATTTGCGGACCGCAAAACAGGCAACGGTCGTGTGCATGAGCCCTCAATCAGTCATGGTCATGTGACTACACAGGTGCAATACATTTATTGACCTCTGTTTTGTAACAAGCCGCGCATCTGTGTGTCCGTCAAGTGACACGGACAAATGTGAAGGTTCCTATTGGATGGCAGCAAGCAGAGATCTTTAAAACTGGAGGAGATTATAAAGTATATTGAGAAAATGGTATCTCTTTTCACAATGCAACCAGTCGGACCCATTTGCCAAAACTGTTTAACCCTTTAACACCATGGCCAAAACCAGTACCATATTCTGACCTGCCTCACCAGACCGAACTTTTTTTTAACCTTTTACATGCTGGTTTATTACCTATTTTTTTAAATCCGGATACCATACTGATGTTCCTACGAATGCTAAAATAATACACTTGCTTACAAGACTTCCTTTCTCAAACTGACCAGAGCTTTTTGCAGATTTTCGATATTACTACCTTGTTGACTGTGCATTCTTTGTTGTTTACTGCAAAAACCCAAGGTCTACAATTAGATGACCGCCCGTCGTAATTTAGTGCTTCCTGAGTAGGGAAGCGGTAGAACATTTTAGTCTGCGGAATGAGAAGCTGAGGGCTTTCAGCCTGTAAATCCAGGAATGTGTGAGTAAGCAGTGCACGCCACTTCCTACGGATGGGACAGATGACATATAGCAGTGTCACCGCCGCCTAATGCTATAACCCAGATAATAGGGCAATAACCTGTCAGTGGACCACTGGTTACAGGTGCTGAGAACATGCCTTGCTGTACATTAGAGACCAGGCACGGAGCTGGAACCAGTCCAGGTGAACGCGGATGTCCATGTTACCGCTAGAAAAAAGGAGAGACAGATGTGGAGATGAATTAATCATCTCGTGCTCTGCATCTGCTGGTGTAACAATGACTCCATGGGCCGCGGTCTCAGATTTCTCAAATAACCGACATTATGAATCTCGAAATGCATTTTAATAATGTGCATGAATACAGAGACATGAGCTCCATTTCACGCACCTGCTTACAGAATTTTCGTAATATGGCGTGGTGAAAAATTCTCTTACAGAGATGCTGTCACTAGAGATGATCGAATTTCTTAAAAGTTTGTTTTGGCTGATTCGCTAAATTTCACAAAAAACGTTGCTTTGTGACGAATTACTAACGTCACGAAGCGTATTTTTTTGTAAGCAGCGGGTGCAATGACAGGGAGCTGGGATAGCGCCGCCCCCCGTCATTGTACCCTCAGATGCCGCGTTCATACATGATCACGATATCTAAGTGTAAAATTAACAATAACATTTTTTTTTTATCAAACTTACCGCCTCCATTTGCTCACGACGGGCTGGCTGCCGCCATCATGCTTGAAGATCTCGGCCGAAATCCTGTGCGGCGCGAGTTTACGTTTGCGTTTACGTTTGCGCGAGCAAATGGAGGAGGTAAGTTTGAATTTTTTATTTTTTATTTCAGGTTAAATCGATACGCTGACACGAAGCACAAGGAAATTCGGCTTCCAGGCGAATCGAATTTATTCTGATATTCGAATCGAATTCCACTTCGTGGGATTTGATTCGCTCATCTCTAGCTGTCACCTCTCCCGACATGCCTGCTTTATTAACTAGTTGCATTCTGGAGAATTCATATGACTATTCATATGACTATATCTTGTGCCATTCCTATATTATTCCTACCAGAGGTTTATGAATGAATTGCCAGCAGTCAGCAATAAAGATCCAGATGGGTGTTACTAGTTGGAGGTGTGACCCGTGCAGTTGGAAGTTGTCCAATCAGCGCTACCAGTACCAGACTGTACAGGAACACACATCCAAGTGGTAACACCCATCTGGACCTTTGTTAGAGTCTGCTGGCAGCTTGTTCATACATTCCAGTATGAATAATAGAGGAATGGCTCAGCATAGAGTCATTAAAAGGGCGACACAAATAGTTACTAAAAAAGACATGTCAGCAAAGGTGACTGCCAGTGGTGTACATAGAGAAGTAAGGGCCCCATAGCAGGGATTAAACCAGGCCCCCCACACAGGACAGAAGGGTTTCTGCCTAAACCCTTTTTTAATGACCCTTGCCAATTTATTCACTGTCTCACTTGCTAAAAGCTGTGCCTTTAGAGGGTACAACTGACCAAGTTTTCACCTCCAGTATAAGAGGAGATAATCTCAACTAAGACTGTGCCCCCTCTTGCCCTGGGCCCCATAGCAGTCGCATGGTCTATGGTAGTTACCCCTTGGTGACAGCAGATCTCCTTTAGGCTAGGGCTACACAACGACATATGTTGCATGACTTCTTGTAGCTGAAAAGTCGTACAAAATTTTGTATAAGGAAAGTGAATGGTGTTGCACTGCGACACGCTGCGACTGCGACACATGTATTAAACTAAAGTCTAACTCCAGGTAAATTCTTAATATGTAAGTATATTTCAATTTTTTTCTGAGGATTATCTATGGATGGTTTATCCTACCCCTAAAGGGATCAGATATGAGTACTAAGAGCTCTCACTATACAGATCTCAGCCCAGGTTTTCATAGAAAATAGGGCTCTAGGCAGAAAGGTCCCTAACGTCCCCTGCTTGCCATTTTTAGCTTGCTTTTCTCATAACTTCAAAATTCCTGGTGGTCTAGGGTAGTGAAAGGGTTCATTGTAAGTTTCCTGGTGGTCTAAAGTAGTATAGGATTCATTTTATATATTTTTTTATTCTCTGGTGGCCTAGTGCAGTGAAAGAATCAGGCATTAGTTACAGAGGGACACAAGACCTCCAACACGTTTCGGAGCCAGGTCTTGTGTCCCTCTGAGGTATCTGTAGGATTAGTGGTGACTAGAGTTGAGCGAACTTCTGTTTTAAGTTCGCCTTCCAAAGTTCGGGTTCGGGTTATCCAAGCATCCCGTTATGGATTCCGCTACCACGGACGATAACAGCATTTGGAATCCATAAGGGGATTCTTCAGTGAACCCGAACCTTAGACAACACAGAGGACCTGGGGTGACGTCACCGTCATGCGATCAGTGCAGGGGGCTCAGTACTGGCTCAGTACTGGATTAGATAAGAGGTGGTAGCCTACGACCTCTTATCCAATCCAGTACTGAGCTACACCCCTGCACTGATCACATGACAGTGACATCACCCCAGGTCCTTCACCCCGGATTCCAAATGCCGTTATGGTCCGTAGTAGAAGAATCCATAACTTTGGAAGCCGAACTTAAAACAGAAGTTCGCTCAACTCTAGTGATGACGTCACCCGCAACAATCCTCCCAGCAGGGCACTCACCAGGTTCCCTCAGCGAGAGCTCGCTGCCGGCCAGAGCAACGCGTGCACAGAGGAGGTGGAACCAGGAACATCGAGGAGGAGAAACCTGAGTCCAGAAACAACGTTTTCATAGTTCATCATAAGGAAACTTCAAAACAGGTACCGATACAAGAGCCAAATGACTGTTAAGTAAATCAGAGCTTTAAGTGTATTCCCTTTACAGCGCGGGTACTCAGCTCTGACCGAGCAAGGTCTGAAATAATTACATAAAAAGTTATCAAAAAGTTGTATATCTTTTTAATATAATTACCCCACAAAAAAAAACCTTACACAAAATACAAATCATTTTTTTTTATAGGTGTTAAAATATGGCAATGTGAAGAATTTTATTTTCATATATAATCATGTACCTGAACGTCATTACGTGTAAGGCTACTTTCACACTAACGTTTTCAATTCCGCTATTGAGATCCATCATAGGATCTCAGTAGCGGATGAAAACGCTTCAGTTTTGTCCCCATTCATTGTCAATGGGAACAAAACTGAACTGAACGAAACAGAGTGCACCAAAATGTATTCCATTCCATTTGGTTGCGTCCCCATGGCGGACAGAATAACACTGCCTGCAGCGTTTTTCTGTCCGCGATGTGGTGCGGAGCAAGACCGATCCGTCATGACACACACTGTAAGTCAATGGGGACGCATCCGTTTTCTCTGACACATTCTGGCATAATAGAAAACTGATCCGTCCCCCCTTTGACTTTCAATGGATTTTTATGACGGATCCGTCATGGCTATAGAAGACATAATACAACACGATCCGTTCATGACGGATGCAGGCGGTTGTATTATTGTAACGGAAGCGTTTTTAAAGATCCATGACGGACCGCAAAAAAAGCTAGTGTGAAAGTAGCCTAAGGGACAGCTGTGCTGAGCCTGCTCCACTCATGACAGTGTTATACAGCCGACAAACGGCCGCAATGGCTGTGATGATGCAGATCCCAGTCATTTAACCCCTCAGACGCTGTTTTCAATAGCGATATCTCTGATGGAACCCCCTGCAGCATAATTAGGGGGCTCTGATCAGTTAACATGAGGCCTTCTGAAGGTTCTCAGGGCTGTCTTGGTTAGGCAGGGTTCACATCACCATTTAGCTTTCTGTTCTTCTGATCCATCAGAAAAGAACAATAAACAAAAAAAAACGGATCCTGTATTTTAAGCATCCGTTACAGAGATAGCTAAAATGGCTAAAACGGATACAAAATGTGCATAACTGAGCTTACGGGAGCTTAAAATACAGGATCTGTTTTTTTCTGTTCCGTTTTATTTCTCTGTTCTTCTGATGGTTCAAGGTCTAGGGGCAATCACCTCAGTAAAGGTGGGCCATCATTCTTCGTTATAAATTTTAAGCAAATAGTCAGAAATAACAGATGGAAGTAGTGTCAGGGCTTGTCCTTCACATAATCAGCGCGAGCATTTATTGCTCCTAAATTGTGATTTGATCCAGAGAGGTGACGACTCCACAGGCAGATTTCCCAAGAGACATAAAACTGCATAAATCAGTGTGACAAGTTCTTCCCTATTTTCAGTGCGTCAATGGCTGTCATAAATTCCTCCTTCCAGTTCCCATTATCTCTCTGAGGACAAGGATTTCCTTTTAATACTTAGACTATCTATCACCTGGATTTTGGTAAAGAGAAATAGTTATTGTCGTTGGATTTTCCCACAATATCAATGCACAGAATCGTAAGGGCACCAGACAGCAGGACCAACCCCATTAAACCAGGCATCCTGCCTGCCAGGGTTGGTCCCTCTGACGAATATGATACCTGTCTTGTGAAAATCGGTTTTGGCGTTCCCGAGAAAAAGACTTTAATTAATTATGCAAATAAGGGTTTCACTGCACCGAGGAGCGGGGCCAGCATTGATAAGCCGAGTAGCTGAGGAGCACCAAGAGGCTAGAGTCCACCCCTTGGTGCACTGAAGCCTTCAATTGCATAAAGAATAAAAGTATATTTTTTTCTTCGGGGTGGCAAAACCGATTTTCACAAGGCAAAGTACCATTTTATAAGCAGGATCAACTCTACCAGGTAGTATGACTGGTTTAATGAAGTTGATCCTGCTGGAGGTGCTCTTTAATTTCTTAGTCACCACCAATATGCCTTTTTACAGCGGTCACTAAAGAGCCTTAAGCTAGGCCGGCGCCTTTTATTGGCGGCTCAGTCTAAGCATTGCATGGGTCCCCTGTGCAGCAGAGAGAGGGGGTTCGGCTCTCACATGAGTGCCGATACAGGCTGTTTAACCCCCTACATTCCGCGGCACCCCTTAAAAGTTTAAAGGCTGGCTAGGAGTTTTCCAGCTTGTGGGACTATTAAGTGGTAAAAAAAAGTAAAAAAAAAACCCCAACAATTATTAAATAAATAAAAATTCCAATAAAAACTAAAAATGCTCTTTTTCCAATGAAAAGACGCTTTTCAATAAAAAAAAATGCAAAAATAAGATCTCCCCCTTTTGTATAGTATCGCTGCATTCATAAATCAAAAAAGATTTTCTTCCTTTTAAAAAAGGAGTTTTATTGCACAAAAGTAGTAAAACATTTTAAAAAATCTATATGTATTTGGTATCGCTGTATTTGTACTGACCCAAAGAATAAAGATATTATGTGATTTATACGGAAAAATGAACGCTGTAAAATTTATAATGTAAAAACTCAGTGGCAATATTGCTGTTTTTTCGCATCTAACTCCCAGAAAGAGTTAATAAAAGTGAATCAGAAAGCTATGTGTAGCCCAAAATGGCGCCATGAAAATATACAACTTGTCCTGTAAAAACAAGCCCTCATACAGCTACATAGTCGGGCAAAAAAAAAGGTAAAGCTCTTTGAAGGCGATGATGAAAAACGGAAGAAATACACTTGGTCAGTAAGGCCCAAAACTGGCTGGTCACTAGGGGGTTAAGGGATTGTCCAGGATTAGAAAAATAGGTCTGTTTTTGTTTTTTTGAGCAACAGTGCCACTCTTGTCCAATGACTGTGTCTGGTATTGCACCTCAGTGGCATCTTCCTGATCAGGAGTGAGCTGACACCACCTTGGCCATGAATAATGAAACTTCCTTCGCCTGCCGTCAATTTGAAACCATATAGGTTAGTGCAGTTCCTCCCATGTCGTGAGTGCACCTCGGCCACAGCGCGTCCGCAATGTGTGAACCCTGCCTAACATGACACGGCCCAGGTAACTGTATATAATGAGCACTCGTGTCTAGCACATGGCCAGCGCAGATCTTGAAACTTGCTCCTGAAAGATCGAAAGCAGAATTGTGGAAAATGGTATCATTTTTCATTATACATAGAATGATTTAGTGTGAGGGCTCATTCAGACGGCCATAGTGTTTTGCGGTCTGCAAATTGCGGATCCGCAAAAACACGGATACCGGCCATGTGTGTTCCGCATTTTGTGGACCACACATGGCTGGCCCTATGATAGAAATTACTATTCTTGCCCGCGATTAGGGTGTGCTGCCGCATCTTTTGTGGCCCTATTGAAATGAATGGGTCTGCACCCGTTCCGCAAAATTCCCGTTCCTGTGCAGCCACCCTTCATTCACTTCATGAGAGTGCCAAAAGCATTGGCTCAGCTATTTCCGGAAATCTCATAGACGGGGAATACAGAGGTGGCTGCACTTGCACTGTGCGCTGTCAATTCCCTTCTATGGGAGTTCCGAAAATAGACGAACGCGTTGTCTCTTTTCGGAACTACTATAGAAGTGAATGGAGAGCACGCCTAGAGATAAGGGCTGGTACCTAAGGTGGCAGGCAATAGCAGACCGCGACGGGCACGAGTCTTCCTAGAGTCACCCTCGATGGTATGGAGGCTCTAGGGAGGCTTGTGCACCTATTCCGTAAAAGTCCCGTTCCCTGACTGGAATACTCACACACAAGGTCTATATATTGTGGTGCACATCTGCCATAGACGCCAAGAGTGTTTGCCATAGCACCCAATTCTCAGTTAATCCCGCGGGCCTATAGTGATGCACCCAATGTGCCTATAGGTAAATATTTTATGGGCTTATGGATCCCTGGTGGGCAGTGGGGTGAATATAACACAAGCAATGATACCATTTTTCCTTGCCTGACAATGCCAATGTAAACTGAATACTGTGTGTTATCCCTGATTTTTATTATTTCTTTTTTTATTAAAATTGGGCATACCTCTATAAAATCCAGAGAACAATAAGCTGATAGATGCTTCTTACCGCCGCCGCATCTTTATTGAAAGAAATCTACTCTTTTTATAGCATTGCTTTAGCTGCCAGAGCTACGGAGGAGCAGCTTAACCTTCCCGATTTCATTCTAGGCTATTATCTCAAATGCCTTGTAAAAGGAGGACGGTAAATTATTCCGTGATATAAAATCAATACCTGCAGATTAATGTCGAAATAGTCCCTGTTCCTGAACCGTAATTACACACTGAAGATTCAATGAATTTCAAATAAAGACTGAAGAATTTATGTCGCAATTATTATTCGATGTTAATTTTACTGGTCATATAAACGTTGTGGTCGGAGGCACGTTGCCTTCTTTATTTCCTGGGTAGATCTTCTATTCGACGTCATTCCAGGAGAATGTGCAATCAGCGGTTTTCTATGAAACCATTAAAGGGGTTATCCAAGACCTATAATGCCCCCCCATATGCCCGGGACCCTCACACATTTTGTACTTAACTCACTTCCCAGCGCCCACCTCACTTCTAATGCCGGCACAGCCGCTGATGCATCTCCCCGTCGCGCGTAAGAAAAGGCAATAGCAGACCGTGATGGGAAAGAGCATCGTGGGCCACTCTAGAGAGGTTTGTTCCCGTTGCAGTCTGTTATTGCCTGCTGCCCTTCCCCCCCCATGTTTTCTTCCGTGCGATGGGGAGATGCATCAGCGGCTGTGTCAGAATTAGAAGTGACGTGGGTGCTGGGTAGTGAGGTAAGTACAAAATGTGTGAGGGCTCCGGGCATATGGGGAGGCATTATAGGCCTTGGATAAACCATTTAAATTACTTAAAGGGTTATAGTACCCATCTCAGACATTGATGGCATATCACTAGGATATCCCATCAATGTCAGATAGGTGCAGGTCCCACCTCTGGGATCGGCACCTATCTCTAGGCGTGCACGAGTGGGCACGTTTGTCTATTTCCGGAACTCCCATAGAAGTGAATGGAGAGAGCACAGGGCATGTGTGGCCACCCCTACGTTTACCATCTATGGGAGTTCTGGAAATAGCTGAGCCAGTGCTCGGCTGTTTTTGGCACTCTCATAGAAGTGAATGGAGGGTGACCCCGCTTGCTCTGTGACCTCTCCATTCACTACTGGAACCCACACCTATTTCCAAAACAGAGCTCCTGAAGTGAAGGACAGCGCACCTCACATGGTCAGCATGCTCTTCATTCACTTCTATGGGAGTTCAGAAAATAGCTGTGCAAGCGTGCTCTGCTACTTTTGGAAGTCCCATAGAAGTGAGTGAAGAGTGCACAGCGTATGCACGACCACTTCCCCATTCACCACTATGTCAGTACCGGAAATAGATGATAACTGGCTAAGGTATTTTCAGACCTCCCATAGCAGTGAATGAAGGGTGGCCACATATGCGCGGTATGCTCTCCTTTACTTCAGGGGCCCCATTCTGGAGATAGGAGCAGGTTCCAGAGGTGAGACCCAGGTTCTTGTGGGACCTTGGGCGATAAATCTCAGTTGGCCCCTTTGTGGCATTTTTTTTTTACATTTACATGTCCCCCTGTGGATTTCACACCATATAATGACCCCCAGTGCCCCCAGAAAGTATAGTGACCCCCAATGCCCCCTGCCACACAGTATAATGCCCTGCCAGTGGCCCCAACACAGTATAATGACCCCCAGTGGCCCCCACACGGTAAAATGCCCCCCCAATGCCCCCAACATAGTATAATGACCCCCAGTGGCCCCCCCACACAGTATAATAGCCCCCAGTGGCCCCCTCACTGGGGGTCATACTGTATGGAGGGGATACTAGGGGTCATTATACTAAATGGGGGCACTGGGGGTCATTATACTGTGTAAGGGGCCCTCGCACAGTACAATGACCTCCCAGCGGCCCCCTCACATACCTATCATTGCTGGAGCAGAGAGCCGGCGGTCCTTTCATTCACTAACCACATCTCATCTCCCTGTACTCCTTCTTTCCTCCGGCCCGCTGCAGCAGTGAGACACACGTCGTGAGGTCACCGCTGGGCTGGGCCTGGAGGAGAGAAGGATCTGCGGTTAGTGCCATCAATGCTTGGATTTTCGTGCAGTTTTCTCTGTGTTTCCAAATCAAATCCACGCTAAAAATCTGCATGTGTTACTTGTGGATTTCATCAGATTTTCATGCAGGTTTGCCCCAGATTTCACTTTTTACATTGTGAAGGTTGAAACTGCACTGAAAATCATTCTGCGGATTTCAAAATCTGCACTGCAGGGCCAAAAGAGCAGGAGCACGAGTGGAACGCAAACCGGAAGTGACGTCTCTGCCTGCTCTTTTGGCGCTCTATCCCGTCCCTTATAAAATCTGTTTGTTTAGTATGCAATATTATGCTCCTGATGAAGGGGATTATACTCCCCGAAACGCGTTGAGCCGACCCTCCTCCCTATTCCTGTGGTTATTAAAGGTGATTGACCAGAAGACCCGTTGTGGACTGCAGTCATTCCCCGGACATCTTATAGGCGACCTAGGCGCAGGAGGCACTCCGGTGGGTGTCTTGAGGTTATCCCACCCGGAACCTCCTGGGTGAAGTGAGTTGTCATTGATTTTTAATATCTTTTTTATGGTTCTTATTATATCCCCACCCATAGTATTTGGAATTGGTCATTTATCTGCTTTCACTCTCAGTCACATATAGGCTGTCTCCATACGTCATATACGGATACATTCAGCTCTGGCGCCATTCTATAGGGGTCTTTTCTCTTCTTTTATGGTTCTCCTCAGTCTAAGGCAAACACCATAGACCGCAGTAGGTGGACAGGAAGAGAGAAGGGAGATGTGCCATCTCCTCATACATATGATCGGTGGGGGTCCTGAATGTCGGACCCCCGCCTATCTGATATCGATGACCTATCTTGAGGATAGGTCATCAAATGTAAAAACCCAGGCAACCCCTTTAATGTTTTAAGAAATGTTTGCCTATAACAGTACTACACTTTGTTTACGTTATTGCTTTGTGGAACACAGATTGATTGCACAGCAGAAGTCAAGTCTCTAACTTTGCCATGTTATGTTTTACAAGCATGTAGATGATGCATGATCAAGAGAGAAGCAAGAGATGGAATGTCCTAGGCAGTGGCATAGCGTGGGGGTGGGGGCGTTGCACCAGGCGCAAAATTTCAGGGGGCAACAGCAAGGCCGCACCGCCAATTAGGCAAAGTGAGGCGATCGCCCCAGGCGGCATCTGTATCGCCGTCCTAAGGACAGCAATACAGATGGATGTTGCGGGGCAGTGGAGAGGCATCTCCCTTCCCCATTCCTCTGATAGGTTGCAGGCACTAGGCCTGCAGCCTATCAGAGGCCAGTGCAGGCAGAGCGATGACATCATCGTGCCTCCTGAGCCGTACAGTGCGGGACACAGACCGGAAGAGGCCTGCATGGCATTTCTGCCATCCTGATGGAGGTAAGTATAAGTGTTTATTTTTTTACATGGTACAATACTTGTTGCTGGCACATGATTGGGGGGGGGGGGCACTTGTTACTGGCACATGATTGGGGGGCACTTCTTACTGGCACATGATTGGGGGGCATCTGTGGGGGACACTTCTTACTGGCACATAAATGGCGGGCATCTATGGGGGCACTTCTTACTCGCACATTATTGGGGGGAACCTATGGGGGCACATCTTGCTGGCACTGTGGGGGCATCTATGGGGACACTTCTTACTGAAACATTATTGGGGGCACTTTTTACTGGCACATTATTGGGTGGCAGTTCTTACTGGCACATTATTGGGGGGAAAACACAACAGAGAGAGTCCGCGTGAGCACAAGGAAGCAGCGGTAACCGTAAAGAGGCAGGCTCAAACCTCCGTGTCAAAATGCAAATAGAAAGAAAGTTGGTACCGCGCTGGTGAGAGTGACAATCCGCAGCACTACAGTTGTAAAGTCCTCAGTTGTTCCAAAGGAGCAGCTGGTGTATCCGACAACAATTCACCCGATGGTCTTGCACGCCCCACGTGTGTGTCGGCGTTCCTGTCCAGCCACCAACGTCGGTCCTGGGTGTCTGCGCACTAAACCTTTAGATCAAGAGGAAAAAGAAACACTGGTGCGGTATCTTTGATAAATTCAATTTCTTGTTTCTTTTTCCTCTTGATCTAAAGGTTTAGTGCGCAGACACCCAGGACCGGACGTTGGTGGCTGGACAGGAACGCCGACACACACGTGGGGCGTGCAAGACCATCGGGTGAATTGTTGTCGGATACACCAGCTGCTCCTTTGGAACAACTGAGGACTTTACAACTGTAGTGCTGCACATTATTGGGGGGCACTATGGGGGCACTTCTTACTGGCACATTATTGGGGGGGCACTATGGGGGCACTTCTTACTGGCACATTATTGGGAGCATCTACTAAGGCCACAAAGAAGGGGTATTTTATATGGGGGGCACTATGGGGGAAGGGGGGAGAGGAACACTATGGGGGCTTCTACTAAGGCCACAAAGAAGGGGTATTTTATATGGGGGGCCCTGTATACGAGCATTTTATACTGGGACACATTATGGTAGGTGTGAGATTGTGAAACAGCTCTTATTACATGAACCCTGTTATTTTGCTGTTTGGCCACAAGAGGCCGCTGTTTCCCCACACAGCAAACAGACTGCTCAGATTTAAATATTCACAGGAGGGTGGAGTTGTGTGTCTAGAGTAGGGATGGCCAACCTGAGGCTCTCCAGCTGTTGCAAAACTACAACTCCCAACATGCCCACACAGCTTGCAGCTATCAGCTTACAGCAGGGCATGGTAGGAGTTGTAGTTTTACAACAGCTGTAGAGTCGCAGGTTGGCAATCCCTGGTCTAGAGGAAGGAAGCTGGCGTCCATCTTAGTTGCAGACTGGAAAAGTGTGTGAGAGAAGAAATCCATTAACATCCTAGTGTGAAATCAGCCAGGACTGCAGCCAAGTGAAGCTGATCGTGTCAAGGACCCAGATCCCCTCCAGGAGAAGGAGTACAGCTACCAGGATCGCTGATGAGAGCTGAAGAGCAAAGCAACGGACCCTGCGGTACTGCAAGTGTGTTGGATCAGCCTTTGTTCAGTTCGCCATAGTCACCAGCTGAGGCAGAGCAGACCCGGGTCGGTAAGACAGAGCGTGCACGCACATCAATATAAAATTGCCACCTAAATACTAGAGACTGAGATCAAACCTGCCGGTAGTTAGTTAGTGTTGTTGAGTGGCAGGCTACCAGGAATTGCTGCTTGTTTATCACAAATACTTATCAGTTAAAGTTTGGGTTTGCTCAAACAGTTACCCCAGCGTGCTTATCGGGAGTAATATATATTAGGAACGTACCACAGTACAGTTTGGGAAAAGGGAGGGGGATAGTACTGTATACTACTGTATACTCTGGTAAGATTGTAAGCTTCCATGTCGCACAGCGGGCTAGCCTATATCTCACACACACGATTGGTCCTGTTCTTCAGGGTAATAACAAGTATAGCGAGGCAGAGTTACCTCTGCTCTCAGCAGGTAAATTGCACAAGTGTTTTCCGGCTACTATCGTAGGGCGCCGTGCTGTGCGACACAGGGGTCTCAGCCTCCGGGAAAAGGAGAGAGGAGTACTATGGGGTCATCTACGGGTGCACTAAGAAGGGGTATTTTTTACTTGCAAATTATGGGGGGACACTGAGAGCATCTACTGGGGCACTATATATGGTTCATTTTATACTGGTACATTATGGGGGCACTAGGAGGAAGGGGGGAGAGGAGCACTATGGGGGCATTTACTGGGGACACTATATAGGGGTATTTTATACTGGCACATCATGGGGACACAATGGGGACATTAGGTTAACTGGGGGCATTAAAAGGGGTATCTTTGCACTGGCACACATTATAAGGGGGCATTTTTTGTACTGTCACATTATAAGAGAATTATTACTACTGGGGGACATTATGGTGGGCTTTATTACTACTGGGGTCTATATGGAACATGATTACTAGTATGGCCACTATGAGAGCATTATTACTTCTGGGTCACAGTGGGGACATGTGGGGGGCACTGTAGGAGCACTATTACTACCATGTGTGCTCTAGCAGAGAATTATTACTATTCGTGGGACTTTTGGAAGCACTATTTCTGTGGGGGCACCTTGGCACAGTATCATCAATCATTTTTGGGGGACGTCATGTTTATACTATTAGTGTCAGGGGCACTATTTGCTGGATGCAGTTATTTTAGGTCACTGTGTGCCAACAATCATTGAAGGGCACTATCTGCATGGTACTAGTATTATCAGGAGGTTTATCTGTTTCTGCAGTATAGTTTGATTTGTCCAGAAGATGGGAGAATGATGAAAAAGTAGCAAACTAAGATTTTTTTTTTGTCAAACTGCAGTGACGAGAAATGGCTGAAAAATGGTGGTCTGGTCTGAAGGGAGAAGATGAGGAAAGAAAATATCTACATCAAAGGGGACATCACTGGATGTAAGAAGTATGCTTCGCTGTATTACCCTGTATGTTCTGTAGTGATGGGAGGGTGGATATAGAATTCGGCCCACCCTTCCGCATCCTGGCCCCAGACTTCAGGTCACACTGTGCGTGTTCTGAATTCTGGGGGCTCACACCCATCTACTACATTATCTGTAGTCAGAGAGTTATCACTGTGATATCTGTGGTGTTACGTATGACTGCAAGTGATATCTACTACATTATCTGTAAAAAGGGGCGTGGACACAGGTTGGGGGGGGGGCAATTCTTGGCTTGCCCTGGGTGCTGGCAACCCATGCTATGCCACTGGTCCTAGGTTCAGGTTTATAAAACCTCTCTGGAGAGGCTTACACAAAAACATTTCTGCCGTCTGCTTTTCATTTCTTCTTTAGGAAATGGCTAGTGTATTCCAAAGGAAATACGAAAGACTGCTGATACATGGAAATGTAAAACTTCATTTAGTTATAGAATTTATACACAAGAACGTTCCAAAGTCCATATCCAAAATCCATTGCCAGCAGACCATTTGCAGGAAGCAGCTGAAGCCTTGGCCAGTGCAAACGAAATCTACAAAACCTGAAAAAGTGAAGGAGCCAGCGTTAACAAAAACAGGATTACATAACCAGAAGGACATTTCTTCAGATAAGTTCCAAATTTACTTTTCCACACCACAAAGGTCAATTGCGCAATGGAACTGTGTGATGGAAACTGGAATCACAGAAGGAAAACGATAAAATAGAAACAGGAAGGTGACTTAATAAAGGGAGGGATACAAAGTGGTTTATAATCTTGGTGATTATAATAAAGGAAATCTGTCCAGAGTTTACAGTAGAGCTCCACCTAGTCTAGAAATGCTCTAGAAGGCTATTCAACATCTTCAATTTTTGGGTCTGAAATGATAATATGACTACTTAATTCATGGTGACAAAGAGCAGTAATGCATATGCTAATGACTATTAAGCCGGCCATATACATGTAATAGCTGTTGGCTAAAGACTCGTTGAATTCCACTTGGCCCCAGGATAAACATACATGGTCTTCCAAGCCAGGTTGATTTCAATAAGGATACAGGAATAACGATGGAAGCAAAAGATTAGACATTCCAAAATCCAACCTTCTTCTATACCCTGACATCTGTTGATGGAGGATGGATGGAAGGCCTGCAGACACATTAGACTATCACCAGATCACAGTGAAATTGGCGAGTTTTGCCAACATTTATCTAATGTGTATGGCCAGTTTTAAGGGGTTATCCCATGGTTAATGTAAAAATTGAAAATTAGAGATGATGTAGTACATGATCTCTTTCTAACAAAGCTAGTACCAGCCTTGTACCTCACATGGATCCAATGCTCTCCCCATTCATTTCCCATTTTTCTCGGCTAGATTTTCTTCAGTCTGGCAGCTCAGGAAAGTTGTTCTTTCTAAAGGAGCCTTTCCTTTCTGCTGCTTCTGTCTCCTTATATCAGCTCAGTGTGTGTGTCATTTCTCAGAAGGTGTGTCTTTTCTGATGCATCTTTCTCCCTTTCACGCCTCAAGTGGCATGTCGTTTCTGCTGCAGCTCCCTCCCTATCACAGCTCAGGGACGTGTACTTTCCTGCTGCAGCTCTTTTCCTGTAACTGCCACAGCTTCTGAAAAAAGATGCGCCTGGTGGCAGTTTGAAAGATGGAACTGAGCATGTGTATTCTGTTTACCCAGCCCAGTAGGAGGACAAGCACATTACTATACAGACTGAACACAAGGGTTTTTATGTTGAATTGTAATAAAATAGCATTTAACACTCCGACAACCCTTTTAAGTATTAGAATAAACAGTGCATGAAGATTACATGTCCATCCTGTTCTTTGTGTGGGTATTAATAGTCCAGTTTATAGGATGAGAACATGACAGGTTGGTGGAAGAAGAGAAAGGGCTGTAGAGTCTTAGTATATCTTTGTGTTATTGCCTGTTAAGGGCAAATGTCATTGGGGCCTCTCCATGTAGACCAATCACTATCACTATAGGGGCAAAAAAAATATACTGTCCAGGTTCTTCCAACTACTATATGCCAAAATCAGTTTCAATGCAGTAAACACCGTAAAAATCATATGTAGCTCCAAGGTGCAGCCGCAGTATATGCAAAAGCTTGCTATGATGAGGGAAGAGCTGAACGTGCAGAGGCTAAGTTGCCCTATTGGCTTTTTCTAAGGTGGAGTACTCATCCCGAAAAAGGTGCACTCATTAGGAACACTCCCCTGTCACTAGGAATCTCTAAAGGTAATTCTAATGAGACCTGGTGTTGTGTCTCCAGAAGGGGTGTACATCTTGAGTATAGGCAAAACCCATACCGACAAAGAAGTTTATCAAACACACAAACCTACAAAAAAAGGGAATAGTGTAAAGATGGAGGGGGTAAGTGAGTTTATGAACATTACTCGAGCACAGCAATTTCCTGTGTACAGATCTCTCAGTTTATAATTATAAATGTCAGAGGGATTCTGTCAATATGACAGAGCAGGTCTGGGCAAATACACCTCCCTGCACCATCTCCATCAGCAGAAAATGGACTGTAGTAATTAAACAACATTTTTCGCATTTTTAACCTTCAAATGATAAGCCAATTACTTATTACAGAACCATATTTTCTGCTTTTAAGACGCTGAACTACTTGAATACTGATCCTATTTTCCTCCCCATTGTCTTCTGCGAAGGAAATATGACGATGTCATAGAAAAAAAGCAGATTTTTCTGGATTTTGTCTTGTCCGGCAAGCACCATTTCTGGATCAAAAGCTGAAATTAGACATACCGGTAATTCAGTTTCCTTGAATCCACCATGAGGGCAACAATGAGAGATGACCCTTGACCTCTGTAGGGGCATGAATACACAGAGTTTTAATTGCCCCACCCCTCAAAGGTAGGTGAGCAATTGTGTGTGTCCCCTTTGAGTATTACTTCATACCCAAATAGACGGCATAGAGACCTATACCAATTTAACATAAATATATATATATATATAAACAAAAAACAACTTTGCAGCACCACAGAAAACAGCAATGGAGTGCCAGCGGCTGTAGGGTTGATCCAATGTCCCAATGGTCATACAAAAGAAGAAGGTGTCCACGGCACCTCCAGTGACAAGTGTCTTTTATTTACACCAACGCGACGTTTCGGTCCGCACAATGGAACCTTTTTCAAGCATTGGGACATTGGATCGACCCTACAGCCGCTGGCACTCCATTGCTGTTTTCTGTGGTGCTGCATATATATATAAATAACAAAAATAGAGCAGGCAGCACTCCAGACTTGTGTAGAAAATGTGGGATTTATTGACACCCAAACAACTGCAACGTTTAAGCTCGCCTCAATGGAGCCTTTGTCAAGTAAAGTGTAGTGCTCAAGTGAACATTATATAGTGAAAGATCATAGTTAATTACTTAACAATCAATCAGTATTCAAAGTGGTAAAATAGTAAAAAAGCAGTGTACAAAAATAGTTTTAACATGATCATGTGATACATTCAAATATACTACGTGATCGGTACAAAAATCGAATTCATTGTATAAGAAATAAGCTTTCTGAAGCACAAAGTTGATCGGTCTCCAGGCATTTTGTGGAGGCCAAACATAAAGAAAGGGATTTGAGATTCCGTATCATTGACCAAGTACAGATGCCCAGACGCGGAGGTGATAAAGTGACCCTATTGAAACGTAGGGAACTCTACTGGATATTCTGCTTGCAAACACTAAAGCCTAAAGGGTTGAATGTTGAGTTTAAGGTGATTTGATCCTCAACTACTTGAGGGGGGTTCGTTCCCCAGACCTCTCTAGTGTCTGAATATAGTAGTGCAAATGACATTATGTTAATTTCTTGCTTTTTCTTTTGTTTTTAGTTATATCTGAAATGGATTTCTACAGCCACTTTAAGGACAAGATGCAGCATGAAACTTCCATATGAATGGATATTATAATTTTATCCGTGGTACAAATGTTTTTTCTTCTCTACTGTGGTATTCAAATGGACCGCAATGTTTTTCCCAGTTTAATCTAAGTAATTCATTTTTTGTCTGTAAGTCATCCTTCTTTGTATCATCCCATGGCAGGAGTGGATTGGGTGACACCTACTCCCTCCTCCGTTGCTATGGATTCGGATGAGGTGTATGGTGCAACATGCACCGAACCCGGATCCTGGGGGGTGTGTGCATAGAAGGATGTCTCAAGGAATTCATGGAACAGGTACCGACCTGTATAAGGTAGGGGTTAATAGGCATGGAGCTGATTTGATCACTGCTTACCTTTGGGGAGGGCACGTAAAACATTAACATGGTTTGCGATTGTCACCCATTTTCACATATCGGTACCTGAATACTCATGCATGTCTTCCCTTTATTTTGATAGTATGATATGCCCATAGATGACTATGTTAGTGATTGACATTAGTTGTATTGCGGTCCGATTTGGTCATGCGCAGTGTGACATAGAGACAAGGGACTCCATCTTTTTGATGGGCGAGAGGAGGATCCTGCGCGCTAGTGATCGGGCAGCGTCATACTCTCGCGATGTCTGACCGGGTGCAGACGCATTAGGTACCACGCCAAGCCCGTGATCCATGGAAGCTTCCGTGACTAGCGTATGTCCTTATTTTATTTTATTGTACTTAATCACTTACACACCTGCACGTGATTGAGCTAATGGATTGGATCATCAACTTTGTGCTTTAGAAAGCTTATTTCTTATACAATGAATTTGATTTTTGTACCGATCACGTAGTATATTTGAATGTATCACATGTTCATGTTAAAACTATTTTTGTACACTGCTTTTTTACTATTTTACCACTTTAAATACTGATTGATTGTTAAGTAATTAACTATGAATCTCCACTATATAATGTTCACTTGAGCACTACACTTTGCTTGACAAAGGCTCCATTGAGGCAAGCTGAAACGTTGCGGTTGTTTGGGTGTCAAAAAATCCCACATTTTCTACACAAGTCCGGAGTGCTGCCTGCTCTATTTTTGTTATCTCCTGCTAATCCTTTGGTCCGGGACCCTACAGTGATTTGCACCTGGCATCCCAAGGAGTGCTGCTATTTATAACTTTTGTCTTTTATAAATATAAATATATATATATATATTATTTTTTTTTTTTCGGGAAGGGGTATATATGGGCAGTCATGGGGGATTCAAGGAAACAGACTCACGAGTATGTCTAATTACAGCTTTCCATTCCATCCACCATGACGGCCACAATGAGAACTAACAAATATTTAAATAGGGTGGGAAACCGCCTGCAGAACTTTTTGGTCAAAAGCGAAATCTGCAGAGGCGGAAAGATTAAGGTGATAGTGTTTTACAAATGTGTTGAGACTGGACCAAGTAGCAGCTTTGCAAATCTGGTCCAATGAAACACCAGCTCTTTCTGCCCAAGAAGAGGCCGTAGCCCTGGTAGAATGAATTTTTATACCCTCCGGGCAAGGTTTGCTATGAAGGGAGTATCGGCTTTCTATAGTTGATCTGATCGATCAAGCTATCGATGTCTTAGAAAGTTTCCTTCCTTTATTTCTGCCCCCAAACTGAATTAAGAGGTTGTCGTCTTTTCTGAAATTCCTAGCTGCATTTAAATACCGTAGGATGGTGCTCCTAACATCAAGGAGTTGCATCTTCTCTTTAACCTCCTTCTTTGGGTAGCTGGTAACTGAATGTAACACAATCTCCTAGTGAAAATTCAATACCACTTTGGGGAGAATTCCAGGATCTAGTCTCAGCACAATACCATCCTCAAAAACCCTAAGATATGACTCTCTACAGGAAAGGGCCTGAATTTCACTTAACTGTCTGGGAGAAGTGATGGCTATCAGGAAGGCAGTTTTTGAAGGACAGGTGTTTAATAGTGTTGAGCGAGCATGCTCGGTCAAACACCAGTTCGGCTCGAGCATCATATAAAACAATCAATAAACGTGCGGATAAGTACTGCCACTAACTGTAATGTTGTAGCCGTGTTGGTTACTAACATTACCGTGACTGGCTGGCCGGAATGCGTCATCGGGTGCTATATAGTCTTAGCTATATAGACTAGCTCACTTAGTCAGCGAGAGCTGTGCTGAAGAAGGGACAGATAGTGTAGGGAGTGAAATCGTAATATTTTAGGGAAAAAACTTGTTAGAGACCCAAAAGTCCTTTTAAGGACTATTGTTGTATCTGGTAGCAATACAATTATTAGCGCAACCTACGCTAAACTGTGTGGAATTGTTGGAGAGACCCAAAAGTTCTTTAAAGGACTGTAGTTGTATCTGGCTGCAATATATATTATTAGCGCAACCTGCGCTAAATTGCGTACAATTGTCAGTGCCGCTTCTGATAGTGACACAACTTCTGCTACATCTTTTATTTTACATTTGCGCAGCCTGAATATGTGTGACATTCTGCGCAATAGTTTGGCCACTGGTGACAGCGACATTACCAGCACCACATCTCCTGTATAATGTTTGTGCATCCTAAATATCAGTGACATTCATTCAGTGTAATTATTTATTAGCAGGTGGTGACAGCGACATTACTTGCGCTATACCTCCTGTATAACGTTTGTGCATTCTAAATATCAGTGACATTCATTCAGTGTAATTTTTTATTAGCAGGTGGTGACAGCGGCATTACTTGTGCTATACCTCCTGTACAATGTTAGCACATTCTAAATATCAGTGCCATTCATTCAGTGTAATTTTTTATAAGCACGTGGTGACAGCGGCATTACTTGTGCTATACCTCCTGTACAATGTTAGCACATGCTAAATATCAGTGACATTCATTCAGTGTAATGTTTTATTAGCTGGTGGTGACAGTGACATTACTTGCGCTATACCTCCTGTACAACGTTTGCACATTCTAAATATCAGTGACATTCATTCAGTGTAATTTTTTATTAGCCGGTGGTAACAGCGACATTACTTGTACTATACCTTCTATAATGTTTTTGAAGGGTCACCAGCAGGCCCTGAAGAGGAGATACCAAAGGGGAGAGCTACGCACTGAAAATGGTGGAGGAGTCCCCTGGCATCCCTTACCGCAATCCTTAGATACCTCTGAGAGGCCTGATGAATTTGTAATGTGATAGTAGGCGTCCTTTAGATCCACTGACGTCATAAAGGCACCTTTTGGAATGGTTTCTTTCCCTTCTTTTTGTTGGCCGCTTTTTCCAGTATCTTATCTAACACTGGGCCAAAAACAAACTCACCCAAAAGGCAATAAAGCACAGTTTAGCCTTGGAGGCTTTATCCCCCGACCACGCTTTCATCCATAAAGCTTTTCTGGCCGCATTAGAAAGGGTTGCATCTTTAGCGGAACCAAAAGGTACAGACTCTGCCGAGGCGTCCGACAAGAAGGCTGTTGCTAATTTTAATAGCAGTATAGAATTTATGATGTCCTCCCAAGGGGCTTTGTTCTTCAAGTGATCATCTTATTCTGATAATCAGAAATACATTGCTCTCGCCATTGATGTGGCTGCAATGTTGGTTTTGACCCCAAACATAGCCACTTCCCAGGCTTTCCTTAGTCTGCTTTGCGTTCCATCGGATCGCTTAACTGTGACAAATCAAAAGGAAAGGCTGTCTTTTTTACTACCTTTGCCGCCTGAATATCAATTTTGGAAATATCATCAAAAATTTTACATTCCGCTTGATCAAACTGTAATCTGTTCCTGAACTCTTTAGATACCCCTAGCCTTTTTTCGGGTTCTATCCACTCATCCAGGGTCATATCCTTGATATTCTCGTTAATAGGGGATACTTTAGTTCTTTAAGTGTTTAAACCCCCAAACATCTCATCCTGTACCGTTCGAGGCTTAAGAGTATCCTCTATACCCATGGTTGATCTTACTGCTTTCAGTAACTCATCCATTTCATCTGAGGAAAAAATTTATTTTTTATCATCCTCTTCTGATAGAAGGTCTTCCCCAAGCACCCGTCTGGAGGTAGAATTATCCTCATCATTGTCCTCTGGGTCAGAGGAGGATTGAATGGATAATCTTGGTTTCTTAGCAGGCGGGATAGGCGTATTGGGTAAATGACTTCATTTCAGAAAAAATAGATGGTTGCTCCTCTTTTAAGACATCAGAAATGCAGCATTTGCACAGCTTCTTTTTATAGTTATCAGGCAGTCTCTTGGCACAAGTAGCACACTTTAGAGATCTTGACTTAGTTTTAGTGTCCATTGCTCCCTAAGGAACAGAAAAGAGCAACCAAATATCAGATTTTAGACAATAGATCTAAATCATAAGCAGAACCATAATCCCCATTGGGGAACTCACGGTAGGAGCAGCTGGAGAGGGGACAGAGCCCTCCTGATGGGATGCTGGAGCCTCAGCAGTTGACATGGTGGCGGTGATGCTATGCCCAGAGCTGCAAGAGCGCCACTTTTCAAGTTCTTCCTGGCGTCTAACGTCATCCATGAGCGTCTCCTGCTATGCACCGTGGTGCATTTGCATATATTAAGACATAATTTTTCTTAGCAATGCAGGCACATATGGACATGGGACCAACACAGATGCCTTCAGCTGACAAGCGCACATGTAACAGGTCAGCTAGTTTCATAAGTACACATCTGATCACAGATGCCTTTTAACTCACCTCATGGATCTCAGCTACACTTGATCCATTTGATCACTTTTTTCCATATCAGCAATTTTAACATTTCGGTCAATGTACAGTTGTCAGAAATCTGCAGAACCGTTTCATGTAAGAGAAGAAGATACCTTTAAAACATGGCTCCAAAGTGCTGTCTTTACCCTGCTGCTTACTCGTTGTATTCCCCATGATGTTTGTCATCAGTGGAACAGCAGGGATATCTCAAAATGTGCCTTAAACCTGTTTCTGGAATGCAACCAACTGTGACACTCGGAAAGAGGGAAATGGATTGTGTGCGGTAAAAACATTAAATGCCGTTTGATGCTCAGTGGTGTTTGCAACTCTTTAATTTTAAAAACGACAGAATCCTCTGCAAATAAATTGCATATTTTTGGGCATGGAAGTGCAAAAGATGTATTAACCCCTTCCTGACATATCACGTATTATTACATCATGGAAGTCAGTGACTTCCCGCATTTTGACATAGTGGTACGTCATGGTGATCGGGCAGGCCCTGGAGCGGCGTGCGCCCAATCAATGCAGGGGCCCGGCAGTCCCTGATAGCCGGGCCCCTGCTGTATCCGCCGGCATCACTGTTTACAGCGATGCCGGTGGATTAACCCCTTCTATGTTGTGGTTAGCGCTGACCGCAACATAGAAGGGGTTTGCTGCGGGTGAGGGAGCCCATTGAGTCCCCGGCTGCAGAGGCTACCCAATGCCTTGCACGGCATTGGGACTAGTGTTGAGTGCGAATATTTGAATAGCGATTTTTTTTTTTGCGAATATCGCCACTTATTTGAATATAGCACTATATATTCGCTATTTCGAATATTCGTTTTTTTATTTTAAGTTGTAAATCCTTGTTGCTCTTTGGTTGTCTTCCCACTTCCCAAAAGCTGTTCTTACATGTCCGGAGGATTCCTGGCTCCCTGCCCGCTCCAGTCAATGCCCATTGCCGCTTCTGCCGACTTCCCGTGTGCATGGAGCGTCTCCATCACAATGGGAACACCTCCATGATAAAATGTACTGTCGGATGTGAGAATCACAATCTCACAAATTTGACTAAGTTGTATTCGCAATGCGATTAATATAACCTGTATTACTTGCATTGCACATTCAACTTGCATCTGTGTAAAATTAACTAATATTGAGAATATAGCACTATATCCTCAATCTTCATTATATTCTAGCAACAACCATTAGGAACTCAGCTCTAAGTTGAATTCGCAATGTGAGTATATGTTCGCATTGCGAATTCAACTTAGAGCTGAGTTCCTAATGGTTGAGACTCCTAACAGAGTCTCCAGTACTTACATACCCCCAGGATTTACAGTTAGGCTGAATTGTATAACAACTAGACAGTGACAAGAATAATGTTGTAAAGTACCTAATAACGCTAGGAGGTAACATTACTTCTGGTCTCTTGGTCCAACCTTAAATCTGGCACTGGCTCTATTTCATCCTTATCCTTTATCCTTTTTTTAAAGTGAGAGACAACATATGTGATCTCTCATGGAGTAATTGTTAAAGTCAGGGGTGGTTGGGGTTCTTTTTATACTACAGATATCTTACAGAAGCTAACTGAGGGATCAGGTTACAGCTGCTGGTCATAGAAGTTGATGGAGAGAAGAGAGGGGAGTCAGTTGCAGAGTTGGGCAGAGAGACACACAGCTACACTATTACTGAGACTAGTGTGTATTCTATGTCCACCCAGTGATACATTCACAGCTACACTTCTTAACACTACTGTTCTCCATGCTGCTGCTCTTTCTGAGGGTGTGATGCAGAGCAATATGGGAGCAGGATCTTCTCTTGTCTATGTGCTGTGTCAGGAAAAACTGACATTTAAAACTGCTAACAATGCAGAATCTAAATCATACTATTGGGTATTTTAACCACCTTGATATTTACTGGGACATAAATGTTGTTCTACAAGTCAATTCATCCACAGTTCAAGACAATTATTTATCTTGGTTGATGAACCAAACAGAAGAGATCATTTGCTGGATCTGCTCTTGTCAAACAGTATTGGATATGCAGGTCCTCCGGGTGCAGACCGGTCACCTCCATCCGGGATATCTAAACACAGAGGGACGCTGGTGTGGGTGCCAATTACCTGTTCACCACTGTCGGCTCCAAGGTTCCATATCATTGGAACAGGATGTACATTATTATTCCAACAATTATAAGTGTGATACCCCCTGATGAACCCGAGTTGGGGGACACGCGTCGGGGTTTAGGGATTTGTTGGTAATATCACTAAGTTATTTTAATCATCAAGAGGAAATAGGGTCTTATACAGGGCAAGTAGGCTAGGCACGAGGACGGGGGGTCCCCACCATTAGGGGTTGCCCTCGGGCTGAGACAAGACAGGGTGAGGGTTAGGGCTAGCTCCTCACACTACCCTGCACTCGTTGTCACACCTGAGCCGCCCAATACTACCCTTCCTCCTGTATTTAGAGGGAGTTTTTTGTATGATTAGTTGGGTAATCATTTTAAACTATACTAATAAATAATATTTTAGGAGTCACTTTCCTTTTTTGCTTTTTCATATGTTTTTCCTTGGAAGTGTACCCGCCATTATCTATGTCAATAGGTTCAATAGAGGCATGCCAGGAGCACTTGGGCAAGAGCGAAGATTATATAATAAGGCCCCTATCACATGGGCGAGTTTTCCGCGCGGGTGCAATGCGTGAGGAGGACGCATTGCACCCGCACTGAATCCGGACCCATTCATTTCTATGGGGCTGTGCACATGAGCGTTGTATTTCACGCATCACTTCTGCGTTGCGTAAAAATCGCAGCATGCTCCAGTTTCTGCTTTTTCCACGCAACGCAAGCCCCATAGAAGTGAATGGGGATGTGGGAAAATCGCAAGCATCCGCAACCAAGTGCGGATGCATTGCGATTTTCCCGCATTGTTGCTTAGCAACGGGACCCAATCTCTATTATTTCTCCTTATAACATGGTTATAAGGGGAAATAATAGCATTCTTAATAAAGAATGCATTGTTAAATGATGAGGAAGGGGTTAAAAATAATAAAAGTTAACTTACCTTAGCCACTTGATCGCGTAGTCGCGATCTGTCCTCTCTTTCCCTGTAGCATCTATGATCTAAAGGACCTGTGATGATGTCACATCACATGGCCCAATCACATGCTCCATCACTATGGTGATGGAGCATGTGATTGGTCCATGTGACCATGTGACATCATCCAAGGTCCTTAAACACTATCCTCAGGCTGTGGATAGTGGTTGAGGACCTTGGATGATGTCACATCACATGGCCCAATCACATGCTCCATCACCATAGTGATGGAGCAGGTGATTGGGCCATGTGATGCTGTGACATGATCACAGGTCCTTTACATCTTTCAAGCTAACGGAGAGGAGGCCGGGCTTCGCGATCAAATGGAACAGGTAAGTTATTATTAGTTTATTATTTTTAACCCATTCAGCACTGGGTTCAACATTAGGAAGATGGCCAAGGGTATTATTTTACATTATAACTATGTTATAATGTGAAATAATACCAGCGGGACAATTTCTGACCCAAACATGCACTTCTGTGAAGAAGTGCAGGTTCGGGTCTGGGTACCAAAAGTGCCGATTTTTCTCCCGCGCGTGCAAAACGCATGACAGCGCTTTGCACTTGCAGGGAAAAATCGCGGCGATTCCCGCAACGCACCCGCACTGTTTGACGGAGTGCACCCGCAACGCCCGTGTGCAAGAGGCCTAAGTTTCAATATAATATTCAATAAAACAGTACAAATATTTGCGCCAAAAACCTTTAACTTTAGAAACTCTAAATGCAGTTAACAAAGGGAAGAGCTCAGTCCTTTAGACTCGGATCATGTTTTGGAAAATATGGATAAGGAAGCTAAATGGGATTGGGGAGTTTTTAAAGATATATTACAGGACTCCTGAGGTAAGTTTATACCCAGGGGTAACAAAATGAACAGGAATAAAAGGAAACCAATATAAAAAGAACCAGGATGTGGCGATATAATAAGATAAAAACAAAACACATTTAAAAAACTGAAAAAGCATTCCGAGTTTACAAAAATCTTAATTGAAATTATAAAAATGAAATGAAATTATTAAAGAAATGCAGACAAACAATTTACTCACAGTATTAAAATAATATAAATAAAATATAAATAGATCCCAAACAATTTATAAATGTATTAATGCCAATACACTTAATACACTTCGGTTGATAGGGTCAGATGTGATGACGTCATTACACCTGATCCTGTCAATCAAGTCAAGTAGAGAGGATGTAGCAGAGTAATGGTAACACCCCTGTTACTCCTAGAGGCTCATTTGCATATATTAAAACATCATTTTTCTCAGTAATGCGGGAACATATAAACATTGGACCAACACAGAAGCCTTCAGCTGCCAAGCGGACTTGTAACAGGTCAGCCAATGTCCTAGGTACAAATCTGCTGACAGGTGTCCTTTAAATATTGTTAAAGCCCTTTCCAAGGAGACTTTTATCCATGGGTATTGAGTGAATTGAACTTGGTAATTGATAAACCATTGTAGCTCATCATTTTACGATCCATTTACATCGAATGGCAATCTGTCCAATTATTGATGCTGAGCAAATGGTACTTCCCGATAAGTGGCCTATTGAAAAGGTTCCGGAGAAAACTTGGGGAACCAGAAAATGCTCATTCATCAGGTGATTGTGTCTTTTAGCTTTTTTTCGGGATCGCCTCAACAGATTTTTAGAAGACAGGTATAATTTTAATCCGCAGGATTTCCAGACAGTTTGCCTAGTTTAACAAGGTGCTTTTTAAACTTGTCATTTGGCACAATTTACCATAATCTCCTTACTGTATGTGTTTTCTCCTCTTTTAAATAGGGCACATAAATGAAGGAGCCGCAAAGTGACTGACCTTTCTCTGCTATATCTATATATTGTTAGTTTCTGGCAATACCTTTAGGTTCCTATAAGTACTATAAATAGGGTTATACATTAAGAATCAAGTTTAGTTATATTGGTATGTAAGTTAAATGTCAGGACCTTGACTTATAGATGATGAAACCCTTAGAAAGAGAATGTGAAAGTTAACATATATATAAGGAATCAAAAGCCGGTGGCAAGACCCTATTACTAGTAACTGTGGAAGGTGGGAAGGGTCTTCTTTCACTTACTCCGAAGTAAATGAGGCATACAAATGGCCAGTTGGTGCAGGGCTAGAAATGAACATCTAAGATAGTAAACAGCAAATGTTCTTTGAAAACTCTCTAAAATATTGTTAATTAAGCAATTGGAAATTTTAGTGTAATGTATGTACATTTTTACAACTTTTTCAATTGTAACGAGCCCACTATGCACACCTAGGGTATCCCTTGCCCCTTAGGAGATATCTACGGAATATGTCCCTCTTATACAGCAAGTAATCATGACGCCAGCTGCATTTAGGCAGCATGGACTTGGAGTCCCCTTTGTAGATGGTAATGTTGGTACCCAGGGGTAGGATTGCCAGAGTGGTGCAGGGAGGACTACGGTCTGTAGATGTTGTATACACATGTCACGGTGTTCCTACCTGGATACGGTTGGAACCCAGACGTGATGTGGTCCGAAGCAGTGCAAAAAGGGTAGTTGAACTTGGGTAGGTAGAATAAATAGAGTCCAAACTTGGAACACAGCTTTACTTGGCATAAACGGTATTCCAAACAGTTTGCAAACTTTATCTTGGTCATCAGCAGGTATTGGCTTAATTTGGCAGGCAATTACTTCTCTGCAACAATCTCAGCTCTGCTTGGCTGGGTAAATTGGAAACCTTCCCTCTTCTGCTGGAACTTAGCTTAGCGGTCTGTAGTCTGTCTCTTACTTTAGTCCTTAATCCTAGAAACTTCTTGTCTTGGCATCAAGTTCTGTTAGCTTGGGAGGCAATGCAAGCCCAGGAGAAGACAAGCAAACATAAAGGACTTCAGAGGCAGGGCTTCTGGGGCCTAGCAGAGCAGGCAGTGCTATGCTAGTCGACACACAACCTCTCGCTAAGGAGGGTAGGCTAGACTGACTCACTGACTAAACTAACTCCCCCCTCTCTAGAGAGGGCTGGAAGGAAACTAGAAAGTTCCTCTCCAGAGAAACCACCTCTGCCACCTGCTGGTAACCAGGCACACCACACACAAAACATTACTTTACAGGGAAATATGAATGCACACATTGCAGGAAATGACATTAAATATGAGAGATGACACAGGTTCACACATTAAAGATAGCGGGGGTCCAAAAGGAGGTGGTAATAGCACTCCGGGTCATTACACAATTGCATTAGAAATATTCCTTCACGGTGTTTAAAGGGCATCTGTCAGCAGATTTGTAACTTGCTAACCTGTTAAATGTGTGCTTGGCAGCTGAAAACAACTGTGTTGATCCCAAGTTTTAATATATGCAAATGAGCCTCTAGGAGCAATGGGGGCATTGCCTAGAGGCTCCGCTTTCTCTGTAACTGCCATGCCCTCTCTACTTTGATTGACCTGACCATGTAGTTAAAACAATCACTGCCTGGACCTGCAAATCAAAGTGCAGAGGGCGTTGCAGTTGCAGAGATAGCAGAGCCTCTAGAAGTAACGGCAACACCCCTATTGTTCCTAGATGCTCATTTGCATATATTAAAACATTATATTTCTCAGAAATGTGGGCACATATGAACATGGGACCAACACAGATGCCTTCAGCTACCAAGCACATGTGCAACAGGTCAAACAGTTTCATAGGTACAATTCTGGTGACAAATGCACTTTAATACATGCATGTTATCTATCACATGAGTTTGGGAGCAGTCAAGTTTATTCTGACAGAAACATAATAAACTTTTGGCACTTTGTTGTTTCTTCTCCACTTACAAATTTCAACCAGATATTGAAATTGGGTAAATCGAGAGTAGGCTTATGAAATTTATTTCTCTTCATTGAAGTTCTAGAAGAGCTGGATCTTGTTAAATGAAGCACAAAAAGTTATCAATGTGATATCAGCACCTAAATGTAAGTACATGTCTTGTGTGCCCCTCTAATGGCCTTTCTCACTCTCCATCAATTCTCAGGTCCTTCTCTACTCTTACATGGCTAGTACTTAATTTGTTAATCTTGGCCAGATATCCTTTGGTTTAGCATATCTGTAAATTCAGCTAACGGCCGTCAACTATATGAAATCGAGTGAAAAAAAGAGGGGGTCAATCTTGTTTCAAGATTCAGGGCTACAAAAAGGTTTGCCAATTGAGATCTCTCAGTTCTGATGAATGGCCAAGGAGGGTGTCAGAGGAGAAGATGTCATCTTCAATCCTCAATTTAAATATGTATGTTTTTTGTATTATTTGGCGTAGGGAGGGACTATTCTTGGCCTGACTGGGAAAGTAGGATAACCTTCACCCCATTTAAGTTTTTATGTCATATTCCATAATGTTTTTTTTTTATTTTTTTACTTTTTCTTAATATGAGTTTGGACTGCTGCTATGGATGCAGCCTGTAGGTGACAACGCTGGCTCTTGCAGATATTAGGAACACTAAACTTAGAAATAAATGATACAAATATAGAGGAAATATAATTGCGATCATTGTTTGTAAAACTCTGGCATAAAACAAAGGGATTAACGGTATGGGACTTACCCAAGGAGGCCGGACTTAACAATATTTTTGTTCTTCTACAGACAGGATACAGCAGGGAGGCTTCTGCTTCAACCACTTGTCTAACAGCTTCTCACAGGGCTGTGAGAAGGAGGGAGGACATGAATGACCCCCTGGGACACAGATAGATTTCTTTATAGATTTCTCAGTTTTAACTATTATATATTTATATATTTTTGTGTCTTCTCTTAATGAGGAATAATGGCAATATGTATTCATATATTATAGCTCCCAAACCCAGTGAACAGTCCCCTATGCCATTTATGCCTCCCAATACGCCAAGTGCCGTCTTCTTGACAGAGGAGTCTGTCCCTGATTATTAGTAGGGTAGAAAACCTCTGTAATATGGTATTTAATGAAACATGGCATGGATCGGAACAACATGAATCCATAAATCAGCCCTAACACAGCTTTAGGCTTGCTGATGAGGAATCGATCGGAACAGGGGACCGTGTTTTTATTCGTTTATACTTTATTAGATGATTATACCCTTAAAATGGAATAAAATGTATACTGCGTTGAGCAGAGAAGAGTCTATTTTCTAGCTGTGTTTATATCTGTATCGCACAGTTTGCAGATCAAATGATTGACATTCGAGTGGCAGGAACTGCATCCCAGTGTTAAGCCCCGACAGCTGCCACTGTTCATATTATTAAAAGAAAAAGAATATTGGACAAGCCTGTTGGAAACGATTTGATTGTCAAATATGTAATAAGCAATGTGTAGCACATTATATTAAAGTATGAATAGTTCAGTTGGGTGCTAAAGAGAATTATAGAATAATGCATACTGTAAACAGCGAGGAATCATGTGTTTTCTGTGCTTACAGCTTTTTACAGTATTGGTGATTGTATTTTTACTGCTGCACAGAATTCATATACAGCATGCCTACTGTATATTGCTTCCTATTACACTAAAACACGTTTGTATATTTTCTTTTATGATTGTGCCTTATGCTTTTTTGTATACAAGTTAATGATGAGTCATGTAACACATTTGGTTGGCAATTCCTGATGTACTTGGCTATCTCTGTTAGTCCCATAGACAGTAAATGGAGTGGTGGTCACATGTAAACTACCTCTCTACTCACTTAGAGAACCCATTCGTGATTGTGGGGGACCCAGAGGTCAGAAGAATCCCAGCGATGATACATTGCCGGGAAAGAGAGAGTTAATTTCTTGACAGTTCTCTCTTAACCTTTACATAAATTTTCTAAACTCCTTTGTCACCTCCAGAAAAGACCCTTCTCAGCAGAGAGCAGGACTACGTATCTACAGGTTTTCTGGCCCTAAATAAATATATGAATGCTTCATGTTTTATTTCTACAGCCATCAATCCAAAGGATCCAACACTGGTATGGCTGTGTGCTTGCTCGGATAGCTCCATCATTAGGAAATGCCATGTATTGTGTACAGTTGCTTTGGGGCTGAAGGACATTCAGGAAGGAGCCATTGATAAATCACTTTAAATGTATAGTTCACGACATGGGGTCTCACCAATAATTTACAATGGTACAAGTATCAAGTGTCAGAGAAGGGTTACTCATAAAAGCAGAGGCTTTCTGGATGGTCCTTATTCAGGAAGTCTCTATATTGATTACCGTACTGCATTGTTAATAATAAGACATATGGGGTAATGCATTTACTTGTACAGCTGGCAAAATATAAAAAAGGGATTTTTATAAGTGGGTAAATAGGATAGTCTCAATTTGTTAGTTAATTAGTAATAATTGGAATGCTTGTAGGACTTATAAAGTGGTCTACTCTTAAGTAAAAAACTTACTCCACAGCCTATTTTTATAATTATTAATGGCCATGCACATAAGATTTATGTTGGCTGAACCCAATGTAGTTGGGACCGGCCGACTGTCTAAAGTGTATCAGCTAGTCCAAATTATGGGAAAGGAAGAAAAAATGAGAAGCTTGATTGCCACATAAAACTCATATGTTATGCCAGTGGTCCATACCATGTCCTTCTTTTGCATGGGTGATGGGTCACTTCCCTGTTTGCCTGCTCTGCTTCCCCGGGAGCCTGTGCTTGCTGGTGTCCCTCTGCACCTTCCCAGTGGGCAGAGCCACTGGAATAGCCGTGCTGCACCCTCACCAGGTGTGGTGAGGCCTGTCCCCTAGCCCAGTCTCTCACTGCCTGTAGGACACATTAGCTCTCTCTGACTCTTAAAGGGCTAGTGCATGCATATTAATCTTCCCCAGCTTATGGCTGGCCACTCTAGGGTATTTAAGACACATTCCCCTGCGGCAGGGTGTCTGCGCAATAGTTTCTAGTACTCTAGTGTCCTGCAAAGGTGCGGCGTTATCAAGTTTGTCTGCCCATGTACCGACTTCTGGCTGATCTCCAGATTTTACCCTTTGCTCCCTTACCTGATCCCTGCTTGATCTTCATTCTGATCCTGAGCTGCCTATCCTGACCCTTGGACTGACTTTGGCTTGCACAAACTCTGCCTAACCCGACCTCGGCCTGTCCCTGACTATGCTTTTGCCTGACCCCTCAGTGTTCAAACAAGTGTTCCATGAGCCCCATGGGTCAGCAGTCTACTGAACATAGACTACATGAATTTGTAGCCAGAAGTTTAATTATAGTAGCAGCATAGTCAAAGACCATAAGGCATATTTAGGATCACAGAGTAACTGTAGTTAGAAATGCGATTAGTCAAACTTGGTCAAACATTTGGAAGCATAGGGGAAGAGTAAACGTGAAGAACTCAGGTTCCAAATCTCAGAAACAAACAGGAACTCAGAAATTCAAGAACCTGGAACAAAGTAATGGCACCGGGATCAGACATTAGTACAAATATGAACAATAGATACATGGACAAACCATGGAAAATGTTCCAGAAGCCTTCAGTGTCATCACAGGTCCCTAAGCTGTCATGTACTCAAAACTGCACTCGCGCTCCACTGTTTGCATCATGAGCATAGTTCATATTTACTAATGTCAGGTAGCCCTTTGACAAACTGGCTCACCAGTAATCTGCCCGGGCCTGATATATATTTTGTGGGAAAAGATTCAGTAAAATGTGTGATTTATACATTTGTCTATCTATTTTTTTCTGACTTCAGTTGTGTATGGGGGAAATGTTATGAGTGATTGATAGCATTCCTTGTGTAAATGTGTGTACATACATAGCTGTCAGTCACTGATAGCTGTAAACAGGAAGGTGTTATCAGTGATTGATAGCACTCTCTGTGTAAGTGTGTATACAGAGATAGCTGTCAGTCACTGATAGCCGTACACAGGGAGGTGTTATCAGTGATTGATAGTGTTCTCTGTGTAAGTGTGTATACAGAGATAGCTAGCATTCACTGATAGCTGTACGTGGGGAGGTGTTATCAGTGATTGGTAGCATTCTCTGTGTAAGGCCTCATACACACGAACGTATTTTGTTTCCATGTCCGTTCCGTTTTTTTTGCGGCTAGAATGCAGACCCATTCATTCCAATGTGTCCGCAAAAAATGCGGACAGCACACTGTGTGTTATCCACATCCGTATGTCCGTTCCGTAGCCCCACAAAAAAAATAGAGCATGTCCTATTGTTTTCTAGTTTGAGGACAAGGATAGGCATTATTACAACCGATCCGCAAAAATAACAGATCCACAAAAAAAAAAAAAAAGGATGCCATACGGACGTCATCCTTTTTTTTTCGCGGATCCGCAACTTGCGGACCGCAAAACACATACGGTCGTGTGCATGAGGCCTAAGTGTGTATACAGAGATGGATGTCAGTCACTGATAGTTGTACACAGGGGAGGTGTTATCAGTGACTGATAGAATTCTCTGTGTAAGTGTGTATACAGAGATAGCTGTCGGTCGCCGATAACACCTCCCCCGTGATCAATGAAATCAATGAAATAGCAGAGGTTCCTCTTGCTCTATAACATGCTGCCTGCAGTTTGCATTGCATTTCGTGGTGACAGTGTAACACCCCGGAGTGGTGTTACCATTCCTTTACCCTGCTACTGTCTCTAATGGGCTAACATAAATGTCATTCTTGTATTAATTTCCAGGTCCTTTGCATTGTTCAATGATAAGACTATTTTGCAACTGTTTTTATATGTAATATACCTGGTGTAAATGGCAGAGCTATAGTTAGATAGAATAGAACTTACCATTCCATTCTCCCCCCTCTGGGCAGAAGTGGGCCAGTCTTGCATCCTACTAGTAGGGAGGGGCAGCAGTTCCAGTTAGTGCTTGTTCTATCGGTAGTCTAGTCTGGTGGTCAGGAGAGGAGTAAGGTGAGGCATGCTCACAGCCTATGTCAGCCTAAGCTCTGCTGACTATAGAAGCAGATGTCTGAAAGCCATAGGGACCAGACTAAATTGTTCTTCGGTCACCATAAGAGAAATCAGAAAGAGGAATAGTTCTTCGGCTGAAGATAAGTTGTTTACTAAGTGTCAGAAGGGGAATAACAGCCTAAGGCACCCCATCCAAGGATACCAGAACAGACCTAAAGTACAGAAACCAGCATTTAGTGCAGCGGAGAAAAAGAGAAAGCAGAATTATTGAGTTTGCCTGCCAGTTCATGCTAAAGCTTGATAAAAATAAGACGAAGCCTGCAAATTGTTTGGATAAAAGTTTACTCAAGTAAAGCTGCCATTGAATTTCACAACAAGGTCTGGACTCAAGTTATTTTCCTTCATCCCTCAATTATTCCACTTTTTAATGCCAGGGAGCTTTGCACTTTGGATTGCTGTGTTGAGACTCTTAACTGAGGCTCTGCGGTGTTTTCTGTAGCTGGTCACTTTGAGATAAGCTATTATTTTGTTTGACTTTTTAATGCTATGAAGCCAAAGCCTGGGGTCCTGCTGTATCCAGGTTGGAGCACCGTGACACATATAGGCCACACTACACCACTTGGCATTTCTAAGTAAACCTGGGATGCGATAGGGCCCTGTTGGCTGCCTTGCTGATTTTTTTATCAGCTTTATTGAATTGTCTACTGAAAGATGAAATCCACCCAAATACCCTGCTTTTACATTGGGAACTGAGAAACCATGAGTCAGAATAATTGCTATTTAAATTGGTAACTCCTCCTGGCCTAACCGTAGGAACATCAGAGGTCTAAAAGACAAATACTCTCACATTTAGCAGCTGGACCTGTGCACATTGCCTGCCTGCACTGCCTTGCAAGTACAAGAACAGAAGTTGGAGGAGCAAGATGTTGACTGAATTATTGCCTGTATCAGGCCCCCAGACGTACAGTACTCAATGTGAAGATGCCAGACATGGACCCCAAACACTCTCACTTGTTGTCCGCATCAGGGTGGAGTTACTCGTGATGCCACGGAAAAATATCTTAGGGATATTGGCACTTTTGCCACCCCAAAAAAGGCTAACATTACTGTCCCATGTAAATTAGTGCTGTAGTTCATACATCACAAATTTTCTCCATGCGGCTGTCCATGTCACAGAAAAAAACAAAACAAATGAGCATGTTAATTATTGGCATGGAAAAACTGCAGTGGGTGGCCACGAATGAATTATCTCAATTAAGTTGGGCTAAATTTACAGAAGGATCTGTGGTGATGCAAACCATTGGCCTTAGATAGCTGCCATGGATTCCATAACCTAAATTCACATAACATGGTCTAAGCCCAGTCAACATTTTTGGGTAGAAAGGGTAACGATCCTACCAGACCATTGTATATAAATGAGCACAGGATAGGGTTTTTATAGAAATGTAGTTTCTACACCATGAAGATATAGATTGTGCATTCACGTTATATATTTACAAGGACAAGAAATATAATTAGTCAAAGTAGACCTATGCCTTTAGGCCGCAGAGGGTGATTCCCCATGTAGCAGTAGTATCCAATTTACTTTCCTTTATTGGCAACTGGAAATGAACACAGGCTGGGTGTTAGCTGAGGTGGAATACACTGTGGGGGCTGTTATTGAAGTTATTCTATCCAGAAGGTACATGGGAAGGAAAACCTTTTTTACTGTATACGGAAACATAGTCTACTTTTACTTCTGCTTCACTTTTACATCATAATCTGTTGTCTATGTTATGGTGGCAATACTCTGCCTTTTCTGACATCTCCTGTTACTGACTACAAGTTCTGACTGATCCCTCGGTTACCTGTCAACTACACCAGGACTACTCCAGGAGATAGTGGCCTGGTGGCTCACCTGCAACAAAGTCAAGATCCATGTTTAGGTGTTAAAAGGAGGAAACCAGGGGACTGACAGGATAATGCTCTTATGTTTAGCCCAATGTCAAATGAGTTGGTTGTAACAGTGGTTCTACACCCACTGATCATAACATTAACCATGCAACTTACCATGTGAATAGCTTGCTGTCAATAAGCTCATCAGACGTCATATTATCTTGGTGCTTGTGTATTTTTGCTTAAGACTTTGATTTATTTTAAATTTACAGATTCCAGAGATGTTTCCAAGACCATCATTTTTCTGAAAGCGGAAAGGATAATTTATTTTTCAGCCTTCATTCTCTGTCCCCACAGACAGCTTCATCTCAACATTTCAAGAACAGCCTTGCTGTGCTACATCCTGAGATGTTTTTTATTACTTTTCCATAGCATTAAATTGTGCATTGTGATTGAGTCACAGGGTGTATGTCCTCCTGCTGGGGCCAGTCAACATACGTGTTATCGATAAAATGTATTTTGCTTCCAGACCGCTTACCAACCAATGCCAAGTATTTTCTTACTATTTTATCAGAAATTCATGTTCCTCACAATAGTTTTAGGATTTAAGATCTGAAGAAATCCAAATTGTGTTTAAAAAAATCACAGTGGAGTGCCGAATATTAGCTTAAAATTGGCTCAATTGGATTCCTTCATGTGCCCGCTGTTTTGACTTAAAGAATAGCACTACAAACAGTAGTATTCAAATATGAGTGAATATGTGAGGGAGGCTCTAAATAGAATTTCTGGTGCTGATGTGAATATAGTCTTCCTTTGAATATAAAATCTAAGGTTTGAACAAGATTAATTGTTTGAAATGTGCCTTGTGATGTAAAACAGTTAACAAGCTGGGATTCGAAAACGGCTTCGGTACCCAGTTTTAAAACGGAAGCCGACATCGGAGCCCGGTTTTAAAATGTTTTTCAAGTTAAATAATACAAGTCCGAAGTACAGGTCCCCGTACAGCATCCAAATGAAGTTTTAAATTAAGCCTGCTTCACTGAACACTACTTGAGATGCCTGACCTGACCTCGTACTGTTTAGCGCAGTGTTCCCCAACTCCAGTCCTCAGGGCCCACCTACTGGACCTAATGATTTGAGAATATCCCACAGAATGAATACCTGTAGTAAGTCCTGAGGCATTGGCACCAATTATATCACCTGCTCAATACTAAGAAAAGCCTAAAAACATTACTGGTAGGTGGGCCTTGAGGACTGGAGTTGAGGAACACTGGGTTAGCGGATTGCATGAATCTGCATGCCCTGACCTTGGCTTGTTCCTGACTATAGTTTTGCATGATCCCTCTGTCTTCCACACTGGTGTCTCATGACCCCAGTGGGTCAGCTGGAACAGAGACTACTCCAATAAGTTTTGGCCTAGTGGTTTCCCTGCAGTAAAGTCCAAATCCCTGTATGGGAGGTCACATAGATAATGCCCTTAGGAGTAGCCCTAAGTCAAATTTGTTAAAGTGACACAGTGAATCCACATCTGCTTCATAACAGTGGAGTTGCTCTCCATTGGAGTTGGAGTTTTCTCTTTCTATCTCATATCTATCTATCTATCTATCTACCTACCTACCTGTCTTCCTGTCTGTCTATCTTTCTATTTATCTCATATTAATATGTCTATTTATCCTGCTATCTCATATCTATCTATCTACAGGAAGTCTACCTCTTTTTCTACACTTACTCAGATGCCATATGTAAACATGTTAAGTCCTCTGTTCAGTATGATAAAAAAACAGGTCATTAACCTTTTATTGATTTTGGACAAGTGAATGCATGATTAATTTATTTAATCTTGTATAATTACACAATTAATTAATGAGACAGAAAGAGGGCTTTTAACAAGGGCAATGCATTAATTGAAAAAATCCAGGATGAGAGAAGGGTGTTTCTTGTGCTGAAGTAAGGAATACATATAGATTCCAAATGCTGGTATATAGATGGTGGAGAAGAGCCTACTGGAGCCATAACAAACAGATAACGGAAGAGTAAAACTTAACCGTAACCTATTAAAAGGGTTATCTGAGACTTGGATATCGAAGACATATCCTCAGAACAAGTCATCAATATTGTTGGGGGTATGACACCTTACCCCTCCACAAAACTACTATTTCAGGCAGCTAGCAGCACCAGACACTATGCAGCAGATGGAGCCTGAAGCAGAAGATTCCTTCTACTGTATAATTTCCATAACTTTTGGAGCCATCTACTTCTGGCTCTGTGTACCTCTATATCTCTGCCCCTGCACTACAATTGTCCCCATCAACAGCAAACATTTGTTTTTTTAAATAATACGATTATTGTCTTCGTCATCCCAATTATTTCTATTTTATTATCCAGAGTATGTCTCTTCCTTACTGACTCTCTCATTCTACTTCTCCACCATCCAGATCTCTGCTCTTGTAGGAGGCAGCATAGCCATTGCTGGCTACAATCTGAGACTGATTCATTTGTGAGGATGGATCCTTCAATTGCATGTCTACACTGCTATCTCTGCTGCTGTCCTAGCTACTTCCTTATCCTTAGGATTAGTGTTGAGCGCGAATATTCGAGCTGCGAATTTTAATCGTGAATATCGCCACTTCAAGAATTCACGAATATTTAGAATATAGTGCTATATATTCACGAATACTGTTGACTGTGAATATTCAAATTGCGAATTTATTGCGAATTTATAGCGAATATCGGCACTTAGTAACATCCCTAGCAACCAATAGGAAAGTTGCCTACCCCACAGTGTTGATCGCAAATATTCTAATCACTAATATTTATTGCGAATATATTACATTTACGATTTTCGCAATCAAGTAAATAATGACTGGAGATCACAAATTCTCGATTTAGCAAATTTATAGCGAATATTCGGCAAAAGATTTGCGTAATATCACGAATTCGAATATTGCCTATGCTGCTCATCACTACTTAGGATACAATATAATATATTGTTTCCATAGATAAAGTTACTGTAACTATATGAAAATTGATGTGGCCACAGTTTGGCTGAGGAATTGGAGCGACTCTACACATTGACTCCTTGTATTAATGGGTTATTGTTTACCTTTTTTGCACATCCATCTTTAATGCCATTGTATTGCCTTAGATCAGTGTTTCCCAACCAGTGTGGCTCCAGCTGTTGCAAAACTACAACTCCCAGCATGCCCGGACAGCCTTTTGCTGTGCGGGCATGCTGGTAGTTGTAGTTTTGCAACAGCTGGAGGCACGCTGGTTGGGAAACACTGCCTTTGATAATAGAAGTTTTGGATCATCTTGCTATTCTAGATAGGATGGCTTCCTTGTCAGAATCTTGGACACGTTATGTTTTGTTATCTGATGTGTTGAGTTCTTTTAATAAAATCAGTCTAAAAAAAATGTGGCAGATAATTTGAGAGACATGTATACCTATCAAACTGGAGACATACACCTACATTTACTCTCCAATTTAGTGTCTGTTTTGTGGAGTTAAAAAAAGACTTGGGGGGGGTGATATTAATCATGAAGATAATATCTGAGATTAATTTTTCCTTAAGTCTGTCTTGGTAAACTTTGTTCAAAATTTATCAAACGGCTCACAGTGCTTGTTAAATTTGGCTCATGTTTAAGCCTAACATTTTTGTCTAGAAATTGTCCCCAATGTCTTTACTCTAGAGAAAGTAATTTACAGTTACACCAGGTAAGGGCTCGGGTAGCAGATGGTCCATGTGGAGAATGCATGGCCCTCCTGAGAGGTGGAACTGGCCATGCTCCCTGGGTGTCTGTTGCCAGGGGAAGGAGGGGGCTATAGCAAGTCATACAACCTTAGCCAGGGAATTTACATACAGGGCTAGATACTACAGTCGTGGCCAAAAGTTTTGAGAATTACATAAATATTGGAATTTGGAAAAGTTGCTGCTTAAGTTTTTATAATAGATCATTTCTATTACTGCTGAGATCAGTAATCGTCTTGTTAACTCAGGTGAGAATGTTGACGAGCACAAGGCTGGAGATCATTATGTCAGGCTGATTGGGTTAAAATGGCAGACTTGACATGTTAAAAGGAGGGTGATGCTTGAAATCATTGTTCTTCCATTGTTAACTATGGTGACCTGCAAAAAAACACATACAGCCATCATTGCGTTGCATAAAAATGGCTTCACAGGCAAGGATATTGTGGCTACTAAGATTGCACCTCAATCAACAATTTATAGGATCATCAAGAACTTCAAGGAAAGAGGTTCAATTCTTGTTAAGAAGGCTTCAGGGCATCCAAGAAAGTCCAGAAAGCGCCAGGATCATCTAAAGAGGATTCAGCTGCGGGATTGGAGTGCCACCAGTGCAGAGCTTGCTCAGGAATGGCAGCAGGCAGGTGTGTGCGCATCTGCACGCACAGTGAGGTCGAAGACTTTTGGAAGATGGCCTGGTGTCAAGAAGGGCAGCAAAGAAGCCACTTCTCTAAAAAAAAAACACCAGGGACAGATTGATCTTTTGCAGAAAGTATGGTGAATGGACTGCTGAGGACTGGGGCAAAGTCATATTCTCCGATGAAGCCTCTTTCCGATTGTTTGGGGCATCTGGAAAAAGGCTTTTCCAGAGAAGAAAAGGTGAGCGCTACCATCAGTCCTGTGTCATGCCAACAGTAAAGCATCCTGAGACCATTCATGATCACTCACAATTTTGCCCCAAAACACAGCCATGAATAAAGGATGATACTAAAACACCCTCCAACAGCAACTTCTTCCAACAATCCAACAACAGTTTGGTGAAGAACAATGCATTTTCCAGCACGATGGAGTACCGTGCCATACGGCAAAAGTGATAACTAAGTGGCTCGGGGACCAAAACATTGACATTTCGGGTCCATGGCCTGGAAACTCCCCAGATCTTAATCCGATTGAGAACTTGTGGTCAATCCTCAAGAGGCGGGTGGACAAACAAAAACCCACTAATTCTGACAAACTCCAAGAAGTGATTATGAAAGAATGGGTTGCTATCAGTCAGGAATTGACCCAGAAGTTGATTGAGAGCATGCCCAGTCGAATTGCAGAGGTCCTGAAAAAGAAGGGCCAACACTGCAAATACTTTTTGCATAAATGTCATGTAATTGTCGATAAAAGCCTTTGAAACGTATAAAGTGCGTGTAATTATATTTCAGTACATCACAGAAACAACTGAAACAAAGATCTAAAAGCAGTTTTGCAGCAAACTTTGTGAAAACTAATATTTCTGTCATTCTCAAAACTTTTGGCCACGACTGTATATTTCTGTTTTAGGATAAGGAATCCTTAGCTACGAATCTTGGCCCATTTGTGTTCTCAATAGAAAGTGGGAGTAAAATGCTGCCAAAGACAGTTCTTGAGAATAAAAGAATTAGGGGCATTGGGATACCTCAATGACCCAATGGATCACTACTAAAGAGGTAATGTTGTGATTTATTGTAAAAATACATTAATGTAGTTTAAGCCAGCCCTGTGATGTCACAGCCCTATAAATAGCCTCAGCCATCTTGGATTCTGCCATTTTCCAGTGTGTACTTAGTGCAGGAAGAGACGTGTCTACACGATCTAGGGACAGTGCTAAAAAAAACTTAATTGTGCAAAAAAATTTTTTCAAGTTCAGGGAAAGATTATTTAAGGTGTAGGGAAAGGATAGGGAGGAATCATTCCACAGTATTTATGTTGAACAGGGTTTAGTAGGGCAGGTTACAGCCTGAGTAATAGGAACAATTCTATTTCACCTTGCTGCTTTGACTGGGAATTCAAATTGCCATTAAACAGCTCTGTAATTCCAGCAAATCGTTCTTGTTATTGGGGTGCAAGTGCTGTTTGATACAGGCATTAACAGGGTTTATAAAAGGAAATATTTATATGTCTTATTTGCCCTTGTGTGGTGCAGTTATTTATTCTAAGGCATTTTTTGGCTTGTATTAGTGGGAAAAAAGGACCTATTGGCCGTTGTGTGGTGAACTGCGAAAATTACAGCCATTTTTGGTGTGTATTAGTGGCAAAAAAAACATATTTGCCATTCAGCGGTGTAGTTATATGTTCTAAAGCCCTTTTTGGCATGTCATAGTGTCAAAATAAAAATACATTTGCCGTTTAGCAGTGCAGTTATATGTTCTAAAGCCTTTGGTGGCATGTACTGTATAAGTGGAAAAAAGAAAAATATATTTGCCGTTCAGTGGTGCAGTTATATGTTCTAAAGCCTTCTGTGGCATGTATAAGTGGAAAAAAGAAAAATATATTTGCCATTCAGCGGTGCAGTTATATATTAGAACATCCGACACTGACAAATCGTAAATTATTCAATATATGTGGTACCATACAAGAAATTACCAACAAAGCAAAAACACACATATTATATAATGACATTTTATTGTTAGAAATACACACAACACAAACTGAACATCATATTAAAATATAGCAGCAAATACATAAAGTACCATGACAGGAAAAAAAACTCCCATACAGGTAGACTGGCCAGATATCATAACTCGACTGTGGATGTGATTATACAAACAATATGTGAATTACACAAGCCAAACTTGGCAATAATAGTAAATCCACAGTATACTTTTACATGAGCATACTCACTTACAGGATGTCCAAGTTTGAAACATCCACATGGTTAGCCCCAGATACACAAATGTAGAAGGAAATCAAGTACTGACCAGGACCTGGAGGGAGAAAGCACCCCGACGTACGTTTCGCCTCGCTTCTTGTCATGGCACTTTATGTATTTGCTGCTATATTTTAATATGATGTTCAGTTTGTGTTGTGCGTATTTCTAACAATAAAATGTCATTATATCATATGTGTGTTTGCAGTTATATATTCTAAAGCCTTTTGTGGCATTTATAAGTGGAAAAAAGGAAAGTATATTTGGCGTTCAGCAGTGCAGTTATATGTTCTAAAGCCCTTTTTGGCATGCATTAGTGGCAAAAAATCTATATTTGCTGTTCAGTGGATATGTTCTAAAGCGCTTTTTGGTGTGTATTCATGGTGAAAAAGGGCTTATGCTAATGTGTTGCTGTGTGTTGAAGTGAGAAAATTACAGCCCTTTTTGGTGTGTATTAGTGGCAAAAAAAAATATTTGCCATTCAGCGGTGAAGTTCCATTTTACTACTGGGTGTATTAGTAGGATGGATATGTACGTCCTATTAGCCGTTCTGTAATGAATTCTGATTGTTATATTTATTTTTTGGTGGTTTATTAATAGGAAAAAGAATAAGGGGAAATTCATATGTGCTTGTAGACTTTCTTCTGTATGACCCGAATTACGTTGATTAGCCATTCAGTGGTGAAGTTTGTTTGTGATACAGTGTTTTTTTGGAAAATTGGTCGGTTGCTATAACTATGGTCAAGGACAATATATGTCCTTTACAGCCCACTGGGTAAATGTGGTTCCTGCCCAGCCACACCAGCAACTTGGTCAGGTGACGCCGCTTCTGCCTCCATGTTCACACGCCGTTGGTCCTGCAACAATGTCCGCCTCTGCCTCCTTATCCTCCACCATGTCCTCAGCCTCCACTGCAGGGACAATTCACAGTGCCCCTCCAGCATACCACATGTGCAGGGCATGGCGGTGTCACAATGTTCTGCACCTCGTTTGCCTGGGCAGGACTGACCGGGGGTGCCCTCTGCGCTCATGTTCCTCTGCCATGGCTGGACTACTAGGCAGCCAAACTGGATTTGTGGTCGCAACTAGCAGAGTTTGCCCTGGAAAAGCTGTCTTGCCTGGCCAGTAGTGTGGCATCAGAGCGGGTGTTTAGTGTGGCGGGGCCATAGTTATCCCAAAAAGAACTCGCCTGTCCACCCAAAATATGGAGAGACTGACCTTTGTCAAGATGAATCAGGAGTGGATCAGCCAGGATTTCCACCCAGCAATGCCTGATGCATCAGACTAGTTAATCCATGGTGCCACACCAACACTTTAACAAAAGAGACCGGTTTCTTCTGGCTACATGCCTCAGCTACTATTCTGATGCTGCCACCCACCTGATGCCACATATCTGATGCCAAGAGTTCCTTCTTTCACCCACCATATTCATCTGGTACTCGTATTTCCACCCACCTCCCCACTCTGTCACCGGGTCACTCTGTGGTCTCCTGATGCTGCTGCCACCTCCTCACTATGTCACCTTGCCACTCTGTGGTCTCCTGATGCTGCTGTCACCTCCACACTATGTCACCTTGCCATTCTGTGGTCTTCTGATGATGCTGCTACTACCTCCACACTTTGTCGTTGTACCACTCTGTTGCCTCCTGATGCTGCCGCCACCTCCACACTGTCATTGTGCAACTCTGTGGCCTCCACCTGATGCTTCTGCCACCTCCAGACTTTGTTATTGGGCCACTCTGTGGTCTCTTTACCCACGTGGCACTCTATGGGGTAGATGCCGGGAAGGGTGGTATCATGGAGGCTCAGGAAAGTGAGTTAGGTAGCTGGATAACAGTTAGAAAGAGGGGTAGAGGGAGGAGTGCCAGTGAGGCTAGCCAGTATCTGGCACACCCCAACAAGTTTGCAAGGTTGGCAAATTAGGGGGATGTCAATTCAGGGATAGAGATGTCCCGAACTATTCGCCAGCAAACGGTTCCCGGCGAAAATAGCTTGTTCGCGTCGGCCGCGGCGAGTGAACATATGCGATGTTTGCGTTCGCCCCTATACTTTATCATTGAGCAAACTTTGACCCTGTACCTCACAGTCAGCAGACACATTCCAGCCAATCAGCATACCCTCCCTCCCAGACCCTCCCACCTCCTATCAAAAAGCAAGGACGGCATCCATCTTAGATTCATTCTGAAGCTGCAGTGTTAGAAGCTGTAATCGCAATGCGATTAATATAACCTGCATTAATCGCATTGCGAATTTAACTTAGAGCTGGGTTCCTAATGGTTGTATTGCTAGAATTATATAATGAAGATTGAGAATATAGCGCTATATTCGTTATATTCGTCAATTCTAGCAATACAACCATTAGGAACTCAGATCTAAGTTGGAATCGCAATGCGATTAATATAACCTGCATTAATCGCATTGCGATTACAACCTAGATCTGAGTTCCTAATGATTGTATTGCTAGAATATAACGAAGATTGAGAATATAGCACTATATTCTCAATCTTCGTTATATTCTAGCAATACACCCATTAGGAACCCAGTTTTAAGTTGAATTCGCAATGCGATTAATGCAGGTTATATTAATCGCATTGCAAATTCAACTTACCACACCCTGCATCAACTACGTAATTTTCCATGGGAGTTTTGCAATGGATCCCCCTCCGGCATGCCACAGTCCAGGTGTTAGTCCCCTTGAAACAACTTTTCCATCACTATTGTGGCCAGAAAGAGTCCCTGTGGGTTTTAAAATTCGCCTGTCTATTGAAGTCTATGGCGGTTCGCCCTGTTCGCCCATTTGCGAACATTTGCATAAATTCGCGGTCACCGTTCGCAAACGGAAAATTTGATGTTCGTGACATCTGTATTCAGGGATTGCACTGCTGCAGCAAGACTAACTAACATTCAGGGGAATGTCAGGTCCAGTAAGCAGGGGACCAGGAGAGCAGGGCAGGCCAGACAGGTGCTGGTAGTAGGAGATTCAATTATTAGGGGTACAGATAACAAAGACTGGGATCGCCGAACGGTGTGTTGTCTTCCTGGGGCTCGAATTCATATCACGGATTGGGTTGATAGATTACTGGGAGGGGCTGGCGAAGATCCAGCGGTCATAGTACACATTGGAACCAATGACAAAGTTAGAGGTAGGTGGAGGGTCCTTAAAATGATTTTAGGGATTTAGCTTAGGGCAAGGACCTCAAAGGCAGTATTTTCCAAAGTACTACCTGTACAACAACAGAAAGGTGGGAGATTAGGGAGGTTAACAAGTGGCTCAAGAACTGGTGTAGGAAAGAGGGGTTTGGGTTCCTGGAGAACTGGGCGGACTTCTCTATTGGCAACAGGCTTTATTGTAGGGATGGCTGCACCTCAATGGGGAAGGTGCAGCTGTTTTGGGGAGAAGATGACTAGAAGGTTTGAGAAGAGTTTAAACTAGGAACTAGTGAGGAGGTTAATTGCATTATAGGAGGGGAAGATAGTGCAGGTACAAACCTGGGGCAAGGTCATTAAACTGAGGGATGAGAGAAAGGAGGGACTATAACAGTTCATAAGGAAAGGTGTAGGGTAAAAAATATACAAAAACCTCTTAATTGTATGTATACTAATGCCAGAAGCCTGACAGATAACACTGGTGAACTCGAAGTAGTTTAAGGAGAACAATGACATAGTGGGAATAACTGAGACATGTTTGGATGATAGCTATAACTTGGCAGTTAATGTACAGGGTTACAGTCTGTTTTGAAAAGATTGCCAAAACCAGAGAGGGGAGGGGTCTGCCTTTATGTGAAGTCCTGTCTAAAGCCCACACTCTGGGAAAATATAAGTGAGGGAAATGAACATGTGGAGTCACTGTGGGAAGAAAAACATGGAGGCAAAAACAATCATAAAATACTGAGAGGAGTTTGTTATAAGCCACCTAATAAACCAGAGTCCACAGAAAATCTTCTACTAAATGAAACAGATGAGGCAGCAAATCATGAGGTAGTTATTATGGGGGACTTCAACTATCCAGATACAGAATAGTAAACTGAAAGCTGTAGAACTTATAAAGGAAACAAGTTCTTGGCAATAACCAAAGACTCCCTTTCCAAACTGGTACAGGACCCGACTAGAAGGACAGCCATACTGGACTTAGTACTAACTAATAGACCTGAAAGAACAACAGATGTGCAGGTTGGGGGACACCTGGGAAATAGCGACCATAAAATAATAACCTTCCAATTGTCACTCAAAAGAATGTTTCTTTAGGGATGCACAAAAATACTGAACTTCAAAAAAGCTAAATATGACCAGCTAAAAGTGGCCATTAGGCTCACTAACTGGGACAATGTCCTCAAAAATAAATATGCAGCTCCGAAAATGGGATATTTTTAAAAGCATACTAAACTCTAATTGGGAGAGATAGATACCTTATGGGAATAACATAGAAACATAGAATGTGTCGGCAGATAAGAACCATTTGGCCCATCTAGTCTGCCCAATATACTGAATACTATGAATAGCCCCTGGCCCTATCCTATATGAAAAATGGATTTATACCTATCCCATGCATGCTTTAACTCTTTCACTGTATTTGCAGCTACCACTTCTGCAAGAAGGCTATTCCATGCGTCCACTACTCTCTCAGTAAAGTCATACTTCCTGATATTACTTTTAAACCATTGCCCTTACAAGTGTAAGGATCAAGAAAAAAACAATGTGGATAAATAGAGTTGTAAAGAAGGCAATAAATGATAAAAAGAAAGCATTTAATACACTAAAACAGGAGGGTAGCGAGGAAGCATTGAAAAACTATAAGGAAAAAATGAAATATGTAAAAGACAAATAAACACAGACAAACTGGAGACAGAGAGATTCATTGCCAAAGAGAGTAAAACTAACCCTAAAATGTTCTTCAATTATATAAATGGTAAAAAGCATAAATATAAAGGTGTCAGCATTATGAAGGGGGAGTTCCAGAGAGCGATAGGAGAAAGCAAATCTATTAAATATTTTTTTTCTCCATTGTATTTACCTTGGAGAATAAACTGTCAGATGAAATGCAAAATGCAAAAGTAAATTTCCCTTTAAAAGTTGTCTGTCTGACCCAGGAAGAAGTGCAGCAGCGACTTATAAAGATTCAAATAGACAAATTGCTGGGACCAGATGGCATACACCCATGTATCCGAAGAGAATTAAGTAATGTCATAGGTAGACCCTTATTTCTGATATTTAAGGACTCTGTATTAACTGGGAAGGTTCCACAGGATTGGGGCTTAGCAAATGTGGTGCTAATATTCAAAAAGGGGTTAAAAAAAGAAACTATAGGCCGGTAAGTTTAACATCTGTCATGGGTAAACTGTTTGGAGGTTTTCTAAGAGATGCTATCTTGGAGTACCTCAATGAAAATAAGCAAATAACACCATACCAGCATGGCTCCATGAGGCATTGGTCATGTCAAACTAATTTAAACAGTTTCTATTAGGAGGTAAGTCCTAAATTTGACTACGGCGGATCAGTGGATGTTGTATATCTTGACATCTGCACAGTATTTGATACTGTACCACATAAAAGGTTAGTATATAAAATGAGAATGCTTGGACTGGAGAAAATGTGTGTATGTGTGTAACTAACTGGCTCAGTGATAGAAAACAGAGTGTGGTTATTAACATCACTAATGGGGTACCACAGGGTTAGTATTGGCCCTATTCTCTTCAATAGTGATGTCGCGAACATAAAATTTTCCGTTCGCGAACGGCGAACGCGAACTTCCGCGAATGTTCGCGAACGGGCGAACCGCCATAGACTTCAATAGGCAGGCGAATTTTAAAACCCACAGGGACTCTTTCTGGCCACAATAGTGATGGAAAAGTTGTTTCAAGGGGACTAACACCTGGACTGTGGCATGCCGGAGGGGGATCCATGGCAAAACTCCCATGGAAAATTACATAGTTGATGCAGAGTTGGGTTTTAATCCATAAAAGGCATAAATCACCTAACAATCCTAAATTTTTTTGAACAACGTGGTTTAAAACATCTAGTGTGTGTATACGATCAGGTATGATGTTGTATCGATCAGGGTTATGGGGTTGTATCGATAAGGGTTACGCCCGCTTCACAGACATTGACAGACAAAACTCCCCTTTTAATGCACCGCAAACAACCGCAAACAGTTCATTTGCACAACCGCAAACTCCCCATTTGCACAAGGTTGGAAACCAAGCTAGCCATGTCCCGGTGATGTCATTGAAGGTTTCTTCCTCCATCCAGCCACGTACAACACCAAGGGTCCCCGAAAGGTGAATTGAATTGATTTTTCGAACGGGGAGATGGTTAAAAAAACCGCTGGCTCCCTCCCCTTTGCTTTTATCCACGGTCACTGCGTCTGCGCCGTGCAATTTACTGTCACACCCGATATGAGTGGTATTTTCTGTAGTACTATTCTCATCAGTTTAATCCCTCTAACCTCCCCAATCTGGGGTCCATTTATTGAATTGATTTTTCGAACGGGGAGATGGTTAAAAAAAAACTGTACTATTCTCATCAGTTTAATCCCTGTTACATCCCATATCAGGGATTGCCTTTTGTGAAAAAAAATTTAGGCTGGGTACCTTCGACTGCCTTCACAGTGACAGACCAAACTCTCATACACCAAACAGAATTGATTTCAGGAACCGGGAGATGGAAAAAGCAGCTGTGTCGGTCCTCTTACTCCCAAATTGGGGCACTGCGCGTGCACAGAGCAATGTGCTGTGACACCCTATATGAGTGGTGTCTTAATTAGTAATATTCCTATCAGTTTAATCCCTGTTACGGACCCTATCCGGGGACATGTGTCGAATTGATTACATTGGTTAATTAACGAACCATTACGACATAATGAAATAATTTAGTTCTGAGCTCTGTACTTGCTTTGTATTGGAATTGATGGGGATTTTTTTAATTGTCTGCATTATTTCTAATAAACTATTAAGAGACTTTATTATGATTTTTTATTTTATGTATTAAAAACCCATACAACATAAAAAAAAAAGGTAAATTAATGTTTTTTCTATGAAATATTATCCAGCCGTCTGATCGCTTTTGGTCTGACCATAATGAAGCAACGGCCTTATCATCTGGGGTGTGGCAACATTGCCAACACCCTCATATAGGTGATGATTGCTTCATTGTGATACGCAAGCCCCTTCACCACAACAAGGTAACGATCACGAAGGGGAATTGACACTTGTATATGCATTTTTTTTTGGTTTGTTTTCGCAGCCACAGTGCTGCACCATAGGACAGAAAAATTAGGCATGTACACATGCCTGAAAAATAATGGCATTGTTGCAGCCGCTATTGTAGCAGCGGCTGGAAAAATTGATGTTTTCCAGGCAGAAAAGTGACTAAAACATTGCGGCTTGAACCCTAGTTGGTGGTGGAGAATTCATGAATGTCATCCGGTATGCAGACATTAAATACAGCAGCGTGGGGACCATTTTGAGGCCAAGGCATGTAATCAGGCCTTTTGTTAGTCAAACGTATCCCCCACTGTCAGTCCCTTCGGGATCCATGCCTCATTCATCTTTATGAAGGTGAGGTAATCAACACTTTTTTGACCGAGGCGACTTCTCTTGTCAGTGACAATGCCTCCTGCTGCACTGAAGGTCCTTTCTGACAGGACACTTGAAGCAGGGCAGGCCAGAAGTTCTATCGCAAACTCAGGCCACAGGTCAAGTCTGCACACCCAGTAGTGAAGGGGTTCATTGCTCCTCAGAGTGTCGATATCTGCTGTTAAGGCGAGGTAGTCTGCTACCTGTCGGTCGAGTCGTTCTCTAAGGCTGGATCCCGAAGGGCTGCGGCGATGAGTAGGACTGAAAAAGCTCTGCATGTCCTCCATCAACAACACATCTGTAAATCGTCCAGTCCTTGCCACCGTGGTAGGAGGAGGATTACACTCACCTCTTCCCCTGTTAGATTCCCGTTGTGCTGTGACATACCCCTTATAAGCTGTGTAAAGCATATTTTTTAGTTTGGTTTTAAACTGCTGCATCCTTTCCGACTTTCGGTAATTTGGTAACATTTCTGCCACTTTCTGCTTATACCGGGGGTATAGTAGCGTGGCCACCCAGTACAGGTCGTTCTCCTTCATCCTTTTTATACGAGGGTCCCTCAACAGACATGACAGCATGAAAGACCCCATTTGAACAAGGTTGGATGCAGAGCTACTCATTTCCCGTTCCTCGTCCTCACTGATGTCATTGACGGTCTGTTCTTCCACCCAGCCACGTACAACACCATGGGTCCCAGCTAGGTGACAACAACGAGCACCCTGGGGTGCCTCCTGTGGTTGGTCTTCCTCCTCCTCAAAGCCGCCAGATTCCTCCTCTGACTCCTCTTCCTTATACTCCTCTTCCAGCGTTGCCGTAGATCCGGCAAGCGATGATGACAAGGCTGTTTCTGGTGGTGATGGTGACCACAACTCTTCCTTTTCACGCTCATCTACAGCCTGATCCAGCACTCTTCGCAGGGCACGCTCCAGGAAGAAAACAAATGGGATGAGGTCGCTGATGGTGCCTTCGGTTCGACTGACTAGGTTTGTCACCTCCTCAAAAGGACGCATGAGCCTACAGGCATTGCGTATGCGTGTCCAGTAACGTGGCAAAAAAATTCCCAGCTCCGCAGAGGCTGTCCTAGCACCCCGGTCATACAAATACTCATTGACAGCTTTTTCTTGTTGGAGCAGGCAGTTGAATATTAGGAGTGTTGAATTCCAACGTGTCAGGCTGTCACAAATCAAGCGCCTCACCGGCATGTTGTTTCACCGCTGAATATCGGAAAAATGCGCCATGGCCGTGTAGGAACGCCTGAAATGGCCACACACCTTCCTGGCCTGCTTGAGGACGTCCTGTAAGCCTGGGTACCTAGACACAAAGCGTTGCACGATGAGATTCAACACATGTGCCATGCACGGCACATGTGACAACTTGCCCAAATTCAATGCCGACAACAAATTTGTTCCATTGTCACACACCACTTTGCCGATCCCCAGTTGGTGCGGGGTCAGCCACTGATCCACCTGTGCATTCAGGGCGGACAGGAGTGCTGGTCCTGTGTGGCTCTCTGCTTTCAGGCAAGTCAACCCCAAGACATGGGATGTGGAATAGCCGAGGTGGGTGTTGGACTTCCCACGACTCAGTTTCTTTTGGCACAGGTTGCAAATGGCATTGCTGTTATCAGAGGCAGACACCCAAAAAAAATGCCACACTGCTGAGCTTTGCAATGACGGCATTCTGGTGGTGGCAACAGCATGCGTTGACTGGCGTGCTGTCTGGCTGACCCCGGGTGCCGATACATGCTGTCTGACTGTGCCACTAACTCCTTGCGACAACCTCCCCCTGCTTCCAACTCGTCTCCTCATTCTCTCTTTCTCCCCTTCTGAACTTTCCCCCTCTTCTTCTCTTCGAGCAGGCATCCACGTGGCATCCATGGACACATCGTCATCATCAACCGCTTCACTTGTATCTGACACCTCAGCAAAGGAAGCAGCAGCGGGTACAACATCATCATCATCATCACACTGTACGTCCATGTGTGTAATCCTGCCTGACTGAGACATATCCCTGTAATCTACATCATCTGGCAATAATTGTTGCGCATCACTAATTGCATCCAACTGATGTGTAAATAACTCCTCTGACGGATCAAGTGAAGCGGCTGTGGTGGCTGTGGTGGTAGTGGTGGTGGTGGCGGCGGGCGGGAGCGTGGTAACTTGAGAGCAGGTGACCGAAGCTGAGCTGAAGGAGGATGGTGCGTCAAGGTTCTTAGCGGAAGCAGTTGAAGATTGGGTGTCCTGTCTAAGCCAGTCAACTATGTCCTCAGAATTTTTTGGGTTCAGGGTACGTGGCATCTGAACACTAGGCATTGTAACGGATCGACGGGCATCCCGACTGGGTACCTCCGTTGAAAGATGCTCCTAGCGCTTCTTGAGGATTCCAAGCGCTCTAGCCAACACCACAACCACCAAATCAGAGAAGCATATGAATGCGGTAAACAGCCGAATAGGAAAAACCATATGAAGAGGTTTACACTCCTAGCAGTCAAACTGGAACAGCATACAATAAATCCCCCCCCAATAACGAGACGACACTTCGTTTTGAGGGTCAAGCAGGAACTCCTGTCCTGGGGCATACAGCCTCTTTTATTTACAATCCACAAACATAGTATGGCCCACAGGGGTTTGAAATACAACCAATCAATCCATACAATAAACACAGACACTCCCACACAAAATACAGCGACCAATCAACATACAGTCAGATATATCACAATCCCACATGCTTGGTCTATTGTGCTTGCTGATTAGGTCACAGGCGACGTCCATTGTGAATGTTGATTAGGTCACAGGTAATGTCCATTGTGGATGTTGATTAGGTCACAGGTAATGTCCATTGTGGATGTTGATTAGGTCACAGGTAATGTCCATTGTGGATGTTGATTAGGTCACAGGCAATGTCCATTGTGAATGCTAACTGTCATTGGGGCCATAGTCGCAGGGTAAGAGGCTAGCAAGCATGCCTCTCCAATGCCCAGGGATAATTGGCAGTTTGTCACATATCTCCCCTTTGGGGGGAAGACTAACCAGGCACCTGACCTCCTGTCGGTCAGTGCCTACGTTAGTCGATCCACCAACCCACAATAGACAAATGCCAGTGTAGCCCACCCACAACAAACAGGTACAAGAGTGACCCACCCACAAGAAGCAGTTACTGCACCCGGATATTCTTCTGGGATGCTGGGGCAACATGCTGTGGGGACTTGAGGGAGGGCAGAGGCCGACTGCACTCTGCCCAGCTGCCAGCTCTCCTACTGGTATAACCTTTAGGACCTCAGGCTCTGGACAGGGGACAAAGGGAGGGCAGAGGCCGACTGCATTCTGCCCAGCTGCCAGCTCTCCTACTGGTATAACCTGCAGGACCTCAGGCTTTGGACAGGGGACAAAGGGAGGGCAGAGGCCGACTGCACTCTGCCCAGCTGCCAGCTCTTCTATTGATATAACCTGCAGGACCTCAGGCTCTGGACAGGGGACAAAGGGAGGGCAGAGCCCGACTGCACTCTGCCCAGCTGCCAGCTCTTCTGCTGGGGGGCTGGGAACATAGTCCGGCTCAGTATCCAGGGGAACATGGGCGCCAGTGGGGGTTAACATCGCCTCTGTTAACCCTGGGCCCAAGTTAGGTGTTAGCTGGGGAGGAGAGTTTGTACTTACCCCCTCCTCCTGTTGTCCCGGTGCGGGTAGTTGGGGATCTGGACAGGCTGTCCAGCATCCATGTAGGTCAGGCACAGAGACCACGGTCCCATCTGCGCCGTTTGGGAGATTGGTGTCTCCCCTTGTTAGGGTAAGCTGCCGCTGGGGAGAGGGGGTGCTGTGTTCCTCTCCCTGAAACACAGGCTGCCGCTGGAGTGGGAGACCGGCACCTTCAGCTCCCTGGGGTACACACTGCCGCTGGGGAGGAAGGACGACATCTTCAGCTCCCTGGGGTACACACTGCCGCTGGGGAGGAAGGACGACACCTTCAGCTCCCTGGGATACACTGCTGCTGGAGGAAGGACGCACCTGCCCTGGGGCACACTGCTGCTGGGGAGAAAGGACGGCACCTTCAGCTCCCTGGGGTACACCCTGCCACTGGAGAGAAAGGACGACACCTTCAGCTCCCTGGGATACACACTGCCGCTGGGGAGGAAGGACGGCACCTTCAGCTCCCTGGGGTACACACTGCCGCTGGGGATCTGGGCCGACTGCCCAGCATCCCTGTAGGGCCGGTAGTGAGACCGCAGTCCCATCTCCACCTGCCATCTGTGGGTCTTCCCAGGACCAGTCTATGAGGTCCCTCAACATTTGAGAGTAGGGACCACCTGCTTCTGCACCTGGTAACTCAGGCTGCTGCTGGGGATCTGGGCCAGCTTCCCAGCATCCCGGTGGAGAGACCTCGGTCCCATCTCCACCTGCCTGTTGTGGTTCCTCGCAGGACCAGTCTATGAGGACCCCTACTTCGGGTTCCTCTGGCCGCCTCCGGGGAAATGGTTAACCTCCTCGAATGGAGCCTCTCTTTGGCTGCTATAACGCTCCTTCTGCTGAGCATACTCCCTCTTTTTCGCCAGCCGGAATTCTCGGTCCAGCCTTGTGTTTCGCTCGGCCATGACCTGGTTCCAGATCACCCGGCGTGTCTCCATGGGTACATCATCCCCATACTGGGCCACTCGCTGCCTTACTTCGGCCAGCCAATTATCTCCAAAGCCAGAGCCTTCCATACTTGTCTGCTCCAAGTCGCTGGATCCCTCTGCTCCCAGGGGCGCTGTACGGATACTAGCGTTGCCCTCAATTTGTAATTCCATGAACGGTGTCTCCGAGCTGCTTTACCTCGCACTAGGACGCCATCCCACCGCTTGCCACCAATGTAACGGATCGACGGGCACCCCGACTGGGAACCTCCGTTGAAAGATGCTCCTAGCGCTTCTTGAGGATTCCAAGCGCTCTAGCCAACACCACAACCACCAAATCAGAGAAGCATATGAATGCGGTAAACAGCCGAATAGGAAAAACCATATGAAGAGGTTTACACTCCTAGCAGTCAAACTGGAACAGCATACAATAAATCCCCCCAATAACGAGACGACACTTCGTTTTGAGGGTCAAGCAGGAACTCCTGTCCTGGGGCATACAGCCTCTTTTATTTACAATCCACAAACATAGTACGGCCCACAGGGGTTTGAAATACAACCAATCAATCCATAAAATAAACACAGACACTCCCACACAAAATACAGCGACCAATCAACATACAGCCAGATATATCACAATCCCACATGCATGGTCCATTGTGCTTGCTGATTAGGTCACAGGCGACGTCCATTGTGAATGTTGATTAGGTCACAGGTAATGTCCATTGTGGATGTTGATTAGGTCACAGGTAATGTCCATTGTGGATGTTGATTAGGTCACAGGCAATGTCCATTGTGAATGTTGATTAGGTCACAGGTAATGTCCATTGTGGATGTTGATTAGGTCACAGGCAATGTCCATTGTGAATGCTAACTGTCATTGGGGCCATAGTCGCAGGGTAAGAGGTTAGCAAGCATGCCTCTCCAATGCCCAGGGATAATTGGGAGTTTGTCACAGGCATTATTCCAGGGACAGTGGAAATCACAGCACCAGTACCACGACAGCCTCTGCGGGGTGGCCTGCCTCTGCCTGTCATTTTTTTTTAGATAAGTGATACTTCGCGTGCTAGGTACTGTGCCACCCTGTATGAGTGGTGGGCACTGGCAGTGGGCACACTACAGTCTGTGGTAGTGGGCCTGACACACACTGGCAGCAGGCAAGCAACTGAAATTATACTACTGTATAAAAATTAAATGCCTTATTTATCGGCAAGCTACTGTGCCACCCGGTATCAGTGGTTGGCACTGGCAGTGGGCACACTACAGTCTGTGAAAGTGGGCCTGACACACACTGGCAGCAGGCAAGCAACTGAAATTATACTACTGTCTAAAAATGAAATGCCTTATTTATCGGCAAGCTACTGTGCCACCCGGTATCAGTGGTTGGCACTGGCAGTGGGCACACTACAGTCTGTGAAAGTGGGCCTGACACACACTGGCAGCAGGCAAGCAACTGAAATTATACTACTGTCTAAAAATTAAATGCCTTATTTATCGGCAAGCTACTGTGTCACCTGGTATCAGTGGTGGGCACTGGCAGTGGGCACACTACAATCAGTGGAAGTGAGCCTGACACACACTGGCAGCAGGCAAGCGACTGAATTTAGACTACTGTCTAAAAATGAAATGCCTTATTTATCGGCAAGCTACTGTGCCACCCGGTATCAGTGGTGGGCACTGGCAGTGGGCACACTACAGTCAGTGGAAGTGGGCCTGACACACTGGCAGCAGGCAAGCAACTGAAATTAGACTACTGTCTAAAAATGTAATGCTTTATTTATCGGCAAGCTACTGTGCCACCCGGTATCAGTGGTTGGCACTGGCAGTGGGCACACTACAGTCTGTGGAAGTGGGCCTGAAACACACTGGCAGCAGGCAAGCAACTGAAATTAGACTAATGTGTAAAAATTAAATGCCTTATTTATCGGCAAGCTACTTTGCCACCCGGTATCAGTGGTGGGCACTGGCAGTGGGCAAACTACAGTCAGTGGAAGTCGGCCTGACACACACTAGCAGGCAAGCAACTGAAATTACACTAAAGTGTAAAAATTAAATGCCTTTTTTTGATGCAAAGTCCTGTGCCACACGGTATAACAGGGGTGGGCACTGGCAGTGGGCACACTACAGTCAGTGGAAGTTGGCCTGACACACACTAGCAGGCAAGCAACTGAAATTACACTAAAGTGTAAAAATGAAATGCCTTCTTTTTATGCAAAGTTCGGTGCCACACGGGATGACAGGGGTGGGCACTGGCAGTGGGCACACTACAGTCAGTGGAAGTCGGCCTGACACACACTAGCAGGCAAGAAACTGAAATTACACTAAAGTGTAAAAATTAAATGCCTTTTTTTGATGCAAAGTCCTGTGCCACACGGGATGACAGGGGTGGGCACTGGCAGTGTGCACACTACAGTCTGTGGGCCTGCAGCTCCTCACACACAGGCAGGCCAGGCAACTGCAATATATATATGGAGAGAAAAAAAAAGAAGACTAATGTTGCAGCCCTAAAAAGGGCTTTTTGGGGTGCTGTCAGGACGCTGTCCTTACAGCAGAGATCAGATGAGTCTTTCAGGACTGGAGTGGACACTGAATACACTAGCCTAGCTATCAATTAAATCAGCATCAGCTACACTGTCCCTCCTCTCACTAAGACTGCAAATTCCGAATGAATCTAAAATCGATGCTGTTCAGGAGATGGGAGGGTCTGGGAGGGAGGGTATGCTGCTGATTGGCTGGAATGTGTCTGCTGACTGTGAGGTACAGGGTCAAAGTTTGCTCAATGATGATGTATAGGGGGCGGAGCAAACATTGCATGTGTTCGCCCGCCGCGGCCAACGCGAACAAGCTATTTTCGCCGGGAACTGTTCGCCGGCGGATAGTTCGGGCCATCTCTACTCTTCAATAATCTTTATTCCTGATCTTGTAGAAGCCTTGGGCAACTAAAGGATTAAAACAAAAGCAAAGTCTCTTAAACGTTGTTATCGTACTTATCCGTGCTGCAGATCCACCGTGTGATATGGGCAAAGTTCACATAAAAGTCTAAAAGTTATATATTGGTGATCGCTCTGCCAGGTGTAATGGAGATCTGTTAGGCGTTCGGTATTCAGGTTAAACGTTTTTCCACAATGCAGCCACACAACCTAAATCCAGAGGTGAGAGCATCACAGGAACACCCGAACCACTGGAATAAAGTTTGGCACAAGATAGTGAAGTTCCGCAAAGGATCAATTCTAAAGTTGTATTTATTATACTCACAAGATGGACAATAACTAAAGTAATAACTGGAATAGGTGGACAATAACTAAAGTAATAACTGGAATAGGTGGACTACAGTACCCAGAAAGATTATCAAAATTAGGGTTATTCAATTTAGAAAAAAGACTGAGGAGATCTAATAACTATTTATAAATATATCAGGTGTCAGTACACAGATCTCTCCCATCATCTATTTATCCTCAGGACTGTGACAGTGATGAGGGGACATCCTCTGCGTCTAGTGGGAAGGAGGTTTATACACAAACATAGAAGAGGATTCTTTATGGTAAGAGCAGTGAGACTATGGAATTCTCTGCCTAAAGAGGTGGTGATGGTGAATTCCCTAAGGTTCAAGAGGGGCGTGCTAGAGGTTGAGAAATTAGCCACTGTGAGGACTACAACCACCTTAGCCTCCACTCCTATCCTATCCAGGTCCTGCAGTAACTGCACCTCCCCCAAAACAGTCCACAAATAATTGCAAGCTGTGTAATCCATTAACTCAGTCCCTTACAACTTGACAGATGTCACTATAGCAACCCAAATATCCATGTATTATCTGATGAAACCACATGCTTGAGTTTAATGCTCTAGGTCTCTAAAGACCTTTATTGAGTTAAACACCTCGGCAAATTCTAGGAAGCCATATTTCTCAAATAGAAATGGGACATTTAATATATTTTTCATTTGAGACTTAATTTGATAATTTTGTTGTCTTATAATGAGAGCATGTGGGTTGTACGTGTATTGTGTCTGTGGAATGTCTTGTCTCCTGGTGTGCTCAGGAATGTTCTTGTTCCATTCTAATCTTAGTTATATGTAATTAGATTATGTCTAATGCATGTGAAGGCTGTTTAAAGAACTTGAATGTCTTTGTGTTTCTGCATAGCTTGTAATTCTCTGTTACATCTCTGGCTTTTTTATTCTTCTGATGTTTGATTTTTTGGATTTACTCTTCAGATGCCACAATATACTGTATAACAGGGTGACATTTTCACACATGGGCGTAGCTATAGGGGGTGCAGAGGTAGCAGTCGCTACCGGGCCCAGGAGCCGGAGGGGGCCCAAAGATCCTTGTGCTGCATAAGAAGACACACAAAGCACTGAGGAAAGGGGGGCCCAAGTTGAACTCTTGCACCAGGGCCCATGAGCCGTTAGCTACGCCCGTATACTACAATTGTCTTTCTAATATTAATACTTGAATGACCATCGATTAATCTTTGTTCCTCCCAATTTGGAATGGGGGTGTTCAGCATTTAACATCCCTACATGGGTGTAACTATACATATTCTATATACAGCTGCTATGGAACCCAGAGGTTGAGGACCCCAAAAACTATTCTTTTTTTTAGCTAATAAAAATTTGGTGGTTTTCTTCTATGTAGCACTTCTATAAAGGTTCTCTAAAATTAGGCAATACTACCCATACCTTTAAAGGGTCTGTGCCATAAACAACTTTCTCTCTAAAGTGTATTTTTATCAGTTACTCTAGCATCCATTCATCCCTGAATTTTCATTTATTTATCTTATTTGCAGTTTTCTGTTATCCCCCATGTTTGAATGCTACTTCCTGGTTTGCCATGTGACTGCTATCTTATCATGCCTAAGGGCATTGAGATATGTCCTGACATCAGCAGAACCAAACCGCACCCCTTGTTCTTACCAATAATGCTTGTGTGTCCTACAAGGCTCTAATGCAGGACGTAACCTACAGCAACTGAAACTCTAAAATGATAGTTGTAGGATAAAAAAGCACTTTTTTTATATAAATGGTAGTATTTGTGGAAAGTGATATAACAGAGATATCTGTTGGGTAGGATGCATTTATTTTTGTGGCAGAACCCCTTTAAGTATTGCTACTTTGGCTAAATTTTCTATTTCCTGTCAATAGATGGTAGGGACCCATCTCATGTTGCAATGGCACCCTAAGAATTTTACTTACCCTTCTGATAGCCTATCATAGGATTAGACTATTTATGTGTGATTAGTTTGTGGATCGAACTCCAGGGATCGCCATTCTTTTGAGATTTACTCAACCCACTCCTATATCTGACACAGTACCAACCATGTGTGTGTAGCTTTGTCTACTGTAAAATGTTCCAGAGCTAGACAAATGCCAAACTGTATCTCAACTGTAGTAAAGGTTTCTTTCACCATTTTGTCCTGATGATTTTAGGGGTCCAGGGGATCAAGCTCCATCAAGCACACATTGATGGCTGATCTTAAGTATAGGTCATCAATAGTTTAAATCTGTAAGGGTTAGTTTGTCAAATGAGAGAAGACAATTCAGTCTTTAAATGCAAAGGAGCATTTAAACTAGGAAAGGGGTGCACAAAAGAGACAATCCATCAGTTCGGCTGCCCCCCGAAAAAACAATGCCAGAAGATTCTAGGAGCTGATAGGATAAGAAATGACAAGCTGAGAGTCTTGTCTACAAATGCTCGCAGTTTAGGGAATAAGATCAATGAACTTCAGTCTGTAATGGCATCTGAGAATATAGATTTAGTGGCTGTTACTGAGACATGGTTCAATGAGAGTAATGACTGGGATATAACAATACCTGGTTTATCTCTATATAGGAAAGACAGAGAAGGCAAGAAAAGGGGTGGAGTGGCCCTATATGTGAAAGATAGCATAAAATCTAATCTAATACAAGTCAGCGAAACCAATTTAGAGTCAGTTTGGGTTACGTTGCAGCTTGGTAATCATAAGGTAACTCGTGTAGGTGCCATATATAAACCACCTAGCCAAGTCAAAGAATTAGATGATCTACTAGTTGAGAAAATGGCTAAAATGACATTGAAAGGGGAATTGTGTTTTATGGGAGACTTTAATCTTCCTGATATATACTGGAAAACCAAAATAGCTAGTTCTGCCAGGAGTACAGACATTCTAAATTCCCTACTGGGATTATCTCTACAGCAAGTAGTTGAGGAGCCAACCCGGAAGGAGGCCATTTTAGATTTGGTATTCACAAATGGCAATTTGGTATCTGATATTACTGTAGGGGAAAGCTTAGGATCTAGTGATCACCAGTCAGTGTGGTTTACTATAAGTACAGTGACTGAGTCACTCCACACCAAAACAAAAGTTTTAGATTTTTTTGGAAAACAGACTTTTCTAAAATGAGATCAGTGGTATACGAGTCCCTATCAGACTGGAACAATTTTAATGGAGTGTAAGAGAAATGGGACTACTTAAAAGTGGCACTATTGAAGGCAACAGAAAAGTGCATTAGGCTTGTCAGTAAAAGCAAAAAAAGGAAGAGATCACTGTGGTACTCAACAGAAGTGGCCAAAATCATTAAAAACAAAAAGATGGCATTTAGTAAGTATAAAAACACCCAAAACGAGGTTGACAGGGAAATCTATAAGATTAGGCAGAGAGAGGCCAAGCAAGTTATAAGAGCTTCTAAAGCTCAGGCAGAAGAGAAATTAGCTCAGTCAGTGAAAAAAGGTGATAAGACATTCTTTAGGTACATAAATTAAAAAAAGGAAATTAAAAAAAAGGAATTACCAAATTAAAAACAAAAGAAGGAAGGTATATGGAAGAGGATAAAGAACTAGCTGACTGCCTCAATGAATACTTCTGTTCAGTTTTTACAAAGGAAAATGAAGGAGAAGGACCTCAGTTAGGGAGGAAGACTAATGAATCCTTTGATGCATGTGTCTTTACAGAGGAAGAGGTTCTAAGTCAGCTGTTTAAAATTAATACAAATAAATCACATGGGCCTGATGGGATACACCCAAAGCTATTAAAAGAGCTTAGAGGTGTACTAGCAAAACCATTAACAGATTTATTTAACCAATCACTGGTAACAGGAGTCGTCCTAGAAGATTGGAAATTAGCAAACGTTGTGCCAATTCACAAGACAGGTAGTTTGGCACACGTGTTCAATCTGGTTGTCAAGCGGTTCTTGAAGTCTTCCACCGGTTGGAATTCCACCCTCCATATGTTAGACCGACTATATGAACAGAGAAAGGCCATCAGCGATTTCTTGATGATACAAGCGGATAGGAGTACTCCCCTGTGTAACTTCGATGTAAGCCAGTGGCAGCTCAGGCGTGACACCTGCTGTTTGCTCAGGCCCTTTGAAGACACCATGTTATTTGTCAGTCGCCAGGACTACGGTATGAACGACGTCATTTCACTGCTTCATGTCCTGGAACAGACGGTGATAATAATGGCTGATCAGGGACAGGAGACATGGCGATTGGCACCTCAATCTCACGGCCACATGAGCCCTGTGGGGGCTGAACTGGAAAAGAAGGAGGAGGGGGAGGAGGACATTGTAGCACAGGCAAGGCGTAGCCAAATGGTTGTTTTTTCTACTCAGCTGACAGGACAGGAGGAGCAGCCAGAGGAGCTACAGGGTGATGTCGAAGATGAGACAGAGGACCCCAACATACCGTGGCAGTATGCAGTGGAGATGGAAGCAGGGAGTCCCTCCGAGTCACTTTCACAAATGGCATGATGCATGTTCACCTGCTTGGGTAGTGACAGCCAAATTGTCACCATTCGACAGCATGGTTCCCAGCAGCAACATGGGAGTCCAAAAAGCATCCAGACATTATCCCCATGCTGTTCCCTATCCATTTCGATGGTGTTTCTGTCACTTTCTGACCTTTTCCAATGGACCACGCACCCTCCCCTTTTCAGAGTAGGGGGTGCCTGGTTGTCTCCCATTGACTTACATTATACTCGGGTGCTCGGCCGAGCACACGAATATAGCAATGTGTCCAGGCCGAACCCCCAAAGACACGAATACTTTGTTGCTCGATCATCACTAGAAGACACCATTAAGACAAGGTTGCGGCACAAAGCCAACAGGCAGGAAATGTAGTCAGATGGTGTGTGTGTTCAGGCAGGCATAGTTCAGATGTGAGCGGTAGACAGGCAGAAGTCAGGATTGGCAGCAGACAAAAAGACATGGTTAAGTATACATTAGGCTGATATACACACACACCTATACAGATACAGGAACCAAAAGGAACTTACTGCTCAGAAGCATAGCAATACAGGAAGCTTAAGAGACCTGGAGCACTTACACATTGTCTGGAGTCAAGCGTGGTAAGAACACTGACCTTGTAATAGACCAAGATCAGGTACATGTTCGCAATGGCCAAAGCAGCCAATGTTGGTGCAGAGAGGTAGCCAGGAAAAAGGCACTGGATACCTTGAGTGGCAGATCATGGCAGGACTCCTTCAAGTCTATGCAGAACAGGACAGGACCTCCAATGCAAGAGAAGCTCTTCATAACCACTTTCCACTCCAGCTAAAAAATGAGGATCCTGAACAAATAACCCTCTTCCATTTATTAAAGTGCTCTTCCATGGGGAAACATTTGTTCAAAAGTGCTCAAAGGGGGTTAAAATAAGGTATACTGACCAATGCCTCACCAATCCCCCGTCGCTACCTTTCTGACGCCAGTAATTGGCTGAGCAGGGATCTCCAAGCCGGCTGAGATGGAATCAGGAAGTGGAGAATCAGCAGGGACCGGTAAGCGTTTGAATGGGTGCTGGGGGGATTCATTGAAGGCATTATTATTTTATATTTTTATCCCACTCTGAGCCATTTCTAACAGATTTCTACCAAATGGATAATCCTTTTTACTCAGAATTAAAACTAGAAGTAGACAACTACTTTAACAGACGTCCAATCCTATATATAAAAAATGATTGCATGTAGAAAGTCTACTCCTAACGAAACAAAGAAACAGTAAAAACATAATATTTCTACCACAAGATGTTGAGGAGTTAATTGTGGAATGGATTGAGTTCAGGATTTTTTGCTCTATTTTCTATGTTACTGTATATTTGGCCGGAATTTTATCTCACATATCCCTTGAAGAATCTTTAAACATTCCATCGTACGTTAAAGGGTATGCCATACCGCAGAAGATCACTTAGTGGTTTCTAAAACAATCTCCATTTATTTGTCTAGCTTTTTCATACTTTTCAGTTTGTAGATTTAAGTTGAAAATTTGGAGAATGAAATAAGAAAAAATATTGTGTAGAACGTAGAAAAGCCACAGACAGATTCCCCATCTGCAGTCAATTAATGTTTGCATTGTTTAATATTACAAACTTCATGATGGAAACCTTATATGTTTTGAGAGGTTGCGGTTAGTAAGGACTCAAGCGCTGACCCAATTCTATATTGTTACCTTGTATTTTAGAGCCAGAAATGTGATGGGGTTACAAGTTCACGTGTAAGAACTGCTTGCTTGGTGTAATGATTGTGTACATGAGCTTCAGATTAACCAAAGGCTCCAGAAAATAAAGTGAATCTACACTGCAGGACATTTAAAGAGCACTTCCAAGACTCAACAGATCCTACAAATCTACTTCAATTACACATAACATGCCTGTAGGAGAAAGCTTGTAATATGCTTACAGTTCTAAAGTTCCGCAGACTGGTTGGTCAGGAACCTGATCACGTGATGTTCCTCCTCTGAAAATCCATTTTTACAATGATTTCACATCCTATACTAGGTTTCTGGCTTGGGTTATGGACTGGAGGTCACTTCTGCTCTAGATGGGGCTAGAACTATTCATCTTCCTGGTGCATAAGCAAGCTCTTAAATTCACCCCTTTGCTTATGCACAAGGAAAATGGATAGTTCTGGCCACATCAACAGCCAAAGTGACCTCTCGTCTATATCAGTGATGTTGGTGAAAGCAGGATATTCAGGAGAGGAGCATCACGTAAATGGGTTCCTGAGAGACCAATCCATGCAACAATGGAATGAATGTTTGTGCAATTATGGTGGGACCCGCTTTTTCCAGAAAACACCCTTAACAGAAAATGAGGCCTTGGGCAAGAAGAAATTGGGGCTTCCCCCTTTTAGACAATTTTCCAATTTTTTTTCTAAATATATAATTATATATAAATATATATGTTTTTTGTCCCACTTTCCAGTTTCAGTGATCGGGGTTTTGCCCCCAGGTTTGGCTACTTCCTAAAGCCATGTTACATTTTCAACTTAAGTAATCACATAAACAGTAAATCATAATTATATACACTTGTAGTAGCAGTATGCCACTTGTTCAAAACTGGCACAATACCGATATGTTTGAATGCACCCCACTTCCATAAGTTGCTATACTATTATCAAAATCACTCACTTTAAGGAATGATCAGATGAGTACTTACCTACTTACAGGACAGGGCCACCAAAGAAAAGACCAAAATGAGGTGCCCTTTAGTGCATTTTGACAACACAACACTGTTAACCACCGTAAGTCCTTGGGGGGTCATTTATAAAGAGAGTAATATTTAAATATTTGAAGTCAGCTTCAGAGTCTGTGTTATGCTTTAATTTATCAGACATAATAATATTGTTAAATTTGACTCTTTAAACCTAACACTATTGTCTAAAAATGCTACTCTTTTTACACCATCTCCTTACTGGAGAGGCTTTGGGACTTTTTAAAAAATTCCCAGTCATAAATCTGGAGTGAAACTCATTAACCTTGTTAAACACATCCTTTTTCCACCTACTTTTCAAAACTGGAGTGAGTGGTATAACAATGAAAAAAGTGACCTCAAAAGGTCATAAAAAACGTATTTTGTGACTTATTGAAGACAGAACTCTCGAGAACATTGTATTTGTGTTACTGTCCATGTCTCCTATACATATTTCACTTTCCTTGTTTGCTAAAACAATAACACCACATATGGCAAAATCCTCAGGAGGAATGAGAAATTGTATGCGTATATGCGTACCTGAGGGAGCGATCAGGAAAGGAAAGCGGATGGATGTACAAGAAACTTGAGGTAATTTGAATTCTCTGTGACTTCCCTGGCCTTTTCTTAGATTGTAAAAGGGAACGGTGACAGTAATGAAATAACACAGGATAGATGAAACAGCACTCCAGATTAGTAGTATGCTAAGTGAAATTATTCAGCCGGACATGGTGGTGCAATTCATAATGACAACGTTTCGGGCATAATAAGTGCCCTTCATAGGTGTGAGCACACTTATAGAAGCAGGCAGCCTGCTCACACCTGATGAAGGGCACTCATTATGCCCGAAACGTTGTAATTATGAATTGCACCACCATGTCTGGCTGAATAAATTCACTTAGCATACTACTAATCTGGAGTGCTGTTTCATCTATCCTGTATCAATTGAGTTCCACAAGGTGGAGTTTGGAACAACTGTGAAACCGGTCATAATTAGCCCGAGTGCTGTGATCACTATATACTAGATAATACAGTAATGAAATGACAAATGTGTTCTTTCTTAGCTCTTCGATCAACAAGATGAAAGGTTGTTTCTGTGACATTTTGAACATCAATATCAAAATACTGGAAAACCTCTTAAACTCCTTTAACCAGATTCAAGCTATGGTAAGAGTGGACACATATGCATATTTTCATTATACTTCATATACAATCATGGCCAAAAGATTTAAGACTGAAATGAAGGTTTTTTTTTTTTTTTTATCTTTTTGGCAGATGTTTCTATGTTATACTGAAGTACAATTACAAGCATTTCATACACGTTTTTTTAAAACGCTTATTTGACAAATCCATCACGTTTATGCAATTTGCCCAGGCATGCTGGATATCAGCTTCTGGGAAAAATCCTGACTGATGTCAACCCATTCTTCATGAATCAGTGCTTACAGTTAGAAATGAGCGATTTTCTCAAAAATTCGATTCGGCCGGTTCGCCGAATTTTCCGAAAAGATTCGATTCGATCTGAATTTATTGGTGGCGAATCGCATTAAAAAACAGCTATTTCCTAGTTACAGTAGAGTGGTGTAGAATGCTGTGCCTTGCAATAACACGCATAGGGAGTCTGCTGTGGTAGTGTAACAGTACTGCGAGTCAGTATGACACGCAAATGGCAGGCGTCGCTCTTAGATTCAATGCACACTTCACTTATTTGCGCAGTTATGGGGCCAAATCTGACCAAATAACTCAAGTGTGAACTGAGCCTTACAGGTCGATGTTAGCGTCAAGAAGAAGCACACTCCTTTTACACCGTGGTCAGCTGATTCCACATAGATGTCTACAGAACCTGTTCAATTAAATACTTATACAAGTAGAGCCCCCCGACACAGTGGAGAGGGTGTCAGCAGTAAGTTTGTGTTGACGTCACTGAATATTTTGCCCTTCCTCTGATCTGTCAGAACAATAACCCCCCAAAAAACAGATCCTATTTGTTGAGAATCTGCCTTCACTCGGTCAGCATTTAGTCAGTTAAACCATCAGTATTGCTAAAGCCCCCCAAAAAACAGGAGTGGATCCAAAACAGAGATGACACGTGAATGGAATATTTGCATGTCTTCTGTGTTTTGTACCCACTCCTGCTTTTGGCTACCAAATCATAAACCAATTATGATGCAAAATATGGACCATTTCATACAGGCCTTACAGCTGCTACATAGACAGGATCCGTTGTGCGTCTCATTTTTCCTTCCTTCTGACAGATCAGAAGAATAGTCAAATAAATGATGATGTCAACCAGGCTAAAAAGGCAAAATAGTGTCCCAGTCATGGAGTGGGGACGGTGGGAACAGCATGAGAAGACCTCAGAGTGGCCCAATGAAATAGTGGTGAGGTGGAAGCAGCATGAGGAGACCACAGAGTGGCTCAGTGACATAGTGTTGAGGTGGCAGCAGCATGAGGAGATAACAGATTGGCCCAGTGACATAGTGTTGAGGTAGCAGCAGCATGAGGAGAGCACAGAGTGGTGAAGTGGCAGCAGCATGAGGAGAGCACAGAGTAATGATGAGGAAGCAGCATGAGGAGACCACAGAGTGGCCCATTGAATAGTGTTGAGGTAGCAGCAGCATGAGGGGACAAAAGAGTGGCACATTGACATAGTGTGGAGGTGGCAGCAGCATGAGAAGACCACAGAGGGGCCCAGTGACATAATGTTGAGGTAGCAACAGCATGAGGAGACCACAGAGTGGTGAAATGGCAGCAGCATGGGGAGACTACAGAGTGGCCCATTGACATAGTGTTGTGGAAGCAGCAGCAGCAGGAGACCACAGAGTGGCCCAGTGACATAGTGTTGAGGTGACAGCAGCATGAGGAGACCACAGAGTAGTGATGTGGCAGCAGCATGAGGAGATATTATAGAGGTGAAGTAGCAGCAGCATGAGTAGACCACAGAGTAGTGATGTGGCAGCAGCATCAGGAGACTACAGAGTCGCCCGTTGACATAGTGTTGAGGTAGCAGCAGCATGAAGAGACCAGGGGGGGGGGAGTCAGACTTGCGAGAGGATGGATGATGGCGCAGATAGGCAGCTGCCAACTGACTATAGAATGTCTCAATAGTAGTTCAGTTTGTCCTCCCTCTCAGCGGTTGTGAAAAAGGCCCCCATTTTGGTTTGGTAGCGAGGGTCTAACATGTGGAGAGCCAGTAGTCATCCCTCTGCCTACTCCCTACTCCATCTCCACTGCATGCTGCCACGGTGTGTCTGGGTCCTCTGCCTTGTCTTACTCATCACCCTGTAGCTCCTCTGGCTGCTTCTGCTCCTCTTCTCCTGTCACCTGCGTAGAAAAACCACCCATTTCTCTACACATTGCTTGTGCTCGAATGTCCTCCTCCTCCTCTAGTTGAGCCCACATAGGGCTCATGTGGCCGTGAGATTTAGTTGCCACGTCTTCTGTCCCCTGGCCAGCCAAATTAAGCAGCATCTGTTCCAAGAAATAATCAGTGGAATGACGTTGTTTATCCCGTATTCCTGGCAACTGACAAATAAATTGGCCTCCTCAAAGGGCCAGGGCAAACACCAGGTGACACGCATGACCTGCCACTGGCTAACATCGAAGTTACACAGGGGAGTACCTCTGTCCGCCTGTATCATCAAGAAATCGTAAATGGCCTTTTCTGTTCAAATAATCTGTCCAACATATGGAGGGTGGAATTCCAACGCGTGGAGACGTCGCATATCTGCCTGTGTTGGGGGATGCCGTTCTGCCGCTGCAAAGTGCATGCAAAGTTTCCTGGCCATTTTTAGGATGTCTTGCAGATGGGTGAAAGACTTCTGGAACCACTTTACAACCAGATTGAACACGTGTGCCATGCAGGGTGCATGGCTCAGCCATCCTTGACACAGTGCCGACACCATGTCCTTCCTGTTGTCGGTCACCATGGTTCCAATTTTGAGTTGTCGAGGAGAAAGCCAGGATTTGAATTCTTAACGAAGAATGCTGACTAATTCCTCCCCTATGTGTCTCAGTTCGCCCAGGCAAACCAGGTGCAGGACAGCACTGCCGTGCCCTGCACATGTGGTATACTGGAGGGGCACAGTGAATTGTCCCTGCAGTGGAGGCTGAGGACACAGTGGGGGATGAGGAGGCAGAGGCGGACATTGTAGCAGGACCTATGGCGTGAGAATTCGGAGGCAGAAGCGGCATCACCTGGCCAAGTTCCTGGTGTGGCTGGACAGGAACCACATTTACCCAGTGGGCCGTAAAGGACATATATTGTCCTTGACGGTAGTTACAGCTCCACATGTCGGTGCTGCAGTGCACTTTGGCAGACACCGACAGGCTCAAGGACTGGCCCACCTTCTGTTCTACATGTGTCTGCAGGGCTGGTACTGCCTTTTGGGAAAATAAATGACGGCTTGGGACTCTCCACCTCGGCTCAGCAAAAGCCATCAGTTCTCTGAAAGGTGCAAAGTCCACCACTTGGAAAGGGAGGGACTGCAGCATCAGCAACTTGGTCAGGTGCACGTTCAGCTTCTGCGCCGTTGGATAAGTGCACGCATACTGTTGTCTCTTGGCAATCACTTAAGTGATCCATTGCTAATGGAATGACTGATGTGGAGTAGGACAAAGAGGAGTAGGAGCATCAGGACATGCAGATGATGGGAAGAATAGACAGCTCCCTTAGGCTGAAGTGGAGGAGCCTTGACTGCATGAAATTGGATGCGTGCCACTGGGTGATGCAGCGTTTGCTGTGGCAGGCTGGACCACCATATTGGAGCCACGGTTCTCCTAGGCCACTTTATGATAACGCTGCACGTGTTGACGCAGGGCCATGGTGCCAACATTGGCACCCTGGTCACACACTTCACCTTCTGCCCCCAAATTCGGCAAATGCCATGTTCACCTCCTCCGGCGGCCTAACAAAAGAATGCCACACCGCCGAGTATGCCATTTTCCCCAAAACACTCCGCATTGACTGCCTGCTACTGATGCCCTGCACCGACACTTTCCGAGCCGGTAGGCTCCTGCGAAGCGGGTGGTCTACCACGGGCACGTTCGGCTCCTGACCTGCCTCTGCTGCCACCATGCTGACTCACAGCCACGCTGCAACCCTACTGGCTCAGCTGCTGCCTCACGCGCAAGCTGCCACCCTCTTCTAATGATGATGATGATGATGATGAATCCCCTAATTCACCCGGCTTCCATTGACTAGTGCGATTGACTACATCATCATCAACCGCTACTGTCTGCTCGTTACTGATGTCCCCCTCAATGGTCTCAGGGCCAGAAGCCTGACTGCTCGCAACACCTGCTCCCACACGACTCTTCTCATCACTACTTGCCCACCTACTGGAGGAAGCGGTGGATGTCTCCTCCAGATCTTGGCTGGGCAGTAGCTGCTGACTGTCCTCTAGTAGCTCGTCCTTGCTGAAAAGTGGAGCCGAGCCTACGGCATATACTTCTCATGCTGACAGAACTGAAAATGACAGAGGAAGGTTCAGGACAGGTGGGGGCACAGGGCCTGCTTCCGGGCCATGCCAACTTAGCGTCATGTCAGAGGAACCCAGCAACTTTTGGCTGGGGTTGTCTGATGTCACTTGCGACGAAGTCTAATACCGATTTATAGTGATGAGCGGGAGGTGCCATATTCGATTTCGCGATATTTTGCAAATATTCGATTGAATATTCGTCATATATTCGTCGAAATCGAATATTTGTCATTATTCTATATATTGCAAATGTTACGCGAATTTATATTCGCATCGCAAATTAAACTTAGAGCTGAGTTCCTAATGGTTGTAACTTGTATTGCTAGAATTGACGAAGAAAACGAATATCATGAATATAGCACTATATTCTCAATCTTCATTATATTCTAGCAATACAACCATTAGGAACTCAGCTCTAAGTTTAATTCGCAATGCGATCATATACTTGCATTGCGAATTCAATTTAAAGCTGGGTTTCTAATGGTTGTATTGCTAGAATAAAACGAACATCACGAATATAGCACTATATTCTCAATCTTTGTTATATTCTAGCAAAACCATTAGGAACTCAGATCTGAGTTTCATTCGCGAAGCAAACATATAATCGCATTGCTAATTGATCTTAGAGCTAAGTTCCTAATGGTTGTATTGCTAGAATATAACGAATATCGCAATGCGAATAATTCAGGTTATATTAATCGCATTGCGATTACAACGTAATCAAATTTGTGAGATCGTGATTCTCACATCCGACAGTACATTTTAGCATGAATGCGTTCCCATTGGGATGCGGATGCTCCACGCACACGGGAAATCGGCAGAAGCGGCAACGGGCATTAACTGCAGTGGGCAGGAAGCCAGGAATCCTCCAGACAGGTAAGAACAAGTTTTGGGAAGTGGGAAGACAACCAGAGAGCAACAAGGATTAACAGCTAAAAAAAAAAAAAAAAATGTAATATTCGAAATAGCGAATATATACAGCTATATTCGCGAATCATCGAAGTTGCGATATTCGTGATAAAAATTCGCTATTCGAATATTTGCGCTCAACACTAATACCAAGTCAACCATTCAAGCACCCCTGGGTTGCTGGTCAAGACACGACTGCTTGATGACACCGGGAGCTCAGGCCTCTTTCTGCTGCTGCCACTCCCCCCGTCTTCTGCTGCCTTCGACAAAAATATTTTGCCTACTGCCCGATACCTTTGAATGGCCAGTCAGCTGTCTGACATACTGTATAATAAAATAACTTTAAAATTAACATCCCCCAAAAAAAGACTGTAGTACCATGTTACTTTTCCGCTGAACGGCAATTAAGACATATAGAAATATATATTCACCGCAGAAAGGGTGATCGGACATACGTATATTTTCTTTTTCTACACCACGTAAATTACTGTAGTGCAATGTAACTTTACCACTGAATGCCAATTATGACATATATTTTCTCATTTTTTTTTCTATTTCTACACCCCAAAAAAAGAAATATAATATATAACAATCACCAGTGGCGTTGCTAGGGCTGGTGTCACCTGGTGCGGTAGAAAATGGTGTCACCCCACCAAGCAGCCGGCCCCCCGTCGGCGATCTGTCTGCTTAGCCCCTTCACACCCATGTCAGCTGTCTGTTTACTATCCCCGTTATCGCTTGGATTCAAATTATAGCACCCCCAACAGCTCCCTCCCGGCGATCTGTCTTCTGTCTGCTTAGCGCCCCCTTCCCACATATTTGCATACATATTATATTCTGTGCTATCCAGAATACAGCACCACATACCTTACATTCAGTAACTTCTCTGATGCAGACCTTCTCTTTCCTCATCTTTTCCTTTCAGACCAGACAGCCATGATGATTTTTCACCCATCTCTCATCTCTATAGTTTGACAAAAGACATCTTAGGTTCCTACTTTTCCATCATCCTCCTACCTTCTTAACAACTCACCTGCCCCCTTCAATAATAATAAAATGTGCACTAATTCAAAAGTGCTCCCGTTCTGTGTGCCAGTGCAAAAAAATTCCCTCAGTGCTGCCAGTTGAGCTAATGTCCCCATAATGTGTGCAAGTACATAGTGTCTCCAATGTGCCAGCCATGCCCCCATAGTGTCCCTCATGTGCCAGCCATGACCCCATAGTGTCCCCCATGTGCCAGCAATGCCCCCATAGTGTCCCCATGTGCCAGTAGATGCCCCCATAGTGTCCCCCATGTGCCAGTAGATACCCCCATAGTGTCCCCCATGTGCCAAGCATTGCCCCATAGTGTCCCCCATGTGCCAGGCATTGCCCCATAGTGTCCCCCATGTGCCAGGCATTGCCCCATAGTGTCCCCCTATGTGCCAGGCATTGCCCCATAGTGTCCTCCATGTGCCAGGCATTGCCCCATAGTGTCCCCCTATGTGCCAGGCATTGCCCCATAGTGTCCCCCATGTGCCAGGAATTGCCCCATAGTGTCCCCATGGAGGCATTGCCCCATAGTGTCCCCCATCTGCCAGGCATTGCCCCATAGTGTCCCCCATGTGCCAGGCATTGCTCCATAGTGTCACATATGTGCCAGGCAATGCCCCCATGCCCCATAGTGTCCCCCATGTGCCAGCAATAATGCCCCAAAGTGTCCCCCTTATGCCAGCAATGCCCCCCCCAGCGCAGCCCAGCCCAGCGCGTCACAGAAAAAAAAACAAAAAAAAAACACTTACCTCCATGGCAGCAATGCGACGCAGGCCTCTTCTGGCCTGTGTCCCGAGCTGTATGGCTCAGGCGGCGCGGCCTCTGATAGGCTGCTGGCCTTGTGCCGGCAGCCTATCAGAGGAACAGGGAAGGGAGACGCCTCCCTGCTGCAGTGTAGGGAGATGGGTGCTTCCATAATGCAAGCGCTCATCTCCTGGTGGTGTCACCCCATCACTGGTGTCACCCAGTGCGGCCCACGTGATCCATGCTCATGGGGCGCTCTGACATCATTCTGGAGCGCCCCGGGAGCCGCACGGACTGTAAGTATACTGCTCCCCCACTCCCTACTACTACTATGGCAACCAGGACTTTAATAGCGTCCTGGCTGCCATAGTAACACTGAAAGCATTTTGAAGACTGATCAGTCTTCAAATGCTTTCAGGTCACTTGCGTTGTTACGGATCCGGCGGGCATTTCCGGCGACGGAAGTGCACGCCGGATCCTAACAACGCAAGTGTGAAAGAGGCCTTAGTTAGCTTATATATATATATATATATATATATATATATTGTGGGGACTCGCTCTGGTAGACAGGGTCAGCGGACGCAGTATAGAGGCAAAAACACGTTCTTTAGATCAAACAGTGCCGTGTTTTATTCACACTTTAGGCAAGTGACAAAACAAGCAGTCCAATTCAAGCAAAAAGTCACCTTTGTGGAATTGGTGGTAGTTCACACCATGCAGCAATTCTGCTTCACAGAGTCCTGAACAATATCACGGTGGGTTATGGAAGGGCATTCAGGGAGATCATAGAACACCTCTGTGTTCCGACTAACAAACTCCTTGGCTCCCTGAGTCTGTTCAGCGGAAAGGCTGCCAGTAATTCTCTCCGTGGCAGCTACTTCCCCGCTAGCAGACAGAGGGATCGGAATCTCTTTCCCTCTAGTGCTGACCTTACTGTCAACAGGTGGCCCAACAACCAAAAACGGATCTCCCTGGCTACAGTTACGGACCCCAGATGCTCGATTATAGGTCCGACTTTGGGCTGACCGACTTTGGGCTGGCCATTTTCCTATGTTTCCTACCTATCCTATTTAGTGGGACTGTCTCCCCCTCACCCACCAGACCTACTGTGGGCCCCCCTACCTTGGGTTTCCGGGGTCCTAACACCTCACCTGGGCTAGGCCTCGATACTGGAAGTTTTCCTATTGCTCTGGGAATTAAATGTACAACGGCCGGCCACAGGGCTGGGAACACGGGAAAGTCTCTTCCTATTATCAAATCATAGGGCATACTCGTGGTTACAGCCACCTCATGGACCTGCCTGCCGGCACACGTGCTTACAGACACCATAGCAGTGGGGTATTCTTTTAAATCTCCATGAATGCTGAACACCCCAACTTTCCGGCATGTAAACTCTGTGAGTCGCACCAGGGAAGCCAACACCAGGGTCACCTGACTCCCTAAATCCAGCAGAGCTGCCACGGGAGTGTCTCCCACCTCCACCTGACACAAATGTTCATTATAGATAGTCTCTGACACACCGACCCTTCTGGCATACCATGACTGTCGATACCCAAAGTTTACGTCCATGGGCTCGACCAGGTGGGGAGAGACGGCTAGTACATGACCAGGCTCGTGACAGTGCCAGCAGATTATAGAGTCCCGATCCCCATAGGGCACATCCCATGCGGTCTTTCTCATTTCAGGTCGCCGGGTCTAGGGCATGGATTTTCTGGGTTTTATTACTCCCTTCTCCAGAGTTCCCCCCTGGAGTTCCTCAGTAGCCCCATACTGCTCGACCAGGTCCACCATCTCCAGGGCACTAGTAGGAGATGTCTGGCCAACCCAGCGCTGGAGGGGTAGTGGCAGTATGGTCCAGCATAGCAGTGGGACTCAGCACATCATGCGGCAACCATTTTTGCAAGAGGTGCAGCAAATTATAATACTGGGGTCGTGCTGGCTCCGCGGGGTTAAACTCCCACTGATGCACCCCCTGGGCTCTGACCAACACATTCACCCCCAGTCTCGCCAGGATCTCACCCTTGACCTTAGAGTAGTCTACCGCTTGGTCGTCCGGTAGATCGAAGTAAACCTGTTGGGATCCTGATGCAAGGAACTGAGCAATGACCTCAGCCCACTGGTCTCGTGGTAGTCTCTCCCTCACGGCCACCTTCTCGAACATCGCCAGGTAGGTTTTGACGTCATCCGTCGGTGCCATCTTGGGAGTCGCTGTGCGGACTGCTTTCCGGACATCGTGGACCCTCTGAGACATCCCTGACTTTTCTAGTGCCATCAAGTCTTGTCTTGTCCTGTGACGCTGGTTGCAACTTAGCAGGCTTAATCCAGGACATACAACAGTGCCCAAAAATATGCAACAAAGAATTTCGGCTTCACGCCAGCCTCACTGCGATTGCCCGCATCCGACACCAATTGTGGGGACTCGCTCTGGTAGACAGGGTCAGCGGACGCAGTATAGAGGCAAAAACACTTTCTTTGGATCAAACAGTGCAGTGTTTTATTCACACTTTAGGCAAGTGACAAAACAAGCAGTCCAATTCAAGCAAAAAGTCACCTTTGTGGTATTGGTGGTAGTTCACACCATGCGGCAATTCTGCTTCACAGAGTCCATGTTAATAGCAGCATGAACCTGTTTTCACTCCAAACAAGTAGCAAGCCTCCATCCAGCAACAAGGCTATCAGATCCCAACACAGAGACCCCTTTGCATAAACCCAGCTGTCTTTTAAAGGCAACTAGGTGTTAACCAAAAACCCAGACCGGCACCTAAACTCCGGTCCAGTGTTTGCCCCCACCTGGCTACAATCAGCCCTGCGGCACAGGCTGAGAGGAAAATACCTGTTTTCCACAACCAAACCTCTCACTGTGTCACAATATATATATTTGTGGTATGAGCTACGGTGCTCTGGTTGGGGGAGAGGGCGAGCGAGAGAGAGAGAGGCATGCCTATCCACTCAACCCAGCCTATATGGCTGAAGTGTGCCCGGAGCCAGGTGCGAGGTAGGCCTGACTATGTGGGCCACCCAGGAGAGAAGAAGAAGCAAAAGGGGAGGGAGGGAGCGGCATAAGACGGCCACCCCCCGTATCAGCTACCCGGGGTTTAAATAGTGAAGGTAGCTCCCCCCACAAATCCAGGCTGTAACCAGCCTTCCTAACTTGTGGTATGAGCTACGGTGCTCTGATTGGGGGAGAGGGCGAGCGAAAGAGAGAGGCATGCCTATCCACTCAACCCAGCCTATATGGCTAAAGTGTGCCCGGAGCCAGGTGCGAGGTAGGCCTGAATATGTGGGCCACCCAGGAGAGAAGAAGAAGCAAAAGGGGAGGGAGGGAGCGGCATAAGACGGCCACCCTTCGTATCAGCTACCCGGGGTTTAAATAGTGAAGGTAGCTCCCCCCACAAATCCAGGCTGTAACCAGCCTTCCTAACTTGTGGTATGAGCTACGGTGCTCTGGTTGGGGGAGAGGGCGAGCGAAGAGAGAGGCATGCCTATCCACTCAACCCAGCCTATATGGCTAAAGTGTGCCCGGAGCCAGGTGTGAGGTAGGCCTGAATATGTGGGCAAGAAGGAAACCAACGTTTAGTAGGTGCAATAATTTATTAGAGAATAATACTCATACAACTATCACAGAGCTAACGAACAAAATGCTCTGGAAATTTCTGCTTGGGGGTTAGGCATATATCGAGCGTAGCATGATGAATTCCAGCGACCTATTTTACGTATGACATGCGATGGGACCTGATGCTTGGAAGCCGAGAAGGCGGCTCCAATGCGGAAGGAGTGCCCCGAGATTGCCCTTGGGTCGAACCCCATACCTGCTGCCAACGTGCGGATGTGCGAGATGAACTGGACGGCTGACAGGGGCTTCCCCTCGAGGGGAAGGAGTGGCTGGTCAGGTGAATGGCGTTGAAGCAGTAGTAATAGATCCCTCAGTACCTTAACCGGGCACCATGCATTATTTGCGGGATAAAACCTGACCTCGACGGGAGGGCCCACCTGGCTAGTCTTTGTGGCTGGAATGAGGAGACAGAAATGACTATCATGCTGAACCAGGTGACTTTTGCGAAGCGTGGACCGGCCGATCGCACTACTCATAAACTCCCCGGCCTGAGAAAACCATAAAATCCGAGGTACATGGCTGCTTTGATAACCATGCTGGGTAGGTGCCCAAAAGGAAGCCCATCTAGTGCCAAGGAAAGCTTACGGAACAACTCACCAGTTACCGGCTGCCTGCGTACCTGGGGCCCCCGTTAGTTTTTTGGATCCCCCTAAGGTTTGCTTCTTTTCCCAGAGTGTCGGGGATGAAATGCGCGGGAGCTACCGTGGGGCTAGCCCCGGGCGTACCTGGTGAAGATACCTGCGAGGTAGAGGGAACGACTGGAGGGTCTGGGGACTGGATGTCTGCCATGGAACCCGCCAGGCTGCCAATGGAGGCCTGCAGCATGTTCAAGGATGCCTGGATGGAGGAGAGAGACGACTGTTCACTGGAACTCCCTGACTCCATCCTCAGCAGGCGGTACAGCTCTGCTTTCCTAGCTGAAGCGGGGTGAGGGATACCCCTTCTATTCAGTTCAGTGATGAGCTTCGGAATGGTCCAGCTCCTGAGAGACAAATTACTGGCGTGACCCGAGACGGATGATCCGGGACCTGACATGTTGTCCTCTATATCTGACACCTGCGACATCCTCGCCTAAAAGGGAAAAATTCAACCGTGCATATGACTTTTCCCCTTTTTTTTTTTTTTTAACAGACGAAACGAAAACACGACCGGGTGAGAATGTGAGAGACTGATATAAGTGCCTGGAAATGTAATGTGATTCTACCAGAACCAAGAGCCTAGCAGGAACAGTTCAGCCGGCGGGGCTAGTACCTGTGACCTATGAAAACAGGGATTTGAATGGTAATTGAAGTGAGTTATGCAAGATCCCGGGCGATCTGCAGGAAATATTGATACGCCTTGACGATGACCCACGGACGTGCTGGTAAGTCAGTGCGAGATGCCCATGTGGAGGGCCCGAGCAAAGGTGCGGGAGTGAAGCTGAGTGAAGTGTCTGGCGAGGATCAGGATGCGGGATGAGCCCTGTGGTTGACTTGCCGTGGGGCCCTCGATTACCTGGAAGGTCTGCGTGGGGCAGCGTCAAGGGACAAGTGCTCTTGCTATCTGCGTAACAGACTCATTGCCCTGAGCGATTCAGGTACCGAGTATAAGGGGCCCGAACCTTGAGACAGACAGGAATTTATACGTGATGGGCATGTGACCCTGAGCGTATCAGGCCTTGCTTAACAGACCCTGTGCCCCGACATATGCCAACCTCTTCCTGGGCTGGTGGGAGGACCGGGTTGTTTTCCCAGACCACGACACATGGTGGTCGGACAAGATCGTCGTCTGGACACGGTATATCGACGATGTGTTCGTGGTCTGGAGGGGCGGATCTGATGAGTTTTGTCATTTTGTTAGAGAGCTCAATAACAACGATTTGGGTCTCAAATTTACTTTCGAAATTGATCCACATTCACTAGCATTTCTGGATGTTAAGATAAGCAAGGAGGGAGACAGATTGAGTGCTGATATTTATAGGAAAGCGACTGCAACCAACTCGCTTCTCCACTGGCAGAGTCACCATCCAGGCCCCCTTAAACGAGGTATCCCCAAGGGTCAGTATCTGCGGATACGCAGGAACTGTTCCACAGGGGAAGCTTTCACGGGAAGCCAGGAATCTCCGCGGGAGGTTTGTAGACAGGGATATCCTCAGTGGGTCTTAACAGAAGCCTATAAAAATGCGGCAGAGAAAAATCGTGAACAGTTGTTGGTACCGCGTACCAGAGAACGGGATGATCAAGGGGTGACTCGGATCGTTTCAACATTTGACTCGGCCAATACGGAAGTTCTGGACATTCTCAAACGATACTGGGCCATCCTGAGAATGGACTCGGATATTGGTGACATTCTGCCCCACTACCCGGCCATCTGCTATAGACGTGGGAGAAGTCTCAAGGATAGACTGGTCCGCAGTCACTATACCCCTCCTGTCATGGGGAGAAATATGTGGTTAGACAGGAAACCATTGGGTATGTATAGGTGTGGGAACTGTAAAGCATGTGAATTTGTACAAACCACTAAAAGGGTGGTCTGCTCAGCGACTGGACAGAACTTCGAGATCCGTGACTTTCACAATTGTAAGAGCAAGGGGGCTATCTATATATGCCAATGTACATGCCCCCTTGATTATGTGGGGAAGACTATTAGGGAGGCGCGGAGGAGATTCTTGGAACATGTTAATGATGTCATCAAAAAGAAAGAAACCCCAGTGGCCCTACACGTTAGAGAACACCATGGGGGGGACCCGAGGTCTCTAAGGTTCACTATTCTGGAGACTGTACCGTATCCGGTACGGGGGGGGAATTGGGATAGGCGAATACTCCAGAAGGAGTGTCAATGGATCCATCGCTTTAAATCCCAGGCCCCCTCAGGCCTGAATGAAAGACTGACCTTTACGTGCTTTCTCTAGCTGACAAATATTTACATGGCTCTGGATCTCTGTCTGGAGTATACTCGCGAATATGGGTTACGTAATGTGGACTGAGCTTAGCCGGATGTGAGAAACATCCGAACGGTAAACGATTAAACACCCTGATCATGGGTGTTTTAATATTTATATCTAGGTATTGAAAGAATGATTACATCCCCACATTTATAATATCAGTCTCTTTACATTTGTTGCCTGGAGCAACAGACTATTGCTAGGTCCTACCCCTTAACTGACATCGCTTATGGGATATCTGTTTGTAATCCCCCCCCCCCTCTCTCTCCCCCCATTTCTATACTATAATCATACCGTTGACCCGATTGTCATGTATACAATATAGGCAGTATGAGCATATTTAAGATACTTGCGCCGCTCTCCTGTCTGTAATGCAGGCATTTCCTGCTTGCGTCTCACTGAGGTAATTCCCTTGCGTTCCATGGGCAGGAAGTGACGTGAGGGAGGGGGCGTGTCTTGCTGCGGACACCGGCACACTCTCATCTTGTAGTGCTCGTGTTTTCCAGGGAGAGGAGGTGACATGAGGGGGCGGCTCCCTCCATGATCATGTGACATACAGCATACCGCTGTCTGAGATGTATGCATGGTAATCAGAGAGGTAGGGGGAGTGGTTTGGATCTGGCGGGTCTATTTAAAGAGGCTTGAGACTGTTGATTAGGTGAAGCAGGAGAGGCGGGCACGAGTGGACGCTAGGAGCGTGAGTATGGTTAGATGATTATTATGGACTGGCCCTTTGGAGCAAGATGTTTTATCTATATACTCTTTCCCATAGCATTGAATATAGAGGGCTGGAGGCTGCACAGGCATATCGAATAGCAGCATACATATCGTGAGTGATGCTGTGTATGTTTATATATAGGTGATATGCAGAGTGCTATACCTGGATGGCTATATAAAGTTCCCCTCCCCTCTCTCCTTCTCTGCTTGCAGGTTTATACACAGTCTAGTAGCTCCGGACACTGCGTCATTTGGACAAATTGAGTGCCTCCTGCGTTCCACCCCTTTTGTGGTATCATTTATTTATTGATTATATATCTATCATTGTCAGGAGACCGTTAAACTTGAAGTGTCTCCGTGTTACAGCTCTGCTAGAATTGATCTTTCCTCCTCCTGATGAACCCTGTATATCTAACAATGTATAAATAAGGGGAAACGCGTTGAGGATTCTTAATCCTCTGAGGTGAATTTTATCTTGTCTCAGAGGCTCTTTTTATGCGCAGGAACTTTATATCTGCATCCTGCTGCTGTCTATTTGAGTTGTATTATTAACCTACCCCTTTCTTGGGGGTTTACGTTGACACGGATACTCGGGAGGTTCACTTAGACTAGGGTGCTAATTAGGGTGACACAGGTTAGGTTCGGGACAGGGTATCCCCACCATCAGGGGATGTCCCTGGGCTGAGTACAGACCCAGGGTGACACCAGGGATTAATAGCACTAATTGACTAACCCATGTCATTTGAATCAATATGTGGCACTGAATATCCGTGTCAAAGTAATATCTTGTTACATTATCTTTTTGTTGTGGGTGTTTTCTGATTTATTTGGACCGGGTGTCCATATTTTTAATAGGATTATTAAAAGGTATATTTTAAAGGGATTCATTTTGCTGGACTTTGTGTTTTTGAATATTGTCCCTATTCATTGCTAGTATAAGAATACGCTGGACTTTGCTGCTTGCTTAACAGACACCTGCACCTGAGCGATTCAGGTACTATCCATGACAGGCACCTGGCCCTGAGCGAATCAGGAACTACTCGCTACTGGTAAATGATCCTGATCGATTCAGGAACTATTCACGACCGGCAAATGACCCTGAAGGATTCCAGAAACTTCTATATGACGGGTAAAGGGACCGGCGGGAATTAGTGAAAATATATAGCGGTCCGATGGCCCATGAGCGATGCAGGGACTATGTATGACCAGCCCATTAACCTGAGCGATTCAGGGACTATATATGACCAGCACAATAACCTGAGCGAATCCTGAACTATATCTAACCAGTACCTTAACCTGAGCGATTCAGGGACTATATATGAACAGCACATTAACCTGAGTGATTCAGGAACTATATCTAACCAGTACCTTAACCTGAGCGAATCAGGGACTATATTTGACCAGCACATCAACCTGAGCGAATCAGGGACTATATATGACCAGCACGTCAACCTGAGCGAATCAGGGACTATATATGACCAGCACGTCAACCTGAGCGATTCATGGACTATATCTGACCAGTACATCGACCCGAGCGATTCAGGGACTATATATGACCAGCACGTCAACCTGAGCGATTCAGGGACTATATCTGACCAGTACCTTAACCTGAGCGAATCAGGGACTATATATGACCAGCACATCGACCTGAGCGATTCAGGGACTATATCTGACCAGTACCTTAACCTGAGCGAATCAGGGACTATATATGACCAGTACCTTAACCTGAGCGAATCAGGGACTATATATGACCAGCACATCGACTTGAGTGATTCAGGGACTATATATGACCAGCATGTCAACCTGAGCGAATCAGGGACTATATATGACCAGTACCTTAACCTGAGCGAATCAGGGACTATATTTGACCAGCACATCAACCTGAGCGAATCAGGGACTATATATGACCAGCACGTCAACCTGAGCGATTCAGGGACTATATCTGACCAGTACCTTAACCTGAGCGAATCAGGGACTATATATGACCAGCACATCGACCTGAGCGATTCAAGGACTATATATGATTAGCATGTCAACCTGAGCGAATCAGGGACTATATCTGACCAGTACCTTAAACTGAGCGATTCAGGGACTATATATGACCAGCCCCTTACCCTGATCGAATCAGGAAATCATATATGACGGGCGAATGCCCTTAGTGGCTCGGGAACCATGCATGGGAGGCAAAGGGACTCGAGGGAATTTGGAGATAATATATGGCAGGCTGGTGCCCCTGAGCGATTCAGGGACTATATGACCAGCACATTACCTTGAGCGATTCAAGAACTATATATGACCAGTGCATTACCCTGAGCGATTCAGGAACTAAAATATGCCGGGCGAATGACCCTGAGCGAACCAGGGAGTCTATATGACCAACACATAAACCTAAGCGAATCAGTAATTATATGTGACAGGCATCCGACCCTGGCTAATTGTCTAAGGAAAAATATTGTGATAATAACTTGTGGCGCAGGCCGTAATACCTGACAGTCTATGTGACCCTGGATAGGCAGTAGTCCAGCACCTGACGGATACCGGCACCAGAGCGCCACTGATGAACATCAGCGGAGAAGATTGTTTAACCTGCAGCGGAAAATAAAAATGGACAACCGACCTGACCATGTAAACCTGTATCACAAGATATTTATTTATTTATTTATTTATTTTTTTCGACTCACAGTGTTAACCACCTGCTGCTGGAGACAGCAGGACCGGGGAGGGAGGTGAGCCGGGACCGCAAGTAGCCTGGTGCCGCGGCTGACCCCCACGATTCCGGCTCTGCCGCATGAGGTAGCCGTGAGCCAGCCGTGACCTGCGCTGAAGGAAACACAGTGGTGGGACCCAAAATATCCGTTGGTACGGCCGTGTGAACAAGAAGGGGGGGGGGGGTACAAAGCCGACGGAACCAGCTGCTGGACTGCGCAAGGACCACCCTCCCCGTGCCCCTGAGAAACGCCTGCAGCCGACCCGATGCCTTCTTCACCGGGGAGGCCCTCATACCACCGCCGGCACTGGAGCCGAGACACGGCCGCATGTGACCAGCGCGGCCGTATGAGCCCTGCCGCAGCACCTCCCACTAGGCGTGACGGGAGCTGGAAGGGAAGGTCTTACCTGCGTCAGCCGGAGGAATGCGCCGGCCTCCGACGAGGGAACAGCAGGCTGCAACTTACCGCCAGAGTGAAGTGGAACAAGAGGCACGCTGCCAAACCGGAAGTAACGATGCTTGTTAGGGGAGGAGGAAGCATAAGACGGCCACCCCCCGTATCAGCTACCCAGGGTTTAAATAGTGAAGGTAGCTCCCCCCACAAATCCAGGCTGTAACCAGCCTTCCTAACATATATATATATATATATATATTATCATCATTTATCAACTAATGTCATAGATGACACTAACAGATTATAAAGTGCCACAAAAATTCCTTAAAAGGGTTTTCTGATATTTTTATACTGTTGAGCTATCCTCTTGAAGTATCTGATCCGTGGGGGTCCGGCACCCGGGACCCCTGTCAATCAGCTGTTTTGAAATGGCAACAGTGTTCCTGTGAGCACGGCTGCCTTCTTGAAGCTTACCAAGCACAGTGCGGTACATTGTATAGCAGCTATGCTGGATATCGCACTCAGCACCATTCATTTGAATGGGGTGGAGCTGCACCTAGGCCACATGACACATGAACGTGTCGTCACTCAGACTAGGAAAATCAGAGAGAAGACTGCAGTGCTCACAGAAGCACCAGTGCCTTCTTAAACAGCTTATTGGCATGGGTCCCTTGTGTCGGAACCCCACCGATCAGATAAGATGACCTATCCAGAGTCATCAGTAGGGATGAGCGAATTGACTTCGGATGCAGCAGAGTCTTGATAGCTCGCTCATTTGATCACTCTGCTGACTCTAATACGCAGTAGCTTGCAATTCTTCTGTGGCCTAGGACCCTGCAATCTCCCTGGGGAAATTATGTCCTCCTAGGTGAGCTGCCCCTGTGGCCCACCTGCGGCTAATTGCGTGAATTTTTATCATGAATATCGGCACATCAAGAATTCACGAAAATCTAAAATATAGTGCTATATATTCGTAATCGCGAATATTCTAGTTTTTTCTTTTTTTCATCAGTACTATTACTTCTTGCTTGTGGGCCAATGAGAAGGCAGCAATATTTTTTATCAGAGCTTAGCAACATCCCTAGCAACCAATAGGAAAGTTGCCTACCCCTTACTATATAAGAACCTCCCCAGCAGCCATTTTCTGCAGTTTATTTTTCAGTTCTGAGAGAGAGAGCAGTGTCATTGCTGTGCTCTGTGCTTTTCTGAGTCATCTGGATTCTTATTCAATTACATTAGAAAGTGAGTTAGTTCATATATATAATACAGATAGTTAGTGGGAGATAGTGTAGGTTAGATAGTGATATAGTGTAGCTAATAGGTTCCAGTGCAGGGTGTTAGATAGTGTGATAGGAATTACTGTGCTGTGATAGGGATTAGTGTCTAGCAGCTTGAAGGGTAAGGAGGGGAGGAAGGGTAAGTTCCACTTTTTGTTGTCAAACACTGCCAACCGTATCCGATCTGCTGGTGAAAGGTGACAGCATAACATTACAATACAAAGCCTTATATTAGAAATAAATTGTAGTCACTAGTGATGAGCGTCAGAGGCAATATTCGAATTTGCGATATTTTGCGAATATTTGGGTGTATAGTCGTTATATATTTGAGAATTCGCAATTATTTTCTTGCTAAAATCGGCAGTGTAATATTCCCGTATTGTGCACCCAATACAGGCGTGGGTCACTTTTGCTACATTTTTCAAGCTGCTAGAAGTTTACTGAGACTGGAGAAAATGGTTGGCACGGCAGAATATTACAATAGCTTTATAAGCAGATAGAGTGCTCCAATATATTCCCAATTGCGCAAATCGGCAATTAATGATGCACATATTTTAGCAGGTCTGACTACATATTACTGATTGGTGCACTAAGTATTGTTGCGAACTTGTGACATCACAGCACTATGTTTGTAGCATGTATGTATGGACAGCAGAAGCTATCAAAGTACCTAACACCCTGCTACACTATATCACTATCTAACCTACACTCACTATCTCCCAATAACTATCTGTAATATTAATATACTTGAAAAAACACATTATTGTTCTCAAACAGGGGTTCATAGGAACCAGATGATTTGGGGTATTTAAAAAAAACAAGTGCAATAAAAGTGTAAATCAACCAAAAATCTTTGGAGCCCGATTAGATGTTTAATATTCCAGCGGTACTATCTGTAATCTGATTGTTCGTCCTAAGAAATACCACTGTTTTCCTTTACTTTCCTTTTTATACATAGACCTTTTTATAATCCCTAATTTCCTAATGTTACATTGATAATGGAAAGGAATGTAATATTGGTATGGCTATGGTGTCTATAAACACATTATAAAATATGAATACCATAGAGGGCAGCCAAATGAAGTAGAGTAAATGAATACCAAAACTATGTAGAGGGACACATTTACAACCTGATTGTAGAAGAGATAAAAAGAATTCAAGGAACAGTTTTATATCTAAATATTCCTGGTAATCAGATACAGGGAAGATTAGTCTCTAGATCTGAAGATCTATTCAGTTTATTAGGACAAGGAGAACATTTCTAAGTAGAATTTGCTGCCAAAATTCAGTTCTTAAAAATTATATGAACAATAATAGGAAAAGAATTTCAAAAGTGCAATAAAAGCAATACTAAAATAATATCATAAGATATAAATCATGTACAATGAATACATTGTTTAAAGGGGTTGTCTCTTTTCATCTTTTCCAGCTCCTCACTGGCCCCAGAGTTTAACATTTTCTGCCTCTTCGTAAATGTAACTGACAGATCAGGCAAGTGGCAATCTTTAGCAATTATCGGGAACAGGCGTTTGTGCCAATGCTCATCTCGAATAATTGTTCCAATCCCTGGTCCATGTAATGAGGTCTTTAATAAAAACAGATCTGCTCTGCCAGTGACTAGTGTCAACATAGGGGGCTGTTTCCTCTGTGGCTGGGTCTCCGATGATGGCCCCATTTACAGTGAGAAAATGCTTAATAATAAAAGTATTTTAGGTTCTCTTGGTATACAAAATATTATTGTAAAAATAACTTAAAAAATAACACAAAAAACATATCCACGCTAGTGCAAACGGTCACCATAGCCACCTTAATTAAAGATGAGCAAATTGATTCAAAAAAATTTAGGTCAATTTCAAGTCTCAATTTTTGGTTTTTTAATCCGGACTCATTTCTCAAAATGGCATCAACCATTTTCAGATCAGAAGATAGGAAACATGAAGTACTGTGTACAGTTCTGGACTCCTGTGAACAAGGCGGGCATAGCGGAGCTGGAGAGGGTTCAGAGGAGGGCAACTGAAGTAATAACTGGAATGGGGCAACTACAGTACCCTGAAAGATTATCAAAATTAGGGTTATTCACTTTAGAAAAAAAACGACTGAGGGGAGATCTAATAACTATGTATAAATATATCAGGGGACAGTACAGAGATCTGTCCCATCATCTATTTATCCCCAGGACTGTCACTGTGACAAGGGGACATCCTCTGCATCTGGAGGAATGAAGGTTTGTACACAAACATAGAAGAGGATTCTTTACGGTAAGAGCAGTGAGACTATGAAACTCTCTGCCTGAGGAGGTGGTGATGGTGAGTACAATAAAGGAATTCAAGAGGAGCCTGGATGTATTTCTGGAGTGTAATAATATTACAGGTTATAGCTACTAGAGATGGGTCGTTGATCCAGGGAGTTATTCTGATTGCCTGATTGGAGTCAGGAAGGAATTGTTTACTCCCCTTAAGTGGGGAAAATTGGCTTCTGCCTCACAGTTTTTTTTTTTGCCTTCCTCTGGATCAGCTAGCAGGATGACAGGCCGAACTGGATGGACAGATGTCTTTTTTTGGCCTTATGTACTATGTTACTATGTTACTATCACGTGACCCCAGGAGATGTATATGTATGCACACCAACAGGCATTTGTGGCCAAAAAGCGCAAAAATGTTTCATACCATTTTTAAAAAACAGTACAGTCCTAGGAGACCTCAGAATTTCATCCATAAATCTTCAGGGTAATTGGTGCACTTTTAATTCAGGTTAAATTTAATCAGAACGGCCGAACTGAACTTTAAGACATTCAGTCATCACTAGCCTAATCACCTGAGACCCTACTTATTATACTGAACATCAAAATCAACCAAAACAAAATGGGAAACCCGCATGAAATCCTAATAAGATACATTTAATTTTGTGGGTGTAACATGAAAAAATGTGAAAAAGTTCAAGGGGTATGAATACTTTTTCAAGGCTCTGTAAATTGACACTTTAGCTTTTGTAGGGTCCCTTCCCTGTTCAGCACTGCCCATTTGCAGTTTTTTGCCCAGTAGACTAAATCAACTTCCTCTGAGAGGAATGGGTGGTGCCAGCCCTGCCTAGCTACAGTAACTTAGGAAACTCCAAACTCCAACTTCATTTGCAGCCTGTGGGTCATATGGTACATGCATTACAGTTATAGTAACTTTTTAACCACTTGTAGTTCGGACACATGGGGCATGAGGCACAAATTTATAACAAGGGAAAATGCATTTTTTTTAGGTTACATATAAATCACTTCATTATATATATATATATATATATATATATATATATATATATATATATATATATATATATATATAAATGGCAGCACAGCCTATCACAATAGCAGGGTGCAAGGCTATTGTGATAGGCTGTGCTGCTAATTTTTCATATATATTATTTAGCTTTTGGCTTTGCACGCCCTACTACTTTTTCATTTTCTTTCATTTTTTCCATCATGTCTACAAGCTGAAGTGTATTCACCCGATGGTTTTACCTACACTCAGGATGCAGTGGATTGTATTCTACGGAGAATAGAGGAGATGCTACTTTTCCTAAATACACCGTCTATCAAAGAAATGAAGAGGAAATTTGGATTTTTATCCAGAAGATCCATCTCACTTCGTCTGCATATGACCACCCTAGGTGAATATTATAAAACCCAACATATCCCCAGGGGAATCAGATCGCATTTGCGGACAAATCTTTTTTTTCAATAATCACCAATATTGCAAGAAGTTTGAAAATCTGTCTAACAAGTATGCAATGGACTTAATATTGAATATTTGCAGCGTGAACTTTCGGTTGTTTCTAATGATCTAGCAGGTGTAGAACAGCAATTCATTACTGTGTTATCTAATAAGGAAGTGATTAAATATCAGTTCGATGCTGATATACATTTACAACGCTTTCAAGCTGATATGGAAGAAGGCAAACGCATTAAATGGAACCGGGATGCAGAGGATTACAAGAAAGGGAATATTTATGTGTGGCAATCCGATGATAAATCCAATTACAACAACAAGGAGACCAAAAAAAAGGAAGAAAAACTCATCTTCTAATGTGAACAGTGACCAAGTTTTTTTAGGGGACAATATGAATCCACCAAGAGAGGAAGATGCCGCATTAGACGCGGTGGACACAAACATGGAAGACTCCAGAAGACTCCGCAACTCCAAACCACAACCTCCAACGGGCAAACCTCAGATGAACAGAAGGAAATGATGGTGGTCAATCTCTCATCTAAAGATTTTACTGCTTGCTCTAATACTGTTTGAATTGGACCTTGACTTGCTATTGTTTTTTTATTCAATTAAACTGAAAATCTGGTTTAGTGAAAAAGAACAGTTTGAGCGGCCTCAGAGAAGAGAATTCTCTCTGAGGTTGCTCAATCTGACTGCAGGTAGTAGTTTTAACCCTGTGCTGCAAGTTCCGGCAGTTGATGCATATATAACTGCAGTTAAATCTGACATTAATAAGATGAAACTTGCTTATTTGAAAGGACAGTTTAAACACCCTTATACAACCAAAGATAAGGTCACTGCATTGGTGGAACTGAAGCGTGACCGTAGTCTCACAGTGAAACACGCAGACAAGGGTGGAGCTGTTGTCGTGCTTGATACGAGTAAATATATTGCAGAAATCTGTAGACAATTAAGTGACGCTAATGTACACAAATGTATTGATGCTGACCCCAGGTTCGTGATTGCTGATGACATCAGATTAGTATTATCTGATGCAATAATGGCTGATATCATAGATACAGAGCTTGTGGACTACCTTACTGTTGCACATCCGGTTACACCGGTTATATATATATTACCAAAAATTCACAAATCTTTGATTAACCCTCCTGGTCGTCCTATTGTCTCAGGCTCTGAATCTCTCTTTAGCCATATTTATTTTTAGATAAGATTTTGCGCAATTTTGCATTTGGGGCTCAGTCACATATTTTGGACACAACAGATTTTTTGAACAAACTACATGGTATTGATATATCTGACAATAGTAAAATTATTCTAGCATCCTTTGATGCAGTTTCACTGTATACGTCAATAGATCATAGCAAGGGTCTTTCAGCTATTTCACGGATGTTAGAGAACTCGTCCTTTACAAAGGAAGCCTGTCATTTTATTTTGGCTTTACTAGAGATAGTGTTGAAATATAACTATTTCTTGTTTCAGGACAAATATTATATACAGTTACAAGGTGTGGCCATGGGGTCAAATGTGGCGCCAACTTTTGCAAATGTATATATGCGTGCCTATGAGCAAGATGTCGTCTATGTTTCCCACCACTACAGCCATGTTCTGGCGTGGTGGCGTTACATAGACAATATCTTCCTCATATGGAAAGGTACTTTGCCACAACTACTGGATTTTCATACTTTCTTGAATAGTATTGAGGATACACTAGAATTTCCTCTAGTGTATTCTTACAATGAAGTACAATTCCTGGATACACAGGTCATCTTCTCTGATGGCAAATTAAGTACACAACTTTTTACTAAACCTACTGATAGGCACACTCTTTTGGCATATAATAGCAATCACCTGAGATCGATGATAAAATCCTTACTTTTTTCCCAGTTTATCAGGGCCCAGCGTATTGTCACAGATCCTGAGGCACGTAATGGCACTTTGGATTCTATGACCAAACATTTTTTGGAACGTGGATACCCATATAGACTCTTGTCACAACAAAAAGATAGGGTCCTAAAGGGAAATTGGAAAGAAACATGTAGTAAATCACAAAGAATTCCGTTCATTTCTACCTATACAGAACATAGTATAGATATCTCCAAGATTATCAAGAAACATTGGAATATACTTAGGGGGTGCCACAAATCAGTCCCTGAATTTCAATCCTTTCCAATTATGTCCTACCTTAGATCCAAAAACCTGAGAGATTAGTTTGTTAAGGCTGACGTTGGATCTGGTAGGACATTGAAACAAGGTACAATTGCCCCTGCTGGTCTTGGATGCTTCCCATGTCTCAGCTGCGTCAATTGCCGCTATCTAATAAAAGGTAGATTTTTTGCACATCCGCAAACAGGAGTACAATATCCGATACGGTTTCATTTAACTTTTGATTCAAGTTACATGATTTATGTACTTATTTGTCCATGTAAATTACTGTACGTGGGCGAAACGTCCACTGATTTCAAAACACGCCTCAATAACCACATATTTGTTTTATTATGGATTTTTTTGTTTGTTCACACAATGAGTTAAAATGTTTTGTATGTCGTAATGATCACATGACACTATTATGTAATCTATGTTTGGGTCACCTTTGCCATATGGGCGAAATAAAGCCGAAAAGTCACCTTTGCCATATGGGTGAATAAACTTTCTTTACTTTTTTCTTTAATTTAAAATAAGCTTTTTTTAGAGTGCTGCCCATATATATATTGTGGGGGGGTTGCTCTGGTAGACAGCGGCAGGGCTGGCCTTAGGTGTTCAGGCGCCCTGTGCAAGCGAATCTTGTGGCGCCCCCCCCCCCTCCCCCATATCATGTGCCAGTAGCCAGAGTACCCCCCTATCATGTGCCATTAGCCCCCCCTTATCATGTGCCAGTAGCCCCTTATGTGCCAGTAGCCCCCTTATGTGCCAGTAGCCCCCTTATGTGCCAGTAGTTCCCCTTATGTGCCAGTAGTCCCCCTTATGTGCCAGTAGCCCCACGCTATCATGTTCCAGTTTAAAAAAATAAAAAAAAACACTTATACTTACCTCCATGTCAGTGATGCGATACTGGCCTCTTTCGGCCTGTGTCCCTCGCTGTGCGGCTCCGGCGGCGCAATGTCGTCATCACGCCGCCTGCACCCGCCTCTGATAGGCTGCCGGTCTAGTGCTGGCAGCCTATCAGGAGGAACAAGGAGGGGACACACCTCTCCCTCCTCTGCCGCAGCACAGACATCTGTATCGCCGTCCTGAGGACGGCGATACAGATGACTGTGGAGATGAGCAATAGAAGCGCTCATCTCCTGCTGTGCCCTGCCGTCCCCACTTGTCACCAGGGCCACCGCAGGCCACTGGCGGATCCAGAGCCTGGTCTCGGGAGGGGCACTTTGGGCGATTGATACGCCCCAGCTCCCATCACTACAGAAAAACAGCCCCACTTACCTCTTCCATCCAGTGACGTCTCCTGTGATGTAGATGTTCTCTTTCCTCATCTTCTCCTTTCAGACCTTCAGACCAGACCGTCAGGTTTCGTCTCTGCAGTTTGACAACAAAATAAATCTCAGTTACTACTTTTCCATCATCCTCCCATATTCTGGACAAATTATCCTACTACCCCCATATAAAATACATCAGTAATGTCCCCATAGTGCCCCCGAGTCTCCTCTCTCCCCCATCATGTGCAGGCTCCTTTCCCCACCCATCCCCCTTCCCCAAAATTATTTGCAGGCTCCTTTCCCCAGCCCCCCAAATCATGTGCAGGCTCCTCCCCCAAAATCATGTGCAGGCTCCTTCCCCCTCCCCCAAAATCATGTGCAGGCTCCTTCCCCCCTCCCCCAAAATCATGTGCAGGCTCCCCCAAAATCATGTGCAGGCTCCCCCAAAATCATGTGCAGGCTCCCCCCCTCCCCCTCCCCAAAATCATGTGCAGGCTTCTCTCCCCTCCCCCAAAATCATGTGCAGGCTCCTTCCCCCCTCCCCCCAAAATCATGTGCAGGCTTCTCTCCCCCAAAATCATGTGCAGGCTTCTCTCCCCCTCCCCCAAAATCATGTGCAGGCTCCTCTCCCCCTCCCTCCCCCCCAAAATCATGTGCAGGCTTCTCCCCCCAAAAATCATGTGCAGGCTTCTCTCCCCCAAAATCATGTGCAGGCTTCTTTTCCCCTCCCTACTTACCTCCTTGCAGCGCTGGATGCAGGCCTCTTCCGGCCTGTGTCCCGTTCTGTCCTCTGCTCAGGCGGCGCGATGACGTCATCGCGCCGCCTGAACCCGCTCTGATAGGCTGTCGGCACGAGGCCGGCAGCCTATCAGAGGAGCAGGGAGGGAGACGCCTCTCCCTCCCCTGCCGCACTGCACAGCGATCTGTATCGCTGTCCAGAGGACGGCGACACAGATCGCTATGGAGATGAACGCTTCCACAGTGGAAGCGTTCATCTCCTGTCACTGACTGCCGCCGGTGCTGCCAGCCTGCCACAATATCGGGGGGGGGCAATTGCCCCGTTGCCCCCCTGGATCTGCCACTGCCGCAGGCCTGTCCGGCCTGTAGGCTGTAGGTAGCGTCTGCGAGCTATGTCGGCCGCCGGGACGGGCGCCCCTGTTGCCATGGCGCCCTGTGCGGCCGCACAGCTCGCACACCCCAAAGGCCGGCCCTGGACAGCGGTGCGGGTGCAGTATAGAGGCAAAGAGAGTCCAGGTAGTGCAGCAAACAGTGTTTTATTTCACACTTGCACAAACAAAACTCAAAACAGTCACTTAGTGTTACTTCACACACAGCAAAAACTTGAGGCAAAACAAAAGTCCAAGACAGAATCAAATTCACCTGTGTGGTTTAGGTGCGTGTTCACACCCGGCTGACAGCCCAGCCGCAGGAAAGTCCAACCTCAGGCTTCCAGGCAGACTGCACGCCTTTTAGCAAGCTCTTGCTTCCAGCCCTGAGAGCTCCACAGAACACCAGCAGTTTCCAGGTTAAATCACCTCAAATCCTAGGTGTTAGTTCACACCTGGCTGAATGCTCAGCAACACAAAAAGTCCACTGACCGTCTTTAAATGGTCTGCTCTTCTGACACACAGGTCTCAGCTTTTCAGCCCAGCACAGGGCTCAGATCCCAAACACAGAGAGAGGTTTGCATAAAACCCAGCTGTCTTTTAAAGGCACCTAGGCATTAACCCAAAAAACCCGGACCGGCACCTAAAATCCGGTCCAGTATTTACCCTCACCTGGCTGCAATCAACCCAGCAGCACAGGCTGAGAGGAAAATACCTGCTTTTTACCACCAAACCTCTCACTGTGTCACATACCCCCCTTTGTTCAACCCTGAGGGGTGAACACACGCCAGACAGTATACCCAGAACCGGGCACTCGCTTTTCCCTGTAACTGCCCTGCTCTGTGTTCCACTGAAAATCTAAAGTTCTGAAGTCACCCGAACCCTCTGGTGACCCAGGACTTTCCTTCTTTGTCCAGATGGGGACAGGCTGCGGCCAACCCCATATCACTCTTTCAGAGATGGCTTGTCGCGAGCCACGGGCACCTGGTACGGCTTTAACCAGACTTTTGCCTGGGGCTCAGTGACAATATCACGGTGAGTTATGGAAGGGCATTCAGGGAAATCACAGAACACCTCTGTGTTCCGACTAACAAACTCCTTGGCTCTCTGAGTCTGTTCAGTGGAAAGGCTGCCAGTAATTTTATCTCTGGCAGCCGCTTCCTGTTAGCAGACAGAGGGACCGGAATCTCTTTCCCTAGATAAACCGGCCGCGGGTTGTTCTCAATACAAGTCTCTCTAACCTTCCAAGGTTTCCGTAAAATTACATGGTAGACCGGCTCCGGCTTTTGCAGTCCTGGCTGGTGTACCTTGTAATTTGGGTCTCCAACTTTCTGTGCTATTTTATAGGTCCCCTTCCCCTAGCGCTGTCCTTACTGTTCACAGGTGGCCCAACAACCAAAACCGGGTCCCTTTGGCTACGGACCCCAGACACTCGATTGCAGGTCCAGCTTTGGCCTGGCTGAGCCACCTTCCTATGTTTTCTACCTATCCTATTTAGGGGACTGTCTTCTCCTCAACCACCGGACCTACTGTGGGTCCCTCTGCCTTGGGTTTCTGGGGTTCTAACACCTCACCTGGGCTAGGCCTCACTACTGGAAGTTTTCCTACCTGTCTGGGAACTGTATGTACAATGGCCGGCCACAGGGCTGGGAACAATGGAAAGTCTCTTCCTATTATCACATCATAGGGCATACTCGTGGTTACAGCCACCTCATGGACCTGCCTGCCGGCACACGTGTTTACAGACAACAGAGCAGTGGGGTATTCTTTTACATCTCCATGAATGCTGAAAACCCCGACTCTCCGGCCTGTAAACTCTGTGGGTCGCACTAGGGAAGCCCTCACCAGGGTCACCTGACTCCCGAATCCAGCAGAGCTGCCACTGGAGTGTCTCCCACCTCCACCCGACACAAATGTTCCTCATGGATAACCTCTGACACATCGACCCTTCTGGCATACAATGACTGTCGATACCCAAAGTTTACATCCATGGGCTCACCCAGGAGGGGACAGTTGGCCCGTACATGGCCAGGCTCATGGTACCGCCAGCAGATTATAGAGTCCTGATCCCCAAAGGGCACATCCCGTGCGGTCTTTCTCAGCTCAGGCCGCAGGGTCTGGGGAGGGGATTTTCTGGGTTTTATTACTCCCTTCCCCAGAGTCCCCCTTAAGTTCCTCAGTAGCCCCATAACGTTCGACCAGGTCCACCATCTCCAGGGCACTAGTAGGAGATGTCTGGCCAACCCAGCGCTGGAGGGGTAGTGGCAATGCCCTCCAGAATTTGTCAGCTACAATACGGTCCAGCATAGCAGTGGGACTAAGTACGTCAGTCGGTAGCCATTTTTGTAAGAGTTTTAGCAAATTGTAATACTGGGGTCGTGCTGGCTCAGCTGGGTTAAACTCCCACTGATGTACCCGCTGGGCCCTGACCAACACATTCACCCCCAGTCTCGCCAGGATCTCACCCTTAACCACAGAGTAGTCTGCGGCTTGGTCGTCCGGTAAATCAAAGTAAACCTGTTGGGGTCCGGACGCCAGAAACGGAGCGATGACCTCTGCCCACTGGTCTCGGGTAGTCTCTCTCTCACGGCCACCTTTTCGAACATCGCCAAGTAGGTTTCAACATCATCTGTCGGTGTCATCTTGGGAACGGCCATGCGGACTGCTTTCCGGGCATCGTGCACTCCCTGAGGCATCCCTGACTTTTCTAGCACCATTACATGTTGCAGCAGCCGCTGGTTCGTGTCCTGCTGTCGCTGATTAGCCTCTAGCAGTTGTCTGTTCGTCTCTTGCTGCTGTGCGATGGCCTGCTGTTGGACAAGTAAGGCTTCTTCATGTCTCTTTTGCTGTTGTGCGATGGCCTGCTGTTGGACATCCATGGCCTGCTGTTGCTTTAAGTTGGCCTGGACAAGCTGCTTTATCATCTCCTCCATCTTGTCCTGTGTTGGTGGTTGCAGCTTGGCAGGCTTAATCCAGGACATACAACAGTGCCCAAAAAAAAAATGCTACGAAAAGTTTTGGCTTCACGCCAGCCTCACTGCAATTGCCCGCATCCGACACCAAATGTGGGGGTTGCTCTGGTAGACAGCGGTGCGGGTGCAGTATAGAGGCAAAGAGAGTCCAGGTAGTGCAGCAAACAGTGTTTTATTTCACACTTGCACAAACAAAACTCAAAACAGTCACTTAGTGTTACTTCACACACAGCAAAAACTTGAGGCAAAACAAAAGTCCAAGACTGAATCAAATTCACCTGTGTGGTTTAGGTGCGTGTTCACACCTGGCTGTCAGCCCAGCCGCAGGAAAGTCCAACCTCAGGCTTCCAGGCAGACTGCACGCCTCTTTGCAAGCTCTTGCTTCCAGCCCTGAGAGCTCCACGGAACACCAGCAGTTTCCAGGTTAAATCACCTCAAATCCTAGGTGTTAGTTCACACCTGGCTGAATGCTCAGCAACACAAAAGTCCACTGACCGTCTTTAAATGGTCTGCTCTTCTGACACACAGGTCTCAGCTTTTCAGCCCAGCACAGGGCTCAGATCCCAAACACAGAGAGAGAGTTTGCATAAAACCCAGCTGTATTTTAAAGGCACCTAGGCATTAACCCAAAAACCCGGACCGGCACCTAAAATCCGGTCCAGTATTTACCCTCACCTGGCTGCAATCAACCCAGCAGCACAGGCTGAGAGGAAAATACCTGCTTTTTACCACCAAACCTCTCACTGTGTCACAATATATATATATATATATATATATATATATATATATATATGTATATATATATATATATATATACATACTAGCAAAAGGACCCGGCTTTGCATGGGTATATTTTATCTATCTCATTTAATGTTTGTATGTGTCATTAAAAGATATCGACAGTTTCCACTTTAACAGTCTACAGTTCCCAGCCCCCTTAACCGTGACCTCCACAGCCCCCTACCCCTTAACACTGCCCCCACCACAGTGCCCCATCTCCTTAAATGCGACCTCCACTGCAGCCCACCCCTTAACTTTGACCTTCAAAGCACCGCACTCCCTTGACAGTGACCTCCATAGGGGCACACCCTCTTAAGAGTGACCTCTACAGCACCCGTCCCTTACACTGACCATAGGTTACAGTCCCCTTACCCGACCTCCACCATTCCCGGCCCCCTTAACAGAGACCTCCACAGCGACTTCCCCTTTAACTGTGACTGCCACAGGACCCTGCTCCTTTAACAGTGACATCCACTGTACCCCGCTCCCTTAACAGTAACCTCACAGTACCCCGCTGCCCCTTTATTAGTGACCTCCAAAGTCCCCTCCTCCCTTAACAGTGGCCTCCATAGTGCCCACCCCTTTAACAGTGACCTCCACAGCAGCCTGTCCCTTAACAGTAACTTCTGCAGTGCCCTCCCCTTTAACAGTGACCTCCACAGCGGCGCCCCTTTATTAGTGACCTCCACAGTACCCCGTCTTGTTAACAGTAATTTCCACAATTAGCTGTTCCCTTAACAGTGACCTCCACAGAGCTCTGTTCCCTAAAAATGTGACCTCCACAACACCCCGCCCCCTTAACAGTAATCTCTACAGCACCCTGCCCCTTAACACTGACCTCCATAGCGGACCGTTCCCTTAACTGTGACCTCCACCATTCCCTGCCCCCTTAACAGAGACCTCCACAGCGACTTCCCCTTTAACTGTGACTGCCACAGGACCCTGCTCCTTTAACAGTGACATCCACTGTACCCCGCTCCCTTAACAGTAACCTCACAGTACCCCGCTGCCCCTTTATTAGTGACCTCCAAAGTCGCCTCCTCCCTTAACAGTGGCCTCCATAGTGCCCACCCCTTTAACAGTGACCTCCACAGCAGCCTGCCCCTTAACAGTAACTTATGCAGTGCCCTCCCCTTTAACAGTGACCTCCACAGTGGCGCCCCTTTATTAGTGACCTCCACAGTACCCCGTCTTGTTAACAGTAATTTCCACAATTAGCTGTTCCCTTAACAGTGACCTCCACAGAGCTCTGTTCCCTAAAAATGTGACCTCCACAACACCCCGCCCCCTTAACAGTAATCTCTACAGCACCCTGCCCCTTAACACTGACCTCCATAGCGGACCGTTCCCTTAACTGTGACCTCCACCATTCCCTGCCCCCTTAACACTGACCTCCACAGCACCTGCCCCCTTAACAGTGACCCTCACAGTATCCCGACCCCTTAACAGTGCCCTCCACAGCGGCCGCCCCTTTATTAATGACCTCCACATTACCCCATCTCCTTAACAGTGATTTCCACAACACCTCACCCCCTAAACAGTGGGGCCAGAGAGTCTGGCTTTCAGACTACCTGTCCTCCGTCAGGCACAGGGCCTGGATGGACACAGGGATGTCCTTTTGAACAACAGTGTGCTGTCCGCATGCGCATTTTCAGAATGCGCCCAGAACTTCCGGCTGCAGCTCTGCGAGACTGAACCGATTTGGGTACGAAAATCCTAAAAGAATTAAGACTGCCAGAGAGGTTAACAGTGACCTCCACAGAGCTCCATTCGCTTAAAATGTGACTTCCACAACACCCCACCCCCTTAACAGTGACCTCTAGAGTGGATGGCCACCCTACCTGCCCCCTTAACTATGACCTCCACAGCACTCTGCTCCCTTAACAGTGTCATCCACAGCACCCTGCCCTTTTAAACCTGAACTACAGCAGAAAATAAAAATGGCTGGGTTGTTATGGAAACCTGGTGTAAAACTGTGTGTATGTGGAGACTAAGAACCTGCAAGCTTTTATTGGCTGATAAGGGACATGTGACCGTGTGTATGGCAGTTGGAATATGAAGAGAAAGACCTGCAGGCTTCTATTGGCTAATGTAGGTCATGTGATAGACCATATTTGCATTTTTTGGGACTATCTCAGGAACAGTACGTCCTAGGGAGCTAAGACCCGGTCTATAACCCTCCCTGACACCTGATATACCTGTGGGCCAAATTTCATGATTGTAAATGCGACAGTGCGGATTCCTTTAGTGGAGACATACACATACATACAGTCAGCTTTCTATATTAGATATATATATAATATCTGTAGGTCTGCATTGGTGTCATCTCAAAAATTGGTTGCATATGACTAGGATATGTCACCATTGTCAGATAGGTGCAGGTCGTACCTCTGGGACCTGCTCTAATTTCCTTACAGGGTCCACCAAAGTGAAGAAGTTTACACCGAGTATGCACGCGTGCACTTGTATGGTAGTTCTGAACAAGCACAATATGCTGTTTTTGGAACTCCCATAGAAGTGAATTAAGGGCGCACTGAGCATGCACGGCCATCCCTCAATTTACCTCTATGGGACTGCTGGAAATAGCCGAGCTAGTGTTTGGCTACTTTCAATACTTCCATACAAGTGAATGGATGGTGGCTACGCTTGCGCGGGGCAAACTACTTTCACTTCTATGGGAGTTCCAAAAACAGCAGAGTTTGCTAGGTCAGAACTACCATAGATGTGCACACACACATGCTCAGTGCGCTCTCCTTCATTTTGGGGGCCCTGTTCGAGAGATAGAAAAGGGTATCAGGCTTCAATAGTGATATGCCACCAATGTATGGTATAAGATAACTCATTTAAGACTATTTGCAAAGGCATTTCTTTTTTTTATTATTATAGAAGCATTGGAGCAATAAAAAATTGAATTGCTGAGATGGACGTCAAGTTTAATAACTGTTTGCAAGGTTATTAGTCATTATGAAGTGAGAACATCCTGTGAAATGTAGAAGTATCTTGACAAAGCCCATGCACAAGAAGAGTAAAATGCGTCAAGCGTCACCCGTCCTCTGGAGAAAATTAACTTCACCGCCTCTTAATTGCTAATATAATTGTTTTCAGCAAATTCTTTTGTACATAGGATTCATTCTCCATATGATTCTGATTTATGGGAATTTTTGACCTTAGGGTCCCTTGCATATCATTATTTTCAGGTCTTGTCCGCATTAAGCCTGTATGATACCCAGAGGTCAGGACTTCATACGTCAATGCATTTTAGGCTTAATAGCATTTTGCTGTCTGTTGAAATTCATGTGCAAATCTTTACGTTGGCTGGAATTAATTATAATTAGCCGCACTCATCGGCACTAATGTAAATGGATGAATGACAACGTAGAAAATGGTAATTTAAATAAATTAGAATTAGTTACACATTTTCTCTTTGTGAGAGACAAATTATTATTTTCCATGAGTTTATGGTCAAGGAATTTATATCTAAATTATGCAGTTCAATTAACGCAACACAGAATTTTTTTTGCCAGTTGCCGGATTATTGGACAGACATAGAAAATACATAAAGACAGCAGAAAATAAAATAGCTATGCAGTAAATATTTTAATATCACATAATTGGTCTTCTTCATCAGTCTTCTAATGTAAGTCTTGTAAAATCCCGGACTATCATAACCCTGCCAGATTATTGGATCTGAGATTACAGGCTTCATCGACTGTGTAATTTCCGACATAGACGCTCCGGAGATCTGCTCCATTCACGTGGTGGGAGTTGGACTACAGGAACCCTTCTGCTTTTGGCTACATCCACAGAATAGTTTTCAGCATCTGATACTGATAATTTATCCTGAGGCTAGGAAACCAATAGGACATCAATATTTAAGGCTATGTACATCTTTGGGGACAATTTTATTATTATTATTATTATTGTTATTATTATTGCATTGTACTAATTTTGAGCTAAAAATACTTTTTTCAATTGGTCTTTAAAAATTTTTTAACCACTTTCTCTGTACAGCCTTGAGATTCTCCAGTAGCAAGCTTTTTATTTGTACTGTTTCCCATCAGGCGACTCAGCTGATGGCTCCTTGTTTCTGATTAGAGATGAGCGAATTATTCAAAAACTTGATTTGCTGGTTCGCCGAATTTTTCCGGAAAAATTTGGTTCGATCCGAATATATTAGTAGCGAATTACATAAAAAAATGGCTATTTCCTGGCTGCAGAGAGCCTTTATAGTGGTGTAGAACACTGTGCCTTGCAGTAACATGCATAGGGAGTCTGCTTTGGTAGTGAAACAAAACTGTGAGTCACAGGGCCGGACTGGGGATAAAAACCAGCCCTGGAAAAAGTTGCATACCAGCCCCAAACACACACGCTGCGAGCGTGTGTATGTATGTATGTATATATATGTATATATAAATATTATATACACACACAGGCCGGGCCTTACCCTAGCGTTGCCGTGACTTGGCCTCTGCGCAGTGGCAACTCTAGGAACAATATATGGGAGGCACATAAGATACCACAGTCAAAATGGGGGGGCACTAATAATTTTCCCCACTTAAATTCATACAACTGAAAAAAACGAAATAAGTATATATAAATTCAAAATACGAGAGTATTAGCGGTATGCAGGGATACATTTATAATAAAATAATTTACTTACAAAAGAAGCTATTCCATCTTCTGCTGTGCTGTCCTCTGCTTGCTTCCACGGATCTTCCCTCCTTTCAATCTGTCCTCAGTGCGCAGGGCAGGCACACTGCTATGGGGATCTGTGGATGACACACTGCTATGGGGATCTGTGGATGACACACTGTTATGGGGATCTGTGGATGACACACTGTTATGGGGATCTGTGGATGACACTGTTATAGGTCTTCTGTGGAGGACACGCTGTTATGGGGATCTGTGGATGACACACTGTTTTGGGGATCTGTGGATGACACACTGTTATGGGGATCTGTGGATGACACTGTTATAGGGCATCTGTGGATGACACGCTGTTATGGGGATCTGTGGATGACACACTGTTTTGGGGGATCTGTGGATGACACACTGTAATGGGGGATCTGTGGATGACACTGTTATGGGGGATCTGTGGACGTTACTGTTATGGGGGATCTTTGGATGACACTGTTATGAGGGACCTGTGGATGACACACTGTTATGGGGGATCTTTGGATGACACTGTTATGAGGGAACTGTGGATGACACACTGCTATGGGGGATCTGTGGATGACACTGTTATGGGGGATCTGTGGATGACACTGTTATGGGGGATCTGTGGATGACACTGTTATGGGGGATCTGTGGATGACACTGTTATGGGTGTTCTGTGGAGGACACACTGTTATGGGGGACCTGTGGATGACACACTGTTATGGGGATCTGTGGATGACACACTGTTTTGGGGATCTGTGGATGACACACTGTTATGGGGGATCTGTGGATGACACTGTTATGGGGAATCTGTGGATGTCACTGTTATGGGGGATCTTTGGATGACACTGTTATGAGGGACCTGTGGATGACACACTGTTATGGGGGATCTGTGGATGACACTGTTATGGGGGATCTGTGGATGACGCACTGTTATGGGGGATCTGTGGATGACACTGTTATGGGGATCTGTGGAGGACACACTGTTATGGGGAATCTGCGGATGACACACTGTTATGGGGAATCTGTGGATGACACACTGTTATGGGGGATCTGTGGATGACACACTGTTATGGGGGATCTTTGGATGACACTGTTATGAGGGACCTGTGGATGACACACTGTTATGGGGGATCTGTGGATGACACTGTTATGGCGGAATCTATGGATGACACTGTTATGGGGCAATCTGTGGATGACACTGTTATGGGGGACCTGTGGATGACATACTGTTATGGGGGTACTTTCACACCTGCGGCATGGCTATCCGACCTATCCGGCTGTTCACCCTCCTGATCCGCCATGCCGCAGTACCCGTGCACTGCCGTGCTGCTGCTCTGTCCCCATTGACTATAATAGGGGCAGGGGACGGAGCTATGGTGCAGCATGCATGGTAGAGATCGCCGGACTAAAAAGTCGGACATGCAGTACTTTTTAGTCCGGCGATCTCTGCCGTGCACTGCCGTGCTGCGCCATCGCTCCGTCACCTGCCCCTATTATAGTCAATGGGGACAGAGCAGCAGCACGGCAGTGCACGGGTACTTGCGGCATGGCGGATCAGGAGGGTGAACAGCCCGGATAGGTCAGATAGCCATGCCGCAGGTGTGAAAGTACCCCATAACAGTATGTCATCCACAGGTCCCCCATAACAGTGACATCCACAGATCCCCCATAACAGTGACATCCACAGTCCCCCATAACAGTGACATCCAGTGCCCCCATAACAGTGACATCCACAGAGCCCCCATAACAGTGACATCCACAGAGCCCCCATAACAGTGTGTCATTTGCACTTGTCAATTGTATGGAAGGCTGCCTTATACTATACTATTTGTGGGGCACGATTCAAGGACAGTCACTTACTTGGTGATGGTGAGATTGTTGAAGAATAATTCTTCTTCTAGTCTTCTTCACTGTCACTGATCAGGGGCTGCTGGGGCAGGGGCCAGGGCCCGGTCACAGGGCCTTACCACACACTACCTCACCAGCTAGCCTAGCAAGCACAGCCCCTGACCTCTCTCTGCCTCTGCCGGGTCCGACTCCTCCCCCCACCATGTGAATGAAGACTGTCTGCTGCAGCCGCCCACCCCAGCCTGCAGCCACCAGCCAGCCAGGTATATTTACATGTCAATGATTCAGCAGCACCAGCAGTAAACTTTGGGGCCACACACAGTGACAGGGAGCTTCTCTTGTGCTTCCCCCATGTGCCAGTAGCCCCCTTATTATGTGCCAGTAGCCCCCATATGTGCCAGTAGCCATCTCCCTCATGTGCCAGTAGCCGTCTCCCTCATGTGCCAGTAGCCGTCCCTTTATGTGCCAGTAGCCGTCCCTTTAGTGCCAGTAGCCGTCCCTTTATGTGCCAGTAGCCGTCCCTTTATGTGCCAGTAGCCCCCTTTAGTGCCAGTAGCCCCCTTTATGTGCCAGTAGCCATCCCTTTATGTGCCAGTAGCCCCCTTTAGTGCCAGTAGCCCCTTTAGTGCCAGTAGCCCCTTTATGTGCCAGTAGCCCCCTTTAGTGCCAGTAGTCCCCTTTATGTGCCAGTAGCCCCTTTATGTGCCAGTAGCCCCTTTAGTGCCAGTAGCCCCAAGAAAAAAAAAAAAAAAAAGAACACTTATACTTACCTCCAGCGATGCGATGCAGGCCTCTTCCGGCCTGTGTCTCGAAGCTGCTGCTCCGGCGGCGCGATGACGTCATCGCGCCGCTGAGCCGGCCTCTGATAGGCTGCCGGCCTAGTGCTGGCAGCCTAACAGAGGAACAGGGAGAGAGAGGACACGCCTCTCCCTCCTCTGCTGCTGCTCCGGATGGAGATGAGCGCAATGCAAGCGCTCATCTCCGTCGCCACTGGAGCCCAGTGTGCCTGCGGCCGGCCGTGCGGCAGTCAGGGCTACCGGCCTACCGGGAATTTTCCCGGTATCCCGGTAGGCCAGTCCGGCCCTGGTGAGTCAGTATGACACTCACATGATACGTGTCGCTCTTAGAATCACTGCACACCTCACTTATTTGGGCAGTCACGGGGCCAAAACTGACCACATAACTCAAGTATGAACTCAGCCTTACAGGACAATGTTAGTGTCAAGAAAAAGCACACTCCTTTTACACCGTCGTCAGCTGATTCCACATGTAAACAGAACCTGTTCTATTAAATGCTGAGTGGAGAGGGTGTCAGCAGTAAGTTTGTGTTGACGTCACTGATTATTTTGCCCTTCCTCTCATCCGTCAGAACAATAACCCCCCCAAAAAAAACGATCCTGTCTGTTGAGCATTTTCCTTCACTCGGTCAGCATTTGGTCAGTAATCCATCAGTATTGCTAATGCCAAAAAAAACAGGAGTGGATCCAAAACAGAGATGACACGTAAATGGAATATTTGCATGTCTTCTGTGTTTTGTACCCACTCCTGCTTTTGGATACCAAATCACGAGCCAATTCTGATGGGACCATACAGGGCTTACAGCTGCTACACAAAGAGGATCCGTTGTGCATCTAATTTTTCCTTCCTTCTGACAGATCAGAAAAAGGTTCAAATAAAAGATGATGTTAGCCAAGCCAAAAAGGCAAAATAGTGGCCCAGTCATGAAGTGGGGAGGGTGGCAACAGCATGAGAAGTCCACAGAGTGGCCCTATGACATAGTGGTAAGGTAAAAGCAGCATGAGGAGACCACCGAGTCTGGAGGTGGCGGCAGCAGCAGCATCTGGAGGCCACAGAGTTGCACAATGACAGATTGTAGAGGTTGCAGCAGCATGAGGAGGCCACAGAATGGAAAAATGACAGATTGTGGAGGTGGCAGCAGCATGAGGAGGCCACAGAGTGGAAAGACAGCGAGTGATTGCGGAGGTGGCAGCAGCATGAGGAGGCCACATAGTGGCACGACAACGAGAGATTGCATAGGTAGCAGCAGCATCAGGAGGCCAAAGAGTGGCACGACGACGAGAGATTGTGGAGGTGGCAGCAGCATCAGGAAGCCACAGAGTGGCACGACAACGAGAGATTGCGGAGGTGGCAGCAGCATCAGGAGGCCACAGAGTGGCACGACAACGAGAGATTGCGGAGGTGGCAGCAGCATCAGAAGGCCACAGAGTGGCCGCTTCGTCTATACATTTTTAGGGAATATGGGACAGAACAGAAGGTTAAAATTTCTCAACTTCATAAAGTGTTACTTAAAACACGTTTTAATAATACAGGTTCTCTGGCACAAAAGGCTTGGCAAATTGATTGTCCGGGAATTTCCTTAGAAGACGTGGATAACATATTGGTGAATTTAGGTTTACTTTCTTATAATTTTTATCAAGTTTTCGTTCAATTTAATATTTAATAAATTTTATTAAAAAAATTAAGTGTCGCCTAAGACAGAAGAGAATCGGCCAGTCTTCAGTTTATTCGACGACGTGGTTGCGATGGAGAAAGTATTCCAAAAAACTATTTCTCTCCACCTGGAGACAAATCCTGTCAAGACTGATGAAAGTGCGGTATCGGCTGCTCATCGAGCCAGATACTTCTGTGGGAACCTGCCTGGCATGACCAGGCCTCTAGTATCTACAGACAGTGAGAAGACATAGCTTCAAGATTGCTTGGAGCCCGTAAGAGTTGCGAAGTTTATCAAGATTCAAACCATAACTACCAGCCACCCTCTCTACGTCAGGGAAAACATCACAGTCATCATGGATAGGAAGGAGGACATCATGTGGTGCATGGAGATGGAGAAGGTCTTCGGATTCCCCCGCACTATACGGACGTCTCATAAATGAACCGCTGCTCCCGACAGCAGCTCATGGGAAGGTCATGGAGTGTATCGGTCATCCGGCATCTATTCGCCCCCCTGAAGGATTATTTTGAAAGTGTGTGGAAGCCACACGGGGGGCCCCCACGCTGCATATTTCTCATGGAGACAACATTACATTATTAGATAAAGATAAAAAATGAAGCCCCTTTGTCACCCGGCTCCCGGGTGCGATCAGCTACATCATCATCATCATCGAGTACTGTCTGCACATCACTGATGTCCTCCTCAACCATCTTTGGGTAAGGAGGAATGTTGAGGACAGGTGAGGGCACAGGGCCTGCTCCTCGCCACTAATACACAGCAAACTAGGCTTCACAGTATATCACTGCACCGCAGAAGGTCAATTAGGCCCAAATTTTGTTCTACTTTTACCCAACAGGCTTTTCAACAGAGAAGTACAACGCTGGATGGCGAATACATTTTTTTATTTTTCCACTAATACACTGCAAACAAGGCTTTAGAATATATCCCCGCACCGCAGAACTTCAATTAGGCCCAATTTTTTTTTCTACTTTCACACAACAGGCTTTTCAACAGATATATGCAATGCTGGACGGCAAATATATTTTTATTTCGCCACTAATACACGGCAAACAGGGCTTCAGAATATATCACTGCACCACAGAACATCAATTAGGCCAAATTTTTTCTACTTTTACATAACAGGCTTTCCAACAGAGAAGTACAACGCTGATGGCGAATACATTTTTATTTTTCCACTAATACACTGCAAACAGGGCTTTAGAATATATCACCGCACCGCAGAACGTCAATTAGGCCCAATTTTTTTCTACTTTTACACAACAGGCTTTTCAACAGATACATGCAACACTGGACGGCAAATATATTTTTATTTTGCCACTAATACACGGCAAACAGGGCTTCAGAATTCATCACTGCACCGCAGAAAGTCAATTAGGCCCAAATTTTGTTCTACTTTTTCACAACAGGCTTTCCAAAAGAAAAGTACAATGCTGGATGGCGAATACATTTTTATTTTTCCACTAATACACTGCAAACAGGGCTTTAGAATATATCACTGCACTGCAGAACGTCAATTAGGCCCAATTTTTCTTCTACTTTTACACAACAGGTCTTCCAACAGAGAAGTACAACGATGGACGGCGAATATATTTTTATTTCACAACTAATACACGACAAACAGGGCTTCAGAATATATCACTGCACCGCAGAACATCAATTAGGCCCAATTTTTTTCTAATTTTACACAACACACAAATGTTGGACGGCGAATATATTTTTATTTCGTAACTAATATATTCAGAAGTCCTGTATGCCGTGTATCACTGCACAGCTGAGCTGAGCGGCAAATATATTTTTTCTTTTTCCGCTAATACACGGAAAAAAGGGCTTTAGAACAGATAACTGCACCGTTGGGCGGCAAAAATTTTTTTTCTTTTTCCACTAATACACATAAAAAGGGGCTTTAAAACAGATAACTGCACCGCTGAGCGGCAAATATATTTTACTTTTGCCACTAATACATAACAAAAAGGGCTGTAATTTTCATCCTTCACCACACAATGGTTAATAAAATAAGCTCTTTTTTTCCCCACTATTACAACAAAAAATGCTTTAGAACATAACTGCACCTCACAATGGCAAATAAAACATAGAAATAAACCCTGTTAATGCCTGTCTCAAACAGCACTTGCACCACCACACACCATGTTCAAATGCCACATATTCACCACCTGCACACTCTGGACACATGCCACATATACCGTACACCACCAACAGACCCTGGAACATGCTACATATATACCATCCATACACCCTGTTCACATGCCACATATATATACCACCTGTACACCCTGGACACATGCCACACATGCACTGCTCACATGCTGAACACATGGCAGACATACTCTATATAGCTAACATGCCACCCCACCCATGCATTGCTCACACATTACACATATGCAGCATGCTGCACAAGCATCACTGACATGCTATCATTCAACACCATTTACCCACACTTAGTAGACATTTTTTGCCCAGTACTGAAACTTGGTGAAATCCATGCTATTAGTTGACAGACATCTTTCTTGGGGAGAAAGCCATGCCCTGATGCCTGTAGACTATGCCCCTTGCAATCCCATTGTCCTCTTTTCCCCTGCTGCAGACTCTGTTGGGGCCTCGGTTCAAGAGTTTGACTGTTTTGTTTGTGGTCTCTAACCATGGAGAAGTATTGGTCTGCATAGGAGCTGCAGACACAATTTTTTTTTTTACTCAAGACTTCTTGTAAAGTTGCTTAATGTTTTTAAAATTTCAGATGAATAAGAACAATTGATTATTTGAAAAGGGATTCCTGCTCCTGTGGACGGAGTTCAACTCTATTCAAAACGGTAACTTAATCCACTGTTATAGGAACAAAATGTCACTGCCTTCAACCGATTATGAAACTCCATCTTCTGTGTAACAAGCTGCTTGCTCTCCCCGCTACAAATGGATTTATTTCACGATTTAACAATGCGAACACCTATTACTGTTTTACATTGAGCGGCTCTTGAGCTCTACATGTAATTGTTACCTATTATGAACTGTGACTCATGTACTGACTGTTTGTTCACTTTTGGCAAACTGAAAATAAATCTTCACTTTATATTGGAATTAAATTTAATTTTCTTGCAGGCAAAGAAATTACCCCAGACAAAGCCATTAATGGGCATCATTTTGGGGCATTTTTCTCCATCTACCCTTTCCAAAGGCAAGATGATATGGACTCTTATCAGGCCAAATGTAAAATATTTATATCTTAGAAATATATAAATAAGATTTTTATATCTTATTTATATATATTATACTAGGATAACCTCTTTCTATTTACTCTATTAGAACATTATAATGGGAATTTACTGCTCAAAACTTCCTATTTTAGTTGCTGGAAAGACTCTCTCCTTCTCTGAAGGACCCAACGTAACCATGTGAGAGTAGTAGTACTGACGGATGGTGGTGATACTCACGGTGGTTGCTGTCCTGCTCCTGTTCTCCCTAGAGAGTATAGAGGGAGTAATGTTGTTATCCTCTTGGCAGACATACTTGGCAGTATGGCAGACATACTCTATATAGCTAACATGCCAGCCCACCCATGCATTGCTCACACATTACACATATGCCGCATGCTGCACAAGCATCACTGACATGCTATCATTCAACACCATTTACCCACACTTAGTAGACATTTTTTGCCAATTTTTGCAATTTTTTGCCCTTTTTGATACTCACGGTGGTTGCTGTCCTGCTCCTGTTCTCCCTAGAGAGTATAGAGGGAGTAATGTTGTTATCCTCTTGGCAGACATACTTGGCAGTATGGCAGACATACTCTATATAGCTAACATGCCACTCCACCCATGCATTGCTCACACATTACACATATGCCGCATGCTGCACAAGCATCACTGACATGCTATCATTCAACACCATTTACCCACACTTAGTAGACATTTTTTGCCAATTTTTGCCATTTTTTGCCCTTTTTGATACTTACGGTGGTTGCTGTCCTGCTCCTGTTCTCCCTAAAGAGTATAGAGGGAGTAATGTTGTTATCCTCTTGGCAGACATACTTGGCAGTATGGCAGACATACTCTATACAGCTAACATGCCACTCCACCCATGCATTGCTCACACATTACACATATGCCACATGCTGCACAAGCATCACTGACATGCTATCATTCAACACCATTTACCCATACTCACGGTGGTTGCTGTCCTCCTCCTGTTCTCCCTAGAGAGTATAGAGGGAGTAATGTTGTTATCCTCTTGGGGCACACCCTGGTTAGGGTCTCCAGCCTGATGGAAGGTGAGGCACCACTGGTGTTGTTGGTGGTGAGACCCATACAAAGGTAGAAAGCAATTCAATACACATTCTTTTCTGAGCTTAATATTTCAGCTCTCTTCCACGTGTAAATGGGGGTATAAGAACCTTAGCAATGTAGTTCCAGCAGTATTCTGGCTGACACATGGCTCTCAAGTTCTATGTGATGTCTGAGAGGTGACTCATTAAGCAGAAAACTCCTCGGGGTACGAAAGCACGTCAGGTTTTCAGATACAGTTTTGGAAGCCAAAATCTGGAGTGGTTCATAAATACGAGAAAAAGTAGACAGGATAGATACAACATCTACTCTTTGTGACTCCTGTTACTTGGACTTTGGCTTCCAAAACTGCATTAGTAACCTGACTGTGTGGCCATACCCTTACAACTTAATATGAGTGGTGCATTACAAATCTAAGACCCTGCCTGTATTTCCTTCTGGGGCACAGACTCATTCTCAAGCAGCGGTCAAATACTGCAGAAAGTATGGAAGCGTTTACACCTGGACAAATGCTGCAAATCTGTATGCCAGGGGTGATGACTTTACACCTGCACACATATTCTAAGGTCTCAATCTGAAGTGTTATCCTCAAAGTCTATAGACTGTACCTCTTCTAAAGCTGTATACAGGTCACAGGAGTACACTGGAGCCTATGGGAACCAGGCTGACTGGACTGATCTTTCTCTGTCCACAGCTTGCACAACTCTCACTTCTCTCACTAGAAGGAAGAGAAGCAACCAAGATAGATTGTAGCCTTGCCCAGATATACAGATTTCACAGTTACAGTGCAACAACATTGCACCAGCAACAACAAAACAATGGAGAACATTATTAAATATTTGGAAAGTCACTAGGAGTGTCTAGTGGGACACCACAACTATACAGTACATCCGAGATCAGCAACCTTCAACAATCCAACTGTTCTGAAACTAAAACTACAAGAATCCTCAATGCTAAGAGTTGTAGTTTCACAGCAGCTGGAGTCAGTGTCGGATTGGGGTCCTCAGGCCCACCAGAAGTTATTCTCAGAGCTCAGCCCTTATATCATGAATACAGTCTAATAGGTTTTGAATCAAAGAAATAGACTCTAGTGGCAAGTTAATGGCTCTGAAGTCAACTCCAAATATTTTTTTCTGATGGACCTTTAGGGCCCACTATGGTAACAGAGTCTGGGCTCTGGTGTTCTGGTGGGTCAGTCCAGCCCTGGCTGAAGTGCCAAAGGTTGCTGAACCCTGTATTAGATGATCACTCAGTTATTCATTTGGGTAGGAACCCTCTTGTGAGCAATACTGAAGGGGTTGCAGAGTTGAGTTAATAGAGGAGATCCTATGTTCAGGAACCAAAGAGCACCTCTTGTCCTGGAGGACCTGTCACTCACAAACCATTGAATTGACACTGTATGATGCTCAAAGAGGACATATCACATCTTCCAAAAACTCCAGTTCATAGGATCTATTTATAGCCATCTATCCTTTTTTTAGCAACTGGTCTCTGCCACCGTTCAAGAGCAATTGGTTCACTTTATGAGGGTATGCACTGTCATGGGGGGTTAACTACTACTCTTTATTGAAGGGGAAAGAATATGAGCACACTGACAATGTCCAATCAGCTCAGGGAGAGAGAGTGACTTTTTCAGCAAGCAGGCTTCTGTAAGAAAATAGTGCAATCTCTTGAGATAGGACATAGCTTCTGAGGGCAATCTGCAAGAGCTGCTCTAACACTCAGCATAGGCGACTATCATCATGAGTGTATCAGGTGGTGAAACTAACGGCACCAATTGTACATGAACTGGAGAGAGAGGGGTAGGATTGGGCTACAAAAGTAAGTCAAGATTGAGTGGATCGGAGTCTATCAATGGTTCCTGGGGGCTGGAGTTTTTGGAGGATATGATAAGTCCTTTTTAATTTCTACTGTGATGGCATTGCTGGGAAATTGAACACTTACTGTCTGGTTTCCCACAGATAACATGTGATCCCTGGGTGTCCCTGCAGGCAGGCACTTTGTGATCTGCTTATTGTCAAACTAGTCTTCATAAATGAAAGGCCCAAAAATATTCATTCATACTAATTGATGACCACATAATACTGTATATGGACTCCCCACCTATGTTGTCTATAAACCACAATAGTTGTGATCCACTATAACCATAGGAAGTTTACTAAATTTCTCGATGTAGTTATCTGCTTTCAACAATTCCTTTACATTACAGTGGTTTCCCCTAAAATTAGTTGAGTACCTGCGGATACTGCCACCTGAGAAGGAACCTGGAAGCCGCCGATCAGCACCACCACATAAGTCAGTAAACATTATTTGTTGCCTGTTGAAATTAATAGTGGTTTCCCAAGGGTTTGGTAGATTTCAGTAAACTGATTTAGTGTCCTGTATGTTGGAAAATAAAAACCTTTCAAATAAACTTACAGCTTTGAAAAAATAATGTTTCCAGCACCACATGTGCAATCACCATGTCACATGAATATAAACTAGTCTTTGTGTTTGTATTACCATGGCTTGATCACTACTACTCGTTTAAATCTGTTTGGGCAGAAACAGCCCAATTTTACATCAAATCACGGTGGAACTCCTAGGCCAGTGATGCCACTTTCATTGGTCACATGACCTATGTGCAACTCAATTCTATTCAAGTCAATGGGACTAGGCTGCAATACCAAGCACAGCCACTATAGAATGTATGACGCTGGACTTGGTAAGCTGTGAGGAGGCCACATTGCTTACCAGAACACCGTGGCCTCTTCAAGTACCTGATTGGTGGGTGTGTGTGTGTGTGTGTGGGGGGGAACAGGAGTGAGGGTCCCCACCAATCAGGTATTGATGACCAATCTTGAGGATAGGTCATCGATATTGTATTCCCTTTAATTTAATTTTTTCAGAACTTCAGGACAATTCTTCTTCTGCATGCTTATCCTGCAGTTTGAACTAGATGGCTTTAAGTATTGACTCTACTGAACTATCTAAAATATACAATAATGCTGGACAAATTTATTTTTGCTGATCACCTCCGTGACCCGATCTCCTGCCGTCAGCATCTAGCAACGTCCCTGTAGAAATCTGTATGTAAATAAGACTAGCAAACAATTAAAGCACGATTCACTGAGCTTAGGAGAAACATTAAAATGTAAAAGGAGAATGAACTGGCTGTTCTACTAGTCACAAACTGTCACGGTTTACTAAAGCCTCAAGGCTTGTTCAAGTGTGTTTAATGCAGAGAATGTAAATCACAGCTGTAAAATTCCACTTGGATGGTTGAAAGAAAAATAACAAAACACACGGTCTGTCTTTAGAGCTATATTTCAGGCTTTAAATAACAGGGTGAAAAAAGAAAGCTACAAAAAAATGTATATTGTAAAGATAATCATTTTATTAGAAGCTTGTGAAGGAACATCGACGGTAGCCACCACTGTAATAAAATAATAATAGTTATTAGCATGAGTTATATTTATTATCATTGCAACAAAAATTTCCCATAAAAACGATTCTCAATGACTTGAATGGGACTGAGCTGGAAAGCCCAATAAAGCCCATGGACAAGGTTTCCTCGTACAACTTTTGCAGTTTTAGTCACTTTTTTGCGGTAAAAACACCAGCTGTAAGTCTATAGGAATATATTTTTTCCCCCCTACCCAGCGCCAAGGTGGTCTCAGGTCAGGTAGGTCCTATGCTAAACCTACCTATGCCATTGGGCATCTATGTTCAGGAGTGCAGACTCTGCACATATAGTGTGCTGCTCCCTAGTCACCTCTATGTGCATCCAGCAACCAATGAGAGCACACACAACTATATATGTACCATCTAATAAAGGCAGCTTGTTTGATAGGAAGGGCAAAAGTGCATGCTGCTCCCAAGATTAAATAGGAGCGTGTTCACACTTGAAGGTGCCACTCCCTCAAGCATATAGTACATAATAAACAAAAATCACAGAAAAGAGATAAACAAAGATAAAAAAAACATCATGCACAATGTAACTAATAAATATGCGGATGTCGCTGGCTACATTCATAAAAATAAATCACAGAAAAAAAGATAATAGTGCACTAACAAAATAGATGCAAACATCTGATTCCGGTGCAGAGTGTTAGGTAGTGTCTGCTGTCCATACGTACATGCTACATACATAGTGCTGTGATGTCACAAGGTCACAACAACACTGAGTGCACCAATCAGTAATATGTAGTCAGATCTGCTAAAATGTGAAGTTGCACGCATTGCGATTTGGTAATTACGAATATATTGGAGAACTCTATCTGCATATAAAGCTATTGTAATGTTCTGCCGTGTCAACCATTTTCTTCAGTCTTAGTAAACTTCGAGCAGAACCACCTGGAATCAGCTACACTATATCGCTATCTAAGCTACACTGACTATCTCCCACTAACTATCTGTATTATATATATAAACTAATTAACTATGTAATGTGGCACAGGAAAACAGAGAGCACAGCAATAACAGTGCTGTCTATCTCAGAACTGTAATAAACTGTAGAAAATGGCTGTGGGGAGTTTCTTATATAGGAAGGGGTAGGCAACTTTCCTATTGGTTGCTAGGGATGTTGCTAAGCTCAGACAAAGACATTGCAGCCTTCTCATTGGCCCACAACTAGCAAAAAGGGGGGTTACTGATAAAAAAAAGTAGAATATTCGAAAATACGAATATTTATCACTATATTCTAGATATTTGCAAATTCTCGAAGTTGCAATATTCGCGATTAAAATTCGTGATTTGAATATTCGCGCCCAACACTAGTTGAAAAACCTCAGAGCCATTTTATGTGTGCAGGGGCCTTGACTTTACTGTGAGGTTAATCATTTACTTCCCATACTTAAAATGAGGGCAATTTAGTGTGCTACTCTCCTCAACATTGAAATTGCGATACCAGGAAGGAAAAGTCATGGAATTATGACAATCACAGTATCGATAGACAGGATAATGTTATGCAAATATGGAAAAAAAATATTTAAAACATCTTGATTTATTCAGTATCGAGTAAAAGTGCCTTATGCAGAAATACATGCATGTACATGCCTTAGCATGCTATTAATCAGGATATTAATGGCTGTCTGAGGAATATTCTGCCATGCTGAATGCTGGGGGTGTTGGGGGTAAAATCACCTACTCAGTGGTGTGACAGTTTTTTGTTAAGCCGCCGGAGGAGGTGAACATGGCCATTTGTAGAATCTTTGGGTAGAAGGTAAAGCATGTCCAGGGTGCCAATGTTGGCACCACGACCCTCCATCAACATATGCAGCATCACCATAAAGTGGCCTTGGAGAACCGTGGCTCTGATGTGGTGGTCCAGCCTGCCGCAGCACCTGCTCCATCACCTATTGGCATGCACCCGATTTCAGGCAGTCAAGGATCCACCACCTCAGCTGAAGGGAGCTGTCTGTCCTTCCCATCATCTGCTGGTCCTGATGCTCCTACTCCTCCTCCTACTCCTTGTCAGTCATTGCGTCAGAAATCGATCACCGAAGTGATTGCCTAGAGACAACAGTATGCGTGCACTCATCCAACGGCGCAGAAGCTGAATGTGCTCCTGTCCAAGTTGCTGGTGCTGCAGTCCCTCCCTTTCCAAGTGGTGGACTCTGCACCTTTCACAGAACGTATGGCTTGTGCTGAGTCATGGTGGAGAGTCCCTTGCCGTCATTTCTTTGCAAAAAAGGCAGTACCAGCCCTGTACACGTATATAGAAGAGAAGGTGGGCCAGTCCTTGAGCCTGTTGGTGTCTGCCAAAGTGCACGGCAGCGCCGACGTGTGGAGCTGTAGCTACCGTCAGAGACCATACATTTCTTTATGGCCCACTGGGTGAATGTGGTTCTTGCACAGCCACACCAGCGACTTGGCCAGGTGAAGCCGCTTCCGCCTCCACGTTCTCACGCCGTTGGTCCTGCAACAATGTCTGCCTCTGCCTCCTCATGCTCAACCATGTCCTCAGCCTCCACTGCAGGGACAATTTACAGTGCCCCTCCAGCATACCACGTGTGGCACGGCGGTGTCACGCTGTTCTGCACCTCGTTTGCCTGGGCGAATGGAGTTACACAGGGGAGGAACTGCTCCATGTCCTTCATCAAGAAATCGAATCCTGGCTTTCTCCAAGACAGCTCAAAGTCAGAACCATGGTGACCGACAATGGGAAGAACATGGTGTCGGCGCAGCATCAAGTAGGGCTGAGCCATGCACCCTGCATGAACATAATTCAATAGCCAAGGGCTATACCAATTCTGCTTTAGGCCTAATTATTTATTCTCTTTCTTTTTTTAAAAAAAAAATAACCTTTATTATATTCTTTTAAAATAAACACAAGAAAAGATAGCTTTATATCTCTGTTATCTTTTTTTCAAAAGCCTTTGACAATAATAAAAATAAACATTAGTGTGTTGTCTTTTCAAATCTTTTGTATGTATTAATGGTATTATAATTTAGGTATAGATATATTATGGGGGTGGTTGTGTTAGCTTTCACACACCACCACTACAATAATAAGGAGATGTGTTTTTTTTATTAGTTATTATCAGCTGCTTTGTTAGAACACCTTTTATGTATTATCTAAACATTCTGCTTATTTCCTGAGTGTACTGAAAAGGTCTAATAATCAGTGTCTCTCTGTTGGCAACATTATTTATTATTAGCAAGATAGTTTGTTATACTGTTCAACTCACTTAATTTTGCTAACTTTCTAGATATCACAGCTGCAAATCTAATACTCGTTCCCTGCTTACGTTGAGCTAGCTTTTTCCAAACAATCTCTTTTCTAAATATCCTCCATTATGGTTCTCAATTCTATTTCTCACAATTAGATTCAGGGGGATGCCTGCAGGTCACCCCCTTTGTTTTACAACACAATTATTTTACTTTCCAGGAACAGTTCTATAAACAAACAAAAGGGACCGCAATGGGGACGGCCTGTGCGCCAACGTACGCAAATCTTTTTTTAGGGTGGTGTGAAAATCACATAGTATTCACAGATTAGATGTCTCTATATACCTGCCAAATAATCTACTGGGGCAGGTATATATTTTACTTTCCAGGAACAGTTCTATAAACAAACAAAAGGGATCGCAATGGGGACGGCCTGTGCGCCAACGTACACAAATCTTTTTTTAGGGTGGTGTGAAAATCACATAGTATTCACATATTAGATGTCTCTATATACCTGCCAAATAATCTACTGGGGCAGGTATATAGATTACATTCTCATCCTATGGGAGACAAATAAATCTATTTTTCAATAATTTGTTGACATCTCAAATGACAACAACATTGGTATGATATATAGACATGAAATACAGGAGGAAGAGATTCACTTCCTAAATTTGAAAATAAAAAAATTGGAAGATGGTAGTTCAAGTACAGACATCTATAGGAAACCAACGGCAACAAATGACTACTTGCACTGGACAAGTTGGCATCCTCCCCCATTAAAAAGGGGAATACAAACGGGACAGTATCTCAGAGCACGAGTACTTTTTCGCTAAAAGTGAAGAATTGCTTAGGCGATTTCAAGAATGTGGCTATTCCATACATCCTCTTAAAAAAGCTTTTAATAAGGCTAGGACAAAAGGAGGTGAAGACCTCTTAGAATCTAAGATAACAAAAAAAAAATGAAATTATTAGATGTATAGGAATGTATGATGGATACGCAAAAGAAATTAATGCTATTTTGAAAAGACACTGGCACGTTTTGAAATCACACAGAGATTTGAAATCTGTCCTTAGCCTGCATCAGAGTATAACTTATCAGAGAGGGTAAAACCTTAAGCTTTATCTTGTTCACAGTCATTATCAGGAACAGACGTTACCTACAAAAAAAATAAAGATGGCCCCAAGGGATCAGTACCATGTGGAGACTGTTCATCTTGTAAATTCATTCTAACAGCACAACCCACACAACCTTAAATTTTGGGGTATTGAAAAAGGAAAGATGGGACCAAAAGGGCAGGGGGGGGGATTTGGATAAAAGATTATTACAAAATGACAAAATGAGGCAAGGTGGATACATATACTCAACACAATGAGTCCCACAGGCCTAAACAAAGGCTTTTTTTTTTCTCAGCCTTCATATAAAAATATGGGAGATATATAGAAATGAGGAACTGTTATTTATATAAAAGATTATTCAATAGATGAAGAATCCGCATACAAATAGCTTATCAACTAAAACAATAAAAATTATAAATAGAAGAAAACTGACCAAAAGACAACATAAAAAGATAGGATGGAGGATATTCAGATTACTAGAACATATATGAGATGATTATATAAAAAAGGATTTAGAAGCATGATCTTTAACTATTGTAAAAGTCAACAAATTATATATAGATAAATCACTGAAATATCTGAATTGAATGATTAAAGTAAAATAAATGATAAATAAATAAATTGAACTAAGTGAATTTTATATGAATAAATTACATAATGATATAAGATTAAATAATAAAATTATTATACACTAATAAACATAAAGGACCAGTGAAGAGGGTATATCAAATTGATAAAATGATTAAAATGATCAAAATAAAATAATGTACTAATATGATTGTGTATTAGTAATCTTTATGATATATTTTCTGATATCATGATTTTAAAAGTACAAATTCATAATTTAATCTGGTAGATAACATAGTACATAGTATATGCAAAACAGGGTTGTATAGACAGCTCTAATCCGCTACGTAGGGAGCACGGAAATCGCTCCTCTGGTGAGCGGTAACGCCTTGTAGACAAAAAATACTTGATCCAGCTCTCCAAAATGAGTGTATCTTTATTGAAGCTTGATAAAATCTTATGCACAACAGGACAGACACCGTGTGTCTGTCCTGTTGTGCATAAGTTTTTATCAAGCTTCAATAAAGATACACTCGTTTTGGAGAGATGGATCAAGTATTATTTGTCTACATAGTACATAGTATATAACGTAGTAACATATAATAAACTGATGCGCTTTATATATATATATATATATATATATACACACATATATATATGCATGCTACTACGATTTATTGTACATCATTCACAATCATTACACATGTTTTTTGTGATCCTGTTTATTGTTGATCATGTCTCTGAATTAATAATACCACTGATAACCGAGTATTTAAATAACCACATAGAAAATATTGGACCCATAAATCTAAAGTAAAATCTGAATCATCTCTAAATAAACATCATCGCAGTACCTTCCCCCTCCCCTTTTGATCCTATTAGAAAGGAAAATAACAGTAGAATGGAACTAAGTTTAATAATTACGCACAGTGAGTGGGGGATAGAGCACAGCATTAATGATAGGATAATAATGCTGACAATCAAAGCAAAATGAAACCAAGTCCATAAACATGCGCAGTAAGAGGCAAGGGGAGAGAGTGGGGATGTTAATACAGAGAGAAGAAGAAAGAGGACACTTTTTCTTTCTAAGTCCCACACGCAGGCGTGGGTCCTAACTGGGTATTGGTCTACTGAGTGCTGATATCAGGTAAAAATATGTATCCTATAGGTCTGGAGACCTTCATGCCTCTATCCTAGTAGGTGACCGATATTGTCATTTTATGCATTGAGCACTGTGAATGGATGAGATTGATAGAGGAGGGTTTTCTCCCCTTATAAAGATCTAACGAACCCAGCGCTCGTGTTATAAGCTCTTAACCCCTGAAGATGCCACATATTTGGTGAAACATGTCGGGGGAGCTTTGATCCAATTTTTTTAATACAAAAGCACTAGTGTTCTGAAGCAAGGGGGGCGACCTGCAGGCATCCCCCTGCATCTAATTGTGAGAAATAGAATTGAGAACCATAATGGAGGATATTTAGGAAATAGATTGTTTGGAGAAAGCTAGCTCAAATTGATCAGGGAACAAAGATTAGATGGGCAGCTGTGATATCTAGAAATTAAGAGAAATTAAGTGAGTTAAACAGTGTAACAAACTATCTTACTCATAATAAATAATGTCGCTAACAGAGAGCCACTGATTATTAGAGCTTTTCAGTACACTCAGGAAATAAGCAGAATATTTAGATAATACATAAAAGGTGTTCTAACAAAGCAGCTGCTAGTAACTGATAAAAAAATCACATCTCCTTATTATTGTAACGGAGGTGTGTGAAAGCTATCACAACCACTGCCATAATATATCTATACCTAAATAATAATACCATTAATACATACAGAGATTTGAAAAAAAAACAACACACTAATGTTTTTTGGTTTTTTATTATTACCAAAGGCTTTTGAAAAAAGATAACACAGAGAAATATAAAGATATATTATCTTGTCTTGTGTTTATTTTAAAAGAATATATTAAAGGTTATTTTAAAAAAAAAGAAAGAATATAAAAAATTAGGTCTAAGGGTACTTTCACACAAGCGTTAAAGTTTTCCGGTATTGAGTTCCGTCCTAGGGGCTCAATATCAGAAAAAAAAGCTTCAGCTTGCATCAGGATCTCTTCAGTTCAGCCACTTTTACGGTATATGGCTGGAGAAAATACCGCAGCATGCTGCAGTATATTCTGTTGCAAAAATTCCAGAACACTTGCCGGATGCATTGAAATATATTAATGCCGGATCCGGTACCAAGTGTTCTGGAAAAACGGATCCGGTTTTTCGAACTGCACATACGCAGACCTTTAAAAATGCGAAAAAGATAAATACCGGATCCATTTTTCCTGATGACACCAGAGAGAAGGATCCCGTATTTCAATGCATTTTGTCAAACGGATCTGCATCTGGATGCACACGGATTTCCGGATCCGGCAGGCAGTTCTGGCAACGGAACTGCCTGCCGGATTCCTCTAACGCTAGTGTGAAAGTACCCTAAAACAAAAGTGGTATAGTGCTTGGCTATTGATTTATGTTCATTTTCAAAACATTCTGGGCCAAATGGGTCATTCTTTTCTAAAATTGTGCGTCCTGCATGGCACACTTGTTCAATATGGTTGTCAAGCGCTTCCTGAAGTCTTCCACCCATCTGCAAGACATCCGAAAAATGGCCATTAAACTTTGCATGCACTTCAGCCACTCTTACACCGCAAAGCACACCCTCCTTGAACTGCAGTGGCAGAACGGTATCCCCCAACATAGGCTAATATGTGTCGTTTCCACCCATTGGAATTCCACCCTCCATATGTTGGACCAACTCAATGAACAGAGAAAGGCCATAAACGATTTCTTGATGATCTAAGCGGACAGGAGTACTCCCCTGTGTAACTTCGATGTCAGCTAGTGGCAGCTCATGCGTGACACCTGCCATTTGCTCAGGTCCTTTAAGGAGGCCACGTTATTTGTCAGTCACCAGGACTAAGGGAGGAATAACGTCATTCCACTGCTTCATTTCCTGGAACAGATGCTGGTAAATCTGGCTGGTCAGGGGACTGGAGACTTGGTGCCTAGATCTCACGGCCACATGAGCCCTGTGGGGGCTGAACTGGAAGAGGTCATTGGAGCAAAAGCAATGTGTAGCGAAATGAATGGTTTTTCTACACAGGTGACAGGAGAGGAGGAAAAAAAACAGCAAGAGGAGCCCTGGAAAAGCTGTCCTGCCTGGCCAGTAGTGTGGTTTCAGAGCGGGTGTTTAGTGCGGCAGGGGCCATGGTTACCCCAAGAAGAACTCGCCTGTCCACCCAAAGTGTGGAGAGACTGACCTTTGTCAAGATAAATCAGGTGTGGATCAGTCAGGATTTCCATCCTCCAATGCCTGATGCATCAGACTAGATCATCCATAGTGCCACACCAACACTTTGACAAAAGAGACCAGTTTCCTCAGCTACTATTCTGATACTGCCACCTGCCTGATGCCACACTTCTGATGCCAAGTGCTCCTTTTTTCACCCACCATCTTTAACTGATACTGGTATTACCACCCACCTCTCCAGTCTGTCACCGGGTAACTCTGTGGTCTCCTGATGCTGCTGCCAAATCCACACTATGTCACCATGCCACTCTATGGTCTCCTGAAGCTGATGCTACCTCCACACTATGTCACCTTGCCACTCTGTGGTCTCCTTTTGATGCTGCCACCTTTACACTATGTCACCTTGCCACTCTGTGGTCTCCTGATGCTATGTCACCTTGCCACTCTGTGGTCTCCTGATAATGCTGCCACCTCCACACTATGTCATATTGACACTCTGTAGCCTCCTGATGCTGCTGCTACCTCAACACTATGTCACCTTGCCATTCTGTGGACTCCTGATATTGCTACTGCCACCTACACACTGTCATTGTACCACCCTGTGGCCTCCTCTTGATGCTGCTGCCGCCCCCTCCACACTCTGTCATTGTGCCACTCTGTGGCTTCCTGATGATGCTTCTGCCACCTCCACACTGTCATTGTGCCACCCTGTGGCCTACTTCTGATTCTGCTGCTGCCTCCACATCCACACTCTGTCATTGTGCCACTCTGTGGCCTCCAGATGCTGCTGCCACCTCCACACTGTCATCGTGCCACACTGTGGCCTCCTCCTGATGCTGCTGCCATCACCTCCACACTCTGTCATTGGGCCACTCTGTGGTCTCCTTATGCTGCTTACACCTCACCACTATGTCAAAGGGCCACTCTGGACCTCTCATGCTGTTCCCACCCTCCCCACTTCATGACTGGGCCACTATTTTGCCTTTTGGCCTGACTGACATCATCATTTACTTGACCCTTCTTCTGATCTGTCAGAAGGAAGGGAAAATGAGACGCACAACGAATCCTGTCCATGTAACAGCTATAAGGCCAGCATGACTTGGTCTCTATTTTGCATCAGAATTGGCTTATGATTTGGTAGCCAAAAGCAGGAGTGGGTACAGAAGACACAGAAGACGTGCAAATATTCCATTCAAGTGTCATCTCTGTTTTGGATCCACTCCTGCTTTGTTTGGCTTTAGCAACACTGATGGATTACTGACCAAATGCTGACTGAGTGAAGGAGGATGCTCCACAGACAGGATCCGTTTTTTGGGGGTTATTGTTCTGACGGATCAGAGGAAGGGCAAAATAATCAACACAAATTGACTGCTGACACCTTCTCCACTCTGTCGGGGGGCTTTACTTGCATAGGAGTTTAATAGAATAGGTTCTGTAGACATCTGTGTGGATTCAGCTAACGACGGTGTAAAAGGAGTGTGTGTCTTCTTGACATTAACATTGACCTGTAAGGCTGAGTTCACACTTGAGTTATTTGGTCAGTTTTGGTCCCGTTACTGCCCAAATAAGTGAAGTATACAGTGATTCTAAGAGCGACGCCTGTCATTTGCATGTCATACTGACTCACAGTATTATTTTACTACCACAGTAGACTCACTATGCATGTTACTGTAAGGCACAGCATTCTATATCACTTTAAAGGCTCTCAGCAGCCAGGAAATAGACATTTTTTAATGCAATTCGCCATGAATAAATTCGGATCGAACCCATTTTTTTTTTTATTCGGCAAACCGGCCGAATAGAATTTGAGAAATTCGCTCATCTCTAATGTTTACAGTATGTATATACATTTGTACATACAGCTGTATATCTTTTTTATACTAGACCACACCTCTAACTCTGCCCAAAGCATAACTATACACACCCAGTACCCGTAAAAGGCCCCACATAGTAATTATTCCCCCTTTGTGCCAGTACATAGTAAATATGTCCAGATATGTGCCCTCTCACAGTGGTTATGCCCAGATATGTGCCCCTCACAGTAGTTATGCCCAGATATGTGCTCCCTTACAGTAGCTATGCCCAGATATGTGCCCCCTTCACAGGATGTTAAAAAAATAAACTCACCTAGTTCTTCATATTCCTCAGCTGCTGGAGCTCCACAGGAGGAGGAGCACAGCAGATTCCTGGCGGCGCCGCTCATCTACCTACACAGACCAGCAGTGTGATGTGTGACACTAGATCCTGCTGCTGCTGTGGAGCCAGGTCCAAATTTAGATTTTATGCTGCCCTAGGCACTTTAGTGCCATCTTTCTCCCCCCAATGATGTCCATACTTTTTAGATAGCTGATGGTAAAAATTGCGTCCCTCATACACTTGGATATTTAAAGAGCTGACCTGTTACGTGTGCGTTTGGTAGCTGAAGGCATCTGTGTTGGTCCCATGTTCTTATGTTCCCGCACCGCTGCATTTTAACATGGCTAGGTGTGATGACATTTTCACTGCCAGGCCCTGTCAAAGAAGACAGGAACCAGCAGTTGCAGAGAAAGCAGAGCCCCTAGGTGTAATGGTAATGCCCCCGTTGCTCCTAGAGGATCATTTGCATATATTCAAATATTCTTTCTTCTCTCAATAATGCGGGCACATATGGACATGGGACAAACATAGGCTGACACTGATGGGTGGCTTTAGCGCTGCCTTAGCCATTGTACAGGCTAGGGCAGCGCTAAAGCATGTCCATTAGTGCCAGTGACATCACTGGGCTCACAGACAGGTGGAAGCCACCCCCCAAATAGTATCTCCAGTACTAATAAGGCCCCCCTATAGGGCACCTCTTATCATCTATAAGGCACTTCTATAGAGCCCTCAGTAGTAGTAATGCCCTCCACCACTGCCCACAGCATTTATAATGTTCCCTGCAGTGCCCCCTATAATTATAATGCCTCCTGTCGTACCCCTTGGAGTTCTAATCTTCTCTGTAGTGGCCCCATAAATGATAATGCTGTTCCTCTCCCTCTAGTCTTCTATACCATGCAGTCCTATGTAAATAACACCTGTCCTCTCCCTCCAGTCTTCTATACCATGCAGTCCCATGTAATTAACACCAGTCCTCTTCCACCAGTCTTCTATATGACGCAGTGCTATATAAATAACACCAGTCTACTCCCACCAGTCCCATGTAAATAACCTAAATCTCCTCCTTCACCCCCCCCCCCCAAAACATAGTCCCATGTAAATAACATCACTCCTTACCCTCCAGTACTCTATAATATCCAGTCCCATGTAAATAACACCAGTCATCTCCCCCCAATCTTCTGTAACATACAGTCCCATGTAAATAACACCCTCTCCTCCCTTCAGACTCTCTAACATACAGTCCCAGTTAAATAACATATTTCCCTCCCACTAAGTGAGAAGGTATAATGGGGACAACCACATCTCCCAGCATTTCTCTGGCACTTACATTCATTCTATGGCCTCACAGGTCTCCACTGCTGAGTGCTGCAGTGCTTTTCTGCACTGGTCACATGATGGTTACCTCATCACAGGTCCTACCACCACTTCTATTGTTGAAAAGATCACATGACTATGATGTCATGGCAGGTCCCTCCGCTATGGAGTGTAGACACAAATCGGCAGCAGATTCGCAGTAAGTGCTAATCAGGGCAACCCCCGAAATTCCACCCTCTCCTGACCTCCACCCCAAGGTGCCCAGGTTACCCTGTTGGCAGAGGAAGGGAGGGAAAAATATGATAAAATAAAAAATTAAACACCTCTGCTGGCAGTGGAAAGGGCCCCCTCCCTTGCTGGGCCCCTGCTGAACCAGCTGCAGTGGCGATATGTCCACCCCTTCTTGTAGCCCAATGCAGTACAAACCCCTTGTGATGGTTTGTGTAGAGACTGTTTCCTGCCCTAGGCTTGGAATGTAAGAAAACGAATCGGCCGGCACTCACTCAATGCACACCGCACGGGATAGGAACAAACTCCACTTGAAACATAGAAGGAATCCCAGTAGCCGTGTCTTGATAATTAATTATGATTTATATTGCATCAAATCAGTGTGTCCTCCATCCAGGACGCATTTCGGCAAACATGCCTTTATCAACAGGTAAGTATAAACTCAAAAGGGCAGGTATATATAGAGATAATACGCAATACCTAAACATGTGAGAGGGTGAATCTGGGTCGCACCTCCTCAAACACTATACTTTTGATATAACAACTGTTTCTCACCATATTTAAACAGGCTTCTCAGCACAATTCATAATTCATGTCAAAATATGCTATGCATAAACATGAGGCATTGGTATACAGTTTGATCAAAGTGCATAGGCCCACTTACCGCAACAAGGTTGCCTCTATCAAGTGGGAAACTACTCTAGCTATGGCGCAGCACTGTACCGCGACCACGGAAACCACAGCACTGCACCCGCGGAGGGTGGGACCCATACACCACACAGTACCCCCACTGTACTGGAGACCACCATGGCCTTGGGCCCCACCACCCCACCAGCACAGAAGCACCAATGGCCACCACGCAGTACTGCACCATGTGAACAGGTGCAAGGATAATACACAATACCGCCTATCATGACGTCACACGCCCAGAAGGGCGGGAACTAACATGAAATGTCACAAAATACAAACAAAACACAGCAAAGTATCCAAGAAAGTATAGAAAACAAATGAACTAAAGTATCTCTATATATACACGTATAACGAATACCATATTGTCAGATGTGGGATCCTTCAATAGACGATAGATGTCTGAAAAAACATAAAAATCATAAATTATATGACCAAATCACATAATCAAATATGCATGATCTCATAGTCCCTATTGAGACCCCTCGGATACAAAGTGTCCAACGTATGGATCCAATAGGCTTCTCTGCGTAATAGCAGTCTCTTTATATCCCCACCTCTCCTTGGTCTTTTGATCTGCTCCAATATCTGAAATCTTAATTGGGCTATAGTGTGTTTGCACCGGTCAAAATGAACCGGGATGGGCAACATTAGATTTTTAGTTCTAATAGTGGATTTGTGTTTCCCAATGCGATCCCTTATCATTTGTGTTGTCTCCCCAATATATAACAGGCTACATTTTATCAAATAGACAAAAAAGCCAACAAATCCGGGATTAAATATATCACTCTATTCAAATTATTTTAAAATCAGTATTTCCATGATAAAAAACATATATGCATGGTTGGTGAAAAGATTTTACATTGAGGCCGTATAACCCACCAATACAGAGGTATATATAACCACAACAGTTATGGCAATGGTATGTCACTAAATAACGGGATAAATATCCCCTTATATTCTATAAAATCCTACTAGCAGTGAGATTTCAACAATAAAGTGGCAGTGCATATTTCATCAAATCCCATATCCTCCTAGTATCACAGGAATAACAAATAGAATCGCATACCTAGCATAGATTACTGTAATATGATTGCGATTGCGCCCCCTTTATCTGCTGGTTTCAGGACTAAATTCTTATCCTCCATTACGGATCTAATGGCCATTTTTTCCTTGTTTCCTTTTTTTTTCGGACCGTATACGGAACCATTCATTTCAATGGGTCCGCAAAAAAAACAGAAGGTACTCCGTGTGCATTCCGTTTCCGTATGGTCCGTTTCGCAAAAAAATAGAACATGTCCTATTTTTGTCCATATTACGGACAAGGATAGGACTGTTCTATTAGGGGCCAGCTGTTCCGTTCAGCAAAATACGGAATGCACGCGGATGTCATCCGTATTTTTTGCGGACCACAAAATACATACGGTCGCGTGCATGAGGCCTAATACAGATTTCCTTCATGTTTATGAGATTTAATTTAGGGGGTCTTTTATCATAAAGAGCAAATTTTTTTTATTCCCTTCCCAATATCTGCCACACATGGATCCCAGACCTGCCAGAATAAAGTTCCTACTAAGCCCTAAAAATAGTTTGAAAAAAAATGGTTAGCAATGGGTTTTTTTTGGTACAAAAACATAAAGAAAATTATATCTAAAAATAAATATGGGAGTAATGAAAGGGTTACCACGGTCTGCTAAATATTTCCGCTGTAGACCCTGTGCTGACGTTACCAAGGTCAGATCGGTCCCTTACACAGGCATATTGTTAGTCAAGTCACAAGATCATGTAACATGAGCTGCATCACTTCTTATCTATGCTTTTATAATATATTCATGTGTAAGAAAAAATATTATAAAAAATATATCCTGTGCAGTGAATGCTGTAAGAAAAAAATGAAAAGTTCAAAAGGCTATTTTTGGTTGCTTCGCCTCCTCCAAAAATAGAATTAAAAAATTATCAAAAAATCATACATACCCCATGATAATATCAATAAAATCTACACCTCTACAGCAAAATAATAATCCCTCATACAACTCGGGAGATAAAAGTATAATAAAGTTAGAGGAGTCAGAATATGGTGAAGCAAAGAAAAAAAAACATTAACATTTTTTAAAAAAACATAGTAATGCATAAGATAGACTGAGTAAAGTTGGCATTGCTCTGAAAAACTGGCAAATACTTGCATGCAACCTACAGTATATATTGATGCAGCACTGATTCCTCAAACCCATTAAAAAAAAGCTTTACACATGGATATGGAATAGCTTAAAACTCAATACATGTGTCACTGGGGCTCGGGCACTGCAGCTCAGTCTCAGAAGCGCTGCCAGGCCGTGCCCCCAGTGATGCGTTGCCTAGGCCATGCCCCTCGTGCTGCCCACTTAAACCACGCCCCCTGGTGATGCATCACTTAGGCCACGCCTCTACACTGTGTCCCACTGACACCATGCCACCTGGTGATGTGAGTGCACATGCTGGCTAGGGGATATTAGTAGTTATCGCCCATGTACTGTATGTTTGTGATGCAGACTGAGTGACTGCTTAGCCTGCCTATCTCAGGATTGCTTGTTTCAAGTCCAATGGGGCACTGAGTCCCTGGACCTATCCGGTTCTGATCCAGGGACTTGTTGCTGTATTTAAACACCTGATGGCAATACACCCTTGCCAGT